>OX422208.1:399893884-401093884 GCA_949130495.1 Sambucus nigra
GTTACTACCAACCTCGTCAAGAGAGGCCCTCATGATCCATGGGAATAGTTATTCATCAGGCCATCCAAGGGATGATAACCTCGGCTGGGAGTAGGCCGAGGTTAAGGCCAGCTTCGGCAAGGAATCAGCCAATGTTCCTAACATGTTCCAGCTTAACCTCGGCCCAGCCGACCTTATGGTATCACCTACCTAATCTCGGCTCCACATAAGCCGAGGTCATCATGATTAATCTCGAATTGGATGGAAGTTAGACTTTACCAACCTCGTACTATTCCAGGCCGAGGTCGTGACTAGACAGATGGTCGAGCTCTTATCATCATTATGTGTGGCTGCGAACACGTGTACACAAATCAGTTATAACCGAATCATTCCCCCCATGTGAGGGAATATTAAGATCATCATTATCTACATGAGATCATCCAGGTGTCATTCTCATATTGGTTCGATCCTCATGCACATACTCATTGCATGCTTGGGGGGTACACTACACCCCCCAGGCACTATATATAGAGGTCATCCTCTACCTTGAAAAGGACCAAAATTAGTAACCCTAGCTGAAACTATGTCTAAAGACATAGTAGAGAGAGAGAAAGCTTGAGAGATTGTATCTATGGCCATTAGAGCCCTCATACATTGATACATATCATACACTTGCACAGTGGACGTAGGCATAATTGGTTGAACCACTTATATTCCGGTGTGAATCCTCTTCTCCTCACCTCCTTCTCCTATATGTGTTTACATACTCTCATGCTGCCATTGTTAACACTGAATTAAGCTCATAAACACCTTGAAGGGTGGTTCTGTTTCCAGTATCATCATTTTGGCGCCGTCTGTGTGAACGAGAAGCAATCACCCCCTCATTCGTTGCTTAACCTCACCGAAGACTCTGGTGGTGAACCAGGCCTCCCCCCTTTGCGCGAAGCTATTTCACCAATGAAAGAGATCCTATCAGGTATTAAGTTCATTTACTACACCAGCTCTTTTGTGCTAACACATGGCACCGGAATTACCACCACCTCTTCCGCCAGCTGGTGCAGGGGGACCTAGCTCTAGCCAGGCACCGCCCCAATCCGAAATGACGGAAGTGGCCGCAGCCTTGAGGTCCTTGGCTGCCACGCAACAAGCAATGCAGGAGCAATTTGCACAACTCAGCCAAAATATGATGAGGCCACTTGGAGTCTCACCGGAAATGATCACTCCGACGGCGGTTAAGCCTCATCCTGCTGCCAGGGGACCATCCCAGGCACCGCGGAAAGACAAACCTGCGCCCCAGCGAAGGAGGGACATTGATGACCCTAGGCGCTTGCTCATGGGGAGGCAAGGAAACCCTTGCCCTGAACATAGGTATGACGATCTAGAGGCGAAAGATGTCCCGAAAGATTATTGGGAACCGTATGAGGTTTCAAATAATACAGTCCGTCCTATCCAACAGAGCCAAGCTTGTGGAGGCATAAGAGGTAGAGAAGCCCAACAACGTGGATCATCTTTTGATCAACTGAGCAGAGGGTCAACCTTTAAAAGGCTCGACCCCGTAAATGACCTAATACAGAGGTTGTCAAGGTCGAGGAGTGTAGACGACTCACAAAGGGAAGAGAGCCAACGTCGGCCTCATCAGGGACGAGGAAGAGACCAAGAAGAGGTCAACAGCCGACGTTGTGCTGTGGCTGGGGAACCCTCAGTCCACCTCTTGGAGGTGGTTGGGGATAACCTCGGCTAGGCCGACGTTGCAAGACCATGGAACGACTCTATTCAACGTCTTGAGAACAAGATAGGAGACCTCATCAAAAGTAGGGACCCACTGCAAAGAGGTTTCTCAGAAGGCTCTCCGTTCGTGGCTAAGATAGTAAGCTTCCCTACCCAGCCAAGTTTAAGCCACCCACAGTCACTCCTAAGTATAACGATAGCACCAATCATGTACATCATATTAAGATGTACCAGTCAGCGACAGATATTTACTCGATACCAGATGAGATGAAGTGTCGGGCTTTCTCCGGGACCTTGACGGGAGCTGCGCATATATGGTTTACTTCTCTTCCAAAGAATTCAATTGAGAACTTTAAGGGCTTGGCTGAGCGGTTCATTCACAATTTCTACTTTGGGGTAAGACCACAAAAGAAGACCGCCCATCTATTGTATGTCAAGAAAGGCAAGCACGAGAGCCTAAGAGACTGCATCGCCAGGTTCAACAAAGAAAAACTTGAGGTGGAAGATTACGAAGAGAATATTGCCATGAAGGCCCTCATTGGAGGTCTTCAGAAGGGGAAGTTATTGTGGAAACTTGCGGAAGACCCTCCAAAGTCCATGGAGGAGCTATTGGCAACTACGGGGAAGGTCATAAACGCTGAAGAGGCCATGGACGCTAAGTATGAAGACGAGAACTGCGGTAGCAGTGGGAAGTTCCAAAGAAAGAAGGATGGAAAGAAGAGGGCAGCTGATGACAAGTTTGCGCGTTACACCCCTCTTACGGTAAGCTGCGAACACATCCTCAATGAGATCAAGAATGATCGATCCCTAAGATGGCCAGAGAAGCTAAAAGCTCCTCCACATAAGAGGAACCAGAACTTATGGTGTGAATTCCACCAGGACCATAGCCACATAACAGACAAGTGCTTCGTCTTGAAGGATGAGATCGAGAAGATATTGAAGTCAGGAAAATTGAGGAAATATGTTGATGGCAAAGTTCCTAAAAAGGGAAGAGATGACTCCAAAAAGAAGAGGAACGATAGATGTCGTGATAATATCCCGGCAAGAAGGGATGGTGACTCAGACGGAGATGACGAAAACGATCCAGACCTCCCGCCAAAAGATGACAACACCCCAGTGAAGAGGGTTGCTATGATCTCTTTTGGCATTAGCACCATATGCGGAGGACTTGTGGGGGGTGGTGTTGAGGTTGCTGACAGGAAAGCTTATGTGGCAGAGGCCAAATCAGTGGCCAAATTTGAAGTGGTAAACCTGACATCTTTCGAGACTACGCAGAAAAGGAAGAAGGTAGACATGGGCACTCTCGTAGTTGGGTTATCCCGACTCGACTTCAAAGGTATCCTAGCTCCACATGATGACCCCTTAGTGATCACGACAAGAGTTCATGGATGTGAGGTGCAGAGAATTCTGGTCGATGGAGGAAGTTCGACAGATGTGATGTTTTGGCCCTGTTTAAAAAGCCTAGGCCTTAGCAGAGCGAGGCTGGTACCCTATCATCATCCGTTAATGGGGTTCATCGGTGAAAAGTTCCATCCACTAGGCATGTATGAGATGGACGTACGAATGGGTGATGAGTGGCCTAAGAGGTTATCCCGGAAGATCAATTTTTTCGTTATGGATGAAAATGTCTTCTCGGCCTATAACCTCATCATAGCAAGAGTAGCCCTTAAAGAGTTTGAAGCTGTGCCATTGACAGTCCACCAGATGCTAAAATTCTCGACCCCCTACGGGGTAAGGAAAGTGCAGGGTGATCAGACTATAGCGCGAGAATGTTACTTCAACTCGGATGAAGAGAGAGAGGCCCATAAGAGAGCTACTACCACTTATAACATCGATACCCTTGACCCTAGAGATGAAACAAAGTTAAAGAAGGGAGAGGCTGCGGAAGAGGTAGAATCCATCGTCCTCAATGAGGACGAACCGAAAAAAACTGTCCAGGTCGGTAAATCCTTAAAAGCGAAGATCAAGGAGGAGCTGGTAAACTTCCTGAGGAAGAGGCAGAGTGTCTTTGCATGGAGTCACGCGGACATGCCAGGCATCAGCCCTGAAGTGATGTGCCACAAGCTGAATGTGACTAAGGATGCTAAGCCAATCAAACAAAGATGAAGAGTATACCGATTTGAAGAAGTATGACGTCATCCGAGAACAGGTCCAAAAGTTAGAAGAGGCTAAATTCATCAGGGAAGTGATATATCCGGAATGGCTATCAAACGCAGTCATTGTGCCCAAGGCCAATGGAAAGTGGAGAATGTGCGTAGATTTTACTGACCTGAACAAGTCTTGCCCAAAGGACAGTTATCCCCTACCCCGGATCGACCAGATAGTAGATGCAACTGAAGGACACGAGCTCATGAGCTTCATGGACGCATATTCAGGCTACAATCAGATCTTCATGGATGCTAAAGACTCAGAAAAGACAGCCTTCATTACTGACAAAGGGACGTATTGATACAAAGTGATGCCCTTCGAATTGAAAAATACAGGGGTAACATATCAACGTATGGTGAATAAGATGTTCGAAGACCAAATAGGCAAGACCGTGTAGGTGTATGTAGACGATATATTGACGAAGAGCTTAAAGGCCTACACTCACGTGGTAGACTTGGAAGAGACCTTCAATACCATGGACCTATACAGAATGAAACTCAACCCGGCAAAGTGTGTCTTCGGGGTAGGAGCTGGGAATTTTTTTGGATTTATCGTCAATCAAAGAGGAATAGAGGCGAACCCGGAGAAAATCAAGGCTTTACTCGACATAAAGACACCTAGGAGTATCAAGGACGTTCAGAGGCTCACTGGAAGAGTGGATGCACTCAACAGATTTGTCTCCAGGGCGACCGACAAGTGTCTTCCGTTCTTCAAGGTGCTTAGAAAGGCTTTTGAGTGGGACAAAGAGTGTGATGAGGCTTTTGATCAACTCAAGTCATACCTTGGATCTCCCTTTATCTTATCTCGGCCCATAGTAGGAGAGAAGTTGTACGTCTATCTAGCAGTCTCTGAATCCGCTATAAGTGCGGCCATTGTACAGGAAGATGTTAGGATTTAAAGGCATGTACACTTCAACAGTAAGGCCCTTCAAGGGTCTGAGCAGAATTACCCTCGAATGTAAAAATTGGCCTACGCCCTGATACATGCTTCTAGGAAGATGAAGCCATACTTTTAAGCCCATTCCATGATCATTCTCACCGACTCCCCGTTAAGACAGGCCCTCCATAAACCTGAGAAGTCGAGTAGACTGATGACCTGGGCCATTGAATTGGGGGAATATGACCTTACTTATCAGCCTAGGGTGGCCATCAAAGGGCAGGCGCTTGCAGACTTCGTTGCTGAGTTCACATGGGAAGAGACCAAGATTGAGAATAACTCAGAGACTGCAGAGGGTCAAACGTTAACATCTTCCAAACGACGAAAGAGGTTATATCCAGAGAGACCGAGATTGAGAACAGATCAGAGACTGCAGAAGTGTCAAACGTGAAGGTCTTCCGAGATCCAAAAGAGGTTGTATCCAGGGGGACTAGGAACAAAATGGCCAAGAATGAGGAAGATCGGTACCTCTTTAGACAAGGAATGATGTTAGAAGGTGGATTCTCATCAGATAAAGACATCTGGAACCTCTTTGTCGACGGGTCATCTTACGAAAGTGGGAGCAGTGCGGGGTTGATACTCTCATCCCCGGATGGTACTAACATCCAATATGCCCTAAGGTTTAACTTCAGGTCATCGAATAATGAGTCAGAATATGAAGCCATGATAGCAGTTCTCTTATTGGCAAAGACTCTGGGAGTAGGACGACTTTTACTTCATAATGACTCAAGGTTAGTTGTTAATCAAGTCTTAGGGGTTTATGAGGCCAAAGATGAAAGGATGGCTAAATACCTGAAGAGGGTAAGAACGATACTGGAAGGCCTCAAAGAGGTAAAGATGAAGAGATTACCTTGGCAAAATAATAGCCACGCAGATGCCTTGGCAAGGTTGGCTTCAGCAACGAAGACAGATATCCGTAGAATAGTCCCTGTCGAGATCTTGCCCAGAGTAACCATTAAAAAAGAAGAGGTTAGTACCCCCTGCCTCAATCTGAACCTAGGGGATTCTTGGATGGACCCCCTTATCAGGTATATCAGAGAAGGAGAACTGCCGGAATCAAAGATAGAAAGGAGGAAATTAAGATACAGAGCTGCGAAATTCTCCATAGTGGGAAACGTCCTTTATAAGAAGGGATTCCTATTACCTCTCCTCAGATGCGTTCATCCCACGGAAGTTCCCCGCATCTTACAGGAGGTACATGAGGGTTCTTGCTCCAGTCACATAGGAGGAAGACCCTTGACCAAAAGAATTATCACGTAGGGGTACTAGTGGCCAACCTTGGCAAATGATGCTACAGCTTACGTAAAGAGGTGCGACAAATGTCAAAGATTCTCCACAATCCCCCATCAACCTCATCAATCTATGACGTCTATCAGTTCCCCTTGGTCAGACATCATACTTGGATGACCTCAGACCCTTAACATCATTAATTTGGTGAAATTATTTATGAGGATAACATCTTAGTGATGACCTCGGACCTTAAAACATCATGATTTGGTGGCAAGGTCTGAGGTCAGACATCATACTTGGATGACCTCAGACCCTTAACATCATTAATTTGGTGAAATTATTTATGAGGATAACATCTTAGTTGATGACCTCGGACCTTAAAACATCATGATTTGGTGACAAGGTCTGAGGTCAGACACCATACTTGGATGAGCTCAGACCCTTAACATCATTAATTTGGTGAAATTTATGTGAGGATAATATCTTAGTGATGACCTCGGACCTTATAACATCATGATTTGGTGATAAGGTCTGAGATCAGACATCATACTTGGATGACCTCAGGCCCTTAACATCATTAATTTGGTGAAATTATTTGTGAGGATAACATCTTAGTTAATGACCTCAGACCTTAAAATATTATGATTTGGTGACAAGGTCTGAGGTCAGACATCATACTTGGATGACCTCAGACCCTTAACATCATTAATTTAGTGAAATTATTTGTGCGGATAACATCTTAGTGATGACCTCGGACCTTATAACATTATGATTTGGTGATAAGGTCTGAGATCAGACATCATACTTGGATGACCTCATACCCTTAACATCATTAATTTGGTGAAATTATTTGTGATGATAACATCTTAGTGATGACCTCGGACCTTATAACATCATGATTTGGTGACAAGGTCGGAGGTCAGACATCATACTTGGATGACCTCAGACCCTTAACATCATTAATTTGGTGAAATTATTGCATGGCAAAGAAAATCATCCAATAAATAATTCAGCAAGAGAAGAAATAAGAGCCCTCCTCAGAGGTCGACAAATTAAGTTACAAATGGCAAAAATATAAAGTAACATTGTTCATCAGAGGTTACAATTAATTGAGAGTTACAAAAGATTGCATATAGCTTCACAAGAATTTAAGTGTTTGTAGCCTCAGGGTTAGTTGACACGTTTGTAATTCCTTGGCCGAGGGTGGTCACTTCCACCCCCTCATCTTGAGCACCAACATCTTCAGTCATGGTGTCTCCTTGGGGGGCGGTCTCAGTGGGTGCAGCACCTCCCTCTTCTTCAACCTCCTGCAGGGCCTGGGCAAACTTAGGGTCGACATAGCCCAGGCTGATGAAGTCAGCAGCTATAAGGCTTCCTGATTCCTTCTCCTTCATGACAGCCCATTTACTAATGGCCTTGACCCCCCTCTCCAGATATTCAAAGTCGAAGATGACAAACTCGTCAGAGACCTTGTACTCCTCTAAGATCTTCTCAGAGGCATCATCCAAGGCAGTCTTGACAACCACATCAACTTTATGCTGAAGATAGTCAGCCTGAGTCTTCAGGGCAGTATTATGATATTCCCTCTACTTGTCCATATCCTTCTTCAGTCCCTTCACATGGTTCTCAGCCTTCTTCAAAGCAGTCTTCAGACGTTCCACTTCAACGTTTAAAGTGGCCTCAGTCTTCTCAGCCTCTTGGCCCTTCTCTATCAGAGGAAGCTTCCCCAAGGTCCAGTTGACATAGTGATGCATGGTGAGAAGACCCTGCATAACATGTGCAAAGATGTCATACTAAGGTCTGAAATAGTTCAAATACCGATGTTACACATTCAGAAGCTATAGTTAAAGGTCTTACTTGGATGGTACGATGAAGGGAGAATTCAACCATCAGAGGCTTATCCATGGACCGGTAAAAGCGCTTATCAGACTCAGTCATGACACCATCGATAGCATCCAAGGCCTTCATACTTTAGCCAATGATATTATCACCAATCTTTAAATGCTCAAGACGAGCAATCAAGGCATCCTCAGAAAAAATAGGGATGGCACGATCCCCCCTTTCTTCTTCTGTCTCTGATCCTCAGGGGCAAGGTCGGAAACCTTCCTCTTTTTGGTGGCCTCAGCCCTTGAGGTAGATGGAGGGGGAGGAGGATCATTCAGTCCAGTTTTTTTATGAGCTTTGTCAGACTAGGGGAAACCATCTCCCACAACTCGTCAGATATTCGTTTTGGGCGCTCTGTAAGATGGATAGGTCTGAGTTAGAAAATCAGATATACAAAATTCAGAGGTATAACTTGTTAAAATAAAAAGACTTACGAAGCTCTGTTAAAGGACTTTCCCCAAGCCCTGTCTCAGAGAGATAGTAGGGGGTCATCAAGTGTTCGAATTTGATAAGCAGACCATGCTCCCCCTGATCCTGAAGGTCTTTGACCTTCTGAAGATTATTTAGGCTTAGCCCAGGGTCGGCCCTAGCAGCCATTGTTACCTTTCCCCATCTCAGGGGCATTCTCGGCTCTAATGAGGAATAGGGGGCACCTGGACCAAATTCACATGGACCTGATGCAAAGAAGTAGCGTGGCTTCCAGTTATGGTTCAAGGTTTGGGTGACCTGCAGCATCTTTTTATTTGACTTCCGAGCTAGGAAATGATAATAGCTCGGATGATTACTGGCAGATGAAGGGACATAACACCCCGTGAAGACTTGGACTGGAAGGTCTGAGTGATGGACAACCTTCCATAGGATAATGGCTCCAATTATCACCCTCCAAGAATTGGGTGACAACTGGAAAGGAGCCAAGTTGATGTAAGCTAATATAGCCCTGATGATAGGATGGATGGGCAAACAAAATCCCAACTTGAACATCTACTCATATAGGCAGATCTCACCATCTCGGCCGTCATAAGCCCTCTCTTCCCTCAGAGGTCTCCTGAGTTTTATAGAGGGACTTATGGAATATAGATGTCTAAAGGCCAGAAGGTCGACCTCACTGACCGTACTCTCAATCTCGGCCGCCTCAGAGGTGTCAACGTCACTCTCCACACCATCATCATCTAGCTCAACGTCGGCCTGAGCAGACGATGGGGCACCACCTGGAAACCTCTGAGTGAACTCAGCCCTTGTGACTGCCGATAGAGGAATGGATTAAAGAATCGATGGAAAATCCACACTTGGCCCAGTAATTTCAACCTCTGAGTAAAAGGTTTATGTGCTTGAACTTTTGTGAGACGAAGCCCGACTGGAAATCTCTGGCTGATCAGGGACCTGATCTTATTAATTTGAGAAGTACATGGCCTCTTGGAAGGAATCCACAGACATAGGGTCTGAGGTGGATGACTCAGACTCCGACATTAGATAGGGTTCAGTTGGGACCTCTGCTTGGTTAACTGGTTCGGTTGGTTCAGGGTATATGACCTTCAGAGGTGGTGGAAAGATAGGTTTGAGGGGGAATTCCTCTGACCTACGAGCTTCCTCCTGCGCTCTTTCTATTTGCCTAATTTTCTCTAAGGTCTTCTCTCTAAGAGAGGGGAACTCCTCTAAAAGTTGGTAAAGGGGTCTGAGCATATGAGGCAAACGCTAGACTTATTGACTCTCCTAAATTACAAACAAGATTGGCAAATGGAATTAAAGATCAAGCTATTAAACTTTGAACAAAAATGACGAAGAACAATTAAGAACAGTTCACTAGAAAAACAAATAGTTTCACCGGAAACCTCTTGAAGCTCACCGAAAAATGCAAAAGCAAGAACAAAGGCAGAAAAATAAAGAAGAAAGGATGGCAAGGGGTACCTGAAGAAAGGTGATGAGAAGTAAGGAAGGAATACCAAGGAATGACCACCCAAACGCACTTCAAATCAGAGCTCTTCTAGAGAGAGAAAGTTGCATAAATGACCAAATTCGAAGAAGGAGAGAAATGAGGAAGAAAGAGAAGAAAATAGGGTTTAAACCCTTAATTATGAGTGCACGTATCCCAAGGCCCATTATTGCCTTGGGATCCCAAAAGACAGCCAACATCATCAAACCTGTTAGGCACGCTATCTACTCCAGTAGCTGACACTTGTTAAGAGACTATTGACACCTGAAGAAATTCAATCTCGGGTAAATATACCCCTTAGACACCTGATCATACAGGTAACTAAGGGCTAGGGGTGATTGATATTCCCTAAATGTACCACCTCAGCTCAGAGGCATCAACCTCGGCCATTGGTATGGCCAATATTGGAAGGGTCTTAGAACAATGACCAGCGGTCTCGTTCCAAGCAAGGTTGGCCATGGCCGACGTTACTACCAACCTCGTCAAGAGAGGCCCTCATGATCCATGGGAATAGTTATTCATCAGGCCATCCAAGGGATGACAGCCTCGGCTAGGAGTAGGCCGAGGTTAAGGCCATCTTCGGCAAGGAATCAATCAATGTTCCTAACATATTCCAGCTTAACCTCGGCCCATCCAACCTTATGGTATCACCTACCTAACCTCGGCTCCACATAAGCTGAGGTCATCATGATTAATCTTGGATTGGATGGCAGTTAGACTTTACCAACCTCATACTATTCTAGGCCGAGGTCGTGACCAGACAGATGGCCGAGCTCTTATCACCATTATGTGTGGCTGGGAACACGTGTACACAAATCAGTTATAACCGAATCATTCCCCCCATGTGAGGGAATATTGAGGTCATCATTATCTACATGAGATTAGCCAGGTGTCATTCTCATACTGGCTCGATCCTCATGCACATACTCATTGCATGCTTGGGGGGTACACTACACCCCCCAGGCACTATATATAGAGGTCATCCTCTACCTTGAAAAGGACCAAAATTAGCAACCCTAGCTGAAACTCTGTCTAAATATACAGTAGAGAGAGATAAAGCTTGAGAGATTATATCTATCGCCTTTAGATCCCTCATAGAGTGATACATATCATACACTTGCACAATGGACGTAGGCCTAATTGGGTGAACCACTTATATTCCAGTGTGAATCCTCTTCTCCTCACCTCCTTCTCCTACTTATATTCCAGTGTGAATCCTCTTCTCCTCACCTCCTTCTCCTATATGTGTTTACATACTCTCATGCTGCCATTGTTAACACTGAATCAAGCTCATAAACACCTTAAAGGGTGGTGCTGTTTCCAGCATCATCACATCTCCCGAGTCAATCTGGTCAATCTCGTATACTAATATGAGACCAAAGTGACATTCGTTACATTTATTTCGTAACTCGATCCATCAATGATCACTATACCAAATATATTCAATGACATAGATCAAGTATGGATGTGTGGCTAAAAATTATATGCAATGTGATCTCAGACATGCCTATTTCCAATTGATCCTAACTTTATTCCGAAGTGTGACCAAAACTTAGTCTTTTAAACCTTATGTTATACCACAAATGAAAGACAATACACTCAGAGTAAGCAACAAACTGAAAATACCATCAACTTTATTCTGCAGAAAACTGAAACATACATGATGTATCTCAATAGTGTTAAAGAAGAGAATATTATAACAAGGACAAACTCCCACTAAACTGAATATTATCAAATAAATCAACACCTATATGAGTAGTGTGCTCATGAAAGACCTTGGGTGGTAAGCCTTTAGTAGGCGGATCCGCGAGCATGGAGTTTATTTCTATATGTTTAATAGATACTATCTTATTCTGAACTATTTCCTTAACAACAAGAAACTTAATGCCTATGTGGTTAAACTTCGAAGAGCTTTTGTTGTTATTTGAATATAGGCCCTGGTGGTCGTTATCACCCCTCCCTTGGCCATTCTGACCCTGCTGCTGGCCCTGATGGCCGTGTTGGCCCTGGCGGGTTTAGCTCTTCCCACGGTTCTCATAGTCTTTTTGGTCTTGATGTCCCTGAGGAGCTTATCACTGTTGCGACGGTATTTTCCCATCGTTATTATTCCTTAAAAGGTCATAGTGATAAACTTCTCTTGTTCTTTTGCCCCTGTAAGTTGCACACTGCGATTTTGGTACTGCAATATTGCGGTAGTCGCTACTTTTGCCACGATGTTTGCAATCTCCGTGATTTCTTCTCTTCCTTGGTGTACCTGAGGTATTTGTTGGTCTTGTCCCGCATTTACTTCGTCCGCGGTGTTAGTGTGTCTCTCCCCCATAGGCGACATATGAAATTTAAATGAATTTTATAAAACCACCGTCCATACAAAACATTGTAGCAGAAGTACGAAATCTACAACACGAAATAAGGATGCAACAGTCCTAATAGTAGGGCTCTATATCAAAGACGCTAAGCGAAAAAGGCAATATGTCGAACAGATCCTAAAGGATACTAGAACCTGATGCTCTGATAACACCTGTGACACCCCGCCTAATTAATTACCGGGTGCTTAATTAATTAATTTCAGAATATCAAGTTGGTTCAGATAATGCATCACTATCGAGAACTCAAATTTTATTTTAATAAAACTAACCACATAGTATTTAAAAAGGGTGATGTCCAAATTTTATCTTGTCATTAATTACTACTAAACGAATACCAACAAATACCATGCATCACAGTAAAATAAGTAAAGTCTGACTAAAGTAAAATAAATGGATGGAGTAAACATCTCCAAATACAATCCCAAACAATAAATCCAAATAAAGAAATCAAATCTACGAGAGAATTTAAAACGACTAAATCTCTTAAAGTAAACATAAGAAAGGACAACATGTCCAATAGAATAAATAACTGAAAAGGAAAGAATGAGCTCAGTCATCTACTAGCAATAATCTTGCAGCTTCCACAGCAGCTACAACATGGCAACTAAATAGAGTCTCCTAAAGTTGGTGTCCCTGTGACTGGGCACCTAAAATAATGGAACAATAGAAAGATATACAGGAGAACGGGTCAGAGCCCGAGTTAAAAACAGTTTAAAATAGCAAGTCTTAAATTTATTCAATTATCACGATTATTCTTCAACTTAACTTAGCGTACTCACTTGAGATACTCACCCCTCGATCTAGTGTGCACGTATAACGAACCTAACAACCCATACTAGTCATAATACCCGGATTGACTACTAAGTGAATAATATTATGCTTGAAAGTCTCCCTAAATAACTCAAAATCGGCGTACCTATCATTTCGATATAGATTTGGGATTACTTTAGTTTATTCTCGTAGTCTTCTAAATGCCCAACTGATAATACCATAAGTGTACATTTAAAAATAGCGTCATCAACATAAAACACAAAACATGATTCCAGTATACACACATTATTCTCTTTATGTATACATATTAATTTATATAAATATAGCAATATTGCACCCTTGGTTGAGAAACCCTTAGTGCTACGCATACTCGGCTATCTTGTCCCTTTGCAACGCTCACGCATATATGACAATAGGTTCAATCTCACGAGAACCAATAAAAACATAAACACCTATTGGAGGCGAACATAGTCCGAAGCCGATGGGCTACGTACATACCTATGCACCCATACGACCGTCATCACTATCCTTCTCATGGATAGCCCGTACCTAGGTTCCATGCTCTAGTGGTACGACTCTAAATCCCCCGAAGGCACACAAGATCCGGTCGTCCACAACGCGTTAACCTCCGTTCGATAGCCAGTAGCTATGTATGTCATACACATAATATTTTGAGCAATAAGCATACACACAACTTATATAAATTCATTGGCTTTCCCGTAGCCTAGTATTTGTAGTACGTATAATATACCCCCTATTATTGCCCCGTACCTTACTCGTTTGTATTTTCCCTTATATTCTTGCATCTCTCTAATTCTATGAATTTTAGTACCATCCGAGGGTCGCCCTATTCTTCACTCACTAATGATTATAAGTTTTAAGTCACTCGACAATCATACAGGTCTAACGCACATATAAATAAGCCTACGGGAAGTTCGAAACAAAAATTAGTTTTTAAGGGTCATTCTGGAATCTCATTTGAAGACCCAGGGAAACTCGTTCGAACGAGGGTCGTTCGAACGAAGGAACTTCGAATGAACTACCAATCTCGTTAGAAGGGCCACTGGAAACTCGTTAGAAGTCTCGTTCGAACGACTTGGGCTAGACTTCTAACAAAAATTTTGCAGTTGCCCAGTTCATCTTCAAAGTTGATTTTTCCATATTTCCTCCTCTTCAACTTCAACCTAAACCCATTCCAACCCAAGCACAAGGTTTCTAAACTACTCTAAGTCACTCTAGAACATTTCTTAACATAGTTTAGGGGTTAAATCCTTCTAATCATCAAATAAATTCAACAAACTCCTAAATTTTCCTTTGAATCATATTAACATAAACCCATAATTATATATCCATAAAAGTTCCATTTTTATTTCGTAATTAGCATCTAATTCTCAAGGGGAGAATCCTCTACATGTAAACCCCCATCAAATTTCTAAGATTCCTACACAATCCCATCATAGGTAAACCAAATTTGGTATTAATTGTTCTAAAACCTCTACATATGTTAACAAGAGTAATATTTGCTAAGAGAGAGAGAAAGATAAGCACTTGCCTTAAAATAAACTTCTGATTTGCGGGTTGAAAGTGGTATAGGAACGATCCTCCTGACACGATCTACACGCCATTGTACTTTTTATTGTGAAAGGTTGAGTTCTTAGCTTAGGGCTCTAATGGAGTCTCCTTCTTTTTCCTTGGTTCTCTCTCTCTTTTCCTCTCTTTTCACGTAGGTTGAAACTGACGACTACTAACCCCAAATGCCTTTTAATTAAACCTAATTTTCGTCCATATAATTACCCAAAAATTCCAAAAGACCAAAATACCCCTCCGGGGTGTCGTTTTGGGCTAAAAAGTCCCGGACTCTAATTTAAATACCCGAGTAATGTTTTATAACTATTTTGACTCTTCCGGACATTCTGGCGCACTCAAAATAGTCATCCAAGTTATATAAAAATAGTTTACCTTTTAAACCCCCACATACATACTAGTGGCGCGACTCATACGCGTCCTAAATATTTATAATGTAACTGCCTGCCATGCATCTCATTCCCGGCCATACTATTATTTCAATAATTACTAACTCTTAACGTAACTGTCGTGTATCTCATTCCCGGACATACTATTATTTTAATAATTACTAACTCTCATCCTGCTAGTGATTATTATCATAAAATCGGATTAATTACAATTTAAATTTTCTCCCTTTAATTTAATTAATCCCCATTTTCCATAAAAATTATTATGCATAAAAGTATAGGGTATTACAATTGACTAATGAGATTTCCATCACCTTATGGCACAAACGTTTGGGTCATATCTTCCAAAGGAGAATTGAAAGGCTTGTGCTAGACAGAAAACTTAAACCCCCTAATTTAACAGACTTTGATGCTTATATTGGGTGTATAAAGGGGAAACAGACAACCAATAAGAAATTAAGTGCCAAAAGGAGTTTGGGCGTCATAAAACTGATACATACTGATATTTGTGATCCATTCTCTACGGCTTCTTGGAATGATTAACAGTATTTTATCACTTTCATAGAAAACAATTCTCGTTATGGGTACTTATATTTAAATCATGATAAATCACAATCATTGGACATTTTTAAGGCCTTCAAATCCTAAGTTGAAAATTAACTAAGCAAGAAGATTAAAGTTGTCAAATTTGACCATGGTGGTGATTATTATGGTAAATATGACGGATCAGGTGAACAACATCCGGATCTTTTGTCAAATTCTTATAAGAGTGTGGTTACCACAATACACAATGCCAAGGAACCCTATCATGAATGGTGTTTATAAAAGCCGAAATAGAATGCTTAAGAACAGGGTAAGAAGTATGATTCTTCATTCTTCTCTGTCAAAATCACTCTGGAAAGGGGCACTTAAGACCATAGTATATATTCTAAATAGAGTACCTAATAAATCGGTATCTAAAACCCTTTATGAACTATAGATAGGCCCAAAGGTTGTTATTATGCATTTACACATTAGGCCAAATGAAAGTAAGCTAGACTTAAGAACTATTAGTTGTTGTTTTATTGGTTACACTGTACGGTCAAGGGGTTTCAAGTTCTATGATCCCTCAACTGTCCTTTTTCGAAACAGGAAATGCGAGATTTCTTGAGGATGTTGAGTTTGAGGGGGGAGATACAATTAAGAATAATAATATCGTCTTTGAAGAGGAATAAATTCCTCTCCCAAACATTTTTCAGCCTATTGACACTGTTCAAGAAGACAATAATGAGGAATTCCCTACTCAAAATTAAAGAGTTGCTTCAGAAGAGCAAACTCAAAAACCTCGTGATGAAGTGACACTAAGGCGGTCCACCAGAGAAAGAAGAAGTGCAATTTCAAGTGATTACAATGTATTTTTTTGAGAGCATGAGTTTGACATAGGGTCAATGGAAGTTGATCGAATAAACTCCCAACAATTTAAAAAAAGTATCAATTATCAAAAGTGGATTGATACCATAAATGATGAGATGAAACCTATGAGAGATAATGATGTTTGGTATCTTATGAAGTTACTTAAAGGTGCAAAACCCATTAGTTGTAAATGGATATTTAAAACTGAACGGGATTCTAAGGGCAATGTTGAGAGATATAAAGCGCGTCTAGTCGCAAAGGGTTTCATTCAGAAAGAAAGCATTGACTTTAAAGAGACTTTCTCTATAATTATGACAAAAGACTCTTTGAGGACAATAATGACACTTGAAGCTCATTTTGATTTAGAGCTACATCATATGAATGTTAAGAGGAACTTTGTCAATGGTGACATTGAGGAAACCATATATGTGGTGCAACCAAAAAACTTCGTCTCGGGTGATCCAAAGTCTATGGTTTGCAAACTCAAAAAATCTATATATAGTCTCAAACAAGCTTCCCGTCAATGGTATCCCAAGTTTCATCGAGTCATTATCTCATATGATTTTGAGGTTAATGCAGAAGATGAATTTGTATATCATAAGTTAAGCGGGAGTCAATTTATCTTCCTTGTGCTTTATGTCGATGGCATACTACTGGCTAGCAGTGATATAGGATTATTGCACGAAACCAAGAGATTTTTAACTAAGCATTTTCAAATGAAAGATCTTGGGGAAGCCTCTTTTGTATTGGGAATTAAGATACACCGAGATTGCTTTTCAGGGTGTCTTTAGATTATCACAAAAAATCTATATCGAGAAGGTACTCGCTAGATTTAGCATGAAAAATTGTACATAGGGAGATACTCTCGTTACTAAAGGAGACAAGTGTAGTCTCCGTCAATATCCCAAGATTGAGATTGAAAGTGGAGAAATAAAAAATATTCCTTATGCTTCAACTGTAGGTAGTATTATGTATGCTCAAGTATGTACGAGTCCGAATTTAGCATGCATAGTGGGTATGTTAGGAAGATATTTGAGTAACCTTGGAATAGATCACTGGAAAGCAGCCAAAAGGGTTATGAGGTATTTAGAAAGAATAAAATATTGCATGCTCATCTATCAGAAGTCAAATAATTTGAAGATCATTGGGTATTCTGATGTCGATCTTGCGAGTTGCCAAGACAGTAAGAGATACACTTCTGGCTATGTATACATGCTGTCTGGAGGTGCTATTTTCTGGAGGAGTGCTAAGCAGCCACTCATTGCATATTTCACTATGGAAACGGAGTTTATAGCGTGTTAAGAGGTAATACATTATGCGATATGTCCGCGAAATTTTATCACTGGACTGCGAATTATTGATAGCATTGAAAGACCATTAAAGATACATTCTGACAATAAGTCATCAGTTCTGGGGAAAACAAGGACAGGGGGGAGGACCCTTCCCAGGAAGATGTTTCACATGTGGCAACACTGGCCATAAACTCCAGGACTACCCTCAAAAGGGTAGAGGTTAGCGAGACCAACAAGGCCAACAGTGTGCTCAATAGGGCCAGCAGAGCAGAAACTGTGTGGGTAAGTATTTCATATGTGGCGAACGGGGTCACTACCGTCAAAATTTCCCTAGAAAAAGCAAGATCCTGCAACAGTAATTGAATGTTCACCTGAAACCACAGAATACCCAAATTGGGGAAATAGGGATAATCACCCGAGTAACACAGACTTCACAACAGCAGCAGGTAGTACAATATGGATGTATCTATAATGCTCGATATTCAGTTATACCACTGATATTGCATCTACCACCCACGTTTGGAGGTAAGGTATTTTATCATTAATAATGCTCCCTTTTAGTTATGAGGAAAATTTCAAATAACCTATGTGTATTACGGCTTACTTGTACTACGTGAGAAACATGAGCGTAAAATGTATTGCTATCCCAATCTCAAACCGGATAATTCAAGTTTGTGTGATGATAGACCATTAAAATAATATTAGGTGTCCATTAGTCCCGGAGATGAAATAATTTGTGCTAAGTGACATCCGAGAGGAAACGGAGTCACTTGTATACATAGGTATTAAATCCTACAGAGACTTGTGGAGTATATCGTCGGGTTATACCAAATCCCGGGGGATAGAAAGGTTTACTATAGTTAATCAAGAAAGAATTAAATACCTCTGGGCATGGGAATAATTTTGTGGTAAAGTGAAGAGCCTAACGCCAAATTATTAGTAGTAATGTGTTGAATATCTTTTTCGTAACATGAGCATAAATATGCTATTATTAGCAGGAAGCAAGGATGTGGGGTACGAGACAAGTACTGAGGACCACAACTCTCGTTGACCGACAATGTTAGTTAGTAGTGTATCAAGGGGGTTCCTTGTTTGGATTTCACTTTGCGAGACATCCCACGCATGAAACCTAGCGAAGGTTGGGAGCTAGGGATGGTTGGGCTTTAGCACATGAGTTTGGTACCCTATTTATCATCCGTAAGCGAAACCATAACCTTAAATTTAATTTTATTCCTACGCACGGTCAGTAGAACCGTACGATATGACGTAAGTAGTGATATCAAATTCTTACATCAAGAATAAATTGGTGTAATAAGGGAAGATGATAAAGGCACGATATGAAAAAAATATTTGTTTCCTCAAATCGATGACTTATTCGACCAGTTGAGAGGAGCGACTTTCTTCTCGAATATTGATTTAAGATCAGGATAAGATCAATTACGTATCAGGGAGAAGGACGTGTCAAAGACTGCCTTCCTGACGAGATATAGTTCCCAAGAATAACGCCACAACCATGTTCATGGACTTGATGAACAGGGTGTTCAGAGAGTTCCTGGACCAGTTCGTCATCGTATTCATATATGACATTCTGGTTTACTCGCAGACCGAGGAGGATCATGTCGAGCACTTGAGGCATGTTTTGCAGACACTGCGCCAACATGAGTTGTACGCAAAATACGAGAAATGTGGGTTTTGGCTAAAGGATGTACAGTTTTTGGGGCATATCATCTCCGATAGAGGGATATCTATGGATCCAGGGAAGGTGTCAGAGGTGAGGGAGTGGGGATAACCCACAACACCGACTGAGATAAGCAGTTTCTTGGGTTTACCAGAATACTATAGGAGGTTCATTCGAGGGTTTTCAAAGATAGCGGGTCCGTTAATTCACTTGACTCGCAAAGGGGTGCCATTTATATGGAGTGACGCCTGTCAGTTAGCCTTCGATGAGTTGAAAGATAAGTTAACCTCAGCACCAGTGTTAGCATTACCCAGGTCGGGAGTGGAGTATCTAGTCTACACTAATGCGTCCTTATTAGGACTTGGAGGTGTACTTCAGCAGGAAGATCAGGCTATAACTTATGCCTCCCGTAATCTTAAGCCTCATGAGAGGAACTACTCCCCCACGACTTGGAGTTAGCAGCATTCGTGTTCGCACACACTACCTCCTAGGGGAGAAATTTCACTTATTCACGGACCATAAATCACTACAGTACCTCTTCACGCAGAAGGAATTAAATATGCGTCAACGTCGGTGGCTTGAGTTCGTGAAGGATTATCAATTTGATATCCAATACCACCCCGAGAAGGCTACTGTGGTAGCAGACGCGTTAAGCCGTAGGCCAGTTGGTGAGGTGGTCGAGGTGTGGAAAGCGAATGGAAGGATTTAGGGAACCAAGATGCGGTGGCTCGATCGTTTAAGTCTGTAATGAAGATTACGCCCCAGATTATTACGGGAGTAGTACAGGCTCAGGCAGATGATCCGTTCTGCCAAAGTTGGATAGTGAAGCTTCTAGCCGAGGGGGCTGGGTCTTACACCATGGGTTCAGACGTAGGCCTACGTATTACTGGGAGATTAGTTGTTCCCGAGGGTGAAGATTTGTGATACAAGGTGATGACAGAGTCGCACGGTTCCCGATTTACAGTGTATCCAGCAGGTATAAGATGTACCAAGACATGCGTAGACAGTATTGGTGGAGCGAAATGAAGAAGGATATTGCCGAATTTGTCTCGAAATGTGCCACTCGTCAATTAGTAAAGGTGGACCATCAGAGGTCGGCAGGACTTCTACAGCCATTATAGGTTCCTATGTAGAAATGGGAGAGCATTTCCATGGACTTTATCACGGGACTACCTACATCGCAGAGGGATCACGCCTCGGTATGGGTGGTAGCGGATCGATTGACCAAGGTAGCCCACTTTCTCCTAGCCAAGACATACTACATCGTGAGACAGTATGCCCAGTTATTCATAGCAGAGATAGTTAGACTCCACAA
Source organism: Sambucus nigra (assembly GCA_949130495.1). Lineage (NCBI taxonomy): Eukaryota > Viridiplantae > Streptophyta > Magnoliopsida > Dipsacales > Adoxaceae > Sambucus > Sambucus nigra. Next base: position 399,914,507 of record OX422208.1, read on the forward strand.
AGTGCCTCTATATATCGTGTCTGATAGAGATAAGGTGTTCATTTCTCGATTTTGGGAGAGTTTTTAGGAAGCGTTGGGTACAGAGTTGCGACTGAGCACATCCTATCACCCGCAGACGGATGGTCAGACAGAGTGGACGAATTAAATATGGGAGGACATGTTACGGATGTTCACCATTGATTTTGGCGGAGGTTGGGAACAATACCTTATGCTGGTGGAGTTTGGCTATAACAACTCCTACCAGTTTACTGTCGGTATGGCTCCATTCGAGGCCCTATATGGTAGACCTTCTCGTTTTCCAACATGTTGGCTAGAGGTGGGGGATAACAAGTTATTGTGTCCGGAGGTGATTCAGGATAATTCAGGGAGGATAGAGTTAATACGGAGCCGTATTCGAGATGCTCAGGATCGACAGAAGAGTTACGCTAAAGCCAAACTTTACTTTCGAGAATTCAATATTGGGGATCAAGTATTACTTCGAGTGTCCCCTATGAAGGGAGTTATGCATTTTTGGAAGAAGGTAAAGTTGACGCCTAGGTACGTAGGGCCATTCCCCACTATCGAGAGGATTGGGCCAGTTGCTTATAGACTTGGGTTACCGGAGCACTTGCATAGAGTCCATGACGTGTTTCATATATCTTCGATGAGGAGATCACTTCGAGATGATTTGGCCCATACTAACATTACGTTAGAGGAGATAGACTTACAACCTGATAGATCCTACGAGGAGGGTCCGGTTGCTATCTTAGACCGTAGCGAGAGGAAGTTGAGGTCGAAAATAGTACCACTAGTACGTGTTCAGTGGTGGCATCATAATGTTGAGGAATCAACTTAAGAGCGCGAGGATTACATGCGTAAACATTATCCAGAGTTGTTCTTGCCATGTATATATATATATATATATATATATATATATATATATATATATATATATATATATTCTTTTCCGAATTTCGGGATAAAATTTTGTTATTAGGGGGGAAGTATGTAATACCCCGTACTTTTACGCATAATAATTTTTATGGAAAATGGGGATTAATTAAATTAAAGGGAGAAAATTTAAATTGTAATTAATTCGATTTATGATAATAATCACTAGCGGGATGAGAGTTAGTAATTATTGAAATAATAGTATAGCCGGGAATGAGATGCACGGCAGTTACGTTAAGAGTTAGTAATTATTGAAATAATAGTATGGCCGGGAATGAGATGCACGACAGTTACGTTATAAATATTTGGGACGTGTATGAGTCACGTCACTAGTATGTATGTGGAGGTTTAAAAGGTAAATTATTTTTGTATAACTCAGATGACTATTTTGAGTGCGCCAGAGTGTCCGGAAGGGTCGAAATGGTCAGAAAACACTACTCGAGTATTTAAATTAGAGTCCCGGACTTTTTAGCCCAAAACGACACCCCGGAGGGATATTTTGGTCTTTTGGAATTTTTGGGTAATTATATGGACGAAAAGTAGGTTTAATTAAAAGTCATTTAGGTTTAGTAGTCGTCATTTTCAACCTACGTGAAAAGAGAGGAAAAGAGAGAGAGAACCAAGGAAGACGAAGGAGACTCCATTAGAGCCCTAAGCGAAGAACTCAACCTTTCACAATAAAAAGTACACCAACGTGTAGATCGTGTCCGGAGAATCGTTCCTATACCACTTTCAACCCGTGAATCAGAAGTTCATTTTAAGGCAAGTGATTATCTTGCTCTCTCTCTTAGCAATTATTACTCTTGTTAACATATGTAGAGGTTTTAGAAAAATTAATACCAGATTTGGTTTACCTATGATGGGATTGTGTAGGAATCTTAGAAATTTGATGGGGGTTTTCATGTACAGGATTATACCCTTTATAGAAGTGTGAAATTAGGAGAATTAGATGCTAATTACGAAATAAAAATGAAACTTTTATGGATTTATAATTCTGGGTTTATGTTAATATTATTCAAAGGAAAATTTAGGAGTTTGTTGAATTTATTTGATGATTAGAAGGATTTGCCCCTAAACTATGTTAAGAAATGTTCTAAAGTGACTTAAAGTAGTTTAGAAACCTTTTCCTTGGGTTGGAATGGGTTTAGGTTGAAGTTGAAGAGGAGGAAATATGGAAAAACAAACTTTGAAGATGAACTGGGCAACTGTGGAATTTTTGTTAGAAGTCCGCCCAGGTCGTTCGAATGAGACTTCTAACGAGTTTCCAGTGGCCCTTCTAACGATATTGGTAGTTCATTCAAAGTTCCTTCGTTTGAACGACCCTCGTTCGAACGAGTTTCCCTGGGTCTTCAAATGAGATTCCAGAATGACCCTTAAAACCTAATTTTTGTTTCGAACTTCCCGTAGGCTTATTTATATGAGCGTTAGACCTGTATGAATGTAGAGTGACTTAAAACTTATAATCATTAGTGAGTGGATAATAGGGCAACCCTCGGACGGTACTAAAATTCATAGAATTAGAGAGATGCAAGAATATAAGGGAAAATACAAACGAGTAAGGTATGAGGGAATAATAGGGGGTTATATTATACGTACTACAAATACTAGGCTACGGGAAAGATAATGAATTTATATAAGTTGTGTGTATGCTTATTGCTCAAAATATTATGTGTATGACATACCTAGCTACTGGCTATTGAACGGATGTTAACGCGTTGTGGATGACCGAATCTTGTGTGCCTTCGGGGGATTTAGAGTCGTACCACTAGAGAATGGAACCTAGGTACGGGCTATCCATTAGAAGGATAGTTATGACGATCGTATGGGTGCATAGGTATGTGCGTAGCCCATTGGCTTGGGACTATGTTCACCTCCAATAGGTGTTTATGTTTTTATTGGTTCTCGAGAGATTGAACCTGTTGTCCTATATGCGTGAGCGTTGCAAAGGGACTAGATAACCGAGTATGCGTAACACTAAGGGTTTCTTAACCAAGGGTGCAATATTGCTATATTTATATAAATTAATATGTATACATAAAGCGAATAATGTGTGTATAGTGGAATCATGTTTGGTGTATTATGTTGATGACGCTATTTTTAAATGTACACTTATGGTATTATCAGTTGGGCATTTAGAAGAATACGAGAATAAACTAAATTAATCCCAAATCTATATCGAAATCATAGGTACGCCGGTTTTGAGTTATTTAGGGAGACTTTCAAGCATAATATTATGCACTTAGTAGTCAATCCGGGTATTATGACTAGTATGGGTAGTTAGGTTCGTTAGACGTGCACACTAGATCGAGGGGTGAGTATCTCAAGTGAGTACGCTAAGTTAACTTGAAGAATAATTGTGCTAATTGAATCAATTTAAGCACTTGCTATTTTAAACTGTTTTCATCTCGGGCTCTGACCCATTCTCCTGTATATCTTTCTATTGTTCCATTATTTTAGGTGCCCAACCACAGGGACACCAACTTTAGGAGACGCTATTCAGTTGTCGTGTTGTAATTGCTGTGAAAGCCGCAGGATTATTGCTAGTAGACGACTCAGATCATTCTTTCCTTTACAGTTATTCATTCTGTTGGACATATCGTCCTTACTTATGTTTACTTTCAGAGATTTAGTCATTTTAAATTCTCTCATAGATTTGATTTTTTTATTTGGATTTATTGAATGGGATTGTATTTGGAGATGTTTACTCCATCCATTTGTTTTACTTCAGTCAGACTTTACTTATTTTACTATAATGCATGGTATTTGTTGGTATTCTTTTAGTAGTAATTAATGACAAGATAAAATTTGGACATCGCTTTTTTAAATACTAGGTGGTTAGTTTTATTAAAATAAAATTTGAGTTCTCGACAGTGATGCATTATCTGAACCAACTTGATATTCTGAAATTAATTAATTAAGGACTAATCACCCGGTAATTAATTAGGCGAGGTGTCACATCAATTTGGGTTTTGTGCCTCGTGTAGTTGTTTGCAAGGTTTCATTAAATGAAGTATTTGTATGCAACATATGTAATTTATCAATTAAATAACTACTAACAACAAGAGTAGAATTAAGAAAAAGACTGACTTTATTATTTCCAAGTGAATAAGAAAAACCATATTTGTCCAAAATAGAAATAAAAAACAAATTACGTCTGAAAGATGGCACTACATAAGTTTCTCTTAATTCAATAAAATGACCAACCTCAAAAGATAATCTAAAGGTCCCAATTACTTCAACAGGAACTATTTTTCCATCGTCCACATAGATAAATCTTTCAGCATCACTTGGCAGTCGGCTCCACAATCAACCCTGCATAGACACACTTATATGAGTAGTAGCATCGGAATATACCCAATAAGTATGACTACGTATAAAATCCAAATTAACTTCAGAACAAACCAAAGTGAGAAGTGTACCTTTCTTTACACTCCATGTGGCGTACATGGAACAATCCTTCTTCACATGCCCAAGTTTCTTGCAAAAGTAATAGGTAAATTCTGGATCCTGCTTCTTTTGTTGAATTTTGGGTTATGATGTTCCTACTGCAGTTTTTTTATTATGCTTCCTTTTTCACTTGTTATTCTTTGAGGGAAATGTAATATGAGCACTTTCAATTATATTCTCTTGTTTAAATCTGTCCTCTTCTTACACACAGTGAGAAATGGGCTCATTAAGAGTCTATTTATCCTTTTGATTATTATAGCTAACTATAAACTGGTCATAGTGTGTAGGAAGGGAAATCAGTACCAGATGAACGAGAAAGTCATCAGACAACTCCAACTTTAGTGGCTTAACTTTTGAAGCGATGTTAGATATCTCCATAATGTACCCACTTATGTTTTCTTTACCTTTATACCTCATTTGAATAAGGTTAGCTCAAACTGTACCTATCTCTGGCTTTTCGTTCTTTGTAAAATGATTTTCAATATCTAGCAGAAAACTCTTAGCAGTTATCTTATCGGATATATCGCCCCTAAATGCTTTTAGAACGTTGCGCTTTAACATGATTAGACCTAAGCGATTAAAACGATCCCACTTCTCGAAGTTCACTTTATCCTTAACGGAACTTTTCTCTGTAAAAGGAGCGGGTTGTTCTTTCCATAGTGCGTATTCTAAATCTATGAAGTCGAGAACTATCAGAATGTTCTCTTTCCAAGTTTTTGAAGTTTATGCCGTTAATTATAGGAATTTTGTTCAAGTTGGAAGTAATATTAATAGCAGAAGCGGTAACTGAATTTAAAGAACAAATAAATAGCATAATATCAAATTAAAATTCATGTCAAAATTAAATACATAAATACAAAACATAAATTTTATGCAACTGTAATGGTAGAACCCTTTTCAAGATACCTCACACAATATTAACAGTCTTTGGACAAAAACATCAACTTGTAAGTGGTACTCTCAGTGCAGAAATCAAATGTTGATAATAAATTCGGTCAAACAACAACTTTCATTTGGCCCGATATATTATCCACATGGAAACTTTATAATCGTCACACATTTATTCCCGCGTGTATATTTGTTATTTGACCAATTAACAATATTCTTTTGGGCCAATCATTAATCGCATAAAATAATAAACACGCACATCTTAATAACTCAAAATAGATTAATATATGCAATTGAGGTTACTTTGGACAGATATTACTTCAATTAATTTATTTTAAGATATAAGACAAAAGGGTAGTAATAAAATACCACAAATAGTTAGGATTCCCAAAAAAATACCCTTAATCGGTCTTAGCTCAATAAAATCCGAGGAGCTGAATCGATTCACCCCAGAAGACCGATTCGATTTTATTTCAAGCAGTAATGAAGTATATGAAGCCGAATTGATTCGGCTAGAAGATCAACCTGAATCGATTCGTGTTAGGGAAGAAACTAAGGTTTGAAGTTCTATTCGGGATTACCAATTTTAACCTAAATAAATGGTCTAAAATAATTAGAAAACAAATAATTTTCAATAAGAACCAATCCAAAGTATTTAGAAAACATATGATTTTCAATTTATTTTGAACAAAAAAAATTGAATTATTCCATCTAATCCATCATGAATTAAAACCCTTTTTAGAAAAATCAAAAACACTATGGATTAATAATCCCAAATCAATTTTGGGATTATAATAATGAAAATTATCATAAATCATATATAAATTCTATATAGAATACTAAAAGCCATATGGGTTCTCACTAGATCATATGTATGAGAAATATAACAAAATTACTTCTAAATCACAATCACAATACCAATCCTAATAATCTAATGTGAAGAGGCTCTAACGCCACTTGTTGGAATATTGAATAAAATTCATCATATTTTCATAATCAACATATTGGATTATCTAATAAAAGATTTGTAGAGAATGTGTACCTGAATCCATAATGGCGATTGAGACTTGGGTTGAAGGTCTTTCACAGACTAATCCCTCTCTCTATGAGTTCTCTCTCAATGATGGGAATGCAAAAGAGAGTGTTTTTATTGCATTAGATTTTGGGACTAGAACCCTTCATTATATTTATAGGTATTTAATTAAAACCTCATAAATTCTAATTAGGTGACTCTTGAGTAACCTATAGGTGACTATTGAGTAACCAAGAGGTGACTATTGGGTAACCACACATTGCAAGGCTCATACTCATTTTTAGATGTCTTATAGGCCTTTACTAATTAGATAAAATTAGCCCAAATAGAATATGTAAGATGTGGGTTCTTGGAATACGGTTAGTATCAAGTGAGGCGTAACCCCTTATCAAGATCGGGATCAACACCATGCAATATTAGATATTGACAGTGAACGCAGGTGAATAAAAGGCAAAGGGAATCAATATTCAAACTTGTATTAAATGATATGTTGGCACAATAAATACACAACAAGCATAATAAATAGATGGGACCAGCAGGTAGCGTGGTCGGAGGGAGAAAGAGCAAGCACTCTAGGCACATTAAAGGCAAGACATGAACTTTGAGTTCAGTTAATTCTCAATAATATGGGTATTCAATGGATGTGGAAAATTATGTTCTCACAATAGTTCTCGTGTCTGGGGAAAGTTGGGCAGCAATTTTAGGCTGAGAATGTTCTGCCAGTTAAACTATTTGTATGGTGTATTTATATGAAGGGCAAGTTACTCGAGTTAACTTACACGCGTTCAATATGATCGGTCATATTAAATGCACAAGTATCTCCCATCAATGTAGATGATATTGCATTAAATGCATGGGATCTCATAATTTGGCGGGAAACTATTTCATTGGTTGGAAGTATGGTGGGCATTAATGAGGGACGTGACATGGAAGCTTGGAGTTTACCTTAGGACGACTAAATGATCAGGTTTGATGAACTAGACCTGTCGTCCCAAGGATAAACTCACTTGAGTGTCGTAACTTTGACTCCCTAAATGTAAGATGTTATGATGTCAGAAAATGGATAAATAATGACCCTATTAGGTGCACGATCCCATCAGTCAGGCGATATGGCACCTTATTTAAGGCTACTCGGCTGGTAGGTAGCTCGAGTGTTTAGTTTTCTATTTGTTGGCTAAGAACAATCTTAAGACCAAGGATGCAAGATTGAGTTACCTTGAGGAGGTTCCTTCGAACAGGTATGATTTGAGGTAGCTCGGTTGTAGTGGATCGAGCAACCATATGTACTAAGTGAAGTTTTGCCCAAGTTTGCCAAGAGGGTTGGTAGTTATATTCCCAACGTTTCCTTGCTCCCAATCCTCCAAACCATGTCCCTGCGGGGTTCCTAAGGGGAAGTTGTTCGATAGAGCATGTTACCCTGCCATGCATGATCCCTCGTGGGTACCAAACAATCTCTCTCAACATATAATCATAAGATAAAGTACATGATACAATTAATTTTATTTCTTATTACAAACTATCGTCACTGAAATGACTTTGATCTATAAATTGGATCCTTCAAGCTAGGTCCGTGGGAGAATCTTCGAGGTAGGTCCTTCGAGCTCCCTATACGGAGAATCTTCGAGGTAACATGCTCGGGTGACCTTCATCCTCCTTCTTCATTTTCTAATCCACAGATTAACCAAGTTAATCACTCTTTAGCGGGGACTACCTCCTACAGAATAAAAGCCCAAATACAATTTCTATTTCAATATGTAAGGCCACATTAGAATATTAAAAAAATATATTCCAACAATAACACACACATTCTATAATGTTGAGCATTAATTTGAAATGGGGAGAGTTACTCCCATTTTCGTAGCTAGGCGTCTTTCTTTATTAAAATAAATAAATTTTTTTAGAATTAATTCCTAATATTTATATGGTTAAATATAAGAACATTTAAAAAAACAAATATTTAATAATAACTTGTCCAACCCATTTTCAAAAAAAAAATTGTTTTGATACATACATTAGCACAATGATAGAACATAATAACTATGTGTCTATATGTCGAGTTAATATCAATATTCATGTGTTAATACCTCTATCAAGGACTAAAAATTACCTTTTGATAATATGATGAATAAAAGTTAAATAAAATGATTTCTAGGGACTAAACATTTATTAATTCCAAATTTAAATTATTTATTTCTATTTTCGGCACGAAATTAGGGATTAAAATATGTAAACTAAGTTTTTAAATCGAGATGAAGAGTGCATTTGTTAAGACAATAAATGATCAACTAAAGACATGTGTTGTGATCCTTTTTTAAACATATTTTGATATTTTTAAAAACCTAATTCCGTAGAAGTCAAAATTTATTTTGATATTCTATACACATATGTGTTTTAATTAACCTTTTTTTAATTTAATTTATATTTTTTTTACTTTTAATGTCAACACATTCTTCAGTGCTTTTTATCATTAATATACAACTAAGTCTCGGTTTATATTTAAATACATTTTATTTTAAAAATTAGAATTTTCCCGAATTATTAAAAAAATATGTCAACTTCATGAGGCACGTGACATCTTAATTTAAAATTTTAAAATATCCCAAAAATAATAAAAACTACATAGAAAATATTGTAAAAAAATCAGAAACCTCAAAAAATTAAACATCATGAGTCCCCCCCCCCCCCCCCCCCACCAACACCAACACCGTCGCCTCCTCCTCTCTCTCTCTCTCTCTCTCTATATATATATATATATATATATATAGGCCTATCAATTGAGTCGAGCATGCTCGAAGCCCGTCGCTCGGCCCACTAAATTTAGGTCAAGCTTTTATTGAGTTTGAGCCGAGCCGAGCGCGAGCGAAGCACTTTCAAGCCCTAAGTAGGCTCGACTCGAAATAATCTCTCTCTCTCTCTCTCTCTATATATATATATATATATATATATATATATGTGTGTGTGTGTGTGTGTGTGTGTGTGTGTGTGTGTGTGTGTGTGTAACAATGCTCTTGTGCGGACTAGTCCGCATTTTAAAAGTGCGGACCAGACATGTGTCACCTGGGGGTGAGCCTAGAAAATATCAACTAAATAATATGCACACTCTCTCTCTTATCTGGGCTCACCGTCAGGTGACACATGTCCGTTTCGCACTCTTAAAATGCGAATTAGTCCACACAAGAGCATGACTCTCTCTCTCTCTTTATATATATATATATATATATATATATATATATATATATATATATATATATATATATATATATAATTTTCTATAATATGTAAAGAATTTGTTTTTTAAATGTTGAAATATATTTTTTTAGTGCTGAAATATGAACTTTTAATGCTTAAATTCATATTTTATTGCTGAAGTATGAATTTTATTACGAAAATGTGTTTTCATTACTGAAATAAGAATTTTATTGCTGAAATATGAATATTTATTATTAAAATAAATAAATACGTATTGGAATATATGAATATTTATTCTTAAAATAAATAAATACGTATTGGAATATTCAATTCGGGCCCGAAGCCTGTTATACTTTGTGAGATGAGATTGAGCCAAGCCTTAGTGCTGAAATATGAATTTTTAATGCTGAAATTCATATTTTAGTGTTGAAATATGAATTTTATTACTAAAATGTGTTTTCATTGCTGAAATAAGAATTTTATTGTTGAAATATGAATATTTATTATTAAAATAAATGAATACGTATTGGAATATATGAATATTTATTCTTAAAATAAATAAATACGTATTGGAATATTCAATTCGGCCCGGCTCAAGTCGGGCCCACAGCCTGTTATACTTTGTGAGATGAGCTTGAGCCAAGCACTCTCAGACTCGTTCAGGTTGAGCTTGAGCTTGAGTCGATTAAATAAAAATTGGGTCGAGCCTGATCAACCCAAAGCTCGGCTCATAGAGCCCGATGGATAGGCCTATACACACACACACACACACACACACACACATATATATATATATATATATATATATATATATATATATCACGCAAATGAAGACTAGCCACCAAATCAAAACAAAAAAAAGATGCATTGAATCTGAAGAACAATCAATTGAACCAAATGGTTATGTTAGGTTTTAACAATCGAACACATAATTGAACAAATTAAACAAATAGTTTAACCAAATGACAATTAATCAGAGTGATGTGGTATGGTTCTTTCGGATGATAGGGTTGGATGTTAAAATAAAATTAAACCCCTAGTGTCTAAGTGTGATTCGTATTGGTTTAAAAAAGCATCGATTTGGAGGTTTAAATTTGATTTATCGATTTCCATGTGGCATTGTTAATTTGTCTTGGTTTTGTGTTTTAAAATCATGTGTATTTGTGTGTTTGTGTGTGTGTGTGTGTTGCGATGCGATGGTGGTAGGAACATGTGCATTTGACGTGGGGGTGGTATGTGGTGGTAGGGTTGATGGGTTTGGTTTTCTAGTAGGGGTAGGTGGAGGTGAGGGTAGAGGTTGTGTGTGTGTGTGTGTGTGTGTGTGGATGTTTGAATTATTTTAAATTTTCTATAACTTCTTGACTTTTTTTCTATCTTTTCAGAATTTAAATTTATTTTTAATTGAAAAAGACACGTGGTTATTACTTTTAACGCTTTATTGACGGAATTTGAGCAAAGTTTAATGTTCAAATCAAATTGTATTTAATCTAGAGTAAAGATTTATTAATCTATTAAAGTAAAATTATTTTATTTTATTTATTTATTACTTTTTAAAAGAGTATAAGATCCCTATTAGTATCCAATTAACTAGCAAAACGAGGGGGACTTATAACTCAACTCAACAAATATTAATGAAAGGTCATAGATTTTCTCAACTCAACAAAAAATTATTTAAGGGTCGCAAAATTTAGTCATCAACAAGTCATACCTAAAATACCTAAAACTAGGTTTTAACCGCGCGCGATGCACGGGCGCCTTATAAAGATTGGTTTCCACATATTTTTTGAGTATATTTGTACACTATTTAGGGGAATATAAAATTAAGCTATCTTGTTGAGTACATAAATATCATGTTAAACAATAAGCCAAAAGATGTAACATAATGTGTGCAAAACAAAGGCTATATTGTAACCATTTATACAGAATGGCAGTAAAACCAGGATTCCATTTTATTCCCAATTATAAAATACGAATTGAAGCATGTATTCAAACAATTAACATTTTGCATATTTCAGCAGGGAAATGTTATCATTTTCCTTCGAACCCATTTGTGATAAGAAATGCACCAGTGATAGAAGCATTGTCTTGATTAAAAAATGTACATGTGACATCATGAAAGCCTTTGAAACTTCGAAACTGTGAAGTAGATGTAACAACGTGTGGTATTATTGGTCCGACAAAGAATTTGACAATGGCGTATAAAAATTTCCTTGTATTTTTGTTGTTCATTCCTCTAAAAATTACAGCACCAATTATATATCCTACCACATCAGTGGTTGCTATGTTTTCTTAATAAGCAGTAAATGAGAATTCATATATTAGTAATGTAAAAATGTATATAGTAAGCTTTAGATTGTATATAATGTGTTTTCAGTCATTATGTTGAAAAAATCATTGAATGATTGGAAATATTGTTTAATTCTTATGTTAAAATGATTAAATATTAAGGAGTGTGGTAATTTGAATAAGTTTATTATAGACGTTTTATTTATCTAAAACAATTCTTTTCAACGTTTCATGTTATGTGTAAGATAAAATCGAGTGAATAACTTTGAAAATGACGAGTTACCTTTTTATTAAACCATAAGTAACTCACTCCTAGAGCTTGTTTGAATTTGAAAGCATTTCAGAAATGATTCGACATTTATTTTTAAGAAATTAAATGTATTCACAATTCAACAGATGGAAATATGTATATTACATTATCAAGTGTGTAATACCTCGTTCCAATTAAGCGAGAGCGTCAATGCAATGGATTCAAGTTCCCCTAAAAAATCAATTTAACCTTTGTTGCAGGCGCTGCAGTACAAAGCATAAAACTGTTTATCAATCTTGTTTAGTTAGTAATATAGAATGATTAAATTTTGAGAAATTTGATAATGAGAATCATGTTATAATTGACGTTTTAGATCGTGTTAGTAGTTAAGTCTAAGGATTCATATGATTTAGTATCGTAAGTTATCATTTCTTTTAAAATCCACTTGAGAAAAAGAATTTAGAGAGAAAAGTTTCTTCTATTAATAGTTTTAGAATCAATTATCAAAACAGTAGACACTATCCTACTACATCATAGTATGCAAGTTTAAGTATATAGATATGTTATTGATGTATATTTTGTTATTAATGTATGTATAAAGACTTCCTACAATTAATTGTTATTACAAATACGATGCGTTAAACAGGTAGGAGGATGGATCCATGAGTAGAAAGGATTGAATTTTATTTTGGTGAGAGGAGTAGTTAATGAAATACCTCTGCATAAACCTAACTAATTATCAAGAAACTCAATGCCAATACTCCAACAAATCATCAACTGCAACAAGATATTGTTCAACATAAATGCAAAGCCCAAGGCTAGCTATCTGTAAATTGAATACACAGTGAAGGCTATAAACTAACACAATGAGTTAAAAAGATAATACATCAACGATGCGAAGGAAAACAAAAATGGAGGTTATATGTTATCAGTAACACATTGAATAAATGAAATCATGTGTATCATACATATGCGAGCAGAATTTTGAATTTTACTTATTTGTAATGAGTAAATTAGACAATTAATATTAATATAAACAAAAGAAGGATTAACCAATTTATTTTTGGCAGAAACCTATAATAGTTCCCTGTATAATAAGAATGGTCAAGTTATAAAAAAATAAGAAATTAAAATATGATTTAATCGGCGTTTATTTTATTTGTTTCGTATATTTCCAAACATCAAGGTCATCGAATTAAGCATGTGGCAGTTGAATTTTTTACTTTGATCCATATCTGAGTGACCAAAATATCTGAAATGAGTATTCCATTCCATATTCTGTTTGTAGAGTCGATTATGTAACTAACCTTGATATTATGTTTTGTCTTCTGAGGGAGCGAGAGAAGTGAGATAAGGGAGTAGAGGAGAAGCCTTTGGACTGAAGAGGGGAAACATCATTGAGATTTTTTACGTTTGGGTGGTTCAGTTTGGGCTCTATTTTAAGAATGAGAGTTGAATATTATGAAAGCAATAATTGTAGAGAAAAACCGTTCAGATTTTTTTACGTTTGGGAGGATCAATTAAGCTCCATTTTGAGAATGAGAGTTGAATATTATGAAAGAAATTATTGTAACCACATGTCACAAAACTGATAGGAGACACATTTTTAAATATTAGACATTAGATGCATAGAATCCATTATCTTTTAAGTGCAATTGGCATCTCTATCAGTCGAAGTTTAATGCTTGTACTTAGCAAAAATATTTTACTCACCGTAACCCAACAAGTGTAAATCCCAACTCATGGTCACAATGTAAGGATTTGTCTTCATTAGACCATCCATAATGGAATGGTAAGAATGTGTAAATGTGAGTTGTTAGGTTGTCGAATACATTGAGGGATTTTGTAGTGGAAAATGTAAAAATGAATTGGGTGCAAATCTTTTTAGCGTGGGAAATATTGGTGAATATGGATAATATAAAAATGACTAGTTGCAGTGGGAAAGTGTAAGATTTTAAACGGATTATCTATTTAATTTTTTCAAATAAACATTAAGCTTTAAACACTTTTACACCCAAATGACTAATCATTTAAGGCGCTAGAGTCTTTAACGTGGCTAATAGCAGGGCTCCGTTTACACATTTTGTCCAACCAATATGAATTTACACCCCGCTTACATTTTTTACATCCTCATTAACACATTTGCACACCCTTTCAGAAAACAAAAAATATACTTCACTCAGTGTACCAATCCCATTCTGGGTGACCTTAATATATGTAATGCATTATTATTATTATTATTATTATTATTATTATTATTATTATTATTATTATTATTATTACTATTATTATTATTTTCTATTAATATTACATATAACCTGTTCAATTATGCTTACGAGTTGGCACCTTAATTAAATTTTGTACATTTAGTTTCGAATTGAATACAATGTGATATAAAATAAAAAATAATTGGAATTGACCCATATGAATCATATATTTTTTTAAGTAATAGATTATATCCATAAGAAAAATATATATTAATTTATAAGATTTCATAAATCTCAACTCGAAATCTATGTGCATATGTGTTGATATTGAATTACTATAAGCTATTTATTTGGAATGTAACATTATAATTTTGTGTCATAACGGTTGAATCAATGGCATGGTAAGTGTGCAATGTGAAAGTGAGTGTCTGAATTCAAGTATGGAGAGAGTATGATATACTACGTTATAAAAATGTATGAATATATATAAAATTGTAGTTTTAAATCCTTACAATAGGGCCACGTGTCAATATAATTTAATATCATTTTGGAAAGCAGTAATGAACTCCCACTTATATTGTTTAACCCTTGCGATTCATGTACATTTTTTATACAAGGGAGATGAATGGTTTACTCTATTGCAATACAGATTCATGTATATTTTTATATGAGGGAGATGAATAGTTAAGTCTATTGCAATCCCTTTTTCAAACCCTTCTCTCTCTCTGCAAATCCCCCATAATCTTTAGATTGGTGATTATGGCAGGTTGGAGGTAAAATTGGAGAGGGTAGAACACATGCCTTACATTTTTCTTCCTTCCGGTGACAGAGGCTCATTAGTGTTGCCTCTCTTTCAGCTCACCTTAGAGGCTAGCATCAAATATCACATATGGCTTAGTCATATTGTCATGGTTCTTTTTACTCAACATAGTGTCCTTTACATGTAACCCATTAGTTATTAGAGGTAATTCTATTTTTTTCACTAACTACTAGATTTTATTTTAAGAAGCCTTTTTTATCTACTTACGTACTATGGTGACAATTAAGTTTAGCATCAATTAATAATAAAAGGCAATCACCAAAATAAGTAAAGAATGTAAAGAACGCCAATCACACGACACAATATTTACGTGGTTCAGCAAGAATGCCTACGTCCATGCGGGTGCTCTCGATATTATTTCTCTATACCCCGGGGTGTATTTTACAGAAAAATAATACATGCCTTTTGCCCCAGGCTTAGAGTTTATTATATACACATTTGTTCTTGGGGAGTGGGGGTGTTGGACTCCCCCATGTCACTCCACAACCCCTAGAATATCTGCATACGAGATTTTAGGAATTGGACTGAGTCGTAACTGAATTGATTGGGATGCGAGACTCCTAGACTTTGGGCCATTTTTATTGGTCTACTCGTCTTGGGCCAGAATGAGAAATCGAGGTACCCACAATTGCCCCTAAAGTTGTTGGGGCACAATTTGGGCTCAATAATTTTAAAATCATTTTTCATAATGGTGTTTTTGTAAATTATGCAACATCTTCCAAGATTGAAACGCCTTTTCTGAACTGATTTTGGTGGCAGCCCGCTTCGTTTCCTGTGCGCTGTGATTAGAAACTTTTAAAAATCCTTCGAAGGAGTGTTTTCTTATTGTTGCTTCAGGTTTTTCCATATTTCTAACCTTCTCCAAGCTCCCGCTGTTGTTCTCTTCATTCTATGGTCTTCGTCTTCTAATTCCACTGTTCTTCATCGTCTTTGCTTGTGACTTTGCATCATCCCAAGCTAAGTTTTCACTTCGTAAGTTCCTCTTGCCCTTTATCTTTACTTTTTCTGTTGACACTTCTTCGTATCTGTAATTAGGGTTTGCAAATGGAGAAAAAAGGCAATAGAGCAGTACCCGAATTTAGGAAGTTTTATAACATTCCAGATTGGGTAGATATTGAGTGTCCCCCTGTCCCTCGTAATGTTAGAGAGATTGAGGGTGCTCACTAGATTCACGTTCTGTTATCGTCTTAAGGGGGGCTTACTTTCCCCCAAAGAAATTTTTTTTTATATTTCTTTAGTTATTTCAATATTATCCCTGCACAATGTTCGCCAAATGTCTGGAAGATTGTTAATGGTGTCCATAGAATAAATCAGCTCTATGGCACCAATCTAGGGCTTGTTGAGGTCTATTTTTGTTATTCTTTCTTGGGAACAAGTTCTGGTCTTCTTTACCTCAAGGCCAGGAGTCCTGATAGGGTATTGGTAGTAAATCCACCTGATTCCCACAAGGATTACTGGCAAGAGGGTTTTCTTGCTAGAAATTGGCAGTTTCCTCCCCATATTGGGGGTCGAGGTCTGACAGGTTCATGGTTCCCTTTTATGGGGAGGAGTTAATAGGTAGGCTTAGTTCTTTCTTTTCTCATCAATCCTCTGTTAATGTATGATTTCTTTTATATTCTTCTCTGTTTCTTTTGAGCGAGGACAAAGAACTTAGAACTTGCTCTCAGCGAGGTTCGAGCTGCTGAGTTGGTCAAAGCCTGGAATATTAGGGAACTTTTGGCTAATGGTGAACATCCTCGATCAACGGATTTTCTCTTGGAGTACAAGAACGTTGGGTTCAGCTTTATCACGCGCCCTGTAGACAGCGATCCTGAGCTAGACATCACTGAAGAAGTTGCTGCAGATCCCATCTAATTGGACGAGGAAGAGAGCAGCTCTAGTGAGGATAGTGAAGGGGATAACGGGGGTAGTGCTGAAGGTGGTTCCAGTGAAGAGAGAACTGGTGGTGAAGGTTCTTCCATCTCGGAAGAAGTTTCAAAAGCTCGAGAGTCTTCCAGTGAATCAAGTAGTTCTAGCGAAGAGGATATGGCTCCTCCCAGGAAGAATCTGATTCGGGATGATGATGATGATGATTATGATGATGATGTGCTTCTCTCCCACTAGTATAATAAGCATAAATCTAGCGATGGAGAGATTACAGCTGGTTCTCAGTCTATTTCTCATAAGTAGGAGAAAAAGAAGAAAGAGGAAGAGCAGTTGAGAGAGAGGGAAAGAAAGGAGGAAGAGAGGAAGAAAGTAGAGGATAGAAAGAGACTGGAGGAGAGGAGAAGAGCTGAGAAGGAGAAAAAGGAAAAAGAAGAGGATAGAAGGAGATAGGAGATGAGGATGAAGGCAGGTCAAACGCTAGTGCCTGTGTCTGCCTTGCCCGAGGGAGCCTCTGTCGCCATATCTCCTCAGTTGGCTCTTGCACTTCTCGAGAGAGCAATCTTGCCTACTGATCGTCAGAAGACAATGGGGACCGACCAGTTAGCTCTACAGGCAAGTCAGAGGCTAGCCTTGGTAAGTCAGTCTTCGCTCTTTTATGCTTGCAATATTCTGTTCAATTCTTCTCTTTTTTAATGTTTTCTCTTTTTTGCAGTTCGTGACTGACTTCGCCGTCCTCTATCGCACTAGCGACGAGCTGGTGAAGAGGAATGCTGATTTAAAAAAGTAGAATACTGAACTGAAGGGGAAGAGTGTCAAGCTGGAGGCCAATCTGAAGACTGCCAATGATGCTTTAGCGGTTTTCCAATCTTGCCCTCACTGAAGCAAATCGGGTGAAGGAGGCGGCAGTCAAAGAGCTCAATGAGCTGCAGTAGTCCTATAACTTGGTCTGCACGAGCAAGTTAGCAGTGGTGGAGGAGAATAGGGTGCTAGCAAAGAAGATGAAGAAGGTGGAGGAGAGCTCGTACAATACCGGGTAGGTTGCTACGTACGAGGATGTTGAGGTTCAGATGGGCTACATCAATCGACTGAACTTTAAGAAGGGATGGAACAAGGATCTTTTGGCTGTTGGAGTGGACATCGACTCTACACTATTCGATGAGCATGATCCAAGCCCAAAGCCTGTTGTGGATGAAGCACCTGCCTCGACCATTGACGGTGGTGTCCCTGCTTCTCAGATTGTTCCTGCTAGCACCCCTTCTAAGGGAGATGTTCCTGCTTCTCAGATCGTTCTAGCTAGTGCCCCTTCTGAGGGAGGTGTTCATGTTGCGATAGATAAGGGAAAGCAACCAACGACCTCAGAGCTAACTGAGGTTGCTAGCTAGCCTGTTCTAAGGACTTATTTTGTATTTTTTCTTTGTTTATATTGTTCTTTTGATTATCGATGTACTTGGACCGCTCTATTTTAATGAAATAAGAACACTTTCCTTTCTGCATACTGATTCTTCTATTCTTTACTGCTTTTTATGGCATGTAGTCGATTGATGTAGATGAGTATATACCTGCCACCTCTCAACTGGGAAAGATCCTTGGTCCTAATGCGAGTAATCAAGTTCGTCAAGCCTTTGTAACAATTTGTAAGTCCCTTAGGTCGAGGAACAAGAGCCTTAAAGATCGGTCCGAGCTCATCACCAAACTGAAGGATAGACTTTAGGAGATGGAAGAGGTTGGTGCTTCTGTTCAAGAGGAGGTGAACCTTCTGAGGGCTAAACTTCTGGATGCCTCCGAGATCAATCAAGTCGGAGAGGTTCTTCAGCAGGAGAATAAAACTCTAAGGAGGGAGGTGTCGCGACTCAGGGAGCATGTGCCGATCATCGCACCACAATTTTTGTGAGGTTCCTCTTCATCGGTTAGTCCGCGAGCTGGCACAGGGCCGAGCGCCACCCCTCAAGTTTTGTGAGGTTCCACTTCATCGTCCGGTCCACGAGTTGGTACAGATGTAGGGGGTCCAGCTAGGGAGATGGACGAGCTTCGAGAAGATGTTCTTTGAGCATAAATGATTGCTGTTGGGCTTCAAAGAGATGTCACGCGGCTGAGGCATCTGTTCAAGAAAGGACCTCGACGAGTGTGGGATGATGGTTATGACCAGATTTGGACAAATATTCCGACAAGGTTGGTAGAGTTTGAAGAGCTATCCTTTATTAGGGGATGGTTGAGTGCCCTCAGGGAGCTGCAGGTCCCAAGGAACTCAGTGCTCTGGTATCGTCGCGAGATCTCTCCTTCAATTTTGAGGCCTAATCCATTCAGGAGGGACGACCAGTGGGTCCCTATAGATGCTATCCCCAGGCAGTTATTGGATCCAGATATGAATGCAGTTGAGGAAGAATTAGCTCCTCATCCGGACGATGGCCGAAGATCGCAAATGGATGATTATCTTTCTCAGAGGCCTAATCCTCATTAAGATTTTCTTAATTCAATGTAACTTTTTGTACATGTAACGAAGTAATAAAATATTTATGTTTTGGGCATTTTGCCGACTAAACATGTGCTGTGTATTTTTACTTTATTAATTTTTCATTTGATTATCTTGGGCTCTTCGTGGCCGACTAGATTTGTTTTGTCGTGTGAGTATCCTCCCAGTCCAGTATGCTTATGAGATACCATTATGCCCCACTTTACCTTTTAGGTCATGCCATCACACTTCTTTAGGCCTAAGTGTGGCAATGGTGAGGACACACCTGGTGTTGGATAATCTAGTCGATCAGGTTTTCTGAGCCAAACATTGTTTGGTGACCAATTTTATTTGGCTGAACTGCCTAAGGGTCCCCTATAGGGCTTCATATATTGACAGGGGCAATGCTAAGAGGTTGTTCGTGTTTCACAACGAAAACCTGAGGAGGGTGACTCCCTTCTTTTATATATCGAGCAATGTGCATGTCGCTTGGAAAAGGTGTGCAAGTTATAAAGTCCACAAAACAAAATTAACACTTCCTTGAATGCCACTGTCGAACAATTTTTTATTAAAAGTAATGAAATTTCCAATTCCAATAATGTGATAAAAATTAAATAAAAAAAACTAGAAATATAATTTTTTTCAGGTTGGCTGCGTTCCAAGCTCGGGGTATTTTTCTGCCCTCCAACATTTCTAAGTGATAGGCTCCTTGTAGGTCGTCCCTTGTCACCTTGAATGGTACCTCCCAATTTGGACCTAGCTTGCCATCATATGGTTTTACTGTGATGCCAAGGACTTTCATTAGGACGTAGTCTATAACCTGGAATGCTCTTGGATTGACCTTCTTGTTATAGTTCCTTGCGAGCTGTTGCTGATAGCTCGCTAGTCTCACTAGGGATAGCTCTTTGCGTTCGTCGGCTAGGTCAAGTTCAGCGAGTAATGCTGCATCATTCTGGACCTGGTCGAATAGGGTGGACTTCATGGTTGGGAGGCCAGCTTCTAAAGGGATGATTGCTTCCATTCCATATGTTAGTGCGAATGAGATTTCACCAGTTGCTCACCGTGGGGTAGTGCAGTAGGCCCACAGGATATGTGATAACTCACTCACCCATGCGCCTTTGGCTTGCTCTAGTCGTTTCTTCAATCCATTGATCACAGTTTTGTTGGAAGCTTCAGGCTTGGTCGTTGCTCTAGGGGTAGGCTACCGAGCTAAAATGGTGCCTAATCCCGTGGTCGTTGTAAAAACTCTAGAAGGGTTCGCTCTCGAATTGCGTTCTGTTATCAGTGATGATGGTCCTGAGGATCCCAAAGCGGGTAATTATGTTCTTCCATACGAATCTCATCATATCTGCATCTCTGATGTTTGCCAGCGGCTCTACCTCAATCCATTTGGTGAAGTAGTCTGTCGTAACCAACAGATACTTGCGATTATCGGCAGCGGTAGGAAGAGGGATCACAATGTCCATTCCCCATTAGGCGAAACTCCAAGGGCTGGTAAGTGATCTTAGATCGCTGGCAGGTTGGTGGACTATAGGGGCATGTAGCTAACATTTTTTGCACTTGCGAGCATATACTCCAGAATCTCTTTGCATATATGGCCACCAGTAACCTTCCTTCATTGTTTGGAAAGCTAGCAATTTCCCTCCAATATGGCTTGCGCAGAATCCTTCGTGAAGCTCGCACAGAACTTGCTCAACGTCCTTTGGGTGAACACATTGGAGGTAAGGGCCGATGAATGATCTCTTATATAGCTTTCCCTCAAGAGATAAGTGAAAACGAACAACTTTGACTCTTATCTGATGAGCGGCCTTCTTATCGTCTGGTAGCGCACCATCCTTAAAATAGTCCCTCAGGGGGTCCATCCAACTGGGTGCTGATTCAATCTGGAGAATATGGCCCATGTCTGGCAGCTCTTCGCTCTGGTTGATGCTCGGCTTGGCAAGGAAAACTATAGGGATTGTTCTCTTTAAATCGGAGTCGATTGCTGAACTCAAGACTGCTAGGGCGTCGGCATGATTATTTTTTCCTCTAGGAAACTGTTGGACACTGACTTTCTCAGAGTTTGACATTAACTTTTTTGCTAAGGCGAGGTAGGCTGCCATTCTTTCATCCCTCGAGTTGAAGTCCCCACTTATTTTATTGGAGACCAATTGTGAGTCGTCGAACACCTGTAGATGTTTTGCACCCAACGCCTGTGCCTTCTGCAGGCCTGCTATTAAAGCCTCATATTCCCACTCATTGTTGGAGGCTTCAAATCCAAGTATGATCCCCTGTTCGAGAATTGTATCTTCTAGGGTAACGAGCATAATGTCTACTCCTGCCCCTTTGAGTTAGAGACTCCATCAACAAACAGTCGCTAGGCACCTCCTGTTGAATGATCTTCCCTCTGATCCATAGACTGAGGTTGGTCGCAAGGTTGTTCGCCTGTGAACTATGCAATAAAGTCAGTGAGGACCTTCCCCTTAATTGCATTCCTTGGTTAAAATTGGATATCAAATCGTCCGAGCTCTACTGACCATTTCGACAGTCTGTCGGAGAGATCCACTTTCTGTAGTAGTGCTTTAAGGGGGTGTGATGTGAGGACGATGATAGAATGAGCTTCGAAGTAGTGCTTCAGTTTCCTCGAGGCTACCACTAGTGCAAAAGTGAGCTTCTCCAGTGGTAGGTATCACTGCTCGAAGTCCAATAGGGTCTTGTTCGCGTAGCAGACTGGGTGCTGGATTCCTATTTTTTCGCATACCAGTGCAGAACTGACGGCGTGGATGGAAACAGCAAGGCATAGTTACATGGAATCATTCTCTTGAGGTATCACGAGCAAGGGTGGTGTGCTGAGATAAGCTTTGAGCTCTTCTAATGCTTTCGAGCAATATTGATTCCACTCCACTATTTTGCTCTTCTTCAATAGCTGGATGAATGGCTGGCACTTTTCGGATGACTTCGAGATGAATCGATTCAAGGCGGCGAGCATGCCCGTGAGTTTGTGTACGTCTCTTATCGTGCGGGAAGGTTGTACCTTGCTGATCGCATCAATTTGATCCGGGTTAGCTTCAATGCTTCTCTCGCTAACCAAGTACCCGAGAAATTTTCCTGACTGGACACCGAAGGAACATTTGCTCGCGTTGAGTTTCATTCGGTATTTCCTAAGGATTTCGAAGGTCCTTGATAGGTCTGAGAGTTGGTCTTCTTTGTGCCTGCTCTTAACAAACATATCATCGATGTAGACTTCCATGGTATTTCCCATTTGGTCTTTAAACATCTTGGTGACCAGCCGCTGGTAGGTTACCCCTGCATTTTTTAGCCCAAAGGGCATAACTTTGTAATATTATAACCCGATGGTGGTGATGAACACTGTCTTGTCATGGTTTGGTGCATACAGAGGAATCTGATGATACCTGAAGTATGCGTCCAGGAAACTCATTCTTTCATGAGCTGCTGTGGTGTCCACCAACTAGTTGATTTTTAGGAGAGGGAAACTGTCCTTAGGGAACGCCCTATTAAGGTCAGTGAAGTCAATGCAAACTCTCAATTTCCTGTTGCTTTTCGAAACCATTACTGGGTTGGGCAACCATTTAGGGATTGAACTTCTCGTATGGATCCTGCATCCAGCAGTTTCTCTACATCCTTTTCTACATCCTTGGCCTTCTCGGGCGCAGTTCACCGTGTCTTCTGCGCGGTAGGCCTGAAAGTGGGGTAGACGTGCAACCGATGACAAACTATACTGGGGTCAATCCCAGGCATCTCGTATGGTTCCCAAGCGAAAACATCTAGATTGCTCCTCAATAGTACAGTCAATTCCTTCTTCTCTCGATGTGTGAGAGATTCTCCGATCAAGAACATCCTGTCTTTTTTGCTACCACCGGCTGCGATTTCTTCCAGATTCTCAATGACCCGCTCAGATGGGAGGAGCCTAGTTTCCACCACTCCGGGTCTTTCATACTTTAGTTTCTATTTTGAAGGTATCAAACCTTCCTGTTCCTCAAGCTTCTATTTGACCTTCTCGGCCTTCTTCTCTGGTTTTGGGCGGATGGCTACTATAAAGCACCTTCTTGCCATCGCCTGATCTCCGTGGATCTCCATTACTCCTCGCTCAGTCACATATTTGAGTTTCTGATGGTAGGTCGAGGGGACGACCTTTATTGCATGTAGCTATCCCTTGTCGAGGATAACTTGATAGGGCGAGTCAATGTCGACTACCAGAAACTCGATCATTTTGGAGACACTTCCTTCCCTCACTAGCAGTACGATCTTTCCCAATGGGATAGTTACTTTCTCAGCGAATCCAACTAGAGGGACAGTGGCTTCCTCAAGTCGACAACGCTTAACTTCAATTTCCTGAACAGGTCAATATACATTACCTCGGATGAGGTTCCCTAGTCGACGAGCAACTTGTCGACGTCGTAGTTCGCTATTCGGAGTGTAATGATCAGGGCATCATGATGCGGGGTTCTTACTCCCACTAAGTCTTCATTCGTGAATACGATATGCTTGCTGTAGTCGACGTCATCTGCTCGTCGACGCTTTCCTGAATGTGTTTTCACTGGATCGATTTGAAAAGCTTGCATACTTCTGTAAGCTTTTTCACTTCCATCCGAGCTGAGTTTCCCTGAATCTGCTTTAGATCAGATGCCTCATGAATCAATGCGAGCTCATGGCCAGCATCGTCCTCGAGCACGTTGTCGGGCCTTGTGTCTCCATTGGTAGCAACTTTCTCTGCCTTCTTTTCCACGAACCTGTTCAAGTGCCCGGTTTGGGCTAACTCTTCAAAGTGAGACTTAAGAGCCTTACAGTTCTCAGTCTTATGTCCTCCTTCCTTGTGGAAAGCGCATCTCAGCGCGTTATTTCTTTTTTAGGGATCTCCTCCCATCTTTCTGGTCCACTTAACAAATGGCTCGTCCTTGATCTTTGCTAGGATCTTGTAAATTGGTTCTTTAAAGACAGTGTTTACTGCCTGAAATTCTTTTGAAACATCGTTCTTGTTTCCATTCTCGGAGTCACCCTTGCCCCCATTCTTGCCTCCTGTCTTCTGGTTTTCGGCCTTGTCGTTGCCTTGGTAGTGAGCTTAGCTCGACCATTCTCCCCTTCACTGAGGCGGGTCACATCCTCAACTTTGGTGTACTTCTCGATGCGAGCAATCAGGTTATCGATGGTTGTGGCCTCCTTCTTAGTTAAGGATTGGTGCAAGAGGCAAGAGCTGGGTAGGCTAATCTTGAAAGAGGCCACTGTTACCTGCTCTGAGAAGTCCTCGACCTCATTGAACAACTCCCAGTACCTTTTTGCATAGTCCCTGAGGCTTTCCTGGGGCGTCTTCTTTATTATTAGCAAGGCATCCATCCTCTTTGGATGGGAGATACTAGTGATAAAGTGAGCCGTAAAGAGCTCTGCCAGGGACTCAAAGCTCCTGATGGATCTGTGAAGGAGTCTCTCGAAACACTTTTGGGCCACATCATGCAAACTCAAGGGAAAGATCCAACACATTAGTGCGTCCTTGTGGTTCTAGAGAGTCATGGCCTTCCTAACTGCCTAACGTGATCGATAGGGTCAGTCTTTCCGTCATAGATCTTGAATCTCGAAATCGCGAACTTCTTGGGGGCTTCTTCTTCTTCTTCTATCTCCCTTGAGAAAGGGGATTTCATCTGGGTTCTGAGAGCTCATCGGGTTAGCTCTCTGGTCGATCTGGCACCCCGATGTGCTGGGTGGTGATCCATTTCTCTTCGGACCAAATTTCGTATGTCATCATTTCCTCGAGTCGGGCTCCTGCAACGGCGAGCTGGTCGTTGATGCTCGAACGAGTCATCATCTGACGAGTGTTCCTCGATCCTTTGGGATTCGCGTCTAGGGATCCTTCCTCGGCTGCGAGACTTGCTCGCCTGAGGGCTAGGAGTGCGATATTAATGTCGCCTGGTGCTAAGATGGAGCTTTTTTCCCATCCTTTCCAATCTCCTTTTGAGGCGAGCATTTTCAGCTTCTTGCTTGCTAGTGGCCTCTCTTTTCTCCTGGAACCTTGCCTCATAGGCATCGATCAACCTGAAGATTTGCGTGGACCTAGAAGTTCCCTGACTTTCCTCTGAGGCTTGCCGCTCCGGGCGAGCCCTTTGATCTGAACGTCGAACTTCAGATCTGATCATGCGAGGGGCATGCTGCTCTTGAATATCCCCTGATTGAGGGGCATTGCTACTGTGACCAGGCATTCCAAGTTCTTTGTTGGTGAGGGCTTTCTAAAATGAAGACAAACGTTTCCCACAGACGGTGCCAATTGTGGTGACAATTAAGTTCAGCACAAATTAATAAGAAAAGGCAATCACCAAAATAAGTAAAGAATGTAAAGAACGCCAATCACACGACACAACATTTACGTGGTTCGGCAAGAATGCCTACGTCCACGGTGGTGCTCTCGATATTATTTCTCTATACTCCGGGGAGTATTTTACAGGAAAAATAATACATGCCTTTTGCCCCAAGCTTAGGGTTTGTTATATACATGTTTGTTCTCAGGGAGTGGGGGTGTTGGACTCCCCCACATCACTCCACAGCCCCTAGAATATGTGCATACGAGATTTTAGGAATTGGACTGAGTCGTAACTGAATTGATTGGGATGCGAGGCTCCCAGACTTTGGGCCGTTTTTATTGGGCTACTCGTCTTGGGCCAGAAAGAAAAATCAAGGTACCCACACGTACCTACATAATGGGCTCAATTGTATTTTGATGTATTTTTTTTAATGAAAACGGAATTTTTTTAAAAACTGTATTTTTTTTTAAGAAGTATATTTTTTAAAAACTGAATCCTTAAAAAATGTTTGTTTAAAAACATTATTTTTATATAAACCTTTTCTTTTATAAAAATAGTTTCTAAATAATACGATTTATTAAGAAATGCGTTTTTTTTATATATGCGTTTTTGTTATTTTTTGTTTTTCTATATATTTTTTTCTTTATTTCTTTTTAAAAATACAGTTTTTATGACAAAATACATTTTTAACAAAATACGATTTTATAAACAGTTTTAAAAAAAATATAGTTTTGATATAAAAAAAAGTGTTTTTCATTTTTTTTGTTTCTTTCTTTTTAAAATTATATTTTTTTCCCAAAAATACTGGTTTTGGAAAAATGGTTTTTTAAAAATACAATTTTTAAAAATACAGGTATTTTTTTTATAAATAATAAAGTTTTTTAAAAATATATTTTTATCATTGGTAATTATATTTATCACTAACTATTAGATTTTGTTATAAGAAGCATTTTTTAAAGTACTTAGGTACCTACATAATAGGCTCAATTGGATTTCGATGCATTTTTTTTAATAAAAATGGAATTTTTTAAAAAACGATAATTTTTATAGATGCATATTTTTTAAAAACTCAATTTTTAATAAAACGCCTCTTTAAAAACATTATTTTATATATTTTTTTAATAAAAACAGTTTCAAAAAAATACGATTTATAAAGAAATGCAGTTTTTTTTAAATTCAATTTTTACTATTTTTTATTTATTTTTTCTTTATTTCTTCTTAAAACTAGAGTTTTTAGAACAAAATACGATTTATAAATAGTTTTTCTAAAAATATAGTTTTAATAAAAAAAATAGTCTTTTCAATTTTTTTTACTTTATTTCTTTTTTAAAATGAATTTTTTAATAAAAATAAGGGTTTTTGATAAATGCATTTTTTTAATAATATAATTTTTAAAAAAGTATATTTTATTACTATGAGTACAGTTTTTAAAAAATACATTTTTATCAGATGTAATTCTATTCTTATAACTAAATATTAGATTTTGTTTAAAGAAGCATTTTTCATCTATTTAGGTCCTACCTAATAGGCTCAATTGGATTTCGATGTATTTTTTTAGAAAAAATAATTTTTTTTTTTAAAAAGTTTTATTTTATTGATGAATATTTTTACAAAACTGAATTTTGAATAAAAATGCATGTTTAGAAACTTTATTATTATAAAAACTGTATTTTTTTAAAAAATAGTTTTTAAAAAATGCGGTTTATAAAGAAATACAATTTTAAAAAAAATACATTTTTTAAATATTTTTTTCTTTATTTATTTTTAAAAATACAATTTAAAAAAATATATATATGTTTAACAAAATATGGTATATAAGCAGTTTTTTAAAAATATATTTTTTATATACAAAATGTAGTGTTTTTTACTCTTTTTCGTATTTTTTTTCTATATTTTTCAGTTTTTCCTTTATTTCTTTTTAAAAATATATATTTTTATATAAAAATATTGTTTTGGAAAAATGCAATTTTTTAATAATAATTTTTTAAAAAAAATAGTTTTTTTAATTAATAATACAGTTTTTTTTAAAAATATTATTTTATAAAAATAATGTTTTTTGATATTTTATAATTTTTATTTATTTCTTTTTAAAAATGCAGATTTTATTAAAGAAATGTAGTTTTTGTTTCTTTATGTCTTCTTTATTTTTATATTTATTCTCTCTCTCTCTCTCTCTCTCTCTCTATATATATATATATATATATATATATATATATATATATATATATATATATATATATATATATATATATATATATGTGTGTGTGTGTGTGTGTGTGTGTGTGTGTGTGTGTGTGTGTGTGTGTGTTTATATTTTCTTCATTATTTTTTTCAAAATACATTTTTTTAACAAAACAAAATACTATTTTGTAATAATATTATTTTTAAGAAATACAAGTTTTTACCTATATTTTGTATTTTTTTTTCTTTATTTCTTTTGAAGAGTTTATGTTTTTTCAATTATTTAATACGTTGCAACACATGTCAAGTTATTGTTAATTGTATAATAGTGTTCATAGAATTTTTTATTAAAATTTTAACAGATGATTAATGACTATCCAAATTTGTTTAAAATTGTAACATTAGTGTTAACATTGCAAAAATGGAAAGTAGTGATCTAATGTTTAAAATTGCCCCCAAGAACAAAGTTAAATTTACAATTAACCCTAAGATAAGATTATAGTATATACCTAAAGTTGTCATCACAACACAATGTTGACATTATTCGCGCCCACACAAGGACACGTGTACACTTCATTAAGCAATTTATTAATTTTGTATTATCTGGATTAATGTAGATAGATATGTATTAAGTCAATACATGCATTTAGTTGTTTTATGTATAGAAGTAAGTGAAGTGTGTTTACATTAAATGTAATAAATATATGTATTTGGGTAGATATATTTTAGAGATCCTATAAATACCTATGTAATGTTACGTTTGAAGTGAAGGTAAAAAAAATTATTTCCTCATATTGAATGTTATCTCTCAAATATTGAGTGTGTTAGTGTAGTTTATTATCTGTCAAATATTTTTTTTTTTACGAAGGTGTTCTTAAGTTGAATAAATACTTTAACTATTTAAATGAAAATTCTTTTTTCTGTGGAAATTTTTGAGGTGTGATGGTTTTAAATGCTTTAGTAGGTTTCTTAATTTGTATGTTTGCTTCACACATTAGTAGTACACTATATTTGCACTTACAATTTCTCAGCTATAAATACTAATATGTTGTGCTTATTAAGTTTGTTAACGTATATATTTTGTATAAATTTATAACATGATATATTATATAAAATGCTTAATATTACAGATTAAGATTTTGTAATCTATTTGATGAGTTCATCTTGAATATTTTAGAACTATTTTACATTGTTTTCTATGTATATTTAAATATAACAGTCTCTTTCATAATATTACGAAATAATGTTCAAAATAACATTGGTTTAATATTAATTTTTATTTATTTAAAATAATATTAAGACATTCAGGCACATTATCCACTATCAAAATATCGATCTACCATTTTAAATATATTTTCAACATTACCTAACTATATTATCTTGCACAATATGAGTTTATAACAAATATATTTTTACGATTACGTAACGTGTGGTCTGCAAACTAGTAACCAAATAAAGTGAGACCCTCACCCTGCCACGTAGAGTATTTTAACTAATAGTGAAATAACATCCTTTCACATTAGCTTTTGCATTATTTTAGTTTAGTTATTAAAATTTACAGATTTATATAAATTAAATGTGTGTTTCAAAAATAGCTGGGGAAGAAAAACATGTGAACTGAGAATCAAAAAGAGGTTAACCAGAATTGATGAGTTGTTCCGTTAGTTTCTAATAAATTGTTATGGTTATGAAATTAGGGATCTCTCTTTCCGTAATTTTGATTTAACCATGAAATGTACGAATCGACACATGCACACAATCGTAATTAAAGTATCTATTTTCTTAGAGTGATGTTATGGGTACCGAATAATTTCCTAAAATTTCTTTCAAATACCATTAATGAGTTGTGTCCTGACGAAAACAGTTAAAGCTATTTGAAGAACAATTTGAAAAAGTTATTTGAAACACATGACATTTTCCATTTTCTTAAGCAACTCTCCTCTTTCTAATATTCATATCTTTCACACATTCATCATGCAAAACATATGTATGCATTAGGTGAAGTAAGTGCACTCTTGACAAAGGGAGCCGTACCCGTTAAACTGATCTTATAGTGTCAATTATGCCACGGACGCAGTGGACTTTTATTTAGTTAGTGAAGCGGTTGGTGGATGATGATAGTCAAGTTGGGACACATAATTCAAGGGTATCAAAGCTTTATTTTGCTTTAACGTTATCTTAAGGGATAAGTTATTGCTTTGGCTGGAAGTAAGATTATATTAATATAAATTCAAAAGAAAGTAGAAAATGTCTCAATTCAAGAAAGTTTGTGATATAATTTATTAGGGACAGTTGATGATACATTCAAAAAATTAAATTTAATTATTTTTTTAAATATAATTTTAAAATTTAGTTTTCTTTATTTATAAATATTGGTGTACATTTGATAAATTTGTTTTTAAAATTTATAAATATTGGTGTGCATTTGGTAAACTTATTTTTAAATATATATATATATATATATATATATATATATATATATATATATATATATATATATATATATATATATATATATCACTGTTCTAAAAAACCCGCCTAGGCTTAAGGATTGGGAGAAACCCCTCGCCTTACGCTTTTCACGCCTTATTCTTGGTCAAATCCTTAAGGCGCACTTTTTTCTAAAGACAACAATGCTTTAGTGAAACGATGTCGCCTTTTAAAGAATTTCTTTACGAACCGGACCATTATCTCATCCAAAATAATCAAATAGTATTTTAAGTTGCATATATTCAGACATATTTTTATGATATGTGGAATTTTTATATTTTAATAGCCTTGTTATGGTTAAAAAATATTAAAATATATTAATAAGGCCTAAACGCCTTTTCACGCCTTTTTTACGCCTAGGCCCGCCTAGGCTTGGCCTCCATGCCTCAATCACACCCCGCGTTTTTTAGAACCTTGATATATATATATATATATTTGTGTGTGTGTGTGCATTATGATATTACATGTATAATAATATTATTTAATACATATTCACTATATGTATATTTTATATAATTTCATATATTAATAATACATGTATAAAATTATATAAGTATCTTATAATACATGTATAAAACTATATAAGTATCTTGTATGTATTGATAACATTAATAATACATGTATAAAACTATATAATATCATTTAACATATGAATCTTATATATATATATATACATATATATATATATACATATATATATATATACATATATATATATATACATATATATTATTTATTAGAATTACACACATTTTAAAGTATTATGTATGTTGTAACACCCCGTAATTGTGAGTAAATTATTTTTAACATTTAAATTGCACGCGTGACGTAATTTAATGAAAATGAGAAAATAATGTGAAATTTATAAAGATCAATTAGTGTGAACATGATTAATACTTATGTGTTGTCGTGGCAAAATGTGACCCAAATAATAAAATAACCCATATTAGTCCAGTCATCTAAATATGAGGCTCATATTTAAAAGTTATGAGTTAAATATGGAATCTATATTTAAAAGCTATGAGTCAAATATGGGGCCTTATTTGAAAACTAGGAATCAAATATGGAACCCAAT
Source organism: Sambucus nigra (assembly GCA_949130495.1). Classification (NCBI taxonomy): domain Eukaryota; kingdom Viridiplantae; phylum Streptophyta; class Magnoliopsida; order Dipsacales; family Adoxaceae; genus Sambucus; species Sambucus nigra. Next base: position 399,945,905 of record OX422208.1, read on the forward strand.
TTTAAAAGATACGAATCAAATGTAAAACTAATTTTTGAAAGTTGTGAGTAAAATATGAGTTTTTGTACATATACCTTGAATTGTAATACTTACTTTAGTAGAAAAATAATAGCTTGACCCAACCCATATTTGGTCCACCCATATTTGACCCAATCCACATTTAACCCAACCCATATTTGACCCACCCAAATTAGGCCCAACCCATAATTTTTCCACTCCTACTTATGTGTTAATTTACTAGCATGATTAAGTAAATTTAATTAAGTTAATTGTAAAGCGTCGTATGTGAGTAAAAACGGCGAGAACTGACGGTATCACAACCGGGGCATTTGTGCGGGCTATGTTTAGGTTGAAATAGAATATTTATTTGTAGTAAATCAGATAGTGAATTTGAGTGCACAGTTGGTCCAGAATAGGTCGAAATAGTCAAAATTATATACCTGGGGTAGTAATTGGGTTTCAGGGGCTTTTCAGACTATCCCGGGCTCACGTAGGGGTATTTAAGTAATTTTAATAAAGGCTAATAACCTATTTTCTGGATTAGAGGGCTAAACCATAAGGGTTAGGAATGGGAGACATCCATATCATTATTCCTAAACTCTAAGAGAGAGAGAGGAGGAGAGAAATAAAAGGAGAAAGCTAGAGGAGGCTTAATTCAAGAAGGATTCGGGAAATTCTAGCATCGATTCATCATACAAAAGAGAGATCATACTCTACGAACAATCAAGGCAAGTAATTAACTTGCTTTAAATCAAATTGAGGTGTATTCCAGTTCATATCATGGTACGTGTAGAACAAAACAAATTTCAAGAAGGGTTCTCATATTTAAATGTTTTTTTAGGAAATTGATATCGTGTGTAGTTTAGATGATCAATTGATGAAGTAAAGCCATTTATGATTGATGGAATTAGATTATACTTCACAATTTGAGTTTTAAGACACATAAAGATGGAATCTTGTGGGGTTCTTGGTTTAGGAACATGAATCTTGAATAACCTACGGTTTTATTGATGAACATAAGATGACAATCTGTCAGAATTTTTTACGTTACTTTAAACTAATTCCATTTTAATTGCACTTAAAATTAGACTGCGTGCCATAATATTTGGAAAGATCTATGTCTTATCTTTCTAGTGAGCTTTTAATTAGGTCATTTGTAGTTCTATTGAGGGAGAAACTGCAATTTTTCTACAACACGTGTTAAATCTGTCAGCATATCAATCTGCCTGAATTTTTTACATTACTTTAAACTTATGCCATTTTACTTATACTTAGAACTAGATTGCGTTCCTTAAATTTAGGAAAGATATAGCTATTATCCTTCCAATGAGTTTTGAATGAGGTCATTTGGAGTTCTGTAGAGGGAGAAATCGCAATTTTACTATATGGTGTTAATCTATTAGCATATCAATCTGCCAGATTTTTTTATGTCACTTTAAATTTATGCATTTTAATTGTACTTAGAATTATATTGTGTGCCATGGATGTATGGAAAGGTCTAGGTCTTATCTTTCCAATTATCTTTTAATTTTGTCATTTGAATTTTTGTAGAGGAAGAAATCGCAATTTTACTATAGGGTGTTTAATCTGCAAGAAAATTTATGACTCGATTCGATTCCTTTGAAAATGGAAATTTTGTTAGTTTAGGTGTGAAACTTGAAATAAATTATTAGAAATATAACTTGAGTAGTTTAGGATTATCTATCGATCGATTGAAAATGATATTTGGAGAATTATGGGGTTTAGTTATTAGGTAAATTTCGGGGAATTCCAAATGAAATTTATGAGCCCTAAAGGCTAGAGAGAGTTTAGTGGATTGATTTAAAGAGATTTTATTGCCTAGGTGTGAGTTGGTAATTAAAGTCGAATTAGAAATCGTGAGAGAGATAATTAACAATAAAGTTGAATTATCGAATTAATGAGTTAAATTCGGGAATAAATGAACGGGTTGGTTGGGTTAAGTTGGGGTGTTTTATTAGAGTGATGTTACTTGATAAACTTGAATGATTTTACGACGGGCTGGTTGGGTAAGTTCAGGTATTTTAGCACGCTGACACTATTATATTTTGATTAAAGGATGAGAATTTAATTAAATAAAAGTGGTGAGATAGACTCGAGATTTGAGGGCTAGTGTAGGATGATAGGCGTGGGTTAGCTGGGTTTTGTGAATATATATATATATATATATATATATATATATATATATATATATATATGAGTGCATGATATTTATGTGGAAGTGTACCTACGTTGCATGCTATCACGGGAGGTCACACGCAGTGGACGATTCCAGCGAGGTCCGGATGTGTACCCCAAAAGGTGCATTAAGTATGTACGTAGCCCGAGGGCTTAGAACTATGTTTGCCTCTATTATCTGTTTATTTGATTTATGGTTCGAGGGTGATTCTGAACCAATAGTTCGGGATTTGGTACGTGAGGTACATGGACTCGATAGCAGAGTATGAATTCATTACAGTTTAGTGGATGCAAATACAGATTTATTAGTGATATATATATATAAATATATATATAGTTAGGCTCTCCAACATACCTCATTAAACATACCTATGAACATACCTATTTTTTTAAAATAGTAAAAAAAATAATTTTGAGTTAATATTTTTTATATGGGTTCATGATATTTCAATGTGCCCCTGTAAAAATATTCAGACCAAAATAATGTGTTTTGATATTTTTAAAAAATAGGTAAAAAAACTGGCAGTTTTAAAGGGTAAAAAGTGACAGTTTTTTTACCTATTTTTTAAAAATACCAAAAAATATTATTTTCAATTGATTTTTTTTATAATGGCACATTGAAATATCATGAACCCATATAAAAAATATCATCTCAAAATTATTTTTTTTACTATTTTAAAAAAAGGGTATGTTGTTAGGTATGTTGCTAGGAGGTATGTTGGAGAGCCTGACTCTCTCTCTCTCTCTCTCTCTCTCTCTATATATATATATATATATATATATATATATATATATAAGTGTATATATATATATATATATAAGTGTATATATATATAAGTGTATTTGTGTGACATTTCTAATAAACGTATATGATAGTGTAATCAGGCTTAATACATTAATGATGAACGTTGATAAATAACTGGAGTAAAGTTATAAATTGAAAAATTATTTAATAAGCTAATGCGAGACATAGCTAATTAAAATATGAAAGTTATATAATACTCGAGTCAGGTTAGAGTGCTAAGGAGATTTTGCAACGAGTCTAGTTAGACAGGGTAATGTAAGTAGGTGGGTTAAGATGTATGCACTAGGTGTGCACAATAGTTGAGAGGTGAGGGGTGATCTCATGAGAGTGCGACACCGGCCTAAATATGGAAAGTTTAACTGCATATTTATTTACTTCATCTTAATTACTTGCTATATATTTTTAAAATATTTTATGCTCTGATCCGTATCAAATCTATTTTCAAAACATTTTTGGTATTCAATCACAGGGATGCCAAACTTGATGATTCTTTCCAGGAATGCGTAGCTGCAACACTTGTGGAGGCATGCAGGATTTGTATAGACGCTTCAGTTATTTATTCCTAGATTAGGATTCATGATCAGTATTTCATTTGGGCATGAACGAAATGAGATTCCTATTTTTTTAGTAAAGGATTGATCACCCGTGATTAAAATAGGCGGGGTATCACAAATGGTATCAGAGCATCAGGTTCTAGTGTCCTTAGGATTTGTGCTGATTTTTACGTTTCAGCGTAGCGTTCTTTTGATATAGAGCCTATTGTAGGATTATTACTCCTTATGTAAATGCATCTACGTTTTTCTGATGATTATCTTGTATTTGACAGTGAGCTTGTACAAACTCCAATCTCGTTTCAGATGCCTCCAAAGAGAACACGATAAATGAGAGCGAATGTTGGGGAGGAAGACCCATAAGAAAACATTACGCCTGCAGATGTGGCATAGGCAGTTAACGCAGCGATGACCACAATGGCACAACATTTTTTGCAGACTCAGCTACGGCCCCTAGTGGCACCAGTCGTTCAGGAACAACTGGGGCCTTCCGATTGGTAGAGAGTAAGAGAGATATTTTCGAAAGGGCATCCACCATAGTTTCAGGGTGGCTCGGACGTAGTAGTTGCTAGTTAGTGGAGGAAAGACATGCAACTCCACTTAGTATGATTGAGTGTAGTGACACTCGAAAGAAGATTTAGCGACATTCAAGATAGTGGGCGCATCTTTATAGTGGTGGGAGTCAATCACCACAGTAGAAGAGAGGGATGTTATGACTATCGATGAGTTCTGGGTGCAATTTGACCTTAAGTATTTCCCATACGCTATTTGGACATAAATGCGGAAAAAATTTCTTGATGTTTCTCAAGGAGACCGAATCGTAGCAGAGTCTGAAGAGGAATTCACTCATTCATCTAATTTTGTGAAGGATGAGGTGAACACTGAAGAGAAAAAGATAAGAAAATTCATGGACGGACTGTCCTGGAGGATCAGACAACACTTGTTAGGTAACCCAACATTGAAGACATACACTGAGGTCGTCAATGCCGCTCTACTTTATTGTCAGGATCAATGCTTCCACATGAAGGGGACCAAGCAATTAGTTAAGACCAGTCAGGCTGGGAAGACAGGTGGATATGGTGCTAGTGGGGCATAACAACAGCAGGTGGGTTGACAGTATAATCAGGATTCCCAGCAGGGGGACCTGGCTAAGAGATTTAGATCATGAAATATCAGACCCAAGAGCGGTGGGTTCAGACAAGGCTAACAAGGCCCTCATTCTTAGCAGCAACAACAACATCCCGTTCCTCAGGGCCACTAGGGCTAAGGGAGTAACGGAGGAGGCCAGTAGGGTCAGGGCCAGAAATAAGGAGATGTTTACAATCGTTGTTTCACCTGTGGGAGGACAGGCCACCAAAAAAGGGATTGCCTAAAGCGTGGCAGGGGAAAACTACAGGATGGAGTCCTAGAGGTACAACCATTACAGTAACTCTTGGGTCTAATCCAAAGTGAAAATCACGTTCAAGAACTTGTCGACTAGGCAAGGGAGTTAGTGACTAAAGGAAAATTTTCTTCTATATATTTATGTGTATGGGGTAAGTTTAGGGTGACATGGGTGCGACACATTATATGATTATTAACATTAAAATTCACGGGTGGGTTGAGTTTAGTGGGTGCGTTAGCAGTATCGCCTTAGTATTATGCATATATTTATTATTGGGTAGCGGGACTCTTTGGTGATGCCTACAGGGGAGCGGGTGTGGACATTAAGAGAATGTTTATATTATGCGATAATTTTACTCCGTTTGATAATTATGAAAGTAAAGCATATTTTTATCCTGAGTATTGACTGATTAGTGAAGTTGTAAGAGATAGTGGACTATGATATTAAGACTGTCGTATTCACTATTCTAGGGTATGATGTATTATTTTGCAAGGTATTACCTGAAAGAGGGTCGAGAATGTGTATAAATATATTATTGTAAAAGAGACTTGAGAGAGTATAATTTTCTAGTTATATTTTATGCCGGTGCGTAAGGACTTTTACTGGTGTGATTGAGGGTATATTGGGTTTGATGTTGAGAGGAGAGATTTAGCTCATTAATGATTTAGCGCTAGAGACTTAGTGATAGTGATATCACCGTGTTGTATGACTCCTTTAGTGACGTGGGGGTGAACAATTATACTTATGTGTCAGATAACAGGACTTTGGGTATATTGGTTACGTGCTTTAGGCCTACGAATCTCGATCATCGATAATGCTAGGTAGTAGTGTATCCGGGGGGGGGGGGGGGGTTCCTTGTTTGGATTTTTCTTGAGAGACGTCCCATGCATGAACCTTAGCGAGTGTCAGAAGTTGGTAGATGTGTGGCCATTAGGGCATGGATTTAGTACTTTAGTTGTTTCATATATACGTGGTTATAACTATAAGTCGATAGTTATTTTAGGATTTAGGGCTAGTGGAGCTGGGTATTATGGCGTAGAAAGCATTATAGACCACTTGCACTAATTGTACAGATATGCACGGGATATAGGGTGTATGGGAACCCTAGTTAATTTGATTTCAGTATCATTCGCGATGAAAAATGATGGAGTATTTTGGTGTAAGTTGACTAGAGCGGACTGGTCACTAGTATGAACGGTAGGGTATAAATCGTCAGGCTAAAGAATACCATTAGTGGAGGAATAGCGGGAACAACTTCATATTTCAACTTTGGGAAGATATGGATACGATGCAAGGTAGTATCCAAAGCTATTAATACTAGTCTTATATCTGAATTTCGAAAACGAAATTCCTTTATAAGGGTAGAAGTATGTAACACCCCGTAATTTTGAATAAATTATTTTTAGCATTTAAATTGCACATGTGACGTAATTTAATGGAAATGGACAAGTAATGTGGAATTTATGAATAATAATTAGTGTGAATATGGTTAATACTTATGTGTGAATATACTAGCGTGATTAAGTAAATTTATTTAAAGTCAATTGTAGTGCGTCATATGTGAGTAGAAACGACGAGAATTGATGGTATCGCAACCAGGGCATTTGTGTAGGCTATTTTTGGGATGAAATAAAATATTTTTTTTAGTAACTCGAATGGTAATTTCAGGTGCATGGTTCATCCAAAATAGTTCAAAATAATCAGAATTATATACCATGGGTAGTAATTGGGTTCCAAGGGCTTTTTAGACTATCTCGGGCTCACGCAGGGGTATTTGGGTCAATTTAATGAAGGCTAATGATCTAATTTAGAGATTAGAGGGTTAAACCATAAGGGTTAGGAATGTGAGGTAGCCATATCATTATTCCTAAACTCTAATAGAGAAAGAAAAGGAGGGAAAAAAGAGAAATCAAAGGAGAAAACTAGAGGAGGCTTAATTCAAGAAGGATTCGAGAAATTCTAGCATTGATTCATCATACACAAGAGAGATCAGACCCTACGAATAATCAAGGCAAGTAACTAACTTTCTTTAAATCAAATTGTGGTGTATTCATGTTCATATCATGGTAGGTTTAGAATAAAGGAAATTTCGGGAAGAATTATCACATGTAATTTTTTTTAGGAAATTAATATCATATATAGTTTAGATGATCAATTAATGAAGTAAAACCATTTATGATTGCTGAAATTAGATTATATTTTAAAATTTGACTTTTAAGACACATAAATATGGAATCTTATTGGGTTCTTGGTTGAAGAACATAAATCTTGAATAACTTAGGTCCCGTTTGGTTCTCTAGTAAGAAAACTCGATTTAAACGTTGTTTTTAAATACAGTTTTAAAACTCAGTTTTATGTATTTATTATTATTGGTGTGCGTTTGGTAAACTTGTTTTCAAATACAGTTTTTTGAAAATTTGACAAAATTGGCAAACATGTATATTTATATCATACATATGTGTGTGTGTGTGTGTGTGTATATGTATATATAAAAATACATGAAACTTTCATACATGCATGATACATGAATGTATACATACATACATACATGCATACATCATAAATTATATACATGTGCATTTAATATCATGTATTGTTAGCTATATTTAATGAGATATGTTGGGGAGTTTAACAATAACTATATATATACATAAACATACATAAAACTTTCATACATACACGATACATGAATGTATACATACATACATATATACATCATAAATTATATACACGTACATTTAATATCATGTATTTTTGGGTATATTTAATGAGGTGTGTTGGGGAGTTATATATATATATATATATATATATATATATATATATATATATATATATATATATATATATATATATATATGTAATGATATTGCATGTATAATTCACTATAAAATTATATACATACATGAATTGATAATATTTTTTAATACATACATATGTATTATATGTATATTTTATATTATTCCATACATTAATAATACATGCATAAAACTATATATAAGTATCATGTATCTATCGATAATATTATTTAAATTTATATTATTCCGTACTTAATTTTGTGTACATGTACATATATAGTTTTTATTTATAATAATTACACACATATTAATGTATTATCTCTCTCTCTCTCTCTCTATATATATATATATATATTATGTATTAAGGTATAACTGCATTAAAATATTAAGAATGAATAATTCTGAGTTAGGAAAAATAAAAAATTGAAGTCATAAAACACCCTAAACCTGTTTTCTGAAAAACTTGATTATAACACAGAAACATTATAATTCTGTGTTTAAAAACAGGTTGCCAAACAATTTTTTTTTATCAGAATTGTATTTAAACACAGAAAACAGAATTATAGTTGCAAACCAAACAGACCCTATTGATGAACATAAGATGACAATCTGCCATAATTTTTTACGTTAATTTAAACTTATTCTATTTTAATTATACTTATAATTATATTGAGTACATAGATATATGGAAAGGTCTAGGTCTTATCTTTCCAATAAGCTTTGAATGAGGTCATTTAGAGTTCTATAGAGGGAGAAATCACAATTTTACTACAAGGTATTTAATCCGTGAGCATATCGATCTTCCAGAATTTTTGACATCACTTTAGACTTATTCCATTTTAATTGTACTTTGAATTATATTACGTTCAATAGATGTATGGAAAATTCTAGGTCTTATCTTTTCAATGAGCTTTTAATGAGGTCATTTAGATTTCTGTAGAGGGAGAAATCACAATTTTACTACAAGGTGTTCAATCTGCTAGAAAATTTATGACTCGATACAGTTGCTTAGAAAATGACCATTTTGTTAGTTTAGGTGTAAAACTTGACATATATTATTGGAACCATAAGTTGAGTAGTTTGAGATTATCGATCGATCAATGAAAATGATATTTGGAGAATTTTGGAGTTTGGTTGTTGGGTAAATTTTGGGGAGTATCAAATGAAATTTATAATCCCTAAAGGCCAAAGAGAGTTTAGTGGACTAATTTAAAGAGATTTTATTGCCTAGGGGTGAGTTGGTAATTAAAATCGAATTATAAATCTTGAGAGAGATAATTGACAATAAAGTTGAAATATCTAATTAATGAGTTAAATTTGGGAATAAATGAACGGGTTGGTTTGGTTAAGTTGGGGTGTTTTATCGGAGTGATGTTACTTGATAAACTTCAATGGTTATACAGCAGGCCGGTCGGGTAAGTTCGAGCATTTTAGCAGGGTGACTCTATTGTATTTTAATTAAAGGATGAGAATTTAATTAAGTAAGAGTGGTGAGATAGACTCGAGATTTGAGGGCTAGTGTCGAGTGAGAGGCACATATTAGCCGAATTTTATATATATATATATATATATATATATATATATATATATATATATATATATATATATATATATATATATATGAATGAAACTAATATCTTTGTGCATGATATTTATGTGGAAGCATACCTACACTGGTTGCTATCATGGAAGGTCACGCGCAGTGGGCGATTCTAGTGAGGTCCGAATATGTGCCCCTAAACATAGAACTTCCAGACGATCACTATTTGAGTGTACGGTAGTATTGCCGATTAATTGGGTGCGTTAGGTATGTACGTAGACCAAGGTCGTAGAACTGTGTTCTCCCCCTTTGTGTGTATTTGATTTATGGTTCGAGGGTAATTCGGAACCGATAGTCCGAGATTTGGTACGTGAGGTACATGGACTCGATAGCAGAGTATGCATGCATCACAGTTAGTGGATGCGGTTACATATATTATGAGTGATATATATATATATATATATATATATATATATATATATATATATATATATATATATATATATATGTTTGTGTGTGTGTGTATGTGTGTGTGTGTGTGTAATTGTATTTGAATGGCATTTCTAATAAATGCATAAACATATATGTTAATGTAATAAATTATATACGGGCTGAATACGTTAATGATGAACGTTGATAAATAATTGGAGTAAAATTATAAATTGAATAATGATTTAATAAGCTATTGAGAGACATAGCTAATTCAGAAATGAAAGTTAGATAATACTCGAGTTAGGGTAGTGTGCCAAGGATATTTTGTAATGAGTTTAGATAGACAGGGTAGAGCAATTTGGTGGGTTAAGATGTATGTGCTAGGTGTGCACAATAATTGAGAAGTGAGGGGTAATCTCATGAGAGTGAGACACCGACTTAAATATAGAAAGTTTAACTACATATTTATTTATTGCATCTTAATTACCTGCTAAATATTTTTAAAAGGCTTCGATCTCTCACCTGTATTAAAACTACTTTTAAAACATTTTAGATGTGCAACCACATAGACGCCAGACTTGATTATTATTTCCAGGGATGCGTAGCTACAACACTTGTGGAGGCATGCAAGATTTATGTAGACGCTTCAGTTATTCATTCTTAGATTAGGATTCATGACCAGTATTCCATTTCGGCATGTTGCTCCTTTTGTTGATACAATCATTTCGTTTTATTTATCAGACGATGTATTTGGATTCAGTTTTATTTCCTTAGACTTACGGTTTATATTTTAGTTTTGGAACCAATGGTTTATTTGGTACTTATTATTTATCTATTTATCATGGGATGATTCAGACTCTTATATTTTTATGGATGATTGAGTTATATTATTTGTTTCCTCATGTTCTTATGTTAATGAAAGATAAATTTGGCACTGACTTAATTTAACATAAGTCATTAGTAATTTAAAAAGTTTTCGACAGTGATGCTAACAATGAACCAAATGAGATTCCTATTTGTTTTTGTAAAGGATTGATCACTCGTGATTAAAATAGACGGGGCGTCACATACGTATACTATATATTAAGGTATAAATGAATAAAAATGTTAAAAATGAATAATTTTGAGTTGAAATATAAAAAAATGAATTTAGAAAACACCCTTTTGTTGTTTTCTAAAAAACTTGATTATAACCCATAAATACTATAATTCAGTATTCAGAAACAGGTGTGTTATACGTAAATTATTATCAGAATTGTATTTAAACACAGAACAGGTCCTTAGATACTATAAAACACATAACAATACTTAATTTTAAACTTCATCCAACTATACCACGTGTCATCTTTTTTCGTCCTCTAAATAAATACTCCATTTCTCCTTCCATTTATTTTGATTTATATTTTTCATATCTAAAAAATGTCAAAAAAACTCTTCATCTATCTTTAAAGAATTTTATTTTCGGACTCTTAGGGGTCGTTTGTTATTACTTCTTAAGTCTGAATCTGGACCATTCAAACTTAAAAGGTACAAAATAATATTTTTTTAAATGATTAAGAGTCTAACGAGTATTTTTGTCTCTGATTAAATAAAAGGTAGAATCACCTCTGAAGGATGAATTTGTACATTCATTCAGACATAAAATTAAAATATTTTTTGAATTCGAATTTCAGATTCAGACTTTAGATACCCTAGTGAAGCCGACACCCATCACAAAGTGAGCCCCCAATACGGGATAAAATTTTGGTCAATATTTTCATACTTTGGTGATGTAGTTTACAAAAAATGCATGAGCCTTAATTAGTATCTTATGGAGAGATATTTTTATTTGCATTCTAAGTAAATGGAGTCTTACCCCTGTGAGGGAGAATGTACAAGTATTATGAAAAGTCAAGAAATCATGAAGCATGAAGACTATACTAAGCATGGTGATAGGGAAGCATGTGAATATATACAAGTGAGTACGAGTGACATGGTAATAGTGCAGGTGATCATGTGAATATATACAAGTGAATGTGTGTGCTAATGAGCCTAGGCATTGATCATCTACAAATGGTGTGTGAGATGTCTAAGTGATCAAGGAGATATATACAAGTGAGAGAAGTGTGGGTGTGTGCTAGTGAAGTTAAGCATGGATAATCTACAAGTGGTGTGTGGAGCATGTGAGTAAAGGTGAAACTATATACAAGTGTAAGTGTGTAAAGTAAAAATGCACAAATGAGTAAAAAGTAATATATACATGAGAAAAGAGCATTGTACGGATAAGCATGAGGTAGATACACAAAAAGTTAGTAAATGCGTAAAGGGAACATACAAGTGGGAGCATATGTACACATGTAGAAAAGTAGGAGAGAAGAATAACACCCATGTCGAAATATAGTCTAATCCTCTTGAAAACAAGTCTCCTGCAAAGTCGCTAATGTGGCCATCTGGGGTCAAATTCCCTCTTGCATTCGCGGAATATTAGGGTCGAATGTCGTTAAGTGGGGGATAATGTGAATAGATAGAGTCGCCAACCTATTTTACTTAAAATGGGCAAAAGAATGTCATCGCCTTGATTGAACGACATCAAGGTCAAACTGATGCTTGCGAAACCAAGTAGTTTGAAGGTTTGGGGACTAAGTTATGAAATGGGATGGTGTTAGGCACCCATTCTGCCCTTGCAGTCTCACATGGGCTAATGTTAATCTTCCCTTTTCAGATTCCGTGACGTGTGTGTACATGTTAATAATATAAACAATGGGATAATGGAATCATTCAACTCACATCATGGAAGGACGTAGAGGACTCATCTGTAGGAGCGTTCTAAAAAATAATGATAATAAAAATATGATGTAAGTGCTTGTTGAACCAAAAATTGCTATGAAAGAGCAGCGAATGTTCACGTCGGTTGAGACACAAGTATGTAGGAGTATAAAACTCACAAAATATACATAATATGATATGAAATAAATATGTAAGCATTAAAAGGGAGGAATCGAATCTCGGGATTGGCCCAAGATGCCTACATAACCCAAGGGGTATCAAAGTCTTGTAGTTTGAAAATAACATAGGGGTGGGGTTCAACCCATAAATCTTAATGTGGGACTTCTCTTATGTCTATGTAGAGAAAATGTGTTTTAAGAGTGAAAGTGTGAAATGGAAATCCCCCTTTTGGAATTTACGGATAAACCCCCTTATTATTATTTTTGGGGTTTTTATGAAAATAGATTATGTGAAATATTACTAACAAAGAGTAAAGATTAGTGGATATGATATTATAAAACAAAGCATAAAAATATAAATAAGGTGAATAATACTAAAATGGATAAACCCGAGAAAGGGATGGATAAATAAACCTCCTTATGAATGCTTGTTGTTGACTTTGAGATGCAAGTGTGCTGATTTTGAACTGGTATGGAAGTGATATGTAGAGCTGAGGTAACTTACCAAATGTTGTAAGGAAATGAGGTAAGAGAATGTACGAAAATGGAGTTTTTGGTAAAGGGAGAGGCTCTGATTACGACGAGAATGTTCTTTGATCTTATGAGAGAAGTCTCTAGGGTTGTTGCTTTAGGGTGAGGTTATGGCCCTTTTTATAGGGGCCAAGGGGGTTACCGATCAGCATGGCCTCTGGCCTACCTATTGGGATAAGGCCATCCCTGCTGGGAAAGGAAAAGTATACCATGTCGATAGGGAGGGTGCCTTTGGGTAGTCCGAATTTTTTTTTAAAGAAAAATAGGCATAAAATGCAATACGTAAGTCTGAACCATGCACGAGGCAGACCATTGGAAAGGGACTTCAGAGCCTTTTAAGAATCCATGGATCCACTCCCGAGTTCAAGAGTTAATCGAAGTCAAATGGGGCTCGGAAGCGCCTAATGGTCTCTAGACAAGAGTTTTTAGAGGAAAACGAATTGTTCGTCCGAACCGAAAGGCTATTTAAGAACGAGGTGGACTGTTGGAATGAGAATTCAATGCCCTTCGATATTTCATTGAGCTTCTCTCGGTTTAAAGAGTTGACTAAGGTCAAATGGGGGGTTGGAAGAGATCGATGACCCTTTGGAGTAAAATGGATCATTCGTCCTAAACGTATGAATGATTCATGCATGATATGGACCATTAGAAAGGGTATTCAGATACCTTCAAAGATTCATTGAGCTTTGCTCAAGATGGAAAGTTGACCGGAGTCAAATGGGGAGTAGGAGCACCCAATGGCCTCTAGATTAGTATTATAAGTAACACGGATCATTCGTGGAGACAGTGGGGATGATTCACACAGGGGAAGGACTGTTAAAAAGGGATTTAAGTTCCTTTTGAAGATTCAATTATCTTCGCTCAACCTGGAGAGTTAATCGGAGTCAAATGTAGCTCGAGAGCACCTAGTGACCTCTAGATTGGTACTCGGAGTATGACCTAAGGTTTATAGTGAATGAGTATATGTCCATCTCGAATTTCTTCCCCTCTCTCCTCCTAAGGGGGTGGGGGAAAAGGGGTGAAAAGGAGGTCTCGCGCCCTCTCTGATCTAGGAACACTTTGACTGTCATCGGTGTGGGGTGAATGTAAAGAGATGGAACGAGTGGGAAATTCCCAAGTTTCCTGGTAAACCGTCAGGGGGTGCAAATGGAGTTGGATAAATGACGAGCCATCCTTGACATGCCTAGACCAAAATCAACGAAAGAGTTAATGAATTTCCTTGGCAAGGTCTCCTACTTGAGACGGTTTATCCCAGGGCTAGCTGAGGTAATACACCTCTTGATGGAGCTGCTAACAAAGGGCGTGAAGTTTACATGGGAAATAATGCACCAAGAAGCCATAGACAAGCTGAAGGCACTCCTTAATTCTCCTCAAATAATGATTCCCCCGAAGGTAGGTACCCCTTTTATGCTTATATCTTAAGTCAACAGAACGGTCTATTGGGGCTTTGTTGGCCCAAGAGAGCGAAGGCACTGAAAAACCCATTTATTACTTGAGTAGGATTATACAGGGGCATGAAGAAAGATATACTAGCATTGAGAGGTATTGTTTGGCCCTTGTATTTGTAGCACAAAAGATAAGGCATTACTTATTATCATTTACGGTTCATATCGTAACTAAGTGCGATCCTATAAAATTTTTGCTTGCTAGAACTGTATTCATAGGAAGGGCGGCTAGATGGTTTCTAATCCTTTTGGAGTATGATATCAAGTGCATGGTCCCTCAGGCCATCAAAATCCAGGAATATGCAGATCTGTTGGCCATTTTCCCCTCTGGGATGTTCGTGCCGCCTATGGAAGAGCTCCCGAGTGATGACCTCCAGGACTAGCAACCAGCCTAGACGAATGGAGTATGGAATTCGATGCCTCTTCAACCGAGAAAAAAGGAGGAACGAGAGTCATTCTACGAAGAGGTAGTGAAGAAATTCTCCTGTCTTTCAAATTGGAGTTCGAATGCTCAAATACCGAAGCGGAATATGAGGCATTGGTCATAGGGTTGCTCGAAGCACTGAGAAGGGGAATCCAAATCCTGACAACTAAAGGGGATTATAACTTGGTGGTGAAACAGTTGGAAGGGGAATTTTCTCTGTAGCAAATGAGTCTGGCGCCTTACTGCACGATCATCCCGTAACTTCTTGGGCAGTTCGAGGTGGTAGAGATAAAGAGGCACCCTCGAACTATGAATAGACATGCGGATACCTATGCCACCATCACACAAAAGATTGAATTCGATGGAGAGTCAACGGTGGTCCGAATCACAAAGAGAACGACCCCCTCGATGGTATTTAAGATGCTACCCTCAGAGGACAGAGATGATTGGAGGGGTGAAATCTGAAGGTAGTTGGAGAGAGGGGAAGGGCCACTTAACCTAGATGATTTAGCACAGTACTTTGTTGCTAGGGGCAACTTATACTATAAGAATAAAGGAGGTTGGCTATCCAGGTGTGTTGACCCCGAAGAAGCTAAAATAAGGCTGATTGAAGTACACGAAGATAGTTACGAGACCACCAAGATCCCTTTGTATAGAAGGTACAACGGGCAGGGTACTATTAGACTTCGATGAGATAGGAGGTTGTCGCAGTACAGAGAGAGTGTTTAAAGTGCTGTCTTTTCTATCAGGCAGCAGAATGCAACTTTATTGACCAACCGCATGATTGAAGACACCCCTACATGGATTTCTTGATAGATGGAGTGATGCCAACAGATAAAGAGGACCCTATGAAGATAAAAAGGTGAGCACCGAGGTACTTCATACAAGATGGGCAGTTGTACCGATGAGGCTACCACGACAGACCTCTAAGGTGCATAATAAGAAAAGAGGCCGAAGAGGTGTTAAAGCAAGCTCATGACCCAGGGCACGTCGGAGAGGCCAAGATTTATGATCAACTAATGACCTTGGGTTATTATTCGCCTTCTATGGAGAAAGACTCAACTAATTTTGTTCGAAAGTGCAAAGCTTGTCAGTTATATGGGAATATGATTCATGCTCCTTCAGTAGACCTGCACTCTCTATCTAAGCCATTCCCATTCCATACTTGGGCCTTTAACCTGGTAGGAGCCATCAACCCTTCGTTATGAGGAAAGATATGGATCATAATAGCCAACGAATGTTTTATGAAGTGGTCAGAGGCCATACCGCTTAAGAAAGCCACTGCGGGGGTAGTAGCTTGATTTATGAAGGAATATATTATTTACCGCTTTGGCATCTTGAAGGTGTTTCTATCGAACAATAGCACCCCCTTTGTAAACAGCGAAGTGTGCTTGCTCACAGAAAAGTATTCCACCATCCATCTCAAATCAACAGTGGCATACCCGAAGTGTAATGGGCAAGCAGAGGCCACTAATAAAACTTTAGTGAACATTTTGGCAGAAATGTTAGAAGATTTTCCAGGCTCATGGGATGACAAGATCCTCGAGGTTCTATGGGATTATAGAATGATAAAAAGGAAGCCAACAGGGTACACACCATTATCCTTAGTATTCAGAGAAGAAGCCGTGTTACCAGACGAACTCGATGTACCTTATGCTCGCTACAACCTATGAAGTGCTATGCTCCCTCACAGCCGCCACGTACAACTCGAAGCCTTGGAAGAGCACATGGATAATGCCGTCAGGCACTTCGAGATATACAGGAAGCAGTTATCCAGATCTTACGATCAATTGGTGAGGCCAAGGAAGTTTAAGGAGGGGGACCTGGTTCTAAAATCATGCACAAGACACATAAGAGGTTTGTCATTACCAAAATTTGAAGAAAACTGGTGTTGATACCAAATTTAGTCTGCTGACATGGCTCAATAAAGTGAAGACGCGTGGCAATCTACGTGGCAACAACAAACACTTCCGAGGAACTCACACACTCTGAGGAACCATACTACAACGAGGAACACTGCTTCCCCGAAGAACTCATACGCTCCGAGGAATAAGAACTATCCGAGGAACTTTTGAGTACCAATAAGCTTAGGCGGTTCGAGCAACTCAGGCGGTCTGAGCTGCACCTCAAACAAAGCATTAATAGCAGGATAACCAACAGTTTGACTGTTAATTAAATGCTTATCATTCAGACGCACGTGCTTAAGGGGCATTGAATGTATTACCCTTTTATATGTACATCATTTAATGTATTACCCTTTCACATTACAGCCTTAGGGCTATAAATACATTGTACAATCCTCATTTGAGGGAACCGGAATTTCTTGATAGAACTTGTAATCGAGAATTCCCAAACACTCAGCAATAACATAACAGTGGACGTAGGCCATTCTTATAAGGCTGAACCACTTTAAAAATTCTTTGTCTCATTTATTTATCTGTGATTGAATAATTAGATATGATATATTTTTTTACATCAACAGATTGGCGCCGTCTGTGGGAAACGACTGGTAATATCGTTTTCATAAAAAATAATTCATCACAAATGGATGATATTCCAGAATCCAGCAATCGAAATGCTAGAAGCCCTCCAAATCCATCTGCTCCGCCAAATATTCCAGATCTGGCTGGAATAATGACAAATCTGGCCCAGGGCCAGACCGTCATGCAAGAAACTATGCGAAAACTCATACAAACCCTCCATGGCGGTGCACCAACCCATTCAGAACTGCGAAGTATTCAAAGAAATACCCCTGCGCCTTCTTTGCGTACTAGGCGTACCAATTCATATCGCAATGAGGAGTCTGAAGATTTTTCTTATCAACCTGGACGAACTTCGTCAGTGCGAGCCACAGATACTGAACAATGTATCACTCTCTCCCCAGAAAGGACCAGTGCGTTAGAGAGGTTAAGCAGGGTATCTCCTTTCGATCGATTAGGTCCTAGGAGGAGTAAAAGTCCTCCTAGAGCCCCATCGAGGAGTTTTCGACGACCATCAAACTTAAGGGAAGGATCTGCCCAGTCGCGACCAGCTGCTCGTCAAGAGAGATCCCAGGAAGCCACATCAACGCGATCAGTTGCTCGAACCAACAGGCCCGAGGAAGGAAATGATGCATGGAACTCTATTCAAAGGCTGGAGGATAGATTGGGGGAAATGGTTAAAGCTAAGAACCCTCTACAACGAACCTTTGTTCGAGGAACACCTTTTGTCCAGGCCATTGTAGATTTTCCAACACCATCAAAATTCAAAGCACCTGTTGTGACCCCCAAATATGATGGAAAGACTGACCCCGTCCTTCATATAAAATAATACCAAGCTGCAGCCGACATCTATGTTGTTCCAAATGAGATGAAGGGCATTCTCGGGAACTCTTACCGGATCTGCTCAAATATGGTATAATAATCTTCCTCGGGGTAAGATCTCAACTTTTCTTCAACTGGCCGAGTTATTCATTAGGAATTTCTGTTTTGGGGCAAAGCCAGTTAAACGAGTAGCACATTTGTTAAGTGTTAGACAAAAAGCTGGTGAGAGCACCAAAGATTATATAACTCGTTTTAATAACGAGAAACTTGAAGTCATTGATTATGAGGAGAAGACAGCGATTACCGCCTTGATGAGTGGACTACTGCCAAACAAGTTGTACTACACTTTGGCCAAAGATCCACCTAGAACCATGTCGGACCTGATGGGAAAAGCGTCTAAGATTATGAATGCCGAGGAGGCTATGGCTGTAAAGAAGAATATGGATGCTAAAGAAACCAAGGTGGAAGGTTATAAAGCTAAGAAGAAAGAGCATAAGAACATTGGTAATGACAAACATTCAAAAAATAGGTCGGTATGGGACGTAATGAAGAAATATGATAATTTTACTCCTTTGAAGAAGGATATCAACCCTGTTCTAGAAGAAATCAAGAACAACGAGGAATTAAACTGGCTAGAGAAAATGAAGGCAGACCCTGACAAGAGGAATAAGGCAAAGTATTGCGAGTTTCATAAAGATCATGACCATATGACCAAAAATTGCATAGCTCTTCAGAATGAGATTGAAACACTCATCAGACGAGGAAAATTGTCAAAGTATATTGATCGTGGAAGCGATAGAAGAAACAACGATCGAACAAGAGAGAGATCTAGATCTCCTCGTCGAGAAGAGGAGAACAAGAAAAGAAACCATGAAGTTGATCCCGAAGATGACCCCGATCTTCCCAAGAGACCAAGGCAACCAGAACGAGAGGTATTTTCAATACGCTTTGGGTCATTTGACTGTAATGTTATAACAGGTGGAGATGCAGGAGGAGGAGACCTTACTGCCGAGACAAAAGCTTACCTCTGTGAGGCTTAAGCTTGCTCATACATTCAACGAATAAATCTAGCTGAGGTGGATCGCCCGAGAAAGGTAAATAAAGAGAAATTGGTCATTGGTTTCTCAAAGAATGACCTCGCAGGTATTCTATATCCTCATGATGACCCATTGGTGATCAAAATGAGGATGAAGGAGGTTATGATTTCAAGTGTACTGGTCGACAATGGTAGCTCGACAAACATCATGTTCTACTCGTGCTTCGATAGTTTAAACCTAAAGCTATCTCAACTGGAGCCTTATCATAGACCCCTCATCGGTTTTGCTGGCGAGAAAGTATTTCCACTTGGGACGATCAAGTTGGATATATTTATTGGTACGTGGCCTGCTTATCGAACAGAAAGAATACGTTTCTTCGTGATGGATAAGAATGTTCAATCATCATACAATATCATCATGGAAAGAGTAAGATTGAAGAAGTTCGAGGTTGTACCATCTACAGTGCATTAGTGCCTAAAATTTCCAACAAATTTTGGAGTAGGAGTTGTGAAAGGTGATCAGAAAGTAGCTCGGGAATGCTATTATTCATCCGTCGAGCAAGAAGAACTGGAGGAATCAAGAAAAAAGACTACTACCTATCAAGTGGATGAAGGTGAAGAAATTGAAACATTGGATCCTAGAGATGAGTCTCAACTCGTGAAGGGTCAAGTGGTGGAAGCTACTGAAAACATCATTCTAGACGACGAGCACCCTGAGAGAACTACTCAAATAGGTTCATCGTTGGAAGCCTCACTAAAACAGGAATTGATAACTTTCCTAAGAAGCAGAAAGCAAACTTTTGCGTGGAGTCATGAAGATATGCCCGGAATAGATCCAAATTTCTTATGTCACGAACTCCATGTGAATAAGGAGATCAAGCCAGTGAAGTAGAGAAGAAGAGTGTTCAGCCCCGAGAAGAATCAAGCTATACAGGAGGAAGTCGAGAAGCTCCAAAAGCTTGCTTCATTGAAGATGTTAAATATCCAGACTGGTTAGACAATGTGGTGATGGTAAAGAAGAAAAACAACAAGTGGAGGATGTGTGTAGAATTCACCGACCTCAACAAAGCATACCCAAAGGATCACTTTCCGTTGCCCCGAATTGATCAACTGGTCGATGCTACCTCGGGAAACGAGCTGCTGAGCTTCATGGATGCTTATTCTGGTTACAATCAGATTAAAATGAAACTTGAAGACAGGGAGAGTACTTATTTCATTACCCCTAGGGGAGGTTATTGTTATAACGTTATGCCTTTTGGTTTGAAAAATGTAGGTGCGACATATCAGCGGCTGATGAACAAGGTCTTTGCTGAACAAATCAGTTGCAATATGGAAGTCTATGTTGACGATATGCTGACAAAGAGCAAGAAAGCTGCCGATCATCTAGTTGACTTAAGTCAGACTTTTGATCAACTGGATAAATACCAAATGAAGCTGAACCCGACGAAGTGCATATTTGGAGTACGAGAAGGAATGTTTCTCGGGTACATTGTCAATCAACGAGGCATTGAGGCAAATCCTGAAAAGATCAAAGCTCTATTAGGGCTGCGATCACCAACGACGAAGAAAGAGGTGCAAAGTCTTACAAGACGAGTAGCAGCACTCAACAGATTTGTATCACGAGCAACTGATCGATGTCTCCCATTCTTCAAGACACTCCGAAAGACTTTTGAGTGGAATGAAGAATGTGAGAAGGCTTTTCAAGACTTGAAGAAATACTTGGGAGCACTTCCACTGTTGTCCAGGCCGGTGATGGGAGAAAAATTGTACTTGTATCTAGCAGTATCGAAGAATGCAGTTAGCTCGGCGTTGATAAGAGTGGAGAATGGAGTACAAAAACTAATCTACTACACAAGTAAGGCCTTCCGAGGAGCAGAGATCAGATATCCAAGGCTGGAAAAGTTAGCACTGGTGCTGATTGAGGCGACTAGGAGAATGAGGCCATACTTCCAGGCTCATACCATAGTAGTATACACTGATATGCCATTGAGGCAAGCCCTTCATAAACAAGAAAAATTAGGGAGATTGATGTACTGGGCAATTGAGCTCGGTGAATATGATATAGTTTATGAACCCAGATCATCGCTTAAAGGGCAAGCTGTAGCGGATTTTATAGCAGAGTTCACCTATCCTGATACCCCCGAGGAGCAAAAGTTACTCGCTGATCAACCTGTGGATGTTATAGGATCATCAAACACAAGCTCAGACCAACTCCGGTTGGTAAAAGGGCAAGTGGATGTTACAGGATCATCAAATTCGAGCTCAGACCAACTCCGGTTGGTAAAAGGGCAAGAAAAGATGATCGACGAAGAGCAGGAAATATTAGGGGAGGATGAAAGGAAGCAATAAATATTTCACCGAGGAACTCTAACAGATCAGAAATTTGAAGACGAGTTACCTATATGGAGGTTATATGTAGATGGCTCATCTTGCACTACAGTATGTGGCGCGGGGATAGTTTTGAGCACTCCGAATGAGATCGACATGGAATACGCCCTACGATTCCAATTCAAAGCTTCCGATAATGAGGCTGAGTATGAGGCCATGATTGCAGGTCTTAATTTGGCAAACATTATGGAGGCGCAGGAGGTTATTGTCTTCAGTGATTCACAATTAATTGTAAATCAATTGTTGGGAGTATATGCAGTTAAAGGAGAATTAATGATCAGATATCATGCAAAGGCAAAGGAGCTGGTGTCAGAATTTGCTGCTATTCATCTGGTCAGAATACCGAGAATGGAGAGTATGAGAGCAGACGCCCTAGCTCGATTAGCCTCAGCTACTCGTACCGAGCTCCGAAGAACAATCCCAATTTAAGTTTTAGCTGGTCGGAGTATAGATGAAGATCTGACGATGAACTTTATTACCCTTGATGTAGGACCATCTTGGATGGATCCCATCAGGGCATATATTAAAGAGGGAGAATTACCAATTGATAAGCTCGCAGCCAAGAAATTGAAATTTAAAGCTGCTCGGTATGTATTAACTAACGGTATTCTATATAGACGAGGAATTGTGGCAGGTTTGCAGAGATGTGTGCATCCCACCGAGGTGAAAGATTTAATTGAAGAGGTCCATGAAGGGTCCTGTGGAGCCCATGTAGCAGGTCGGATGCTTTTGTAAAAGGTGATGACGCAGGGATACTACTGGCCGGCGATGAGGGCTGATTGTATAGCCTATGCCAAGAATTGTGACAAGTGCCAGTGTTTTTCCTCCATCCGAAGAACTCCACAAGCATTGTTAACACCCATAACTTCCCCTTGGCCATTTTCCATATGGGTAATAGATCTGGTCGGGCCACTGTCAACGACCAGAGGAAGATTCAAATACCTCATCGTCGCAGTGGATTATTTTACTAAGTGGGTTGAAGCTGAGCCTCTCATCGATATGACGTACGATAAGGTGTACAAATTTGTTTGGAAGAATATCATTTATCGATATGGTCTTCCTCATTCTTTCATCACAGACCATGGAACACAATTTGATAACGAGGAGTTTGCTGCCTATTGTCATCAGTCAAACATTTTGAAGATCCACTCAGCACCAGGCCATCCTCAAAGCAATGGACAAACTGAAGTGACAAATAGAACGCTGCTGAATGGCTTGAAGAAAAGGCTGGCCGATGCGAAAGAAAATTGGATCAACGAGTTACAGTCAGTACTGTGGGCTTATCGAACTACTCCCCGAGTAGCAACAGGGGAATCTCCATATATGCTAGCATTTGGAAGTGAAGCTTTTATACCTGCCGAGTTGGGCCTCCCAACATACAGGGTATTAAATTTCAATTCCCCTATCAGCAACTTAATGAGAAGATTGGATTTAGACATGCTCGAGGAAGTTAGAGAAGAAGAAGCCATTAGAAATGCTGCTTACCAGCAGCGAACAGCTTTGTTCTGCAACAAGAGAGTGAAGAAGTGCGACCTGAAAGAAGAAGACTATGTGCTGAAGAAAGTGATTCAAAAGCACAACAAGCTGGAGGCAAACTGGCATGGACCATACCGAGTTACAGAAGTTGTTCGACCAGGAACTTACCGAATATCAACTTTAGAAGGGGAGGAGTTCAAGAATGCATGGAACGCAGAGCACCTACGCAAGTATTATCAGTGATGAATAAAATGAAGATATTATGTCGAATTCTTTCTTTTTATTGAAAGTTTTTTGGGGAATACTAGTGCTACACACTACTCGGCAAAGCCCAGGCTACTCAAATTTTTTCTCGAAAACGCCAACTAAGGTTGGTCGAGAAACCTATATTCCTCTGGGAAGTAAAGCTACCAATATTCCTCCGGGAAGTAAAGCTACCAATATTCCTCCGGGAAGTAAAGCTACCTATATTCCTCCGAGAAGTAAAGCTACCTCTATTCCTCCGGGAAGTAAAGCTACCTGTATTCCTCCGGGAAGTAAAACTTGTATTCCTATTGGAAGTAAAACTATATGTTCCTCGGAAAATAAAAGTATTCATAAAAATGCAAACTTATGTTGTTTAGGAAGTAAATATATTCTTGAAAACGTGCCAAAGCTCCTCGTAGAGGAAAAATCTACTAACTATGGCTGGTCGGGGATAAAAACCCACTAACTGTAGTTGGTCGACAAGGAGAATTTACCGACCTTAGTTGGTCGAGAAACAAAACTTTATTATTAAGTGATCGAGCAACATAAATGATACTCGTAACTTTTTAATTATTACTAAATTGGTCGAGAAATAAAATATTATTTTTCCCAAATGACTACCACAAATTCAAGCTATTCGACAATAAGTTGATCGACAAACTACACAATATTGCTATCTTTTTAACAGATACATATGCACAGATATAAAGTGTTGTAAGACAATATTAGTTAAGATTGCAAACAGAAATGAAAATATTTCATTAAAACCAAAACAAATTACATTGATAATGAAATGTATACAAATTTATTACATTAATATTCCTATTCTACTGGTCTTTTCCCCTCTGTTTTTGAAATAGGTTCCTCGCCAGCAGGCGGATCATTTAAAGCAAGAGGAGAGTTTATAAAGTTCAAATCTTTTAAGATCCTGATATTCATCACGGATGGTCGATCTAGGAGGTGCTCGGGACGAGATATCTCGAAATTTGAATGGAGATTGTAGTCTCCGAGGTATTTGGAGATCAGACATCGAGGAATGGCCCGAGCAGGGATCCAACTCATATCCAGTTTGTATGGTGGCACGGGTAGGTCGAGCAACCCAGGATCATGGTAGTCCCACAGGCAATGACCCTGTTCGAGTTGCAGCACACCTAAGGCATTCAACCAGCCTTGCTTGTAGCCCTCATTATTGGCATTCTGGATACGATCGTCCAAGTGATAAAGAGCCTCGTTGTACCCAGCCATCCAGAACTCCCTGGGCTATTTGTGGAATTGATATGTCAGTCTTTCCATCTGCTCGTGGAGATTCTTGATGAAGAGTTCCTTATTCTCCAAGACTGAATTCTGAGTGGACAGCTGCTCTTCCAGGTCCCTGATCTTCTTTGACATTTCAGCCAATGCCTGGTTCTTCGCCATTAATTGGAAGGCCTGGTTCTCTAAGGCAGATTGAGTCCTCTGTTCCTCGATAGGAATTCGAAGAGCTCTTGCTCATCCCCAAGGAGCTCTTGCTCGACCACGAGAAGATGTAGATGGGCCAGACCTCTTCAAGGTTTCCAACTCGTCCCTCAAGTTGGCGTTCTCGACTTCCAAGAACGAGAATCCCTCATCAGTCACTGGGATCAAGGCTTTTGAAGTAGAATCTCCAGACTTCAACTGTGACAATTCTCTTTGAAGATTGTTGTTCTCTTGCTCTAATAATTCAGCTATTTGTCTGCACTCTTCGACCTCACCCCTCAGAGTTCTTTCCCTCACATCGTAGCCAGTAAAAAGTTTCTCGTAACCCTTGTCGGCAATGATCTGCTGGTACTTCTTCTCATACCCCTCATGCAAGAGGGCAGTGGATTCTTTGTATTGTTGCTGAAGATCCTCGAGGGTGCCTTGGAGATCCTCGATCATGTCATAATAAGCCACATTATTGGCCACTACACGATCAAGTAGACACTTCAGATATTGGTATGCTTCAACTTCCTGTTCAAAAGCATCTTGGCCGAGGATGTCGACGACTTGCGCTGCACTCAGATCTGTGTGACCAACCTTAAAATAATCATTGCATTGCCTCAACAACTTGGTATCATGAGCAGATAGTAATTCCATCCTGGCCAGAAACTAGTAGAGAAAGAAAAAGCAGTAATCAATAAAAGTACCAATAAAGCATGAAGAAGAGACAACAGTATGCAAAAACAAAAGTTCAAAGTTTATTATATCACAAGGTTTAGAGTTACATGATCATGGTTACATTTGACAAAAGAAAAATATAAAGAGAAACCCGAACAACTCTACACCTTTTTCTTGTCTCCCAAAATCTTCTCGGGAGGCTGGGACGAGGAAGTAGGTTGCTCGGAGGGAATAGAAAGTTGCTCGGGGAGCGTCGGCAGTTTCTCGGAAGAAGTAACGATTTGCTGAGGTTCCTCGTTAGCAGGATGGATGGCTGGGGGATGATCTCCCATCACCATAGAAGACTCTTCGGAGGCAGCTTCGTCCTCTTCTAAGTTTTCAGGAGTTGGAGGGGGACCAGGGATATGTCACTGAAAGAGTTCGGAATTTTCATCCACTTTCATCTCCTGTAGAGCAGCGACCCATCCATCCCTAAAGTACTTGAGGCTGCCATATTCTACTTGCGACACCATGGCAGCCAATCCCTTGTTCCACCCCTTGTCCCAGCCAGCGCTGAAAGACTTCTTCACAGCCAGTTTTCTCTTCAACTTCTCAGAGGAAAGCTTCTCGGACAGAAGGTTTTCAGCAGTCTTCAATTTATTTTCAACCTCCTCCTTCTGCCGATTTACCTCATGAAGCTGACCCAATTCTTCCTCAGCAACCTTGAGCTTATTCTCAAGCTCTCCAATATTTTTGAGCTCCTTGTCAAGCTCTTTATTTTTCCCTTCCAAGTCCTTTATTCTCTTCTCCACCTCCTTGGAGACCTCAACAGCTTGAGCTTTCTCCTGCTCGGTGGAGGCAAGCTTCTTCTCCCAAGTTGCCTTATCATCAACATATTTTTGGCGAGACTCTTCCAAAGACTGCCTCACGCCCATCAAAGATTCCTCTACACCAGACGAGGAGCTTGAAGCTTTAATAGCTTCATCCTTCTTCAAAATTGTATTGAAGCAGCTCACCAACTGTGAAAAAAAATTGAAAGCAAGTCAGAGACAGATATAATAAGGGAAAGATGAAAAGTTTAAAGTAAAAGGAGTTACATAAGCAATATGGCGAGCAACCAATGATGTAACCATATCCCGAGAAAGGTTCTCTTCGACACCTTGGATCTCGGGAATGATCCAAGTCTTCACCGAGCTCATGGAAGAGCTCGGGGGAACAAAAGTTGGAACACCAGTTCCAGTAGCTGGGGGCTGAGTGATGGTGTCAGCCAAATTGACCGAGGAGCTTTTCTTCAGCTTCTTCGGGGGAGCAGGAATAGATTCAACCAAGGAATAACTCTTGGTCGGTGATATTACAATCACTTCTCCTGGAGTAGCAGCCTTGCTCGGGGCCACTGGAGGCTTCTCGTCGACCTTAGCAGGAGTAGCTGGAGGAGCTGCATCAACTTTCTTTGTCCCTTCTGGGACATCATGTTTACTTCTTTTGGCCTCTCCAGCACCAGAGGCAGGCTTCTCGAAGAGAGTGGGAGGTCTTCTTTTCTTCATCCTTTCACTCAAAGGAATGTGTGACTCAGGCGAGGAACTGGTAGAAGCTGGTAGTGGTTCTACTTCGCTTATCACCGGACGAGCAGTGTAAGAAGATGTGTAGCTCTTATACTGCAGCAAATACGAGGCTGACCTAATGTGCTCATCGGCAACAGATTGATGCAAACTCCAGATAAGTTTCAAATGCCTTATATTGACGTCTGCTTCTTTTGGACACTTTCTTTTACTGTCAACTGCAAACAAATCAAAATTAAAATATCAGTGGTACATTTTGTCAAACACAGAAGAAGCATAATTTAAAAATAAATAAAACGAAATAAAAATAACCTATCCCATTGCCATAGGGAGGGCATCTGGGACCCTGATACACTTCATCTCCAGATAAAGGATCATGTTGCCAATTTTTTATGACAACCCCGTGCTCAAAATAGTCCCTATTGGCATCCGGGAGATTGACTACTAAGGTCCTATTTAAAAATCAAGTTTTTAAATAAAAGGTGTTATCACCAACTGCCCATCTATAACAAAACATGATTTCTGGAATTCCTATGCGAGTTCCATGGATTTGATTTAATCTATGAGCCCCATTAACTATTCTCCATGTATTGGGGGCTATTCTTGCAGGAACAACGTCAAAGTATTGACAAAATTCTAGACATAGAGGATTGGGCGGAAAAGAAAATCCACACTCAGCAACAAAGAGACTGGGGAACCAATGTCCCTCAGCCAAACGGAAATAATCAGAAGGCTCAGAAAGCTCTTCCTGAACAACCCAAGAGGGAATAGAAAAATCAGAGCGAAACTTATCAAGAGATTCAACAGGGTAAACCATGATGAATAAAAGAAATAAAGAAGAGGGAAGAAAATCTTACAGAAAAAGAGTGGATCTGTTGACAACGAACGATGGAAGAGATGAATACACAGGAGAGAAAGAGACGATGGAAAACTCGAAAATACAAAATTGAAAAAGTAGAAGACGATGGGATTCTCTGCAGCGTTTAAATACTCTACCTTGGGAAAAGGAAAAGTAATGATTACGAAAAGAGACGGTTAAGTAACCGACGGCTAAAAAGATGAAAAGGGGTGCGGGAATCGAAGCGGGCATAAAAATTCAAAAAGCCTGATTCTACTTATTTGGAAGGAGAAATAAATGCGAAGGAAACACTCCTAAAAATTAGGAGGATCATTTAAAACTGCCATATTCCGAGAAAAAAATGTTCCACACTCCTCAAATTTCGAACTATGAAACATTGGGGGCTTCTGTTGATACCAAATTTAGTCTGCTGACATGGCTCAATAAAGTGAAGACGCATGGCAATATACGTGGCAACAACAAACACTTCCGAGTAACTCACACGCTCCGAGGAACCATACTACAACGAGGAACACTGTTTCCCAGAAGAACTCATACGCTCCGAGGAACAAGAAATCTCCGAGGAACTTTTGAGTACCAAGAAGCTTAGGCAGTCCGAGCAACTCAGGCGGTCTGATCTGCACCTCGAACAAAGCATTAATAGCAGGATAACCAACAGCTTGACTGTTCATTAAATGCTTATCATTCAGACGCACGCGCTTAAGGGGCATTAAATGTATTACCCTTTCATATGTACATCATTTAATGTATTACCCTTTCACATTACAGCCTCAGGGCTATAAATACATTGTACAATTCTCATTTGAGGGAACCGAAATTTCTTGATAGAACTTGTAATCGAGAATTCCCAAACACTCAGCAATAACATAACAGTGGACGTAGGCCATTCTTATAAGGCTGAACCACTTTAAAAATTCTTTGTCTCATTTATTTATCTGTGATTGAATAATTAGATATGATCTAATTTTTTACATCAACAACTGGGAAGGGCCCTATATTGTTCGAGAAACTCATGATTCGGGTTACTGCGAGATATCTAAGCCGGAAGATAATGTGACTTTCAAATTGAACAACAAGTGACTGAAGATTTATCATGTCTGAATGTATGTTCTACCACTCTTGTTCATTGACTTGTTTTTTTAGAAATCATGGATGTATGCTTTAAAGAAATTGGGCTCACCCGTCTAATATAGTCGAAAGCAATATTCATGTGGCATTTGCTAGATCACTATTTTATTTTCACAAGTCCACTGTTTGATTCCTTTATTATGCATAATGTACTTAACATTAATGTGATAAGCGTAGCCAATATTCAATTAAAACAGCAGAAAGGAAAGGAAACACTAAAGTTGCCAATGTTTATTTATTTCATATAAACGATAGAGTTGTGGTTAAAACCAAGTTTAAAAATTCAAAAGTCCATAAAAACGCGCAACACCAACAAAAGAAACATTGAATAATGAAGCTAGGGGTCGTCCATGATAAAACGAAGATTCTCTGAACCAAGTATCCGGTGGTGATGTTGAGGAAGAATTTGCTCAAGATTGCTTTGATCTGTAATAAGGTCAGCTAAATCCTTCTGACAAAGCTCCCTGGTCTGATGAATGGCCTCTAATTACCTCTCTTTCTCAACTAACTTGGCCTTCTCTTGAGCAACCGCCTCGCGGGCCTCCTGCACACTTCGTTCAGATATCAACAATTGGGATTCCAGACTTAAAGCTCCTCTGAGATGGCCACTTGTGAACGATGGTAACTTTGGAGGCGATGATTGTCAAGGGGAAGATCAACCTTCTTGAAACTTTGTAGTAGCTCCACCAGCCAAGTCATAGAAAACCCATCATTCGTCAGCACATTAATCCTCCCTAGTAAAGTCCTGATGGTATTAGGGCTAAGGGACAAGAGGGGCATATTGAGAATTTCCTCTAACACCATCGCAAGCCCAAACAAACGACACGCCATCATTCTAGGAATTAGCTGGGCAAGCGATAAAGGTTTAAGGAAAATGAACCAGCAGCTGCTTGATTAACAGGCGAGGTCCCTCGGTTAAAACAGAAGGCAAATTGGCCAATGTGTTCCTCACAACCTCTTCGGGGGCCTCCACACGGGGATGCATGCTGAAAATACTATCACTGGCAGAGGGACGTTGTGTATGTGTGGAGCTATCACTCGTTTGATTCTGAGGAGCAATCAACACGGGGGGATCACCAATCCTAGGGGCCTCACCCAAAGAAATAACCCTAGCTAAGGTCCCTGCCTGATTTAGTCCCTGAGCAACAGGTTTAACTTCGGGCCTACGTGCCGTAGGATGATCGACCTCCACCTCAAATACAACAAACAACTGAAGTAAGAAATAAAAATGAGGAAAGCATGTATAAAATATCTTGCTAATATAGAGATTATGCCTATAAGACTAGGCCCGCCTCACCCTCGGTTATGGGAGATTATGCCCATAAGACTAGGCCCGCTTAACCCTCGATTATGGGAGATTATTCCTATATGACTAGGCCCGCCTGACCCTCGATTATGGGAGATTTTAATTTTAAAGACCTACATTACTAGGCCCGCCTGACCCTCAGTTATGGGAGATTTTAATTTCAAAGTCCTACATTACTATGCCCTCCCTACCCTCGGTTATGGGAGATTTTGAGCTCAAAGCCCAATATTACTTGGCAAAAATTAATAAAATTATATGTAGTAGAAAGATGGAAGAGTGGAAGTACCTCTTGCAACTTCTCGTCAACAAACTCGTGAGTGGTAAACTGAACCACATCTTCTTCCTCAATAGTACCCGGAGGTATTAATAGATATTGACTTTGGGGGGCAATCACATCCCCCCGACCTCAGCAACTTGCTCTCGCCTACTATCCTCCACTGTGTTAACCACATGTTCTTGTTATCCCTCACCTTGGGCGGCTGCAGCAGGTTCAACACCTTCTTGGTTCAAAATGGAAGGCTCGAACACAGATACACGCATTTAGTTATTTGAAGGAAGGTGGGCTGAAGGAATAGCTTGAACAAGTATGGTCTCCTGCAACCTAGAAGTTAAAAGTTAGAATAACAAGATGAAAGAGCAACAATAGTTCAAATAAGAAAACAAACTCACCATAGGGAACGAAGGGACAGACACAGGGGACTTTGATATATCCTCAGTAGCTATCACATTGGGAACATCCCTCTTAAGGCCAGCCTGCTCGTGCAATTAAGAGGGATCAGGAGAATAGTCGCTAATAGACTCAAACAAAGTATTAGATATAACTGCCCCTAGGGGAAATGGGAGATTACCTGTGAAGTAGTAAGGACAACTAATAGAAAAAATCCTCTTCAACATCATCATGAGCACCACCCTGCGCACCAACCTAAAAAGTGAGAAATTTCGGATGAGGGCTTCATCAATAGGAGTAATGGGACACTCCCCTTCAGCAAAGAAATCATTAGTAAAAAATTAACTCACCCCAACATAGGGGTGAGGTATGAACCTCTCGGCCCGATCAATCAAAGCAATCAGGCGCTTCTTGACACTCGTGTTCTTCCAACAACAGATTCGGGGGATCTTTACGGGCTGTGAACCAGGGTAATTACCAACAGGGATGTAATCCGGAAAGTGGTCATATAAAAAGTATGTTAAGAGAACATTGTTGGAATAATTAGAAATATCAAACCTACCGATGCTTCGAGAGGATTCCGCCACTACACGGACCAACCAAGTATATAAGGAGATAAGAATAATGACAGCAAGGGGGATTTTTACACCATTGGCCATGCGAACGATCATATTGATCAAGTCCTTCCAAGGACAGTCATGGGGCTTACCCGAAAGATAGACCTTCGATAGCATCACCCAAATGTAGCCCGCCAACTTTAACTTGGATCCATAGCCTTTTCCATTTGGAAGATGTTCAAATACCTCCTTCCCCCGAGGGTTCTCTCTGGATGTTTCGTGGGCTCTAAGAACGGCCTTCTCCTCAATAAAATAAAATTAAGGAATTACTTTAGAGTAGGTGCACTTATTGTAAGTGACCATGCAGTCCTTCACCACCGCCTCCAGTTCCTCTCTTAAAGATTTTTCTTCACTAGAGACAAACTCCTCGAAGAAGGTGTCAAACCCAGCAGCCTCTAACCATAAAAGTTCACATACATCTTCCAAGGTGATAATAAACTCACCCCATGCGGCCACAAAGGTGTGTGACCTGTGTCTCTAACGAGAAACCAACAATTGCGGAGCAGTATTGTTCTTGGTAAAAGTAAGATCACCCAGCGAAAGAGAGAAGAATAAGCCTACAAGGGCTAACTAAACGGAATATTTTGAATGAATATACTCAGTCCAAGGGCCAAATCCCTTGCTGGCACCCGAAGAAGCTTCAAATTCCACCTTTGAGTAGTGAAAATCACCACGCTTAATTAAAAAGTGTGTAATAGTGGCAGTGGGGAAGTAAGTAAAGTCTTCAGTGTCCTCGCTTTCCTCCATCAATAGGTTGGGATTTTTAGTCACCACCAAATCACCAGGGAATCGCTCCACTATTTCCCAGAAGTGGTCATTGTCTCCAGAATAAGGGGCACGATGGTATCGTGCCCATTGATCTTGGCGCACCTGAGTTACAGGAGAAGCGCCTCTAACGGAGAGAGTTCTTTTCACGGGTGCCATGAGATATAGGAAAAAAGTTAATGGAGATAACCGAAAAGTGCAAGAAAGTTAAATGAAGAAAGGTTTTCATTCCTAACTCTCGCAGAAAATCTAAAACCCAAAGGTGAAGTTTGAATCGAGAATGTATCGCCTTTTATAGGGGCAATATGAATCCCAAAATATGGCAAAAAAGTGACGCTTTGGAAAAGTGTAATGATGGTTCTCTGGAACAGTCTGGCTGGCGTGGCTGTCAAATGTGCGTGGCCATAGAAAGCCAAGGGTCGTATTGATGATGCTTTGGGGGACGAAGCGATGATCAGCGACGTTGTTTACACGTGCATGTCCTGGCACTTCCATATGTGATGAACAGAAGTGAAACGACAATTACATTTAATAGGACATACTTGGAGTCTTATTTGCCTTGGGAAACGAAGAGCTTTGGGGGAAATTTGAATAAATCTCTTCATTTTCCCTAAGAGAGAGATCAAAGATTTACAAAAAGGTTTCGTACATATATTTCTTCATGAAATAAACAAATATCTCTACAAAGGGGCAAATGTAGGGGGTGTCCTCCCCGATGAGTGATTAATTTAGCCAGATAGATCGATCGTTTACAAAGAAGGATGTCCCACAAACACACTTTAAAAATTCTCCATACAAGTAGTTCACAGGATCCACCTCGAGGATCCTTCATAGCAAGTAGCTCACAACGCCCTACCTCGAAGAGCCTCCAACGGACCTGACTCGAAGGATCCAATCCGAAGAGGGAAGTTACCTGAATGACAATAGTTAACAATAAGAAATAGAATATTGCATTATGTATTTTATCTTATGAATGTACATGTCGAGTGAGGTTGTTTGGTACCCACGAGGGACGATGACTGGCAGGGCATATGAGAGCTTTCATGCTCTATCGAGTAACCTCCTCTTGGGAACTTCACATGGACATGGTTTGGAGGATTTAGAACAAGGCAACGTTGGAAATTACCAACCCTCTTGGCACACTTGGACAAAACTTCACCCAGGACAAATGTCACTCAAGCCTACTCATTTCTTACCTATTCGAGTGAACATACTTGATTTACTAGATCTCCCACAATACTTTCCCCTCGAGGTTACCTCATCGAGGTAACTTGGGTGCAATCCCGCCTGACTGATGTTACCAGATACCTAACAATAGTCACTGTTTGAACCACTTCCTGACATCACGACGTCTGACGTTTAGGGACACAAGAATGCAGCACTCAAGTGCCTTTATCCTTAGGATGGTAGGTCTAGTTCACCAAGCCTGACCACCTAGCCATCCTAGAGTAAGCCTCAAGCTGACGAGTCATATCCCTTATTAATTCCCTCAATACTTCCAGCTAATAGAATGGTTTCTTTCCAAAACTATCAGATCCCATGCATTAAATGCAATATCTCATGCATTTAATGCACTATACTAGAGGGATCGAGGGCATGCTGACTCGAGTAGCCTCTCCCCATATAAATAAGACCAAACAAACAAATTAGAAGAGAGATCATCCAGAGCCCAGAATTGCTGCCCAAATTTCCTTATACCAGAGAACCCTTGCGACAGGTATTAACTCCCACACACATTTAATGCACTCATCATTGGGCATTAACTGAGCTTAAAATTCCTGCCTTGTCTTTATTGTGCATAAAGTGCTTATTCTTTCTCCCTACGACCACGCCACCTGCTGGTCCCATTCATTTATTGTGCTTATCTTGCATTTCTAGTGTTAATATGCTCTTGAATGCAAACCTAAATATCGAATCTCTTTGTCTCTGATTTACCCGTGATCACTGTCCTTATTGTGTACCTAACGGTGTTAGTCTTGATCTTGATAAGGGGTTACACCTCACTTAATATTAACTGTATCCGAATAACCCACATCTTACAAAGCCCTTGATGAATATGCCCTATTAAAGAGTGTTCATGTTCATATGGAAGAAAATCATATGTCGTTATGGAATTGTGACACCCCGCCTAATTAAATACCGGGCGATCACTCCTTTATTAAATTAAAATCAAGGTGAACAGTTGGTTCATTCTTAGCATCACTGTCGTAAAAAAAAACTTTTCCAATTTGAACACCCTAAATAATTAAGCTAAGTGTCAAAACCATTTTTATACATACTTTCCAAATTTTATTTAAAGAAAAATCATTTATTTTATTAACAACATTCAATAAGTAAGAAATCACACCACATTAAATTCTGCAACATAAACCAATTAATTTAATACATTCGTCAATCGAATGTCAACATACGAAATCTAAAGTCACACATCCAAACTGAATAAATCCCATAGTAACAATACGGGAAATAACTGAAATACAAATGTCCAATAACAATGGAATAAGAGAAAGAGCTACACATGCCCAACTAGATGAAAGTACTAAGAGTGGATCCGAATGAACGAAGTCGTCTAATCGAGAGACCTGCAACTCCCACCTAAGCTGCAGCGCGTTCCTTCCAAGAGATCCTAAGCAAGACGCCCCTGTGGCTGGTCACCTGTAATACATACATATATATACAAGAGAGAGAGAGAGAGAGAGAGAGAGAGAGAGAGAGAAAGAAACGGGTCAGAGCCCGATAGTGTGTTTGATTTAAAATACGTTTAGCAAGTATTTAAATTGATACAGGCCAATGCAACAACATATTAGTGCGACACTCTCTTGAGAAATTCTCACCTCTCTTCTAATGTGCACACCTATCGCACTATCCTTCCCAATGGTCTATCTCATCATATAACACGCTATCCTTTCCCAATGGATTAATTTATCTTATATTACTCGTAAGATTCAAAATTTAACGATTCAATTATTTGAAGATACTATTTCAATTAGTAACCAAAGTTCTCATTTTAACTTTATAAATCAATAAAGTTTTCCAGCATCATATTATACTTTCTCAACGCAAGTATTTATAATTTGAGTTATCAACCACGTCCTACATATCACATCACAGTAGACAGTTCTAGATTTTAGAATTTCATATATATATATTAACCACTCATAAAATATATATATAAACCATAACAGCACCCTAATTAATAACTATGGTGCGGGTATACTCTACTATCTAAACCCCATATCACTCACATTAAGGGGAATACAAATTCGGAATCACTCTCGAATTGTATTAACACATACACAAACTATAGGTTCCAAGTCCCTTAGGACCGTCTGAACTATCACTGCGATAGCCTGTACCAAGGATACCTATACACAAACAAAATGAGGCGAATCATAGATTCTAAGTCTCTAAGAGGATGGCACATGCCTGCGTCTCTTAGGACCGTCTGAACTATCACATCACTAGCCTGTACCAAGGATATCTATCTTCTAGGGTACGAGTCAATATCCCCCATAAGGCAACACAGGATAAGATCGCCCCAGCGCGGAAACCTCAGGGATAGCAAGTAGCGTGGGCATGATTTTCACACATAGATAGTATATGCATACACAATCATATAACTATACTAATATTACCATATCAATAATGGGTAAATTCTCAATTCCCATAATTACGTCATTCGCATTTATTTCACATAATATAGTTATCACGTATAACCATTCACATCTTATTTTAATTTGAGGAATTTTCCCACTTACTACATAACGCTCATGGATTCTATCCTCCCAAGTATAAAATTCAGTAGGTATACACATTTGTCCCAAAGTAACTCTCTTACGTGTCTCTCTATTTAAATCTTAAATTCATCGACCCTTATGTAATTAACCCAAAATACAAACTTTGCCTGACATCAAGGGTCCCAAAATCTATTCACATGTCCTACTGGTCTTCCCTATCTCCCAAAACATTTCATTAAGGATGCCCAAGAATTTTCTCACAATAAATTGAATTTAACTCATTTAATAAGGGAAATAGGAGTCTGCCAGGAGGGGTCGATCGATCGAGGTTTGGGGCTCGATCGATCGAACCTTCGATCGATCGAAGCTCTGGGCTCGATCGATCGATCAAACAGGTCTGCGAAAACTGCAGAATTGCACTTACGGGTTTCCACTACTAACATCAACAAATTCCATCTTTTCTAATCCCAATCGACCCAAAATTTATACTACTAACCCTATATCATCATAATAGGTATTTTTAACGTAAAGTATGTGGATTTCTGTGATTAAATCATGAATTAACAGCCCCAATTTCATACAAAAATCTCAAGAACCCTAAATTTTCTTAAACATGGTTCTAACAATTATTTCCAGAATTCTCTTCTTATACACATCATAATTTCGTGGTTTAAATTCCTCCACATGGCAAGGGTTTCCAGAATTATGATTTAGACCAATACTACATGGATTTTGCTATCATAAATCGGGTTTTCCTCCATTGAAACTCATCTTAATTACTCCTAAACTAATATGAAAGATGCACCAACAAAAATAGCAAGATAAACACTTGCCTGGGATTTTCGACGTTCTGATTTGGCGTCGAATTCGGTATGGTTGTGTTCCCCGTCTCGCGATCTACGCGTTGGCGGTGGTGGCGGTGCAAACGGTTGAGTTTCGGGCCTTGAATTAGCCTTGAGAGCTCTCTCCTTCCTCTCCTATGGCCGTCACTTGTGTTTAGAGTTTCTAACCCTAGAAGGAAACCTAGGTATCTGATATAACTCCTCTAATTTTCGTGGGTTTAATTACCCAAAAATGTAAAATGACCAAAATGCCCTCCCGGGTTACTAATTAGGCCTAAAAACGCCCCGAGATCCAAACTAAACTCCCGGGTACACTTTTCTGACTATCTAGACCCTTTCGGATGCGTTGGCGCACTCAAAACGACCATCCGAATAACTTATAAAATATTCACTTTTATTAATTCACATTTAGTCCCGACACGACACAGGCGCGTCCCGACTTAAATTTCCAAAATTGCCATTTTATTCACACGTGACAATATTATAAAAATAAATCTCATATATTACTATACTCATCTAGTAATATGCAACAAATAACAAATTTCCAATAATTACTAACTCTCGTCACGCTAGTAAATATTTAAAGCAATATTCCGGATTAAAATTAAATTAATTTATCTCAATTAAATTTAATAAATCCCATAATTTAGAAGTTATAAAAATATGGGGTATTAAATACCGGCGATCACTCCTTTATTAAATTAAAATCAAGGTGAACAGTTGGTTCATTCTTAGCATCACTGTCGTAAAAAAAAACTTTTCCAATTTGAACACCCTAAATAATTAAGCTAAGTGTCAAAACCATTTTTATACATACTTTCCAAATTTTATTTAAAGAAAAATCGTTTATTTTATTAACAACATTCAATAAGTAAGAAATCACACCACATTAAATTCTGCAACATAAACCAATTAATTTAATACATTCGTCAATCGAATGTCAACATACGAAATCTAAAGTCACACATCCAAACTGAATAAATCCCATAGTAACAATACTGGAAATAACTGAAATACAAATGTCCAATAACAATGGAATAAGGGAAAGAGCTACATATGCCCAACTAGATGAAAGTACTAAGAGTGGATCCGAATGAACGAAGTCGTCTAATCGAGAGACCTGCAACTCCAACCAAAGCTGCAGCGCGTTCCTTCCAAAAGATCCTAAGCAAGACGCCCCTGTGGCTGGACACCTGTAATACATACATATATATATACAAGAGAGAGAGAGAGAGAGAGAGAGAGAGAGAGAGAGAGAGAGAGAGAGAGAGAGAGAGAGAGAGAGAAAGAAACGGGTCAGAGCCCGATAGTGTGTTTGATTTAAAATACGTTTAGCAAGTATTTAAATTGATACAGGCCAATGCAACAACATATTAGTGCGACACTCTCTTGAGAAATTCTCACCTCTTTTCTAATGTGCACACCTATCGCACTATCCTTCCCAATGGTCTATCTCATCATATAACACGCTATCCTTTCCCAATGGATTAATTTATCTTATATTACTCGTAAGATTCAAAATTTAACGATTTAATTGTTTGAAGATACTATTTCAATTAGTAACCAAAGTTCTCATTTTAACTTTATTAATCAATAAAGTTTTCCAGCGTCATATTATACTTTCTCAACGCAAGTATTTATAATTTGAGTTATCAACCACGTCCTACATATCACATCACAGTAGACAGTTCCAGATTTTAGAATTTCATATATATATATATATATATATATATATATATATATATATATTAACCACTCGTAAAATATATATATAAACCATAACAGCACCCCAATTAATAACTATGGTGCGGGTATACTCTACTATCCAAACCCCATATCACTCACATTGAGGGGAATACAAATTCGGAATCACTCTCGAATTGTATTAACACATACACAAACTATAGGTTCCAAGTCCCGTAGGACCGTCTGAATTATCACTGCGATAGCCTGTACCGAGGATACCTATACACAAACAAAATGAGGCGAAGCATAGATTCCAAGTCTCTAAGAGGATGGCACATGCCTGCGTCTCTTAGGGCCGTCTGAAATATCACATCACTAGCATGTACCAAGGATATCTATCTTCTAGGGTACGAGTCAATATCCCCCATAAGGCAACACAAGATAAGATCGTCCCAGCGCGGAAACCTCAGGGATAGCAAGTAGCGTGGGCATGATTTTCACACATAGATAGTATATGCATACACAATCATATAACTATACTAATATTACCATATCAATAATGGGTAAATTCTCAATTCCCATAATTACGTCATTCGCATTTATTTCACATAATATAGTTATCACGTATAACCATTCACATCTTATTTTAATTTGAGGAATTTTCCCACTTACTACATAACGCTCATGGATTCTATCCTCCCAAGTATAAAATTCAGTAGGTATACACATTTGTCCCAAAGTAACTCTTTTACGTGTCTCTCTCTTTAAATCTTAAATTCATCGACCCTTATGTAATTATCCCAAAATACAAACTTTGCCCGACATCAAGGGTCCCAAAATCTATTCACATGTCCTACTGGTCTTCCCTATCTCCCAAAACATTTCATTAAGGATGCCCAAGAATTTTCTCACAATAAATTGAATTTAACTCATTTAATAAGGGAAATAGGAGTCTTCCAGGAGGGGTCGATCGATCAAGGTTTGGGGCTCGATCGATCGATCAAACAGGTCTGCGAAAACTACATAATTGCAGTTACGGGTTTCCACTACTAACATCAACAAATTCCATCTTTTCTAATCCCAATCGACCCAGAATTTATACTACTAACCCTATATCATCATAATAGGTATTTTCAACGTAAAGTATGTGGATTTCTGTGATTAAATCATGAATTAACAGCCCCAATTTCATACAAAAATCTCAAGAACCCTAAATTCTCTTAAACATGGTTCTAACAATTATTTCCAAAATTCTCTTCTTATACACATCACAATTTCGTGGTTTAAATTCCTCTACATGGCAAGGGTTTCCAGAATTATGATTTAGACCAATACTACATGGATTTTCCTATCATAAATCGGGTTTTCCTCCATTAAAACTCATCTTAATTACTCCTAAACTAATATGAGCACCAACGAATATAACAAGATAAACACTTGCCTGGGATTTTCGACGTTCTGATTTGGCGTTGAATTCGGTATGGTTGTGTTCCCCGTCTCGCGATCTACGCGTTGGCGGTGGCGGCGGTGCAAACGGTTGAGTTTCGGGCCTTGAATTAGCCTTGAGAGCTCTCTCCTTCGTCTCCTATGGCCGTCACTTGTGTTTAGAGTTTCTAACACTAGAAGGTAACCTAGGTATCTGATATAACTCCTCTAATTTTCGTGGGTTTAATTACCCAAAAATGTAAAATGACCAAAATGCCCTCCCGGGTTACTAATTAGGCCTAAAAACGCCCCGAGATCCAAACTAAACTCCCGAGTACACTTTTCTGACTATCTCGACCCTTTAGGACGCGTTGGCGCACTCAAAACGACAATCCGAATAACTTATAAAATATTCACTTTTATTAATTCACATTTAGTCCCGACACGACACAGGCGCGTCCCGACTTAAATTTCCAAAATTGCCATTTTATTCACACGTGACAATATTATAAAAATAAATCTCATATATTACTATACTCATCCAGTAATATGCAACAAATAACAAATTTCCAATAATTACTAACTCTCGTCACGCTAGTAAATATTTAAAGCAATATTCCGGATTAAAATTAAATTAATTTATCTCAATTAAATTTAATAAATTCCATAATTTAAAAGTTATAAAAATACGGGGTATTAAATACCGGGCGATCACTCCTTTATTAAATTAAAATCAAGGTGAACAGTTGGTTCATTCTTAGCATCACTGTCGTAAAAAAAAACTTTTCCAATTTGAACACCCTAAATAATTAAGTTAAGTGTCAAAACCATTTTTATACATACTTTCCAAATTTTATTTAAAGAAAAATCATTTATTTTATTAACAACATTCAATAAGTAATAAATCACACCACATTAAATTCTGCAACATAAACCAATTAATTTAATACATTCGTCAATCGAATGTCAACATACGAAATCTAAAGTCACACATCCAAACTGAATAAATCCCATAGTAATAATACGGGAAATAACTGAAATACAAATGTCCAATAACAATGGAATAAGGGAAAGAGCTACACATGCCCAACTAGATGAAAGTACTAAGAGTGGATCCGAATGAACGAAGTCGTCTAATCGAGAGACCTGCAACTCCCACCTAAGCTACAGCGCGTTCCTTCCAAGAGATCCTAAGAAAGACGCCCCTGTGGCTGGGCACCTGTAATACATACATATATATACAAGAGAGAGAGAGAGAGAGAGAGAGAGAGAGAGAGAGAGAAAGAAACGGGTCAGAGCCCGATAGTGTGTTTGATTTAAAATACGTTTAGCAAGTATTTAAATTGATACAGGCCAATGCAACAACATATTAGTGCGACACTCTCTTGAGAAATTCTCACCTCTCTTCTAATGTGCACACCTATCACACTATCCTTCCCAATGGTCTATCTCATCATATAACACGCTATCCTTTCCCAATGGATTAATTTATCTTATATTACTCATAAGATTCAAAATTTAACGATTCAATTGTTTGAAGATACTATTTCAATTAGTAACCAAAGTTCTCATTTTAACTTTATAAATCAATAAAGTTTTCCAGCGTCATATTATACTTTCTCAACGCAAGTATTTATAATTTGAGTTATCAACCACGTCCTACATATCACATCACAGTAGACTGTTCCAGATTTTAGAATTGCATATTTATATATTAACCACTCGTAAAATATATATATAAACCATAACAGCACCCCAATCAATAACTATGGTGCGGGTATACTCTACTATCCAAACCCCATATCACTCACATTAAAGGGAATAAAAATTCGGAATCACTCCCGAATTGTATTAACATATACACAAACTATAGGTTCCAAGTCCCTTAGGACCGTCTGAACTATCACTGCGATAGCCTGTACCAAGGATACCTATACACAAACAAAATGAGGCAAATAATAGATTCCAAGTCTCGAAGAGGATGGCACATGCCCGCGTCTCTTAAGACCGTCTGAACTATCACATCACTAGCCTGTACCAAGGATATCTATCTTCTAGGGTACGAGTCAATATCCCCCATAAGGCAACACAAGATAAGATCGTCCCAGCGCGGAAACCTCAGGGATAGCAAGTAGCGTGGGCATGATTTTCACACATAGATAGTATAAGCATACACAATCATATAACTATACTAATATTACCATATCAATAATGGGTAAATTCTCAATTCCCATAATTACGTCATTCGCATTTATTTCACATAATATAGTTATCACGTATAACCATTCACATCTTATTTTAATTTGAGGAACTTTCCCACTAACTACATAACGCTCATGGATTCTATCCTCCCAAGTATAAAATTCAGTAGGTATACACATTTGTCCCAAGGTAACTCTCTTACGTGTCTCTCTCTTTAAATCTTAAATTCATTGACCCTTATGTAATTATCCCAAAATACAAACATGGCCCGACATCAAGGGTCCCAAAATCTATTCACATGTCCTACTGGTCTTCCCTATCTCCCAAAACATTTCATTAAGGATGCCCAAGAATTTTCTCACAATAAATTGAATATAACTCATTTAATAAGGGAAGTAGGAGTCTGCCAGGAGGGGTCGATCGATCGAGGTTTGGGGCTCGATCGATCGATCAAACAGGTTTGCGAAAACTGCAGAATTGCACTTACGGGTTTCCACTACTAACATCAACAAATTACATCTTTTCTAATCCCAATCGACCCAGAATTTATACTACTAACCTTATATCATCATAATAGGTATTTTCAACGTAAAGTATGTGGATTTCTGTGATTAAATCATGAATTAACAGCCCCAATTTCATACAAAAATCGCAAGAACCCTAAATTCTCTTAAACATGGTTCTAACAATTATTTCCAGAATTCTCTTCTTATACACATCATAATTTCGTGGTTTAAATTCCTCTACATGGCAAGGGTTTCCAGAATTATGATTTAGACCAATACTACATG
Source organism: Sambucus nigra (assembly GCA_949130495.1). Lineage (NCBI taxonomy): Eukaryota > Viridiplantae > Streptophyta > Magnoliopsida > Dipsacales > Adoxaceae > Sambucus > Sambucus nigra. Next base: position 399,989,058 of record OX422208.1, read on the forward strand.
GATTTTCCTATCATAAATCGGGTTTTCCTCCATTAAAACTCATCTTAATTACTCCTAAACTAATATGAAAGATGCACCAATGAAAATAGCAAGATAAACACTTGCCTAGGATTTTTGACGTTCTGATTTGGCGTCGAATTCGGTATGGTTGTGTTCCCCGTCTCGCGATCTACGCGTTGGCGGTGGCGGCGGTGCAAACGGTTGAGTTTCGGGCCTTGAATTAGCCTTGAGAGCTCTCTCCTTCCTCTCCTATGGCCGTCACTTGTGTTTAGAGTTTCTAACCCTAGAAGGTAACCTAGGTATCTGATATAACTCCTCTAATTTTCGTGGGTTTAATTACCCAAAAATGTAAAATGACCAAAATGCCCTCACGGGTTACTAATAAGGCCTAAAAACGCCCCGAGATCCAAACTAATCTCCCGGGTACACTTTTTTGACTATCTCGACCCTTCCGGACGCGTTGACGCACTCAAAACGACCATCCGAATAACTTATAAAATATTCACTTTTATTAATTCACATTTAGTCCCGACACGACACAGGCGCGTCCCGACTTAAATTTCCAAAATTGCCATTTTATTCACACGTGACAATATTATAAAAATAAATCTCATATATTACTATACTCATCCAGTAATATGCAACAAATAACAAATTTCTAATAATTACTAACTCTCATCACGCTAGTAAATATTTAAAGCAATATTCCGGATTAAAATTAAATTAATTTATCTCAATTAAATTTAATAAATCCCATAATTTAAAAGTTATAAAAATATGGGGTATTAAATACCGGGCGATCACTCCTTTATTAAATTAAAATCAAGGTGAACAGTTGGTTCATTCTTCGCATCACTGTCGTAAAAAAAAACTTTTTCAATTTGAACTACCTAAATAATTAAGCTAAGTGTCAAAACCATTTTTATACATACTTTCCAAATTTTATTTAAAGAAAAATCATTTATTTTATTAACAGCATTCAATAAGTAAGAAATCACACCACATTAAATTCTGCAACATAAACCAATTTATTTAATACATTCGTCAATCGAATGTCAACATACGAAATCTAAAGTCACACATCCAAACTGAATAAATCCCATAGTAACAATACTGGAAATAACTGAAATACAAATGTGCAATAACAATGGAATAAGGGAAAGAGCTACACATGCCCAACTAGATGAAAGTACTAAGAGTGGATCCGAATGAACGAAGTCGTCTAATCGAGAGACCTGCAACTCCCATCTAAGCTGCAGCGCGTTCCTTCCAAGAGATCCTAAGCAAGACGCCCCTGTGGCTGGTCACCTGTAATACATACATATATATACAAGAGAGAGAGAGAGAGAGAGAGAGAGAGAGAGAGAGAAAGAAATGGGTCTGTGCCCGATAGTGTGTTTGATTTAAAATACGTTTAGCAAGTATTTAAATTGATACAGGCCAATGCAACAACATATTAGTTCGACACTCTCTTGAGAAATTCTCACCTCTCTTCTAATGTTCACACCTATCGCACTATCCTTCCCAATGGTCTATCTCATCATATAACACGCTATACTTTCCCAATGGATTAATTTATCTTATATTACTCGTAAGATTCAAAATTTAATGATTCAATTGTTTGAAGATACTATTTCAATTAGTAACCAAAGTTCTCATTTCCACTTTATAAATCAATAAAGTTTTCCAGCGTCATATTATACTTTCTCAACGGAAGTATTTATAATTTGAGTTATCAACCACGTCCTACATATCACATCACAGTAGATAGTTCCAGATTTTAGAATTTCATATATATATATATTAACCACTCGTAAAATATATATATAAACCATAACAGCACCCCAATTAATAACTATGGTGCGGGTATACTCTACTATCCAAACCCCATATCACTCACATTAAGGGGAATACAAATTCAGAATCACTCTCGAATTGTATGAACACATACACAAACTATAGGTTCCAAGTCCCTTAGGACCGTCTGAACTATCACTGCGATAGCCTGTACCAAGGATACCTATACACAAACAAAATGAGGCGAAGCATAGTTTCCAAGTCTCTAAGAGGATGGCACATGCCTACGTCTCTTAGGACCGTCTGAACTATCACATCACTAGCCTGTACCAAGGATATCTATCTTCTAGGGTACGAGTCAATATCCCCCATAAGGCAACACAGGATAAGATCGTCCCAGCGCGGAAACCTCAGGGATAGCAAGTAGCATGGGCATTATTTTCACACATAGATAGTATATGGATACACAATCATATAACTATACTAATATTACCATATCAATAATGGGTAAATTCTCAATTCCCATAATTACGTCATTCGCATTTATTTCACATAATATAGTTATCACGTATAACCATTCACATCTTATTTTAATTTGAGGAACTTTCCCAGTTACTACATAACGCTCATGGATTCTATCCTCCCAAGTATAAAATTCAGTAGGTATACACATTTGTCCCAAAGTAACTCTCTTACGTGTCTCTCTCTTTAAATCTTAAATTCATCGACCCTTATGTAATTGTCCCAAAATACAAACTTTGCCTGACATCAAGGGTCCTAAAATCTATTCACATGTCCTACTGGTCTTCCCTATCTCCCAAAACATTTCATTAAGGATGCCCAAGAATTTTCTCACAATAAATTGAATTTAACTCATTTAATAAGGGAAATAGGAGTCTGCCAGGAGGGGTCGATCGATCGAGGTTTGGGGCTCGATCGATCGAACCTTCGATCGATCGAAGCTCTGGGCTCGATCGATCGATCAAACAGGTCTGCGAAAACTGCAGAATTGTAGTCACGGGTTTCCACTACTAACATCAACAAATTCCATCTTTTCTAATCCCAATCGACCCAGAATTTATACTACTAACCCTATATCGTCATAATAGGTATTTTCAACGTAAAGTATGTGGATTTATGTGATTAAATCATGAATTAACAACCCCAATTTCATACAAAAATCTCAAGAACCCTAATTCTCTTAAACATGGTTCTAACAATTATTTCCAGAATTCTCTTCTTATACACATCATAATTTCGTGGTTTAAATTCCTCTACATGGCAAGGGTTTCCAGAATTATGAATTAGACCAATACTACATGGATTTTCCTATCATAAATCGGGGTTTCCTCTATTAAAACTCATCTTAATTACTCCTAAACTAATATGAAAGATGCGCCAACGAAAATTGCAAGATAAAAATTTGCCTGGGATTTTCGACGTTCTGATTTGGCGTCGAATTTGGTATGGTTGTGTTTCCCGTCTCGCGATCTACGCGTTGGCGGTGGCGGCGGTGCAAACGGTTGAGTTTCGGGCCTTGAATTAGCCTTGAGAGCTCTCTCCTTCCTCTCCTATGGCCGTCACTTGTGTTTAGAGTTTCTAAACCTAGAAGGTAGCCTAGGTATCTGATATAACTCCTCTAATTTTCGTGGGTTTAATTACCCAAAAATGTAAAATGACCAAAATGCCCTCCCGGGTTACTAATTAGGCCTAAAAACGCCCCGAGATCCAAACTAAACTCCCGGGTACACTTTTCTGACTATCTCGACCCTTCCGGACGCGTTGGCACACTCAAAGCGACCATCCGAATAACTTATATAATATTCACTTTTATTAATTCACATTTAGTCCCGACACGACACAGGCGCGTCCCGACTTAAATTTCCAAAATTGCCATTTTATTCACACGTGACACTATTATAAAAATAAATCTCATATATTACTATACTCATCCAGTAATATGCAACAAATAACAAATTTCCAATAATTACTAACTCTCGTCACGCTAGTAAGTATTTAAAGCAATATTCCGGATTAAAATTAAATTAATTTATCTCAATTAAATTTAATAAATCCCATAATTTAAAAGTTATAAAAATACGGGGTATTACAGGAATGGCCTACGCTTTTATCACTAATCATGGTACCTAGTTTGATAACGAAGGGTTTGGGGAGTATTGCATCAGGTATAAAATACAGAAGCTACATTCAGCACCAGGACATCCATAATGCAATTGTCAAACATAAATCACTAATTAAACTTTGCTCGAAGGATTGAAGAGGTTCTTAGATGATTCCAGGGAAATTGGATCAGTAAACTACACATTATTCTTTGGGCATACAGAACAACACCAAGAACTGCAATAAGATAGACTCCCTATATACTGGCTTTCGGCAGTGAGGGAGGGTACCAACTGAAATAGGTCTGCCAACATACAGGGTGCTAAATTTTTATCCCCCCCAAGAGTGATCTAATGAGTCGATTAGATCGGGACATGGTTGAAGAAGTCAGAGAAGATGCTGCAATTCGAATGCTTGCCTACCAATAAAGGACTACTAGGTTCTATAATCAGTGCATCAAGACGACCAACATCAGATAAGGAGACCTTGTAATGAAGATGGTGATTCAAAAAACAACAAGTTGAAACCTAACTATCATCGTCCTTATGATATCTCGACAAAAATCCAACCAGGAACATATTGCCTGGAAACTTTAGACGACGATGAATTTAAGAACCCCTGGAACGCTGATCATCTTTGGAAATATTATCAATAATTTTGCTTTAGATTTTATCAATTATTCAAGTTAATAAAATTTCATGTTTCTCCTCATTGTACTTCATTTTATGTTTTGTATTTTGGAGTATGGTGTGGTACCACCACCTTAAATTAAAATCTAAATTTTAATTCAAACTGTTCCAACTTCAAAAAACTTATTTTTCAAACATTTCCAACTTCAGAAAAGTTCTTTGCCAAACTTTTCCAACTTCAGAAAAGTTCCCTGTCAAACTTTCCAACTTCAGGAAAGTTCTTCATCTTTATCAAACTTTTTCAACTTCAGAAAAGTTATTTAACAAATTTTTCCAACTTTAAAAAAGCTCCTTATCTTTATCAAACTTTTCTAACTTTAGAAAAGTTTATCATTGACAACTTCATATATGATTTTGTCTTCGACAAATCACAAAGTAGAAGTTAGTAAAATCTCTTGAAAGACTCAAAGTCAAACACAAGATATCTTACTTGACTAAGTCAAAATACAGGGATAATTATACATTCCTATTACACTTGGTCGCCACTGATAACTAATGCTACAACTTAGTTCAACTAAACTATTTACAATTTTATCTAAGAACAATATTAGTATAATCTAAGGCATTACAATCAGATTCAATAATGAATCAAAGATCTAGCATTTAAGTATGACATTTAATCTATAGGTCGATTAACTAGTCAGTGTACAGATTACCTATTCGGCAACAAGATTAATAGCAACCACAAGATTAAATAGAAAGGATAAAAGTGTTTGAAAAAACTTCATTTCATTCCAATGAACATGAATTACAAAGAAAATATCAACAAAGTAAAAGATACAAGTTATTCTACTGGACACTTTCCATCAGCCTTGTTTATCCCAGCAGGAGGTTCATCACGGGTGCTCAGATGATTGATCGACCTGAAATCTTTCCTCCTAGTATGTCTGATACTGCTCGGTCGATCAAGAAAATGTTGATGACGAACATATTCCACTTTTCTTTCTAGGACATTATCCCCAAGGTATTTGTCTAATCAGGCTCTAATGGATGGCATCTGGAGGAATGCAACTAAAATCAATAGAGAACGGAGAATCAGGGTAATCCAAGTGTCCAAGGTCTTGCCAGTACAATCGTTCATTTCTCTCAAGAATCCTCATCAAAGTAAGAAGATTCATCCAACCCCGTTTGTAGCCTTTGTTCCTCGATTGCTCCATGTTCTTATTTAAGTAAGTTAGGGCCTCACCATACCCATCCATCCAAACATCTTTAGTTCGCTTATGGAAATGGAAGGTAAGTTGGTCCATATTATCTTAAAGATTCTTGATGGCCTTGTCTTTATCCTTGAGCTTGGCAGCTTGGTCAACTAGGGTTTTCTTGGCTGTGTCATCATGAACAGTTGACCGAACAATTATACATTGCCTTGGGGTTCGCCAGGGTTAGTTTTCTTCTTCTACAAAGTATCTAACTCCTTTAAGAGCCTGACATTCTTAGACTCAAAAAATAAAACCCACCCCTTCATCCGAACCAGTTGTGGTTGTTTCTTCATCCGAACCAGTGGTGGTTGTTTCTTCAAACTATCAAGTTTGTTCCTCAACGCACTATTTTCTTTCTCTAATATGGCAACAATTGATCGAACGTTCTCCAATTCTTAGTTCATGGTAAATTCCTTCTTATTCAGGGCAAAGTGATGTCTTATAACTTCTTGTCAAAACCCCAACCTTCACTCAAGTCCTTATACTTAGCCTCATAGTCAGAATGAAATAGTTCCTTCAAAAGTTTATGATCCTCCTGTATGTGCTCAATCATCTAGCATTATTGGCTACAGCTCTGTCCAATAGGTAATGAAGATGTATTTAAGACTCTTTCACTTGGTTGGATAAGCAACCCTAATTGATCTTCCTCGATAAAGGAATATGGCTATCCTTAAAAAGATTTTTGCACCTCCTAAGAAAGTCAGATTTAGTAGAAATAATGGCTTTCTTCCTGGCATCAAACTGGAAATTTACTGGTATGAGTTTATGGGGCAAATCCAAAAAAATAAACAGTATAAAAGATAACAATCAACATGAAATTAACATCATTTGAAGGTGGTAAACAATTGACCAAAAAATGTTCTTTCATTAATCAAGTCCTGATTACAATGTTGATTATATCAAGAACAAAAAAGAAGAAATGGAAAATACATAAGAGAATGGACAAAATAAAACTGGCTAAAAGGATATAAACCTTCTCCTTGTCTTTGGCTTGGTCCTGGTTAGCAGCTTGCCCCACTAAAGGATCAATAGGAACCATTGAGGATTGTCCATACCCTCCTCATTATCAAACTCTTCGTCCAAGTTAGGAGGAGTGCCTGGGTCATGTCTTTAGAAAATCTCAGAGTTTTCTGCTGTGTCGACCACTTTGAATGCTTCCGACTAACCTTCCTTAAAGGATAATTTCTTGGCATATACCATTTGTGAAGAAGATGAAAAAAATTCCTTCTCCCCCCCCTTGTCAAAATAAACACCCTTATCTTTCTTGCCTTTAGCCTTCAAAGAAGTAACATCAGCAGTTAAACCGATCACTTTATCATCAGTAGTTTTGGCCATGTTCTGGGCTTCGGTCTGCTTATCTTCTACAGCTTAGCTCTATCCTCATCCTCTTTCAGTTTGTCCTTGGCAGCTTGGGTTTTCTCCTCAACAGTTTTTATCTTATTTTCTACTGTAACTGCCCTGTTCACAACATCCTGTATCTTGTTATCCCTGAGTTTTTGTTTCGCTTCAAGAGCCTTTTGGGAATCCTTCACGGATTACCTCAAACGTTCAAAGGCCTCTTCTACCTCATCCGAAAAAAATCTCAGATGATCTTCCTTCTCCAGTATTTGATTAAAATCAACCAAAAACTGCAAGAGAATAAAAACATGATATCAAAAGAGGTTCAAGAAAATGAAAAAAATAAAAGTTAGATAAATACCAAAGCTAAATTCTGGCAAGCTCTTTCAGTCAGTCTTGTCCTAGCATGGGAACTGATGCCACTCTGTCTTCTGGAAGAGTCCCAACTTTCATTAAACATCTGTCCAACCCAGGTTTGATGGTCACATAAGCTAACCCAATGTCACCTAGGTTGGCTTGAATCTTTTCAACAAACTCTAGTTGATTAGTATGACTTTTCTTTGCTTACTTTTAAGGGACAGGCAAGGCTTTCTTTAACCTCTTATACAAATGTTTAGTGGCTTGAGTTTCTTCAACATTAAGAACTTGAGGCCTCTTTTCTACTATTTGAGGTCTCTTGCCAGGGTCAGGACTCTACTGGGAAGGGGGAGATAGTGGCCCATTCAGTAAATCTGGGATCCTTGTTTTACCCATATTAACAAAAGGAGATGTAGGGATATCATATATATCAAGAGAGTCAAATGAATAATAATTTATCCTTGGATGAATTCAGCCCCAGCTGATTCTATAGCTGAGGAAGTGGACACAGGCTCTTCTTTCAAATTGATGGAAACTTAAGGCAGTAAAAGTAATGGTCGAGCAATAAAATACATAATTTAGACCTCGTACTCTAACAGCACTGAAATAGCTCTTGGGTGTTCTTCTCCAACTCTTTAATTAAGACCCCACAGAAATTTGAGGCCCATAAGTTAATTTCTCCCTCTTTGGGACACCCTTTCTTACTCTCTCCTCTATAAAAGAATACAAAGCAAGAAAGTTAGTCGGCAAGTCTGCAAATAGATGATAAATATAAAAAAAAGTTGAAGAAAAAAGCTATAACCTATGCCAAGCCCTTCTTAGGCGAACCTGGGTCCAATATATGATACCCTAGCATAAAGGGGGAATATTTCTAATTCCTGAAAACAACACCATAATCCCAATAATATTTATTAGAATCTGGCTGACTAACTACTAAAGCCCTATTGGCTTGCCTAGTCTTCTAATAATAAGTTCTCTCTCTAATGATTCCCCACTTGTAACAAAACATTAATTAGTGGATCCCAATATGCGTCCCATAAATCTCATTCAACCTATGTACTCCATTTACCACCATCCAAGTGTTTGGGGCTATTCTAACAGGTGCCACATCAAAATATTGACAAAATTGGTGAAACAAAAGGTTTGGGGGAAAGGTGATACCACACTCATCAATGAAAAGACTGGGAATCCAGTGACCCTATCCTAAAGAATAAATATTTATAGGACCCTGAGATATTTCTAGATCAACCTAGTCAGGAATTTTCCCCTTTACCCTAAACTCCTCTAACAAACCCTCATCCACAAAGTAAATCATTATTGAAACGGAAGAAAGGGTAAAAATAGAGAAAGCATGAAATAAATCTTACAGTAATCCAAAGACAACGAAAAAGATAAAAAATGGTGATGGGTAATAGATAGCAAGAAGTTACAAAAAGAAAACTCGAGAACAGGGATAAACTCTAAGTGCAGAAGATTTGAGGTGAAAAGAAAAGGACGAAAACTTTTACATATTTATATGTTGCCTTGATAGTAGAGACATAATGATTAACTGTATGAACAATTGAACTACCATCATCTTCACACTTCCTAAAGTGAAAAAAGTCCATCGTACCCTTTGGTTGTTCAGAAAATTTTGAATTATATGCAAAAACACCATTATCCACAGCGTCAACACAATTTTTTACAAGTTCGAAAGTTCGGATGCCTAGCAATGATTAGGTCACACTCCAAGAAACATTTTGAACAAATACTCCATACATTCTATCCATCATCAAGCATGGATCATTGGGGGCTTTTGTTGTATGTAAAAATTATCTCCCCATGTGGATCAATGAACGATAGACACCTATCATCCTATGTGACCATTTAGCTACCTTAATCGGCATTAAAGGAACTTAGTTGACTAGAAGGCTGACTAACTCTATAATGTTAACCATCAGTATTAGAAAAAGTTACTTGATTAAAAACGCGACCAACACTGAATACCATGAGTCACATTTTAAGATGTAAATACTTGGAAATATGAAGGCATTCCATCTTTAGGGGTTCACAACCCTATTAATAGACAGTCTAACCCAACTCAAGGGGACATTTCAATTATTCTTAAGCACACCATACTGAGCAAATGTAATCAACATAAATAAAATCAATAGTGGACGTAGGCTTTCTTCATAGCCGAACCACTTTAAAAATCTTCATCTCTTGTATGTTTGGTTAGATTGCTGATTATAAAATTAAATCACTCCATTTTTAGACATTAACAAATTGGCGCCATCTGAGGGAACAACTGTTTGTCATTGTTCTCTACCTCATATAGTTCTTTGTTCATTTTTTGTCTTGAAGAATGACTACCAGTCCTAAAAGCTTCCAGGCAGCTACATGTAATAATCCAGATATGTTCGCTCCCCCGGTGAGACAAATATCCAGAGGATCCTATTTAATTTGGCTAAATGATAAGAAGCTATGCAAGAGTGAATCAAAAAATTAGCTCGTACGATTCAAGACAAATCTTCCAATTCTAGGAGAGATATGCCACCTCCATAAGCTAGGAATGAAAGGAGATACCATTCCCGATTTTCTCAAGATAGGTCATAGTGTCCTAGCACAACCTCTTCATTTAGATAAACGGATTACTATGACGGTAGATCTTTTTCCAAAGATAGGCCCAGTGTGTTGGAGAGGCTCAATAGGGAATCTTCTTTTGACCGTCTAGGTCCCTGGGTAACCAGAGGTCAGTTAGACTTTGAAGCTAAGGCCCATGTAGGAGGTCCAAGTTTAGTTTAGAAAAATAAAACCCTAATAAGACTTAAGATACTTTGTTTGAACATAATGATAATCTTATAGAGAGACCCATTTATAAATATATAAAGAGGCTATGTGGAGAAGAAAACTAGGAGAATTTTGGAGGCTTTTTCATCAAAGCTTTCAAGGAAAGTTTATTTAGAATGATAGTATGATTGTTTATTGATTTCAATCATGTCTAGTCTCGTGAATATATAATTAATATGAGTTAAATATGTTTTAAAACTCTGATTTTCATAACTAAGATGATTAATTGCTAATTACTACCAATTTCACTCGATTTGATCTAAAACTCACATGAATAAGACTCAAAAGCCATAATTTTTTTAATCGGACTTGAGTAATAATGATAACAATCAAAATCCCCATGTGCAGAAGTAATTATATGCTGTAAATTTGAATAAATTGAAGTTAATTAAGTTTCTAGGGTTCTTGGGATTTGGGATTTTTGTTGGTATAATTATGCCCTAATCACGTGTTGTTTGTGGCCACCTTGTTTACATGTTATGGGAACGTTATATGAAGGTTTGTAGAGCATTTAATGGATTATTGGTTTGGGAATTTATGGATTGGAGAAAGAAAACCCTATAAGGGGAATTTTTAAAGTAACTGAGTCGATGGATAGATCAACGGATTTGATCGATCGATCAATGCTTCTGGTTTTTCGATAATTTCTCCTATTTTCTAAAAAGGTGATTTTTGGATTTGGGGTATGTTTTGGGATATTCTCTATCCTAATTAGAGATATGCCATAGTTTATATTATGATTAGTGTGGCTTAATATTTGTGATAATGGTGCAACTTCCCATTTGCATTTGGATTGAATTGTAGTGAATAATTCTAAATGGAGATTTAAATGAGTAGATTGCGATGGAAATTGTTTGTTATGATAACTTGTGAAATTCATACCCTGAATGACTACTCATGGTGTACATAATAAGGGTGGATTCCATTAAGGGGCACATACGACACAAATAGCTATGGTAACTTGGTGAGAAAATGAGATGCCTTAGTTAATTTTATGCCTTGGTCATACATCTAGGTACCCATGTACAAGAGGGATTATAGGGATATTTCTTCTATAACCTTGGGTATGGTAGGTTATGTGATTGATAGGTAGAATTGATGATTTATTATTTCCCTTGATGAGGTCTTAAGTGTGGTATGACCTAAGACTATACTTAGTACGTGCGAGTTATCCCCGAGGGCAAGATGGATAGGCCTTCGTTGCTTTGTTACTTATGTGATATGTACGCTTTAAGACTATCTTGATTACTTTATACATTTGTGTTGATTAGTTTCATGTTATTTAGAATTTGTTTGGTTATTATCACATGTTCATAGTAAAAATTTAACATGGGTTCATTTGAGATGGGGACCTTAGTTGCTTGTGATATTAGGATTATTGGGTGGGATAAATCTAAAAGACACTTAAATACGAGTTGCATGTGTATAATTATGGTTCATTTTAATTACAGTTAAACTCTTATTCTTCTTGGACTTTCTATTAACATTGTGGATATACCATTTTAGGCTCTAGATAGTCCGTGTCATCCCACCCTTGGTCAATTTCGCTATCAACATCCTCTCAGTGTTCCTTAGGATGTAGGTGTCCTGGCCTGCGTGCCAATTTATTTTTGATCCGCCATTTGAGATAGTTTTAGTATGATACATAGTAGTGGAATGTATGTGGTATATTTTATTTATTTGAATACTCAGACTTGTACGGGTTCTGAGGATGGTGGTATCTATGTATAATATCAGATTTACATGTTCGTTCCTTTATATCCTTGTCACTATTGTATTTAATATGTTTTATTTCAAGCATGATTAGAATGATATTCAAGTGTTATGAATCTTGTATTATTTAATATGGGACTGATTAACCTATTTTAGATTTTATAGGGTGCTACATCAGGATGGTCAAAACTTAGGATGATGAGATTGAGAAGAAGCAAGATTGAATGGGTAACTTTTTGAAATAATATAAAGCTCAAATTTAACCCTGCAGAATACTCTATTGCAATTCTTTGATGATTTAAAACACTATGCCCTTCCCCCAAGTGGAATATGGCCACCGTTGAACCATTTGATGGGTCAGACCTTATCGAAAATCTTTAACCTACATGACCTAAATGCTAATACAACACACTTCAGATGAGGTGTTACAGAGAGATTTCCCCGCCATTTTAATGGGAAATTCCATGCATTGGTCTACTAAAATTCGACCAAGTACCACAAAAAATTCATAAATATTGTCAAGTTCTTTGTGGGACACTTTATATAAGGTCAAAAGACGCACAAGCCAATAATATTCCTCCATAACATTAGGAAGAAGCAAGATGATATCCTTGGGGAATTTTCCAAATGGTTCAACTAAGAAACTCTAAAAGTAGATGACCTTAATGATACTATATGTGTGGATACCTTTATTATAGTAATTTTTCCCAAAGCCCTTCAATGGTCTTTCAATAAAACACCACACCCAACTGTGATGGAATTATCCCAAAAATTTAATAAGTATATGAATGTAGAGGATGTAATCACAAGTATGGCCTCTGACCTTCCCCATCCGCCTCAACTATAACAGAAAAATAGGAAGGATGTGTTCTCCCTACTTGGGGGAACCCTAATAGAAATGAAGTCTAAAGGAAAGAATGGGAAGAAAAAAGGGATTTCATAGGTCAAGAACTTCACTCCTTTTACAAATACTCTAGAGGAGATGCTCTCAGCTATGAACTACTGGATATCTTTACCAATCCCAAGCCCATGAATCCATCTGAGTACAAGAGGTATAAGTCAAAGTATTTTCATTTCCATAGGGATCTTGAACATAACACAAATAATTGCTTTCACCTCAAGGAATCCATCGAAGAGGTAATTAAGACCGGTCATTTCAAATAATTCATAGCAAAATCGGGCTCAAATCAAGGAAAATGTAAGGAAAAAAATTAACATTATCTGATGTAAATACTATATAAAAGGGGTTAATAAGGTCTACCTTCTTGAAAATCCTCGCCAGGAAGTCCCCATAAAGATCTTACCGGAGACTGACCTCACCAGGGTTCCCAAACCTCATCATCACCCCTAGTCGTGACCATGATAATAGGGAATGAAAAAATGAACAGTACCATCATCGATGCATGGATCTCTGCCGATATCATCTTAATGGTTGCCTAAAAACCAATGGGCCTCAGTATGCCTAACCTCTTATCAATTCTGACTCAGCTAGTCATTTTCAATGGGAGAATGTCATTTTAAATGGAATACATCACTCTTTCTCTCACAGCCAAAGATGGAAATTATTATGCCATGTGTGGAATAATTTCCTAGTACTAGATTTACCCTTTGCCTACAATGTCATGTTCGGTCAATCCTCATTCAACAAGTTGGATGTAATAATTGTAACTAAAATAATTATAACGTGCTAACCCTTTCCTTACAGAGTTGGATAGTTCCTGGGAGATCAAATAAGAGGAAGAGTTTTCCATAGCATCATCATGTTGAAGAGAAAGAGGTCCTTAGAGATACATCATACCTTTTCACCTACTTGTGAGAGCTCATCTAGGGTCCCCCTTCAAGCAATGAATGAACATGATAAGACTAGTTCTTAAACTACAACAAGGTTATCCAACCTAAGGGGAAAATAAACAAAAATTCCTAATAACTTTAAGAAGATATCCTGAACACTTTGATAAGACTAGTTCTTTAGTAAATGAATATATATTGAACTGAAAAGAATGTGTTTTATTCATAATCATTGAGTATCTATTCCATTTTTTGAGCTTGCAAGATGTGATCCTTGGCCTTAAGATTTTTAAGTCTTGTGGTTTAATTACCCTTGATTATAAACTCATTCTTGAGGTCTTAGTACACTTAACTATAAACTCAGTCTTGAAGTCCAACTAACCTTGACTATGAACCAGTCTTACGGTCCAAATACTCCTGACTAAGAATTGTTATTGAGGTTTAAGAACCCCTATTTTAAGATGATGAGGTATTCAGACCCTTCAACTGATCCAACTGCTAAATGAAATATTGTAAACAAAGTATGATAATAAAGTTGTCCAACTGTGGGTGACATGGCCAAAAGAAATACAGGAATAAAATACAACTAGATATAATGTAAAGTGGCGTCTAAGAAAATCCAGCATGCATCCACAGCTGCTACAACACCATCTGACTGGAATGAAAAGCTAACTCTAGCGTCCCTGTGTCTGAGCACATAAAAGGTTTTGAAAATATTTTTAATACGGACAGTGCCTAAAACATTTTAAAAATAGTTGCAAGTATTTAAATGCATTAAGAATTATTCATGTTCATCTGGTGTCACACTCACATGATATTATTCTCACCCCTCATCTATAGTGCACAACTAATGCATTTATTTTAATTACATAGTTATGCTACCCCGCCTAACTAGTCTAGCCATTCTTAACATAATCCAATCTGCTAAACCTCTAAGCCCAATCACGCTCCTTGTATATTACTTTGCTTTTTTTATCACATCGCTTATACATAGTATTTCTTAATTATATTCATACTGCTATATAAGCAACATAACTATACACTAGTTATAAATTAGTGTTCACACAATCATTTAAGTAAACTTATACACATAACACTCTTTTATATGATATACATAGCCTCCCCAAGTTGGCCTCCCGAATGCATCCCTAATATAGGCTATCAGGCTCCAAGTACATCATGTACCACCCCTGGGCCACCAGGTCAAAATCTCACCATCGATCCAAAATCACAAATATATACTGGGGGTGGTCATGGACATACATCCGTGGATCATAATCATACCACATTACCCCAACCAACTTTGAATCTCACCTATCCTCACATATAGATAGTGGTCATGTAACAGTACTATGACCTGGAAAAATGACCCAACACCTATTGGTTAATGGCATAAATTCAATCATACATAAACAAATATATATACAGGTTTCACTCGATCGTATATATATGTAAAGTTAGATAACGTGTTTAATGTCTCTCGTAGCACTAGCCTACTAATCCGAAAGTCTATCCTGATTTCTTAATTTTTCCCAAGTAATCATTTACTTATTCTTAACTCCCTAACTTCATATTTTTGGATAACATGTTATTCTATCTAAGCACTTGGCCTAATCCTTCCCGAAATCCTAACCCGATTTTGCAATTATCACCTGTGTATGTTTACCCTATTATACACGCAATTTCTTACCCGAAATTCATCCCTGGTTAGCCTAAGGCACTTCTTAACCTTCCCAATGAATTTCCAGAATTCTACCACCCTTCCATGGACTCCATAATCCATGACGATACCTAAATGGTCCACTAAAAACAACCAAAGGTAGAGAATAACATTCTATCAAACTGTGATGGTTCGTTGGCTGGATTGAATCAGTCCATCCCCCCTAGCAAAAAGGTTCGATTTGTTAGGATACCAGAACGAACTTTAGACGGGATTTTTCCCCTTTAACTTCACCCATTCAAGTTTTAAACTTCACGAAATACCCAAATATGAATACTAATCCATTCTAGAATATAGTTTGATAGGTTTCTACATATAATTTATCCTGATCAACATCAAATTCATAAGATTAATGAATTTATATCAAGATCCATGCATGAATAAATCCCTAATTCAAGATTCAAACTTTTCTTTATTAACTCCAACAATAACTTATCTTTTTCGTTCTAATCACATTAGATTCATCATATTATCATAATTCGATTCATATTTTAATAATTTCTTATGTCAAAAAAAAAATTCCCATGGTTGTCCCATCCCAAAAATTGTATTTCCCTACACCAATTAGCATGAATATTTGAAACAATATAATAACATTAAAGTAACTAAAATACTTTCCTTTAAAGTGATGGATTTCTGGGACTTTCTTTTTGAATTCCTCTTTTGAGAATGATTTCCAGCTCGAAAGCACTTAATTTTCACCCCAGATTCTTTTTTCTTCAATTTTCTCCACTTTCTTCTTCTATTTTCTTCCTTCTCTTAAAACCATAGCCTCTTGAGTGGAGGGATATCCGCCCATTCTATCCACCTTACTTAAATATAAACCTAAGCACTCCAAATCCCGAAATTAAGTCAGCTCTCATGTGACAACCCGTATATAATTATGATAAATTATATTTAAATCATGCTTATCTAATGTGATATGAATAATGTGTTATTATTATATCTAATGTTAAGTTATTATGCTTAGTCTAATCCTACTTTCATAAATCGTGAAATGTCGAGTTATGTACGAACACAAAATTTTGTTATTTTTGATAGAAATATTCCTGTTTAAGACTAGTTTTGACCCTTATAACATTACAAATGACTTGAGTTGAAAACTATATAGTTGTAAACATGTGAGTTAGGGTGGTAACACACAAACGGTGCATCAAACGGATGTCCGAGTAAGAAGTTAGGACAAATTTACGAACAAGGGGCAAATCTATCCATTTCCTTTAAGTGGTAAATTGTCTTTTAGTAAACCAAATGTTTTAATTTGATTTGTTGGCATGGGAGGCAGCCTTGGCCGACTTAAACCTCTCACTTTAACTTATTTCTTCAGCAAATATAACCCTGGGTTCAGTTTTGGAGAGATTTAATCTTAAGGAAAGAGAAAATAGAAGTTTAAGGAAGAAAGATTACCAGAAAAGCTAGGAAAATTCCAAGAAAATCCTTAAAGTGTTTCCAAGGTATAATTTTGTGATTAATATTATTTTAATATTGTATTATACTTATTTCAAATTATATAAATCTGGAATTAGGGATTAAAATTCCATCACCCTTTATGATAATATGTATTGATTCATATGTGAGGTAAGTGGTGTTTATTGGCCATATTGGTTTGTATTGAAACCCCTTGTATTCAAACTTGCATATAATTTTGTGTGCTTACTGGAATTAATAAATTCCAATTGGATATGAAAGTAGACTCATATATTCATATCATATCCTAACATTATAATTTAACTCATTATGGTTAGGCCTTAGTGATGGTTACAAGTTGGTATATAGTTGCTATTTGTATATTCCATTTCGGTATACCCTGAGTTTGGTCAATCTTTTGACATAGCAAATGAAGTGAAAAAATTATGAAATTATAATTATGTGCTATTCAGTATGTTTACTGAAAATGTGTTGAAAATCATAAAAAAATATATTGGATAAAAATTATGAAAATTCTTGGAAGTTGAAGGAACAATAGAGGAGTTTGTAGGGTAGATTTCTTGTGTTATAAAGAAATGGCCATAACTTGCTCTAGGAAGCTTGGAAAATTACACCGTAACTTGTAACGGAAAGTACATTCAGATATTTTTTCATATTGATATGCTTGGACACCCGTATGTGTACTATTTATGAATATGGGATGGTTAAGTATAGAGGACAATAATTTGAGGCCATACTGGATACCCCATGAAAGAATGTTTTTATCTTCTCTTTCTCAAGGGTATTTTGTGTACATGTTTCATGTGTATATACATTGATAAGTATACTTTTATGTTTACTTGACTTTAGTTATAAATTCCTTAAAAGGTATTTCCTATGGTTGAATGTTCATAACCTTATCAACATATATACCATTGTTTCGTCGTTACACATGTTTCATGGAATGTGATTTGAGTAGAATCATATTATTGTTGTATAGTCATTGAAAGTTACATAGATATATTAAGATAATACTTATGATTGAGATTCATTATTGATTTAGTTGGATTAATAGGTGTAAGGTCAAATCAACCCAGTTCAGCTCCACCAGAAGGAAACGGGAATACATAGTTAACAACCCAATGTGAGTGTAGTTACTGAGTTGATTATGGATATGATGTGTATGTATTATATATTGAGATGATATGGCTTATTAAAAGTCAAGAGATGTTGAGATGTTATGGCTTGTTAAAAGTAAAGAGATGTTGATATGTTATGGCTTTATAAAAGCTAAGATATGTTGAGTTGCTATGAAAATCAGGAGATGTTAGGTTATTAAAACCTATGGATATGATTATTGCCTACGGGCAGGAGATGTGGGGTTTATTAACTACGGATATGTATATGGCCTAAATTGGCACAGATATGGATATATATTGATATGTTGAGATGTTAAAATATTACTTTTACTATATAGAGATGTAGTACATTCACCGAGTTTTTAAACTCATGGTTTTATATATTTACATTTTCAGGTCCTGAAACTGCCACTGCCAGGTCTAGGAGGTTGGGAAAATAGTAGTAGGGTCTTGTTAGTTTTATTTTATACATTGTACTAGTTGTAATTAAGTTAAATGGTATGTGAGTTCTATTTAAATTATGTCTCCTTAAAATGATTGGATTTTTAGTATTCCGCATTTTAACCTTGAAGTTGTTTTAATGTGTATTACAAAATGAATAAATAAATAATAATTGCGGTTTGTGAACTATTTAGTTAATTATATCCTAATGGGGTTAGGGGGTGACAACTTGGTATCAGAGCTTTAGGTTTTTATATTCTGGGGTTAGAGAGTCTAGATGTGGCAGTGGCAGAAATAGTGTGGTGTGGGTCATTTATATTGACTAGTGAGAAATACTAACCATTATGTTAGATATAAATGTTGTACTCTTGTTTTTGGAATTGTGGTTTATGACAAATAGTAAGATATGGAAGGAGAAAATGTTCATGCGAGGGTGGATGAGGAGTCTTCAAATACAGTAAATCAACAAAATTCAAATAATGTAGAGGGGGCACCTGAACAACTTACAGATATGCAGAGAATGGCTCGTGCCATGAGTTTAATGGCAGAACAACAAAACATGTTTATGACACAAATAACATAACAACAAGCCAAATACTTGGAGGAGCAGACTTTGTCCAGAAGAGAAAGGGAAATACAACGAGAGGAGAAGAATACTCTATACGATAAGTTTATCAAATTGAACCCCCCCAGCATTCTCAGGTTCTGTAGATCCTTTAGAAGTTGAGGCTTGGGTTCGAGATAAATAAACTATCTTCAGGGGTGATGAATGTACCTGGCGCGTAGAAGGTAATTTTGGCTACTTTCATGTTAAAGGGCGAAGCTAAATATTGGTGGGAGTCTTCCAAACATTTATTGCTTACTTTGGGCGGAGGTGAGGTAATTACTTGCGATTCCTTTATTAAAGTCTTATATGAAAAGTATTTTCCTCGTATGTATCGGAAGCAAAAAGAGAGAGAATTTTGATCATTGACTCAGGGGAATATGTCGGTCAGGGAGTATGAAATAAAATTTATATCTTTGTCTCGATTTTCATTACGTTTCTTGCACAATGAGGAGGACAAATGCACCAGATTTCAGGATGGGTTGAATTTGGTTATCAAGTCTAGACTCACTGCACTTGAAATGGTAGATTATACTTCTTTAGTTAACAAAGCTATGATGTTTGAAGGAGATGTTAATGATGCAATAAAGAATAGGGAAAAAAGGGGAAAGAGGAGTAGATTTGATCCATATCAGCAAAAGGAAGGCAATATAGAATACTCAAAACAGGGGAGTCAAAGATTTCAGCACGGTAAAAGGACTGGAAATTATGTTCAAAATAGGACACCAAGCAATTTTAGGGGTGCAGGATCGATGGGCCAACAGAATAGACAATAGTAGAATGACAATGGGCAGTCTAAGCCTGTTACATGTTATTTTTGCAAAGTTGAGGGCCATATCGGTCCAAATTGTCCCAAGTTAAAGGGGGTAGAGTGTTATCACTTTCATCAAATTGGTCATACCAAAAACTCTCCTATGCTACTGTGAGGGATTCAATCAGTTTCTACTAGTCAAGCTCATCACCTAGAGGCATAGGGAGAGGAGGAGGTAGATGATAGGCTAGTGGATCCAGGGCTCCAGGAAGGATATTTGCTATGACTTTACAGGATGCTCAAGCTACTCTAGAGGTGGTTACAGGTACATTTTCTGTCATGAACAAACATGCTTACGTGCTTATTGATCTAGGTTCTACTCATTCATTTGTATCAGTGTCATTTACCATGCATTTGGGTAGACCATGTTCTTATCTAGATTGTGGTTAATATATTTCTACACCTATGGGGGATGTGATGTTAGTGGAGCTTGTGTATAAAAATTGTGTTTTGTATGTGGGGGAGAGGGAGTTGACCATTGATTTAATTCCACTAGATATTCAGGATTTTGATATTATCTTGGGTATGGACTGGTTATCTTCCTACCATGCATCAATTGACTATTTCGTAAGGAGGTTACATTTAATATGCCGGGGGAGGAAGAATTCAAATTTACTTGGGAAAGAAATATGGTTTCGAACTGTCTTATTTCTGCCCTTCGGGCAAGGAAATTGTTAAATAAGGGTTGTCAAGGCTTTTTAGCATATATTGTGGATACAAATAGGGAATTGCAAAAATTAGAAGATATCCCAGTAGTTAAGGATTTTGCAGATGTGTTCCCAGATGAGTTACTAGGATTGCCACCTAACAGAGAGTAGAGTTTACTATCGATTTAGTGCCTGGTACAGCTCCAGTTTCTATTTCTCCATATATAATGGCACCTGTGGAACTAAAGGAGTTAAAGGTTCAACTGCAAGATTTTCTAGACAGAGGTTTTATTTGACCCAGTGTATCACCATGGTGTGCTCCGGTATTATTTGTGAAAAAGAAAGATGGCACCATGTGACTTTGTATTGATTATCGGCAGTTGAACAAGGTAACTATTCGAAATAAATATCCATTGCCTCGTATTG
Source organism: Sambucus nigra (assembly GCA_949130495.1). Lineage (NCBI taxonomy): Eukaryota > Viridiplantae > Streptophyta > Magnoliopsida > Dipsacales > Adoxaceae > Sambucus > Sambucus nigra. The sequence goes on from OX422208.1 coordinate 400,010,081, forward strand.
ATGATTTGTTTAATCAACTAAAGGGTGCTAAAGTGTTTTCAAAAATTGATTTGAGATCGGGTTATAATCAATTAAGGGTGAGAGAGTGTGACATTTCTAAGACAACTTTTCGTTCTCGCTATGGTCATTTTAAATTTTTGGCAATGCCATTTAGGTTAACAAATGCTCCTGCAGTGTTTATGGATTTAATGAATCGGGTATTTCATCCTTTCATATATTCATTTGTGATCTACTTTATCGATGATTTTTTGATATACTCACCTAGCCAAGTGGAACATGAGAAGCATCTAAGAGTTGTATTGCAAGTTTTGCGAGATAATCAATTGTTTGCTAAGTTTAACAAATGTGAGTTTTGGTTGAATCAGGTAGTATTTCTGGGGTATGTTGTTTTGGGAGATGGAATTTATGTTGGCCCTAAGAAGGAAGAGGAAATTGTGCAATGGTAAAGACCAAGAAATGTAACAGAGATAAGGAGTTTCATAGGATTGGCTGGATATTATAGAAGATTCATAAAGGGGTTTTCATCTATAGCCTTACCGTTGACTAAATTAACCCAAAAGGAAGTGAAATTTGTGTGGAGTGATGAATGTCAGCACAACTTTGAAAACTTGAAAAATAGGTTAGTATCAGCTCCAGTTCTCACTGTTCCATCCAGTGGAGAAGGTTTTGTGATTTATGCTGACGCTTCATATCAGGGTCTGGGTTGTGTTTTCATGCAACATGGAAAGGTAATTTCTTATGCATCTAGACAGTTAAAGACGCATGAACGTAATTATCCTACACACGATTTAGAACTTGTGCCTTTTTGCCTTGAAATTATGGAGACATCATTTATATGGAGAGACGTGTGAAATTTTCACTGACCATCAAAGTTTGAAGTATTCATTTACATATAGAGACTTGAATTTGAGACAAAGGCGTTGGATGGAGTTAATTAAAGACTATGATTTTACCATTCACCATCATCACGGGAGGGCCAATGTTATTGCAGATGCTCTAAGTCGGAAGTCATTGGGGAGGTTATCTTGTATTCAATGTGCATGGTTTGGCAATATTATGGAATTAAGACTGATGGGAGTAGAGTTGAACTTAATTGAAATGGGGGCATTAATTGCACACGTTACAGTGAGAACTTTACTGGCATAACACATACGAAATTTGCAAGTCAATGATCCATTTCTTGAGAAGAAGAAACGAGAAATCCTGGATGGTAAAGAGAGTGACTTTGAAATTAAGAATGATGAATCGTTGTGCTATAAAAATAGAATTTGTGTACCGAATGTTCCATCCTTAAAGAGGGATATATTAGAAGAGTCACATAGTTCTATTTATGCTATGCATCTTAGAGGTACCAAAATGTAGAGAGATTTGAAAGAGTAATACTAGTGGAATAATATGAAACGTGAGATTGCAGAGTTTGTAGCTAAATGTTTAGTATGCCAGTAAGTGAAGGTGGAGCATCAGAAGCTGACGGGATTATTACAGTCATTGCCTATTCCGGAATGGAAATGGGAGCATATAACGATGGACTTTGTTACAGGATTACCCCGGTCACTAAAGGGGCATGATTCTATTTGGGTGATTGTAAACCGATTGACGAAGTCAGATCATTTTCTTCCAGTTAAGACCACCTACACTGTTGAAAAGTATACACGTATGTACGTTGATGAGATTATTCGTTTGCATGGGGCACTAGTGTCAATATTATCAGATAGAGATCCAACGTTCACTTATAAGTTTTGGCCTCAGTTACAGAATGCCATGGGCACAAGTTTGAAGTTTAGTACCGCATTTCATCCATAAATCGATGGACAATTAGAAAAAACGATTGAAATATTAGAAGCCATGTAGCGAGCCTGTGTATTTAACTTCAAAGGTAGTTGAGATGATCATTTGCCCTTGATGGAATTCGCGTATAATAATAGTTATCAGTCCACCATTGGCATGGTTTCTTATGAAGCGTTATATGGGAGGAGATGTAGAATGCCATTATGTTGGGATGAAGTAGGTGAAAGGAAAATATTGGGTCCTGAATTAATAGATATGATGACTGAAAAGATCAAAATGATTCGGGAACGGATAAAGATAGCTCAAACCAGGCAGAAATTTTATGCAGATAAAAGGAAGTACCCATTAGAATTTCAAAAGGGAGATTTTGTATTCCTACGTATTTCACCGTGGAAGGGCGTCATGAGATTTGGAAAAAAGGGGAAACTAAGTCCAAGATACATTGGACCATATGAGGTGTTGGAAAGAATTGGGAACCTGGCAAATAGATTAGAATTACCTCCACATTTATCTCGTTTACATGATGTGTTTCACGTATTGATTCTTCATAAGTATTTGGCAGATCCATCTCATCAGCTGAAAACCCAACCTATTGAACTGAAAGAAGACTTGTCGTACATTAAGGAACCGGTAGAAATTATTGATCGTAAGGAGCAAGTATTAAGGAACAAAGTTATTACCTTAGTTAAAGTTATGTGGATGAGCCATGGAATTAAAGAAGCAACTTGGGAGATGGAGGATAGCATCAAGAAACAGTATCCCCATTTGCTTGGTAAGAGACCTTTATATAAAATTCCGGGGACGAAATTTTCTAAGGGGGGGGGGGGGGGGGGAGTTGTGACAAACCAAATATAATTATGATAAATTATATTTAAATCATGCTTATATAATGTGATATGAATAATGTGTTATTAGTATATCTAATGTTAAGTGATTATGTTTAGTTTAATCTTACTTTCATAAATCATGAAATGTCGAGTTATGTACGAACATAAAAGTTTGTTATTTTCGATGGAAATGTTCATGTTTAAGACTAGTTTTGACCATTATAACATTACAAATGACTTGAGGTGAAAACTAGATAGTTGTATACATATGAGTTAGGGAGGTAACATAACAAACGGTGCATCAAACGGATGTTCGAGTAAGAAGTTAGGCAGAATTTACGAATAAGGGGCAAATATGTCCATTTCCTTTAAGTGGTAAATTGTCTTTTAGTAAACCAAGTGTTTTAATTTGATTGGTTGGCATGGGAGGCAGCCTTGTACGACTTAAACCTCTCCCTTTAACTTATTTCTTCAGCAAATATAACCCTAGGTTCGGTTTTGGAGAGATTTAAGCTTAAGGAAAGATAAAGTAGAAGTTTAAGGAATAAATATTACCAGAATAGCTAGGAAAACTCTAAGAAAATCCTTAAAGTGTTTCCAAGGTATAATTTTGTGATTAATATTATTTTAATCTTGTATTATACTTATTTCAAAGTATATAAATCGGGAATTATGGATTAAAATTCCATCACCCTTTGTGATAATATGTATTGATTCATATGTGAGGTAAGTGGTGTTTATAGGCCATATTGGTTTGTATTGAAACCCCTTGTATTCAAACTTGCATATAATTTTGTGTGCTTACTGGAATTCATAAATTCCAGTTGGATATGAAAGTAGACTCATATATTCATATCATATCCTAAAATTAGAATTTAACTCATTATGGTTAGGCCTTAGTGATGGTTTCAAGTTGGTATATAGTTGCTGTTTGTATATTCCATTTCGATATACCTTGAGTTTGGTCAATCTTTTGACATAGCAAAAGAAGTGAAAAAATTATGAAACTGTAATTATGTACTATTCAGTATGTTTACTGAAAATGTGTTGAAAATCATAAAAATTTAGATTGGAGAAAAATTATGAAAATTCTTGGAAGTTGAAGGAACAATAGAGGAGTTTGTAGGGTAGATTTCTTGTGTTGTAAAGAAATGGACATAACTTGATCTAGGAAGCTTGGAAAATTACACCGTTACTTGTAATGGAAAGTACATTTAGATATGTTTTCATATTGATAAGCGTGGACACATGTATGTGTACTATTTATGAATATGGTATGGTTAAGTGTAGTGGACAATAATTTGAGGCCATACTGGATACCACATGAAATAATGTTTTTATCTTCTCTTTCCCAAGGGTATTTTGAGTACATGTTTCATGTGTATATACATTTAAAAGTACACTTTTATGTTTACTTAACTTTAGTTATAAATTCCTTAAAAGGTATTTCCTATGGTTGAATGTTCATAACGTCATCAACATGTATACCATTGTTTCGTCGTTACACATGTTTCATGGAATGTGATTTGAGTAGAATTATATTGTTGTTGTATAGTCATTGAAAGTTACATAGATGTATTAAGATAATACTTATGATTGAGATTCAGTACTGATTTAGTTGGATTAACAGGTGTAAGGTCAAATCAACCCAGTTCAACTCCACCAGAAGGAAACGGGAATACATAGTTAACAACCCAATGTGAGTGTACTTACTGAGTTGATTATGAATATGATGTGTATGTGAAAAGCCAAGAATTACGTGTGATAATTGATTAACTTCACAACTTTCTAATATAGCACACTTATTTAATTTCAGCCCCTAATCATGCATCTAAAGTGCGTGTGTGTGTCAAACCATAAATAAAGCATGTGACACAAAAAATATGCTGAGACACAGATTTCAGGAAAAAAACCCTTTCGGGTAAAACCTTTATTTCACTATGAATATACAAGCCGCAACTTACAATTACATAGAGAAATCTGCAATGGATCAACGCGCAGCCAACCCACAAAGACACGCAGTCTTGAACTCAGCAGGGGAATACACGCAGCACCCTCCAAAGACTCGCAGCCCAAACAACGAAGGAAGAACCGCAGCTCTCCTCAATGACACGCAGCCATAAAACTTTGTAGAGACTCCATCAGTAATGACATGCAGCCCTCGGTTGCAAAGATCTCCCCACAAAGATGAACAGTAGCAAAGCTTGTGTTCTAGGGTTCCAACAGATTCACAAAAGTAATTGGGATTTTTGTGTGAATCAAAAAGATGTTTTGCACATCAAAAAGGTGAAGACTTAGAGTATTTAGGACTCTAAAAATCGTCTTTAAAAGTCTTAAAAAATAACTCCCCGAAGTTGGCTTTAAATAGGAAAACTTAGAGCCTAAAAAATCTGCAGCGAATCTGGCCGAATTTATCCCAGTCGGACCGGTCCGGTTCTGAGGCGGATCGATCCGGTCAAGCGGATCGGTTCTTTTATTTTTGGCCTCCATCGGTTCGCTTGCGGTCTGGGGTATACTGGATCTGCAGCAAGCGGATCGGTCCGGTTGAGGGACGGATCGGTCCGGTATGGGGCGGACCGGTCCGGTTTTCCCAGAAAAATAAAATCCTTTTAAAAGCCTCATTTTGCTTGAAAAAACTTACTTCTTGTTTTTATAAAAAACATTTTATAAAAATTTCCCAATACTAAATATGAACTTTAAGGAACGTAAAAACAAAATTTTACCAAGTTCATTCTCGTAGAGGCTATGATGTTGAAGACACTTTGATATTCGGATCTGTTGATGTAGATGCGATCTTGAGTTTCTTCAACGGTGTAACGGCTTACGACATATAAATTGATAATGGACAAAAATGTCCTTATAGTATGTATTATACATTGAGATCATATGGCTTATTAAAAGTCATTATATGTTGAGATGTTATGGCTTATTAAAAGTAAAGAGATGTTGAGATGTTATGGCTTTATAAAAGTCAAGATATGTTGAGTTGTTATGCAATTCAGGAGATGTTAGGCTATTAAAACCTATGGATATGATTATTGCCTACGGGCAGGAGATGTGGGGTTTATTAACTCCGGATACGTATATGGCCTAAATTGGCACAGAGATGGATATATATTGATATATTGAGATGTTAAAATAGTAATTTTACTATAAGAGATGTAGTACATTCACTGAGTTTTTAAACTCATGGTTTTATATATTTACATTTTCAGGTCCTGAAGCTGCCACTGCCAGGTCTAGAAGGTTGAGCAAATAGTAGTAGGGTCTTATTAGTTTTGTTTTATACATTGTACTAGTTGTAATTAAGTTAAATGGTATGTGAGTCCTGTTTAAATTATGTCTCCTTAAAATGATTGGATTTTTAGTATTCCGCATTTTAACCTTGAAGTTGTTTTAATGTGTATTACAAAATGAATAAATAAATAATAAGTGCGGTTTGTGAACTATTTAGTTAATTATATCCTAATGGGGTCAGGGGGTGACATATTATATGTAAAATGTCCCGAATACCCTTTTACATCTCCTGTTTAGCCTAAAAAGTCCCGGAACCCAATTAAGACCCCTAGGTACCTATTTTGAACTATGTCAACCTATTTCGGACCATTGCTGCACTAAAAAATTACCATCTGAATTATTTAATAGTAATTTCCATCTCATGCCCAACATGACTCTATCTTTGTGTCCTGAATGAGATATCGTTAAACCCGTCGCTTTAACTCACATATGACGTAATATAATTTAACATGTTTTCATTTACTTATCACACAAGTAAATATAAGTACAAATAAATATTAATCCTATTATTGGATAATTAATATTTATTTAAGTCACTTGATTTCTCAATTTAATTAAAATTACGTGCACACGTGTAATTTAAAATTCTTTAAAAATAGGGGTGTTACATGCTTCCCCCTAACAATGGAATTTCCTCCTCGAAATTTGAACATACCTGGTACAAAGAGATCCGAATACTTTTCCCGCATGTCATCCCCATGCTCCCAAATCGACTCACGAAGACCTTTTGGTGTCCCCTCTGTATACGCACTAACAGTATCATCTTGATCGAAGTCCAATTCACTACGAACGAAAATGGCGACAAGTCTCCTCTAACATTATACGCCAATATACTATATCATCCCTGAGATAATTCCTTGATAATCACACATGAAACACATTGTGAACCTACTGTAAATGCTCCAGTAAGACGATTCTATACACAGCTGGCCCTACCCTCTCGAAAGTGGGGGAAGGCGCCATATATGTAGGCGTCACTTCTCTTCTTCACAAACTGCATCATTCCATTCATGGGATATACCTACAGTAACACCTAAACATTAGTGTCAAAATTCAAAAATCTTCGATTCGTAATGGCGTAACTCTTTCGATGATCTTGACCTACTCGAATATGACTCCCGATCAACTCAACCCTTGTTGGCGTATCCTAAATCACATCTGGCCCAATAAGCTTTTTATCCTCCACCTAACCAACCATAAGGAGGGTGATAAGGTCTCTCGTACAAAGACTCGAAAGGCGCCGTGGTACGAGTTCTCACGTGCAACTCTAACAACGATAAATAATGCTCCCAACTACCCTTAAAGTTCATAATACACTCCCTCAGCATATCCTCCCATATTTTGGCTCACCCTTCCTGTTTGTACATCAATTTGTTGATGATACGCCATGCTCAATGCAACTTTCCATCGCCTCTAGACGACTCTACCAAAGGTGGTACACAAAGATCTTATCTTGATCTAAAATAATATTGGGTGGCACCTCATGCTGACTCACTCTCTTTCTATAATGACATGTTGGGCACACTCCCCAATCGTGTAATTCCTCGAAATAGTAAGAACTTATCCATATCGGTCAACTGATCCCAAACCGAGAGAGAATTTTAGCCCCGCCTAGACAATGGTAACCCAAAATGAAGTCTGTCAGTATACACTCCTATTCCCTTACTAGATTCTCCAATCGTTGCAAAACTCTAATTGATCGCCTAGGATCAACCTTTCCATCTAACGAGTGGTGCACCTAGAGACAAACTTTACTATGTCTCGCACACCGACCCACATATAATGTACCGAATATTGTACGGTACATATTATCCCCCCTACTGAGGTACACTAAAAACCGTGATCCGTGTGCCTATTCCATAACCACATGCTTCGTAGGTCCTCTTTATTTGGGACAATCAACGTCCTATTGATGTGCAATCCACCCTCAAAACTGACTGAGTACAACTCTGCTCTACCTTCCAAAACTATTGGACCCTCCCTTGTCAAGAAGGATCCCTTGTTGGGTCTTCATAGTCCCTTAACCCATCTTCGTTGTGATGGTTATGCCTACTATAAATTCCTAGGCTATCTTCTTCCCTTAACGAAGTTCAGTCCACCTCACCATTCCAAATTTGCTTCTAACTACCCTATAGGCATACAACTAAACTAATTTACCTCCATGTTACCTTTTCTCTAATGATACTAAATATCGAACTTACCACGGCGCCCATACACCCTACACCCCGTGTATATAGGCATAAATATCATTGATGCAACTTATGTATATCAAAATTGACCCCACATGGTATGCATGACTATTTAGTAAAGGTAGACTCGATTGCTCTACTAATCATGATGAAATTCTTCTTGAGATTTCCCCACTTATAAACTAGTGGCGCAAACATCCTCCCAGTGATTTCTACATAGCACTCCCGGCTTCGTTGGCCTTAGATTATATACTATCTCTCTTATCGAAGAGTTATCTATACACGTGTAATGACCTATATACTAAACCAATTAACTAGATCCCAAAACATCTCCCAACGCTTACTAAGGTTCATGAGTGGGACGTCTCATAAGGGAAATCCAAATATTGAATCCCCTCGATACACTACTACTTGATGTTGTCGGGCATCGAGATCCATAAGCCCCAAAAACACTACTAGGGCACTCAAAAACCATGCCTCCAAAAGTCACTAAATTTTATTCCCAACTCCCACATCTATAAAATATTCATATAATACGATGCTCGCACTATCACTAAGTTAATAGTGCTAAGTCAATAACGAAGTCAATCTCTCGTCTCGGTGGTAACCCCGGTATCCATTGAATCACATCAATAATGTCCCTAAACACAAGGATCAAATATAATGAGACAACTATACTCTTCGAAGTCTCCTCTCTAATCTATATTATACCTCTAATAAAGTAGTATAGAGATTTTAATGCCAATTAATGCACATTAACCTATTTACTCTCCTCCTCTCCTACTATTCATCTTTAAGCCCTTTTAAATTCCTTTTATAACCGTATTCACGTAATGTCTTTTTGGTTTCCCAACTATGAGTAATGACTATTTGGCTTCCCAACTATGAATGTACACATAATTAAAAGCAATGAAATTCTAAAGCTTTTAAACCTCTAATACTAATATAAATTATGCAACTCCTAAACTTCTAATCGACTCCGCCTCAAACACGAGACCAGGGTGATAGATCAATAAGATTATACACATATATACATCTACATTTACATATAGTCTTATATATGGCTGGAGGAATAACCTTAGGATATACACAAACGTGGGTGGTGGGTGGTGGTTGTAGTTTGTACTTTCATCGTTGTTATCTCTCTTTCTTTTGAAAGGATCCTTCACTATACGAGAAAGGTATTTTGATAATCTATATAGGTCGTAAGCTTTGTTTTACCCCATAAATAATATTCAATGTTATATACATAGGTGATCAATTACAATCATTGATCAAGAAAAAATAGAAGCTTCTTTCCGATGCCCTACTCAAAATCAAAGAAGGTACATGCAACATCTCTTAACCCACACCCACATACCTGTTAAAATTGCTCACGCACTGTATATATATAAAATAAAACACACACTATGTTTTGGGTAAACATACATGCACAAACATGTATATATATATATATATATATATATATATATATATATATATATTAACAACATAGATATATGTTATGCCCACCGTCAAGTCTTTTGCTAGATCTGATTCTCTGGCTGAGATGTATCAATCTTCTGAGTTTGAGAGATGGTTTTGTGCTAGTGCTATCCTCTTTTGATGCTTTATAGTGGTCTTCTGGTTGGGTTTGGACTTTGGTCTTTCCCCCCCAGTCCTGTTGCTTGCGAGCTATTTTTCTGATAGTGTGGCTTTTCATGCTTGAGGATCTTTTGTATGATACTTGGTTGTTTGTTCTTTGGTTGAGGATTTCTAAAAATAAGACTCGGGTGTTGAGATTGATTTCTATTGAGCTTAGTTGATGTGCATATGTGTTCTTTCTCTTAATTTGTGTTGTAGGTGATCTTGATGTGGGGTTTCTCTGCTATTTGGGCATTCTTTGGTTGAGTTATCTTCTTGGTTCTTTAGCAGGTTTAAGTCTGGTTTGGGTGCTTCTTTGGTTGATGGATGCCATTTGGGTGCTTCTTTGGTGTTTTGATGAGGCTTGGAGGTCATAGTAGGTTGGATTTTCATGGTTTGTTTGGAAGTGTTTTGGTTTTCTCTCAGGAGGTTTTGCTGTTTTGAGGATTTTTTTTTAATTGTCTTTGCTGACAATGTTTTGGGTTTTGATGTTGGCAACTGGTTTGGGGATGCCCATGGTTTTTTGGTTTCGTGGTTTTGTTTGTTGGGTGATGTGTGGTTGTGCTAGGCTATTTCTCATAGGCATGGTGTTGTGTTGGTCTTCCACTGAAAACATCTATTGTCATCTTATTTGGATTTCTTTTATTTGTTTGTTTGTTTTAGAGTTGGGTTGGGCTTGGTTTGGCCTTTTTTGTGGGTCTGTGAGTGTGGGATGGGTTTCCTTTGCCTATTTAGAGGTTTGGAATGAGGTTGTTTGTTTGTTTTGTTGGATTGTCAAGCCGGTTTGTTTTGAATGTGTTTTCTTTGTATCTCATTGAGCTCTGGCCTTTTCTAATATATTACCTTTCATAAAAAAAGTATTAACAACACACACACACACACACACACACACACAGTTTCACCCACTCCCACATACCTGTTAAAACAGTAACACACATGTCCAACTAAAAGTGAAATCCCACTTCCATATATGTGCGTATATATGGCAAGGTCATACTCTGTTTTTGACATAGTATATATATATATATATATATATATGTGTGTGTGTGTGTGTGTGTGGTTGTGTTATATATATATATATATATATATATATATATGTGTGTGTGTGTGTGTGTGTGTGTGGCTGTGTTATAGCCACACACACACACACACACACACACACACACACACACACACACACATATATATATATATATATATATATATATATATATATAATAAAGTAAGAAACTTATGCATGTCACAAGTTAAAACTATGATGTCACTTTTGGGGTTTCTAAATTAATGGTTGAGATTGTTTGTGGAGGTTTTGAATCTAATGGTTTATAATCATTCAAACATAAATGGTTGGGATTAAGCAACCTTCACACTGGGATTCAAAATCATAGAGTGGCTGAAGTACAACCCAAGATATGGGCATTCTCCATATCTTCACTTCACTTCACATCATATGCTCCAAAACCCAAGAGACAGGTGCAGAGGAAAGTTGTGCGTGAGTTTCTCCTTAAGGTGAGTTCCATTTTTTTGTTAACTGCATTTATGGGGTGAAAGCTAAATGAGTTTACAAAAAAAAAAAAAAAAAAAACTAGTTCACATTGTGAGTTTATGTGCTTTTTTTGTTTACTGGGTTTACAAGAACTGGGTTTCTTTTTTTAATCTAGTAAAGACTGACATTTTAAAGGATTTTATGGTAACAGATATACACTAACTCCAAAAGATAACCAACTCAGTTGATGAGCTCAAGCAGTTATTTTCCAATTGAAAACGTCAAAATATGTTCCATAAAAATAGGAATACAAGAGATCAAGAAGTTCAAGAAGCTTTGAATTAGTCCGTCGTTCAGCTCCCTATTAACAGCATACAATGTTCAGTTGACGAGCTCAAGCAATTTGTATGTTTGAGTAGAATTTATATGTTCGGTTCCCAATGTTTAGCTTCTCAATATGCCTTCATCTTCTCAAAAGAACTGATAGTCTCTCTCTCTCCTCCATTTATTTGCAGGAGAAAAATTGGGTGATCCAAACCGCAAAACATGAGCTTGAGAAAATTTCCAGATCTGATTTCTAATGTTGAGGTGGATGTCAAAATATCACCAAAATTAATGAGAGGTATGTTCAAACTAGGTTCCGTTTTAATAAGATTTCGTCTATTTGACTATGTTGGCCTCATTTTTTGTTCGAAACCCAGTTTTGTCCCATCTCTGAGTTTTTTTAGGAACAAATCAATCACCGATGAGAGCAAACGCTATGATGGGCGAACAACTCCAAAGTTCAGCCACCGAAAAACACCCAAATCAGCCCAGTTTCGAATCGGGTAACCGTGGTAAAACACCCAACACCCGAACGCAATCTAGATCCAAATCGGGTAACACCCAAATCAGCCCAGTTCGGCCACCGGAAAACATCAAACGGAGTGGAAGAATGAAATATCAGAATGAAATATTTTCGGACCTGTGTTGGATCGGAATGAAATGTTGTCGATCCTGTGTTGGATCGGAATGAAAATAGGACATGTGTTCAATCAAGAGAGGGGAAATGGTGGGGGGCTATAGAGGTCCTCTGCCCAAGACCTGGGTTTACGTTTGGACATGAAAATAGGACATGTGTTGTATGTTTGAGAGAGAGTCGTGAATTTTTAACAAGTTGCTGAGAGAGATTCTTTTATTTTTTTAATTTCTTTTAGAATTTGAAAATTGCCTTTTGATTTTTTTTTGGATCAAATATCAAAAAGTTCCTCAAATATTTTTTAATACACATTTTTAAATACATATTTTTAAATTTTTTTGAACAAAATAAAATAAGTACTTTTTTATATACGTTTTTTTTTGTTGGGAAAGCCCTATAAAAAGAATACTATTTTATTGGGAAAGGGCCATCTAAGATATCAACTGGTATTTTGATGGGTTACTCATTGTTGAAAGCACTGTGATGATCTTGATAGAGACCCATAATCAGGGTCTTCAAAAACCTACACACACATTTTTATATTATTTTTGGCTCATATATTATATCAAAATCTGTTTTTATATAATAACGAATTTTTTTTATATAAAATCTTTTTATATAAAAAACAAAAAATCACTATTTTTTGTTAGGCTAGAGTAAAGAGTATATTGATAAACACAAATTAATTTAATATGTATACGCGTTTTTAGGATACCTTTAATTTGGCTCAAGGTTTCTTAGTAAAAGAAAATGGGGTGTACTACCTTAAGTGTTAACATAAAAAAATATTTGCGCTTTTCCCTAGCGATTTGATTTTCCATAGGAAGCTTTTAATAAAAATATCAGATAATGTGATCATAAAGATAATGTTGCTCAAGTTGTCTGCAAAAGAAGTGATCACATGTCTAAAACTTAAAGGCAACTTGGTAGAATATTTAAATACTAATATTATTTCTCCATCCAGATGGAGAGTGGGTTGAACCAACAACTTAAAATTTCATAAATGTATTTCACTAAATATATAGTGTGACACTAGGTCATGTAAAAAAAATTGTTAAATTAAAAATTAAATTTTAAACGGTTTTTAAATTATAAATTATTTAATGAAAATAATTAAATAGTATATGAAAATGCTTTTTTTATAAAAAAAGGTTAAAAACGAATATGTATAGAAAAACATTTTCTTTTATGAAAAAGAGTTCAAACAAATTTTTATATATTTAAAAACAGTTAAAAATAAATTTATTATAAAAAAATAATTTTTTAAATAGTATTTTACCCCCTATTGTAATTTGGATGAAAATGTCCCCATTCTTTTGTTGGTTTTTGGAATTAAATAGGTTATGTTTATCTTAGTGTAGGGTGAACGAAATTCTTTTGCCCAAATTTTTTAAGACTAATTTTTTTTAAAATAACACTTTGTTTTGTCGGGGGGAATGGATTTTTTTTCGTTTTACAATTACTTTGAAGTTTTTATCGTTATGTGATTATGTACTTTGAAAATTTTCATCGTGCCTTCAGGCACGGGCATATCCTAGTGTATATATATATATTGGGTAATGGATTTTTATCCGTGTATGTGTGTGTATCTATGGAGGTTTATGGGTTGTGTTTTGTATATATATATATATATATATATATATATAAGAAAAAAGTGTATCATATATACATAACTCGTATGTATATACATAGGTATATAGACACATAACTCATATGAATAAAAAATTACTCACATTCAATATGAATACGATTTTTTTGATACAAAAATAATTATATTTATTTGTGACATTAAAGGCAAAATAATTTCAATATCAATCATAAATGTAATTTTGTATGATGGACAGTGAAATAAATAAAACAATATTTTTAATGAAGGATGTGTTATGTTTATATAATGAAAATTATTAAAATGAATTTCCATTATATATATGATTGTATATAAGTAAATATTATAAGTATTTTATGTATGTCGCTTGCACATCATGCGGGTTACATTCTAATATAATATAAAAGAGGGCTCGACCCTCACTTATGACGAGGCATCACAAAAAGAAACACATCTTGTCTTGGAATAGCATACACGATTGCCTTACTGCAATACACGTCTCTATACCCAGGATAACACCATACTCATATATACCTAAAACGAGTAGATCCACTAGAACATATCCTACCAATGTCCACACACGCTCCCATGATGATGGAATGAAAGAGAGACATGTTGCCCAACGATAAATATACACTCATAATAATAATAATTGTCTCTACATCCACAAAAATCATCTTATACGTGAATCCAGTGATAACAAAAGAATGTGACGTACTCGTGTCACACAAAACTCGCCCCATGTGCCAATGGTTACAAAACATACCCTCAATTTCTAATGGTGTTGGTTGTTCAACTGGTTCACGAACGTGATACACATTCCCAAAAAAAACCTACCCTTGTGAAGGTGGTAATGCTGGGACTTTTGGTGGGATTAGAAGCTGCTACAACTGTTGCCCTCTGTTAGTCACCCTGCTCCGGACCCGTAGCCCTTCTGGAACACGCATGCCACATGTGATCTTGCTCCCTATAAACGAAACGCCTCCTTGTGAAATTTGCCTACCTTTAGCCCTCCAGACCCTAAAGAGGGTGCCCTTATCTCTGGACCTATTGTCATCGATCTCCGTGACCCTATAGGCTTCCAGTATTTCTCTTCTGGACCTGCCTTTAACTACCATTACCCGACCTAAATATCTTAGTCGAGTCCCCATTCTTGGAATCTCGCTCATACTGCCTACCCTGCTGCTATGGTGCCCCGTTGGCCTCAGTGCCCCCGATCTTGACCTGATGGCTAGAGTCTCCTGCCCTCTTCACTCCTTTCTGATGGAAGCGATGGTCTTGACAGTGTAAAAGTGGAATTGACGACCTCAGCATAAGTCTTCAATGCCGGATTTTCCAACTAATATTGGCGAATCCTCCAAGTGAGTCCATTGGTAAACTTAAGGACCATCTTATCCTCGGTGTTCACCTCGTTTTAAATAAATTTTGGCAGGCGCATGAACTCATCATATTTGGCCATAATTCAACCCTCATGTGAAATATCTAGTAACCTACTCCTCATCTTCATCTGATCTGCCGATGGAAATAACTTGCGTCAAACCGCACCCAGAACTCTTGTATTGCCGTCGAATCTCTCTCCTCTGCTATGGTAATCGAGTCTCACCACTGTACAGCTGCACCGACTACCTTAAATGTAGCTAGTACTTGATTTTGAATGTCACTGCACTGCACCCTATGCAAAAGCCTCTGGATGTCTTTCTTCTATTGGCTAGCTACAACCACATTCATGCTCCCCTAAAACTACGACGAATGGCCTTTCTGAAAGGCATGTCTAAATCTTTCCCACACTGACGGAACTGGGTGGGGTTGGACGACTGGTGCCACTAGCTGCTGTGGCTAGGCCTAAGGAAAATGTTTTGCTAAGGCATACATAGAAGTATTAACCGTCTATGCAAGAATGGTGGCAACCTCTTCTATGGTCAACGTCCTCCGAGTGGTCTGCGTCTTTGACTGGGCCTCTCCTCCTGTGCCCTCCTTGAGGCTCGAGCTAATCGTCACCTCCTGTTGTTTGTCATCTGAACCCAAACCGCATTTTTATGAGATTCACTTCAACTATATATAAAATCGTAAGAAGGTAAAAGCTCAATATGAATCAACAAACCTAAGCATAGTGCTTTGAATTAAATAAAATGCAATGCTAAAAATGCAAGAAGTCCGCACAGATCCTAATGCAACTAGAACCTGATGCTCTGGTACCATCAGTGACACCCCTATTATTCTAATACCGATTTATTAGGCCATTATTAAATTAAATGGGAATCTTATCTGGTTTCATTCTTAGCATCACTGTCGAAACCCAATTACATAAATTAATAACCTATTAAGTCTGGTGTCAAAATTTTAAAACTTATAAATATGCTTCATTAAACCATTCAACCATATAAGATAAACATCCAAAACAATAGAACGTAATGAGTACTGATAGCAATAAATAAATAAATAATCGAGTAAACTCTCGGTAAATCCCAAGTACAAAAATCAAACAGCTAAATGAAATACTGTAAACAAAGTCTGATAATAAAGTTGTCCAACTATGGGAATCATTCCCAAAATAAATACTGGAAAAATATCCTAACTAGATAGAAAGGAAATAGGCATTTAAGCAACACTTACATGCATCCACAACTACTGCAGCATCGTCTGGCTATAATTAAAAGCTAACCCTGGAGTCCCTGCAGCTAAGCACCTAAAATGTTTTGAAAATATTTTTGACACGATTCAGTGCAAAAAACATTTTAAAAACAGTTGCAAGTATCTAAATTCATTAATAAATATTCAACAAGAATTATTCATGTTCATCTGGTATTTCATTCACGTGAGATTATCCTCACCCCTCATCAATGCACAGCTAACGCATTTACTTTAATTACCTAGTTATGCTACCTCGCCTAAATAGTCTAGCTACTATTAATATAATCAAATCCGCTAAAACTATACCAATCTTTCTCCTTGTATATTACTTTACTTTGTTTATCACTTAGCTATCACATAAGCTATAACGTATCATTTTTATATTATATTCATATCGCTATATAAGTAAGTAGCTACACACTAGTTATAAATTAGGGTTCACACAATCATTTAAGTATACGTATAGATATAACACTTTATTATATATATATATACATTGCATGCTCGAGCTAGCCTCCCTAATCCATCCCTAATATGCTATCAAGCTCCAAGTACATCACGTACCACCCCTGGGCCATCGGGTCAAAATCTCACTAATGATCCCAAATCAAAAACACATATTGGAGGTGGTCATAGACATACATATGTGGGTCATAACCATACCACATTACCCCAAATGGACTCGAATCTCATTTATCCTAACATACAAAAAGTGGTCTTACATTCGTACTATGACGCGGGGAAACGACCCAACACTTGTTGGTCCGTACGCGTAACCTCCAATGATAACATAACTATAGTAGGTATGTTCACATAAGGTCTATCAGACATAGATAAATATATATACTAGTTTCACTTGATACTTATATATATGTTAAGTCAGTTAACGTGCATAATGTCTCTAGTAGCACTAGGCTACCAATCCCAAAGTCTATCGTGACCCCCGATTTTTCCGAAGTATTCACTTACTTATATGTAACTTCCTAACTTTAAATTTTTGGCCAACATGTTATTCTACGTAATCACTTAGACTAATCCTTCATGATTTCATAATTATCACCTAAGTATGTTCACCCTATTATACACATAATTTCTTACTCGAAATTCATCCCTGGTTAGCCTAAGGCACTTTCTAACCTTCCCTCTAAATTCCCAGAAGTATAACTCCATTTCTTGAATACCATAATCCATGATGATCCCTAAACAGTCCACTAGAAACAACAAAAGTTAGAGGATACCATCCAGTCAAACTGAACTAGTTCACTGGCTAGACCAAACTGGTTCGATGAACGGATCGGTTTGCTCCCCCTAGGGAGCTGATTCGATTTGCTGGGCTACCAGAATGAACTTTCGATGGGATTTTACCATTTCCCTTTAGACTTCATGAAATACACAAATATGAATACTAATCCACTCCCAAACATAATTCAATAGGTTTCTACATATAATTCATCCCAAATAACATCTAATTCATAAGATCAACGACTTTATATCAAGATCCATGCATGGTTTAAACCCTAATTCAAGATTCAAGATTTTCTTTCTTAAATCCATCAAGAATTTATCTTTTTCATTCTAATCACATCAGATTCATCATATTATCATAATGAGATTCATCTACTAATAATTTCTTATTTTAAAACCTATTTTTGCTTGGTTCTCCCATCCCAAATATTGTATTTTCCTACACCAATTGGCATCAATATTTGAAACTACATAATAACATTAAATCAAGTTGAATACTTGCCTTGAGAGTGACAGATTAATTGGATTTTCTTCTTGACTTCCTCTATTGACAATGATTTTTAACCCGAAAGCACGTGATCTTCACCTCAGATCCTTTTCTCTTCAATTTTCTCCCTTCTCTTTTTCTCTTTTCTCTTTTCTCTCAAAACCCTAGCCTCTTTGGTGGATGGATAGATGCCCCTTTTATCCACCTTACTTATATATAAACCTAAGCACACCAAATCGCGAAATTGAGTTAGCACTCATATGTAAAATAACCTGAATACCCTTTCACAACTCTAGTTTAGCCTAAAAGGCATTCGAAAATCAATTGTAGACCTCGGGTACCAATTTTGACTCATTCTAGACCATTGGCGCAATAAAAATTACCACGCGCGTTATCTAACATTAATTTCAATCCCAAGCCCAATACGATTCTATTGGCGTGTCCTAAATGAGATATCGCTAAACCCGCCACTTTAACTCATTTATGATGTAATATAATTTAACATGGTTTCATTTACTTATCACACGAGTAAATATAAGTTCACGTAAATATTAGTCCTTTTATTCGCTAATTAATATTTATTTAAGTCAACTTATTTCTCAATTTAATAAAAATTGTGTGCACACAACATGACTTGTATGTCAGCGTCCAAACCAAAACTCTCAATAGATCCCAACTAGCCATCTGCTCGAGCCTAGCTTGCTCGGCCAAGGCTTCTTGCAAGTACTCTTGTGTTCAAATAGTAAAAGTATTAGTAAATAACTTTTTATATTAAAAAAAACTCTTTAAATGACTTGGGGTTGCTCGTACAGCACCCCCTCATTGATTTGGGGTTGCTCGTATGTCACCCTCTCGCTGAATTGGTCTTATTTTGCCTGCTCACAATTTTTTAATCATTCATCTAACATTGATATGCCTTTGTTTTACACCTGCTAGATACTTAGGGTCTACTCGCCAACTATTACTTCATATCTATTTTTGGTTTTGTTCTCCACTTAGGGCCTGCTTGCCCATTTTTATTTAATATCGATTTGGGGTTTGCTCACCCAATATTATTCAGTTGGCCTACTGTTTATGCTTACTCGTTACTTGCACTTGCTTTCCACTTTAGGCCTGCTCGGCTGTTATTTCTTTATTCATGTCTATGACTTACTCTCCTAATGTTGTCCTGTTCTTATTGACTTTCCCGTTACTTTCACTTGCTCACTTCTTTGGGCCTCCTCGCCAGTTATTACTTTATTTAGGCTTTGGGCTTGCTCCTAACAAACCTAACTCTTATGTAGGGGTTAAATGGGTAACCCTTTATAGTCACCTTAGACTTTTGTTCTCATCATTTGAATGGTACCCAATGGAAGAACTCGCAATTTATTTCCTCAAGGATTGTCCTGGGTGGTCATTCCTCATTGTCTGCTATATCGGGCGTGTAATAGTATTTGTGAGGCCATAAGCCATTGGTCTTCACGGAGGAGGTTCCATCTTTCCTTCAGAAGACTCTTGTGTTGGGCGTATGCAAGTGGGTCGGGCTTAGCCCTTAATTAGGCCTTCCATGTGGCATCCCTTTGAGCGATGCAGGGCCTGACTCTTTCTTCCTCTTCATGCAATAGTTACTGACGGGTTTAGATTTTCCAAGTGATATGGTCATATTCTCTGAGTTATTTGTCTCGTTAACTTATCAATGTTGGAGGACTATAATATTAGGGCGTATGAATTATTCCCCCCTACTTGGTGACTGGAAGAAGTAGTGCTCCCATTATTTC
Source organism: Sambucus nigra (assembly GCA_949130495.1). Classification (NCBI taxonomy): domain Eukaryota; kingdom Viridiplantae; phylum Streptophyta; class Magnoliopsida; order Dipsacales; family Adoxaceae; genus Sambucus; species Sambucus nigra. The sequence goes on from OX422208.1 coordinate 400,029,975, forward strand.
CTACAGATTTAATCAAAAGTGTGTTGGATATAATGGGAGAGTGGGTACCATTGTTGGTTCCGAAATCTATGAGGTAAAACATGTTTTCCTTAGAGGTGGATCATTCCCCTTTGGTGGATTGGATTGGTACCGAAAAGGATATATGCTTGGTGGCATGGATAGCTTTGTCATACATCTCTTCCCATTCGATTGAGTTGACTGCTTCTTCTAAAGATGGAGTGAGGATTCATATCTCTTTTAAGAGATTGAATCCATGACTAGGAGTAAGTAGGACGATAGGGATTAGTTCATAGGAAGTGTATGGCTAGGATGAAAAATGTCATATGGTCGATGGTGGGCTTAGTTTCTGTAATGATTTTTAGGGCAGGTGATGATGCCCCTAGAGGGGTGGATTTATGGATTTGGGAGTGTGTACTCATCCTCAATTTGTAATAAATGGGGAATATCAGGGTGGATGGGTTCGTGTTTGGAATATGATTGTCTGATAGGGCATTTGTGTTCGGGTTGGGATGATATGGTAGTGGGTTATTAGTGACATTCGAGTTTGGTAGGATGAGGCTCCCAGCATCAATGAGGTCTTGGATAGAAAAACCTCTGGGCCTAGAAATTTTTGATAATGGGGCCAGGTCTTTGATGGAACTTGTAATGGGCATCGACCCATCAGTTCTTGTTTAGGAATGCATGGGGTGGTCTAGGGTTGAGAGTTCTCAAGCGGCCATCCATTTTCATGGAGCCATATAAGGGAGACTAAAGGTTAGTGAGTTTCTTGGATAGAGATATTATCTCTTTGGGAGGAGGTAAAGCTTGGTAGTTTTTAGGATGGGGTCCTTGTTGGAAAGATGCAGTAGTGGCTACCATAGCTTAGAAAATATTGACAACTGGGCATGATTTGGGTTATGGGCTGACCAAAGGGTGGTGGTACGAGATGTAGAAGCTCTAAGTGAGTTCTTATAGGCAAAAAACTAGTTTGCATGTCAGTGAGGTTCCTCAGTAGATTTTGTAGATACGTCAGCCAAACATTCCATAGTCTTACACATGATATGGCTGAGTACTTTCAAGTTAGGGACCCAAGTGATCCCGAGTTCATTTTGTACTTCTTTCTAGAGATTCCTGATTACGATACATATCTAGTCATTTTGAAAGGGGAAGTTGACCATCAGACTAGATTTCATTCTCTAGCGAGTGATGAAATCTCCAATGTCTCTCCCCCTTCCCGATTTAGCATCGTTAAGTCTTTACGGGTGACTCCAAGTTCCTCCTTATATTTATAAAGCTTCTGGAAAGGAAGACAAATATTATCCCTGATTTTGGCGACGCCCTCATGTTTTAGTCCTATATACCAGGTGAGTGATCCTACGAACAGAGTGGAAGAGAACATTCTCTCTTGAACCCATAGGACTTTTTGGACATACATCTGAAGGTTGTAGTTGGAAAAGTGGTTGGTTGGAGAGCCCAGTCCTGTATAGGTTTTGAAGACTGGCATTTTAAATTTCTTCAGCAATCGATCTTCATATCATAGGGTCATCTTCTTGATGACCGTGAGTTCATCGATAGTTTGCATTTTGCTGATGGCTTCATGAAAAAGAGACATTTCAGATTGAACATGTGTGATCTCCTCATTTGTAGGTAAGGGCATAACTTTGTCCGCGAGTGTATGTTCTACATATTCATCTCATGTGGATCCTAGAAAGGAGGCGTTCAAGTACTCGGCGTACGTCTAGTAAGGTTCAAAGTATCCCTGTGGAGAAAATGGTACTTGGAAGTGAGCGGCGTTGGCACTAGCTTGGGGAGCCGGAGCAAGGACTAGTGTAAGCGGATCCTAGGGATTAATTAGTATTACTTCGACAACCACTGCAAATGGTGTTTTGGTGTTAGGTATGGGAGGGGGATGTGCGTTCTCTCCTATTTCTATTATAAAAGTGGCCTCTTATAGGAAGACTTATGCAAGGTTTAGGGCCCTGATATCAGACTGCATGGTATTCAGTGAGGCGGTGATGTTATCCAGTTGTCTCAAAATTTGATCAATTACAGATGGTTCCTGGTCTTCTCTGGTAGACATGGAGCCTACTGCAGAGCAGACTTCATAGTCTGAGGTGGGGAGCTCCAAAAAATAACTACCCGTATTATAGAGCGCATACTCGGGCTTTTAGGGTAAGAAATTAGTGTGATTTCTCTACTAATGATAACAACTACAGAAAAAGTCGGGGAACTTTTGTTCAACTTACTGTGGATAGAATTACTAATAGAAGGACAATACATAGGGGGATAAGGACTCATGTATGCATGATGTTTTCCAATGCAATTCTTTTATCGATACTTAACCATATGTTGATGGTAATTTTTTGAATTTTTAGTTTGGTAGTATAATCTCAAGGGAAGAAGTGAACAAAGTTATGTTAGATTTAGGAAACAATGGCGAGCTCTCTTTTTTCGTGCATGGAGTGAGGAAGTAAAGGCTACAGTCTATCATCTTCTCAAAATAAAAAATGGGTAGGATAATCCAAAGTATGGAAAATATGTGTTGGTCATAACTTTCATATTCATAATGTTTATCTTCCACCTAAAAATAGGAAATAATCATTCTAGAATCTCAACGGCTTTGGACCAGTCGCCGGACGTTTTCAATTTTTTTGAAAATTTTCATCAAAATAAATGGCCCATAAGTGTCTGTTCTTTTTTGTGCAATAGGGTGTGTTCCTAAATCTTTTTTCTTTACACAAAAGGGTGATGTAACTCGATAATCAGTGGATCACTTTTCATTTACATGTATCATTATATATCTGGCTACTTGGACTGAACAATCTTTATGATATGTGAGAAACCACTTTACCTTAGTACTGAATAACTATGAAAGCCTATTCGATATAACCCGGTGTTGAACAAACTACAAGCATTCCCTATCATCCAGATTTTGGGATCAAGAGAGAAGTTGTTCGATATACCAGACGGGTGGCCAGAACGAGTGAGAATTCATTGATGATTAACCTTCTGAGGAAGAAACTTTTTAAAAGTATGAACTTCACTCGAGGAAGCCATTTATCTAAAGTACAAAATTCTCTTAGGGAGAAGTGACTTTTGAAAAATACTGTAACACCCTGTATTTCTGAGCATTTAATATTGAATTAATTCGAGTATTTTTTAAATTACATGTGTGCTGTAATTTAATTGAATTAATTATTATCTGTAAATTAAAAATATTAATCGAGAGAGATAATGGCTAATATTTGTGGAAAAGGATTACGAAGTGAATAGTTTATAATTAATTTACATCCTTACGAGCGATAGTGACGTGACAACATTATATCCCACCCGGGACTCGCATGTAGACTAATTGAGGCCGAGATATGACTTTATTGTAGAGTGAATCAGATGGCTATTTAGGTTGATTCTGAATGGATTAAGATAGTAGGAATAGTGTACCCGATGGTTGTAATTGGGTTTCGTGGCCTTTTTATTCATAACTGAGCCCACCTGGGAGTTTTCGGGTCATTCAGGCTTGGACCGTTAGCCTAATTTTGGGAATTAGGATTTAAAGCCTAGGGTTAGTCATTTTGGGAAACATCATAACATATCCCAAACCCTAAGAATCCAAAGATAAGAGAGGAGTGACCACTGGAGGGGAAGAAAAGAGAGTTTGGCCGTGAAGCATCTCAATTCATCCACATTTATTACTATAATCATGATCGCAAGCGAGCTAGGAACACTTTCATCACTTTGAAAAACATAATCAAATTTGATAATTAATGCAAGTGTTTATCTTGAATGATTTTTATCAGTTATAATACCCATGTAGTGTAGGGTTCTTGATTTAGTGTAAATTGATAATGTTATTAGGAGATTTATGAATAAAATCCATAATTCTGGGCAGGATAGCATGTAGAATGAATTCACATATGTAGAGGACACAAATTCGGATTATATGCGACAATTAAAATGGGAGAAATCTGGGTAAATAGGTGATTATGCACGAGAAACACTAAAACTAGGGGGTTTGGTGAATATGGAGTTTTAATCTGATCTTGGATGAAATTTGTATGGATTTGATACATGATTTAGGTTAGAAATCATCCCCACATATACATATGATGTTTGGTTATGTTGGTTGGAAGTTTGGGATAAATCTATGAGGATTTGAGATGTCGAACATTGAGAAAAACACAACTGGGACAAAGTTGTCAACCCAGGATCGATCGATCTACCCATGAATGTCGGTCGATTGATGGATCGATCAATTGACCAGATCCTTCGATCGATCGATGGCTGCTTAAATTGGGCACTTGTTTAAATTGCTAAGTTTGATTTACCCCGATTTGCCCGAAACCTAGGTAATGATCTTCTAACAATATGAGGAGTTAGGGCAGGTCAGTAGTCACGTAGTGAGGGTCGACTTAGTCTTAATGAGTGTAAGGTTTAAGACTTAGACCGACGAGAATCCATCGACAGTGATGCGTAACAGGAAATATAAACCGATTTACGGGAAGGGTAAATGGTAATCTAAGACAAATACCAGTAGGATATAGATAAATTAAGTACTAATATTAAGGTGTAACTAGGACCCTTCGGGTAGAATTTGATACTCGAGATTATATAAAAAAGGGTTATTATTAGTACGTTGAGTATTCGAAAGTTATATACTACGTACGGGTTATTATAATGGGTTGTGTGTATACCTACTGAATAATATGCATATGTAGATTTTGTGAATACCTATGGTTGTGATTTGATTATGTGTGTGAACATACCTACGCTGCCTATTATCCGGAGGTTTTTGCGTAGAGGGAGATTCCACCTTGACGATTCCAGTGAGGTTTGGATGTGTGCCCCATAATATGGAACTTAGGGTGGCTAACTATGTGTCATGTATTAGTAGGAGTGGTGTGTCATTTGGGTACGTTTGGTATGTACATATCCCAAAGGCTTAGAACCATGTTCGCCTCCAGTGTGTGTTTATTGATTTTTGGGTTCGAGGAGACATGTCGAACAAATAGTCATTGATTTAGTTCAAGGGGTACATGGACTTGATAGCAAAGTATGCCAGCATCACGAGGGGCCATTCTTGGAATGCAATAGTTGTATATATTATATGTGTGTTAAACTTATACAAGTGCAATATATCTACTTATGTGTGATAGTATAACTGATCGATTGTGTATATCCATAAGTTTTTAAGTAAAGAAATTAATTAATTGACTCAATAATAGTACGTGGATAAATAAATTGATTATTGAGACTGTGGTAACGTGTTATCGGTCTGACATGGGTCGGAGTGGACTTTAACCTTGGAAGATGTTTGACACCATATCCAGTTTGAGTCGCCCACCCCTGGTTTTAGGCCTAGGCCTGAAGGTGTTTCATGGATAAGGGGTTTCTTCGGTTTATTCAGAGTTGATAATTTTTTTTATACAAGAACAAACAAAAGATTCGGCTTAACCCTTTTGGGGGTAATCCTAGGGCAGGTTTAAGTCTACGGTTGGTCCATAAATTCTTGTTATGTGGGTTTGGGAAACGGGTCACGAGTGGGGAAGGTGTTAGCACCTCACTTTTTCTTTATGCTTATCCTTATTTTCTCTCTTAACATTAATTTATTACTTTTTAGTTGCTGTAGAACATGTTTAGAGACCTTAGGTTGAGAATCCCTTAACATAAATAGGCATTTAGGTATGAAATGGGATTACTCATAAGTGTAAGAACGTCACTTCAACCAATGCAGGCATATAAGGATGCATGTGTATGACTCTGTGGTTATATAACGGGTGGCCATTGGTATGCATGTAAGTCTATCTTGGCTTTGAGATAGTTTGATATCTCTTTCAAAATTTGAGGAGAGATAGAAAAGTGATATGAGAGATGGGTGCATCTCTACTTTGATAGCATATCAAATGATACGTTGTCTAGGCTCAAGCTCACGAGAAGGACTCAGTATTTCACCTATATAACCAAGGAGACTTGGGATTAAAGCCTATGTAGTTCGGTTGTATGAATTTGAGCATCAATGTGGATGTATTATGACAAACTAAGCCTTTGAGATAATTATATATCTTTTTTAGTTGTAAAGGCATGAGGGATAGGAGATAACATCTGAATGCATATCGATAGGGACAAAATATCATGAGAAATGTTCTCGAGGCTCGAGCTCACGAGAAGGACTCGATATTGCGCCTACGTATCCAAGGAAACTTGGGATCAATTCCTATGTAGTTCGTTTTTGTATATGTGCTTGAGCGTTTGTGTAGGTTTGTGCTAAAATCCACGGCTTAAGATAGTTTGGTATCCTATTTTTTTTTATATGAAGGAGGCGAAGGTGAGGGTCATCATTTGAAGTATGTATGATTGTGTTTAGGAAGATGACAACCATATCAACAGTTACACCTAAACTTAAGATAAGTCATAATCATGCAAGGTATGCGCCTCACATTAATTGTGGATCGCTTGAAAAATGTTACATTTATAGATTTGTCCAGTTATACGGTCAAATGTAGAAATCATAGAGTAGGTCACAAACAAGTTAAATTCAATTGAATCCAAATTTTTTATTGATTAAGTAGGTGAACCTAAACATGCAAGATATAGGATCTAAATCAAATAAAAACAAATCACTATAGGAGATATGAGGAAAAAACACTTTCGGGAAAACCCTTTTTTAAAAGCGTTACAACTAAGGTATTACATAATGACACGAGCAAGCTTAAAAACTTAGACTCCACTAAGTATCGTAGTTATGTCTCCTTCCAGGTTGATAATAGAAAGTGGTGCAGATCCAGGAGCGCTGCACACAGCAAGCTCCACTTGCCTCGGTGTCCAACGATCGTCCTTAGGAAACTCATTTCCTATGTTTTGTAGTGAAGAGTAAACCCCACAGGGATTTGAACATGTGATGTGTTCTTCAAATTCTGATAAAGTGATCACAAAACATCCAAGGGGTTTAGATTTGAAAAATCAAAGCGTTTGATCAAAAAATGTTTCGTAAATGGCTTGATAAGAATTGCAAGTTCGTATCCCTACATATAGGAGAAAAATTTCCAAGAAATAGACTTGAAAAGATTGTGTTTGCAACCAAGTAAAAAATAATTTTTTGCAGTTCGTTTAAACGAGGTACATCTCGCTCGAACGAAGCATCTAATCTCATTCGAATCACTTCTAACAATATATCTAACGAAAAAATAGAACGGGCCAAAAGTTACCAAATCTCATTTGAAGTTGTTCAAAAGAGGTACACACACTCATTTGAAGGATATCGAAATGTCATTCAAATGACTTTGTGAATTTTTAAAAAAAACATTTTGGAAATACCTTTTGGATTCAAACAAGTTTAAAATAACCCCTGAATGTAATTAAACATTAAATCAACCTCATATACCTTCTCCGATGATTGTTCTGACAATCTCAATTCTTTGATCTTCCATTATTGCAATCAATCACTAACTTATCTTCGATTGAAACTCTTGAGAATTTACATGATGACATATAGGTGTGATGGAATATCCCAAACTTAAAAACATAATGAGCAATTATAAATCTTTCTCTTATGAATCTACCCCTTTGGCGATTCCAATACAAAACACAAAACCAAAAAAATAACCCCTAAAACAAATTCAACTAATAGTCCTCCCAAAACCGAAAAGGAAAAGACACTAGCAACTTTGTATATACTAAAAATCTTCATCGTGTAGTCCATGATATCATCAATGCAGAAAAATACCTACACAGATGACAAAAAGGAAATACCGCGATACTTCCATGGAGTTTAAAACATTAAATTGCCCCTCAATATGTTCTCCCCCTTTTTTTTCAAAATTGACAAAGGTTTCGAATACAAACCTAAAAAGTTAACACCACCTGGAAATAAATATGAAATATCATCACAAATAATAGACAACTAAGCATAAGCGATGAAACTTCAATAAACGAACAAACTATTTCTGAAATTTGTGAGTATAAAACATACATATAAATATAAACAATCACACAATAGAATTGCACGAAATATCCAAATCATGAATATGAAATAAAATTCTGTAAACTTAATGCATGTAAAGTCAACATATGCACACGTAGTGATGGTACACGGAGTCAAAGAGATACTCCTAAAGAAAGAACACAATTCAACCTTTGGTAAAAACAATTAACAAAGTGAAATTGACTCAACTCATACAAAATGTCAGAAATTTCAATGCTTCTCGGATCAATAATGACAAACTATTTAATGTTTTTTAAGGAATTTTATTGTTCAAACCCATTCATCTTCAACTTATAACACCCTCAAAATATCACTTTTTAAGAATAAACTCTCAAAATTTTTAGTGGAATTTTATTGCTCGTTTTTAATGAAGCATCAAAGAAACAAAATTCACCTTGGCACGTGTATTTTAATGCGTCAAAATCACCTTTTATGATCTTCCAATAGTTGAATTTAACGCAAAAAAAGACTGCTTCTTTCGTAGAACCTGTCAATTGCTTAAACATAAATAATTTTTTTGGTGAAAACTTTGGGCAATAGTTTTTACATGCACAATTAGTTCCTATGACATTTGGTTCATTATTAAGAATGATTGAGATGAGAACATCCTATTCAACATATGATAATAAAGTACAATGTTCAAAAGTTCAGCAAGTGTGCAATCAATGTGATATAACAAGTCATAGTAATCAACAAAGAATGACGCAATGCTGAACATGCATAATTAAGCATAAAAAAATGTAGCCAAGTCTCATAACACTATGATTAAATCACATGAATGGATGGAATGAAATTTTGATTCAAACATCTTAAATATGCATCCATATATGGTGTAAAACAAAATGCAAATATCTTTTTGAATTTTGTAAAAAAATTTCAAAATAAAATCATTTTTAAATTTTTAGAAAAAAATTCAAAGAAAAGAAAATATTTTTGAATTTTTTCAAAGTATAAACATAAGAATACAATATAGTTTTAGGGAAAAATGATATCAATGTGAAAAACACCCTAAACTAGAAGCAATACCCGAATTTAATCCATGGAACAAATACCCAAAGACTTCCTAATTTAGGGGCAAATGACGTTGGGTACTAACAAAGCTTAAGGAAACTATCTTATCCTCAACAAGATAATGAGTTAAATGCCCACAAATCCTAATGTTATTCCTACGAGAATGCTAGATGGTATTATGAGAAATGTGGATTTCACTCGTATTATCGCAAGAAGTAGTCATTGTTTCTTGAGTAATCCCTTAATCCTCAAACGTTTGCTTCATCCATAAGATTTTTGTGCAACAACTCCGGGCGGCTATGTACTCGACCTCCACCGTGAATAAAGAAATCGAGTTTTTTAAGAGAAAAATTTATAATTATTCACTTTTATTTTTATTTGCCTTATCCCGTCACACCCCAGTTCACATTCATGACCGTTCTCATGTCTTTGAATAGAAGAATCGTTGGTAACATTTGTAAGATTAATGATAGTTCAATGCAAGATCATTTTAAAATCGATTTTGTTTTACAAAATGTTTTAAAATAAATTTTAATGATTTTTTCAAAAACTCATTGGCTCGTTTGAACGAGATTATGTAGTCATTGGAATGAGGTTCCCACATTCCAACGTCCTTTGTTTTGTTTCCATGTTCACTTTAATTTAAATAAGATAATGAAACTTTAAATACCTTGAAGATTGTTTCCATGTTCGCTTTAATTTAAATAAGATAAAATTTGGTAAAAGTGATTCTTTGTGTGTGTGACCTAATATACCAGTGAATACATATTGCCCCTACGTTAATAAGTTTTTCTTCTTGATTAACCATGAGATAAGAGGACTCACAAAGTAAAAGCACCCACCCGATTTAATTTTACAACCATCAACATCCCCAACCCAATCGGCATCTGAATAAGCTAATAAACGGTCATCAGTATCAAAGGAATACCAAATGCCATTAGAAAGAGTGCAACTCACTTATTTGATGATACGTATAAGTTTAAGAAAGTGTGAGTCTTTTCGAGATGCTTGTGGGATGCTTGATGCCATGCATATACTCCAACACTAAAGAAGATATAGGGATAGGTAGCTGTCAAGTAGAGGAGACTACCTATCATACTCCTATAGAGTGTTTACCATTTTTCCTTACCTAAATTTTCTTTTTTAATCTTTATCAAGGAGTTTATGGGTGTGTGAGAGTGCTTAGCGGAGTCCAAACCAAACTTCTTCACAAGGTCCCTATTATATATACATTGAGATATAAATATCCCATTATCGATTTGATGCACTTGAAAACCTATGAAGAAATTAAGTTACCAATGAAAGAAGTAAGTTCACCAACCATGTTCATCTCAAATTCACTCTACATCTCCTCCTAAAAAGAGTGAGCATGTTGGGAATACATGGATCCAAATAATTTGTTGTCTATATAGACTTGGGAAACGAACATAACACCACCCTATCTCGTAACAAATAACACCATATCAACTCCCCCATTCTCGAAGCCACGAGCTAAGAGATAAAAAAGTTAGACTTTCGTACCAAGGATGGTGTGCTTGCTTCAAACCATACAAGGCCTTGTTTAAATAAAAGATGTGTTCCAGGTGCTTTGGGTATTCAAACCCCTTTGTTTGTTCCAAGTAAACCTCCTCCTGAAGAATTCCATTCAGAAAGACATTCTTGACATCCATTTGGTAAAGATTAAACCATAGACGACATGCTATGTTGAGTTATACGAAAATGAACTCAAGCCTAGAAATAGAAGAGGGTGTCTCATCAAAGTCCACACCTTCAAATTTTGTATAACCTTGAGCGGCCAACCTATCCTTATTGCAAATAATGGTAACATTCTCGTCCATCTTGCTTTTTTACATCCACTTGGTACCAATAACATTAGTCTCTCTAGTTCGGGGAACTAACTCCCAAACATCATTCTTTCGAAATTGAAGCAACTCATCTTGCATAGGACTTATACAATTCTCATCCTTTAGTGCTTCCTTCACATTCTTGGGATCTACTGTGGAAGTATAGAAAAGTATCTAACCTCATTCTCTAGTTGAGCGCGATCCTTGACACCTAGTGTGGCATCACCAAATATGTCAATAGAGTCATGTCTCTTTCGAACCCGAGAGGTTGGATCGTCTTTATCAAGTGCGGGGTCCACCATGGTGGTTTAACGAATATTGAGATCGTCATCGTAGGGTGCATTGTTCTTACATGTAAGATCATGATCAATAAATGTAGTTGGTGCATCATTTATAATCATGACGTTTATCAATTCTATGACCTTATAACTTTTAAGGTTATACACCCTACATGCTCTACCTCATTGCTTCCAGAGTCAAATTTATGTACAGGCTCCTTCTCTCTAAGGATATAGCAAGGACTCGCAAAGACTCTAAAGTAAGATATGATTCATTTCTTATGGATCCACAACTCATATAAAGTGTGAAGTGTGTGTGAACGAAGACAATCCCTATTTACCGTATGACATGCGATGTTAACTGCCTCTGCCCAAAAATGTCTCGACACTTTCCTTCCAAGAAGTGAACCCATCCCATCTCTTAAATTGTTCGATTCTTCCTCTCAATAATGTATTTTTTTTTTTTAAATATGAACGGTCAAAAACTCATATTTGATGACAAATTCGTCATAAAAACCATCAACTTCGACAACACTAAATTCAATATCATTGTCACTGTGAATACGATTTATAATGACACCATGTTGATTTTGAAAAACACAGCACATGACATTGAGAAACTCAACATCATCGAACTTTTCTCTAAGAAATCCAACAATAAAATATATCAAAAAGTCATTGACTATCACTAGAGTATACTTCTTACCACAAATACTCTCTATACGAGTGGGATCCATAAGATCCATGTGCGTCAACTCTAAAAAATGGTAAGTGGTAATGGTATTCAACTTCTTGTGGGGACTCTTTATTTGTTTCCCTTGTTGTCAAGGACCACAAATCGAGGAAGTTGGTTTTTCAAGTGATGGTAAGCCACGAACTAGGTCTTTCTTATCTAACCTCGCAAGATTTCTAAAATTGATTTGACCTAGTCGTTGATGCCAAAGATCTATAGTGGAGACCTTATCACTATTACACACTAAATAGGACTTGGGAATGATATTGTAACAATTGTAGGTAGTCTTCACACCTTTTACTAAAGGTTCACTGGATTGATAAAAAAATATTACATTCCGACCGATCAAAATTTACAGCAAAGTTAGCATCATAAAGTTAGCTTAGGCTTATTAAGTTAGCCTTCAATCCTTTAACATACAACACATTATCTAGATTAAAAAAGTCAAAAATCTTCACTCATCCTCATCCTGATATGCTAGACCTACTCCTATCCCCAAATGTGACTTTTCCTTCCTTGCAATCCACAAGTTCGGTAAAATGTGATTTTTCACCAGTCATGTGCTTAGATCACCCACTATTAAAATACCATTTAGAATAATCTTGTTCCTTAAGATCAACATGAATTAAAAGGTCTTTTTTATCGCTTTTAGGTACCCAATAGGTGGTAATATTTTCCTTTCCCTTATCATTGTTAGCACAAGTCATTATGTTGTAATTTATCTCACGAGGTATAGACAACCTTTGAAATTCTTCCATTAAACATTTAGAAGTAGTGACTAGAAACTCAAGTTTATCTCTAAGACTAGCAAGGTAGCTATAGTGGTGTTTGGGAGTATATATGTGAGAGACTCTTCTTAGGTTGTAGAGAAACTCTGTAAGGTGACCTCTTCGTTTGTAATGGGTACAACATAGTTTTTTTGGTCAACCATGGTTAAAATTCTTAGGCTGAGTTCTTGTTGGTGGTTTATATGGAGGCCCGTAAGGATATAATATAAACATGGTAATCGATTCGGTTATGGTAGTGGAGGTGGATGCACACTCATAACCTCTGTCATGCCCCTCTTTAAAAACTTAAATATGGACCTAGGAACATCTTTTTAACTTTCTTTGATGTGTACTCTAAGGTAACTTTGACCTCGCGGGCAAGTTTGAGATCTTTCTAGAGTTGGAAAACTTGGGCCTCAAGTTTCTCACCAGTCTTCAATGATTCTTGAATATATCTCATAAGATGATCTACTTTATAGGTCAAGTAATTTTTCTCCCTACCCACCGAAATAAGATGATCACTCAAAGAGATTATCATCGAGGTTTCTCTCTTTCTCGAAACTTTCAAATCCTTATCTAAAGAGAACACCCTAAGAGCCAAATTTTTATTTTGCTTTTTAGTTTTTAAAGACTCGGTGAAAAGTTGGAAGTATGCTTATTGAAGACCTCATTCTCCCTCACTTAAATCATCACACTCGAACTCTTCATAATGATTCGAATCATTATTGTGGTTATCACGTTTAGAAACGTCCTCATCAGTGTGAGATGTACTCTAAGTGCTAACGTGATTAGACATGAATGCGATGAAGTTACATCCATGCAATTATTCATCCCCATAAGCCACCTACTCAACATCATTATCGCTTAGAGTGTCATTATAGACGGCTTTGCCTTTGCCCTGCCTCTTAAGGCTGATAGGAAACTTATGGGCTTTGTGACCTTTCCCCTTCCACTCATAACATCTATCTGACTCATCTTTCTTATGATACTCACCTCTAGCTTTCTTTCGATGATTCTTATAAAAATCCTTACTCGTTTGAAATTTTTATTTTTCTCAAAATTTTTATTTTCCATTGTGCATAAATTTTGATTTTTGAATTTGAGAATTTTTTTGAATTTTTTAGCAAACAGAGCAAAATCATCTTGATCAAAATTAGAATCAGAGTCAAAAATTTCTTTTTTCTAATATTTATCTTTTAAAGATATTCCTTTATCTTTTTCTTTTGGGTTTTGGGGATCATGTCTAATTTGTAAGTTTGAAGATCACCTATGAGTTCTTCTAGCCTATTTGCGTCTAGAATTCCAAAAGAGTTAAGGACGGTAACTTTTGCACTAAAACGAGATGGAAGAGACCTAAAAATTTTCTTAACAACTCTCGTTTTTGAAATGTGTTCACCTAAATTAAAACTAGAATTCATAATATCACAAAAATGAACATAAAATTCATTAAACATTTTTCAGTTTCAAGCATGCTTATAGTCTCAAATTGTGTGGTGATGTTTGAAAGTTATAATCTTTAACAACATTGTTACCCTCGTTTATGAACTGGAGGATATACCAGGCTTCTTTAGACATGGTATACGTAATCATATAACTAAATTCTTTAGGTGCGACAACACCAAAAATAGCAATCAAGCCAAAAGAGTTAAAATTACTCAGTCTAAAGTCAACCTTAGTCAAATTTGCGACTGGATTGAGAGTAATAACATTTTCATTAGTCATAATGGGAGGAGTCCTCCCTCTTTCAGTAACAATCTAAACGCAAAATATTGTACGAATTCTCCATATAACTACTAGAATTCATCTAAATAACTTGTACAAAAAATCTATCATACCAATTTGAAAAATGCGGCGTTTATACAGTGGTCGGTTATATGGTCAAATGTAGAAATCGTAGAGTAAGTCACAAAAAATCCAAATTTAATGTAATACAAATTTTATCTTGATTAATTAGTTGAACCTATACATTCAAGATATAATATTTAAATCAAATCAAAACAAACCACAACATGAGATATTAAAAAAAACTTACAGAAAAACCCTTTTTCAGCACTGTTATAACTGAGGTATACAAAATGACACAGACAAACTTACAAACTTAGACTCCAATAAGTATTGCAGTTACATATCCTTCCTTGTTGATAACAAAAGGTGGTACAGATCCATCAACACTCCACATAGTAAGCTCCACTTACCTCGGTGTCCACCAATCAACCTCGGGAAACTCCTTCCCTATCTTTAGAAGTGAAAAATCAACTCCACAAGGACATGAACATGTGATTTGTTCTTCAAGGTTTAATAAAGTGATAAAAAAACATCCAAGGGGTTTGGATTTAAAAAATCAAAGTTTTTTATTAGAAAAAGTGTTGTAAAAGGTTTGACAAGAATTACAAGTTCATATCTCTATATATAGGGATGAAAATGTCCAAGAGATAGACTTGAAAAGATTGTTTTTAAAACCAAGAAAAAATATTTTCTGCTAGTTCATTCAAACGAGGTACATCTCATTCGAATGAAGAACCTGATCTCGTTCAATGCACTTCTAACAAAATATCAAATGAGAAAGCAGAATGGAACAAAAGTTTCCAATTCTTCTAATGAGCAACATTCACTTGTTTGAACATCATCCAAATTTCGTTCTCAGGACTTCGACAATTTTTGAAAAAAAAAACATTTTGGATTCAAACAAGTTTAAAATATCCCTTGAATATAAGTAAATAATACATCAACCTCGTATACCTTTTCCGATGATTGTTGTGGTGATCTCAACTCTTCATTCTTCAATTGTTGCAATCGGTCACAAACTTGTATTAGATTGAAGCTCTTGAGAGTGTACACGATGGTGTAAAGGTGTAACGGAATATGCCAAACTTAAAAACATAATGAAAAATTGTAAATCTTGCTCTTACACCGTTTAATAATAAGAATGTTAACACTATGAATATACCGTCTTTTTCTTTTGAAATCTCAAGGGAGAATACTATTTTCAAATGGGTGGACGGATAATCCGTTCATGTTTCGATTGTGTATAATATGTATGCTTTTCATAATTTCAATGGGGATGCCAGAGAGATTGCGAATTTTATCTAGTTGGTTATCTTATTTGTAGTATGCATTAAAAGGGTGTAAGGGAAAGATGGGTGCATCTCTATAGGGAAAATATACCATGAGACGTATTGTTGAGGCTCTTCCTCAAAATAAAGACTTGGTATTTCACATACATACTCATTTATTAACGAGATCAATGCCTAACTAATTCGGGTGTTCACATATCTGAACATGATGTGTGTGCATGTGTAGGGATTTGCGTGGGAGGTGAAGAAGCTATTTGTGGTCCAAAGGTTAGCTTCAATGGAGGTTCAGAATCGGAGTCAACCTAAAGTCTCTGATAAAGGCATCCATCACCTTAAGGTGGTCACTAACTTTAAGGTGTTGTTGATCCTTCAAACTAGTTTGGAAGTGTAGAGCTAAGGATGTCATGCTCTAGACATCCTTGGCTAGGGAGGTAGAGGTAGAAGTCAGGGGAGTTTGAGCTAGGGACGGATGCATCCCTAAGAAATAATACGTTGAGAGATGTATTATGAGACTTGGGCTTCTTGAGTTTAGTTCACTTTATCTCTTACATACACAACAAGACTTGGCATCAAAACCAACATATTTCCAAGAAACAAGACCTATTTACGGTTGTAAGAGATAGGTTACATGGTATACAATATACAACATTATGATATATATGAATCCTAATCCTTAATATAGCATTTTTATTCTGTTTGATTGATATATTTATATGTTAAAAGTATGTTTAATCAAAGGCTGACATTTGACAAGTATTTGATATGAAAACACATATTCGGGGTTCCGCCATGGAGGATGGGCTTTATTCATTTGGATAAGCGATGAGAGTAGTCAGATTTTAAACTTTGGCTTGGTACAAAGTTTCAGACTAACTCAACTCATGGACACTTTCCTAAGAATAATTTTGAAAAGTATATTTTCATGTTTTGTAATGGTCATTGTGGCCTACTATTAGCATTATTTGAACATTAAGTATGTCAATACAATTAATAGAGGTGTTGGGATAAAAACCAGCCTTTAAAATATAAACATTGTAAAGTGGACACCTAGTCCCCCAAACGGGATGCAATTTAAAAGAGATAAAGAGGTATGGATAGTTCATCACAATATACTGGGGGTATTCGACCCGAAATTTAGGCAGTGTTTCTTTACACAATATATATAGGGGTGATTGATCTGGAGTTTGGGCATCGTCTTCTTACCCTTATCGAGTGAACTATTTTTTTTTTCCAGAGGAGTGTCCCCACTTGAGTTTGTCGAGGTGGGCAGAGCTTTCTTTAGAAATGCTAATGTTCAAGGATTATGCACAAAGGTCGGCTCTATTTTTCTTTCGGATGCGACTTTTCAGAAGTACAAACCTCTTTTGGGCCTGAATCGAGTTTGTATAAGTAATAACTTTCTCAGGGGGAAAGAAACTTCTCCGAAGTATGAACTTCTTCAAAAAAAATCAGAATGAGCTCAAGTATCTCCAACTCTTGGGGGAGAAAAAATTGAAAAAGCCAGATCGATCTCGAGTTTTGGTGCCTATTTCAAGGTTGGCGAGGACTTCTATTTATAGGGGTTTGGATCGAGCCTTTCACCGACCGTCAACAGAATGAGGGCCATTATATTTGGATGGGGTTCCACATAGACGAATGGGGAGGAGATATGGTGGATTTGGTAATGATGACACCATGGTGAAATATCAGAGAACAAATCTTCTTTCCCCTCACCCCTTCACAAAAACCTGAATAGTGTGTTTTATCTTTATCTTTAATCCTCAATGATGGACTCTAAGAATTAAACCTTACCTTACACCAATATATATATGTATAGGTTAACGGATTTAGCCCATCTAGGCTTTTACAGAGTTTTCAATCTACTACTTGGGCAATGGACTATACTAGGGACCCAATATAAATAATTATATTGTCTTCCAAATAAATACTCTAAAATCATAATTACAATTACCGTAATTATTTTCTTTCTTTACTTAATCGTGATTAATTTCACTAAATAATCACGACTGCATTCCAATTTAATTATATTGAAATTATCATAACAAAGAAGTCTTATTTGCAAAGTTAATTATAATACACAATATGATTCCCCGCGTTAAATGTTTGATACCCGCTTAGTCAAATAAATCTATTGTCAATCGAATTTAACCAACATGTAATTAATTATGTAATTCTTAGACTTAACTTATTTTCTAATCTAGTAGGATTTTTAAATAATCCACCGACCATGTTTTACTTGGTGTAAACAAAACATATAAGTCTATCAAGGGGGTATCATAATCCATAGTATCCCCTTACTGAGGATTCCTCCGATTTATCATCTCAAATCTAATCACACAATGGTCACCCAATATGCAGAGATCATTTGACCTGATATAAAATGATATCGCAATGATAGAAATCAAAGTGACAATCACACAAGCATTATGATCCTCATAATTCTCAAGATTTAAAATTTATGCATCATTTGCAAATGGTGTGAGATTTCGTGAGTTTAGTCAAAACATTCCTTACACTTAAATCTCACGAGTGGCCCACTTTAATTCATTCCTGGTATGTACCGATCATAATCCTCTATCGAACAATCTATAAGTTCTCAAACCATCATACAATTTCTCATAGTTTGAGATAAACAACTAGGATTGCATCACAATCATTCTGATAGGATGCAAACTCTTATTTATGTTGTGAACATTTAAATAGTGCTAGAACCATAATCAAGATCTCCTAGTGATACACCCGAAGCCAACTTACCGGAATTCCTGCTACGCTCTATTGATTGTGAAAATGCCACTATGGATATGGATTGCCAAACTCCCATTTTTAATTTTAATTCAATTCACTGAATTAGTATATAAAACAATTGTAATTAAGCAACAATTAATTCAAAATTTGTGTAAAAGTCATATAATTTTATCTTTACCTAAGCATGCATCTAGGTGAGTAAGAAAGAATAAAATAAAATAATAAACCATAACTCCGTTATGTATAAGGAAATCAACAACAGGAAAAACCTTGGACAACCTAGCCATGAAAATTAACTGTAATATAGGTATCATAAAATGATGAATTAGACTTACACACAGACTTGATGCCTACAATCCTTGATCAGGTCTTCGCACCTTGAGCCTTCTTCACAGCCACCGATGGATGCCTTCTAATGACCTTCACAATGCAGGTGCCTCTCGCATTTTGGTATCCACTGATCTTCTTGCTTTCCCTAGTTCAGTCGTTACTGCAACACATATGGAATCAATTGCAAGAAATTTACTCAACAAAGATGGAGATTAAACTTGATTTTGGTGCTCAAATGTGATATCTCAAACTAACCTATCATGTAGATTCTTGAATCTCAAATAAAGGGTGTAAGCTAGGGTTTTGGAGTCTTTTGATTTAATCGTGGAAAACTATTGTGCCAGACCTTTTATTTATAGAAAAAATAAATAAATAGCAGCATGCATCCCAAGAAAAGTCGTTCCAATGACATAGCTAACCTCATTTGAATGAGTTTTGATCGAGCTTCACGCAAAAAAATTATCTAGATAGAAACATCTTGTTTAAGTTTGGTTCAAACCTCATTTGAACAAAAGGTGCCAACTCCTTTGAACAAAACATAAACCCGTTGGAATGACACTATAGAACTCGCTTAAATGAAGTGAAGAACTCATTCGAACGACTTTCCTAAACAAAATAGTTTTTATTATAAAACCTTTTTGAATAATAGCTTCATAAACATTTGAAACATAATAACCAAAATTAAATCCAGAGATTAACATAATACACCATACATACCTTTTCGAGATCCATGGATGAAGATGAAATTTAACAAGGAACTTGTTGTCAATTTAGCTCGACCTCTACAATGTTCGATGCATCATAGGCTTGAAGGACTAACTAAACACAATACCAAACTACGACTCAAGTAGTTTTGTCCAAACTGAATAAAGACAATCTTATAAATCTACAATAAACATTTACATACTTGACACATTATAAATATTCTCTTTATAAATCTTCACTTTTGGCTATTCTAGGACAAAGCCAAAAATAAAATAAAAAACTACTAGGCCATCATTATCTCTAATACCCAATCCCCAACCCCAAAAGGAAAAAGTAAAAACTGACACTTGACTGACTTTAACTCTTAAGTAGCTTTGATTTTGTCAAAATTTACCTCATCGTCACTAAAACTTGCATACTTAACACACCTTCCAAATGCAAAGAGAATTAGGAATATATAATCCTCATATGAAAAAAACAAACTACCATTTTGTCCCCTATGTTAAACATCTCCCCCTTAGAGAATACTTATTCTCTTTAGGTTAGACTTCTCCCCTTTTTTGTTAGAGAATAGACAAAAGCAAGGTGCATAATATGAAATAACTTATCCCCCTTAATGTGAAACATATGAACATAAAGGAAAACAAACAATACCATATGATGTGAAGTGAAACGACAACCAAAAACAAGCACGGTAACACAAGTTCAAATAATCGAAACAATGAAACACATGATACCAATTTGAAGCATATGATACCGATGTAAACATATATGATGAACATGGATTAAATGTTATGTAAAGACTCAAAAACACACATATATATATATATATAGATATATATACACATATAACATGAACCAACATGAATATATGGGTATAAAACACCGTAAAAGATACAAAAAATATAGCTTTCCACTCTCTTACGACGTAAATGTGTGTCAACCAAATGTGGTACGGGGGTGTAGGGGTGTGCACTAGAAAATAAAAGAGATATGTCCTAAACACTCAAGATAGTCCAAGGAAATCTATTTTATCGCATTAATTTATCAAACTTATATTTAGCCTCATGTGACAAATAATGTGAATTCAAAATGGACAAACCAACTAAATGAACACAAGCCTAGAAAATATTGATGATTCTTAACTCAATAGTGTCACACATTAATGATTAATTAGGACTAGTTGTGCGATTCCATTGATCTTAAACTTAACTCCCTAAAAAATAAATGCATTCAAATTTTTTCGCTATTTTCTTTTTGAAGATATCACACTTAATTGATCAAATCCAAATATTTTCCTTGGAAAATCTTTTATTTTTCCTCTCTTTTCTTTCTCAAAGACTCTTACCAATGGTGGCCTTTCATTCAAATTAGATTTACTCCATTTATGTCCCTTTCCATTGTACACTCTTATTGTTTCAAACCTAAGAGCAAGCTTATAGAAATGGTTCTTACACTCTTGATAGGATAACGCTTCACTTAGCTCGTGAATGTGTGTGAGGATGCATACACAAAGATGAATCCATTAAGCAAACTAAATTTGAACGGGTCAATGCAAGCATGATTAAGAACAATCCAAGGCATTGTAAACCATAATTAAATGTTCTCGACATATGGAAAATATGGAATGAATGGGATTAAAATACACCAATATGCCATCAAAAAATGTGTAAAACTAACTACACAATTAAATCAAAAATCTTTTTGAGTTTTAAAATATTTTTTCAAAGACAACTCAAAAGATAAACAAAATATTTTTTCTTTTTTTCACAGCAGTAAAAAAATGAATAATAAAATATAAAAGACACAAACATCATATAACTAGTCAAATCATATATCATGAAGTACAAACTAGGGTGTGAAAAATATGCAAACACAATCACTCACAAGATATAACACGGTATGAAACATGTGAAAGCATGCAAAAATCAACAAGTCTAACATCCAATGCCTCCAAATCCGATTTCTTAATCCAATAGATGAATATTTAACGTCTCTGGTTTAGGGACTATGGTTACGCGGGATTTTAACTTCCTAGGACTTTTCTTAAGATCATAACAAAACTTTCTAAGGTGACCTTTCCCATCATAATGTGTGTATGTGTAGACACAATGAATGTTACCGTTGGGTTGACCTTTTTTAATGTGCTTGGCCATAGTAGACTCTTTCAAAATTTTGGTCTTGAATTTTGTAGCGGAAGCATTGTGATCGTCGAAGGCAATTTTAACTTTGTTATTGTTATTCGAACTATGCCTAAAATCTTATCCAACTTCTCCGACCTAGATTCTAAATCAAATTTAATGTGCTTGAGTATCTTAATTTCCCCTATAACTCCACAATTATAGACTTAAGAAAAATCTTAGGCTCATCAAACATCAGGGTCTCCTTTTTCATATGTTCACTCATTCCTAAAAGGTTATATCTCTCCCCATCAATGAATGTGATTTTACCCCTAAGATTCTTCTCACGTTCCATCAAACCCTCAATCAATTTATCATCATTATTTCCTACGACACGCCCTTTTAACTTAGCCTTTAACTTTAAGTTGGCCATTTTCAACTTCAACGACTCGGTATATAACTCATGGAATGAAACTTGAAGCTCATTCTCCACCTCATCACAAATATCTTATTCTTCCACTTCACCATTGTCTTGGGATTCACAACATTGAACTATAATACCCAGTATCTTATTTGCATTATTTAATTGGGGAAATTAATTATGTGTTATTGATGTTACATGTGATGTCAGTCTCTATATTTATATTCGATATATTATTAATATTTGAAATTGGACTTAATATACGTTAGTTCATTAAATAAATTAATGGAAGTGAATTAGTATTATAGGAGATTATGGAATAGTCAGGGACTAGGTGTCGAGGCTTTCCTTGTTTAGATTATCACATCATTATCAGGCTACAATAATTGTGAAGTGGTTTCGTATAATATCGAATCGCGCGGAATTAACTAATAATTAGATTTTAATTAATTCGACTTTACCTATTTATATTTAAAGTTAATGAGGTAAATAAATTTAATAAAATTTGGTATGTCTCTCTCTTATACCCTAAAATATAGGACACCTTGGGAGCCTCTCATGAGGTGACATGCATCCTCATTAAGGGAAAAAATAATGTCGGCTTGACACTTAATCTGACCGGCTTGGTCAATGAGGTAGGCTGAGGTATATATAAATGTCCTCGGCTGTGACATTGTAACACCTCGAAAGGTGTTACTGACAAAAATATTGATAAATTAAAGAACTTTTTTATAAAACAATACCATTTAGATTGATAATAAATTTGAGGAAACATAAATACATAAATTGAAACACCCTAAATCTTTGACTTACTTGAGTCTATATTATTTAGGCGTTTCAACTAATTTGGATATTGTGTCAAAACATATTTTTTAGTACGAGCCTTCTCCTTGGTACATCTAACAATGTTACTCGACGACTCAGCATACCTCGACTCTACTCAACGATATATCCGAGTAAAGGTATTCACGTGGGGTTGCACATTTGCACTTGACACATCAGGCACTCATGCATATATGGACTGATATTATTTGGTTGTTTGCCTAAATATTTTCCAAAAGTGAAATTATATTAATTTTCTAAAAATAATTTTTTAAATAAAATTTGTATGAGTTTTGTTTAAAATAATTTTTCTAGGTTAAAATAATTTTCGGAATTATTTTGAAGACTAGATTGAATGCTCCAAACAATTTTTTTATAAAATTCGAGTGAACATTTTTTATTCCCAATAGGCATTGTTTTGATTCGTCCTATACTTGCTAGTTGTCCGATTTCTTTTATCCCACTTAGAGCCTTACTACATGCTAAGAACAATTTTCCTATATGTTAGTCTATAACTGTTAGACCATTAACTAGTGTATGGTCATAGCCTGTATTTCATCTTTTTAGTAATTTGATTTGTCACCAGTACCTTTGTTACATTTACACGCTAGTGATGCCCACATAGGTGTAGTACCTGTTAGTTCTTGAGCTGTCCTATTAGACATGTCATTTTCGTCAATTAATTTTGATCTGTTAGAAGGCTTGATTTGACCAAGATATGGAACTGCCATGCACATTTGGCTAAGTAACCTTTGGTTTATAGTTGTTAGCCAATGTTTTCTAAGGAGACCTGCTACTTGATTTAAACCTTTAGATTTTAGGTTTCGTCTTATTACCTTAGGACTCATAGACCTGACAAATAGGAACTGTCACCTTTTATGAATCCTTACATATTAGGTACCGTCGAGATTTTATTGTCAGTCATAGTCTATAACTGGTATGGTTGAATAGGTGGCGTTGACTTGCTTTGATTTGACCCCTTAGGTGGATTCATTTTAACCGTTGGTTTATTAGAGATAGTGAATTTGGATTTTAGCACCAGCTATCAATAGATCCGTTGGAGAGGTTGTTACTAAAACCCTTTACCACCTTGATTATATCTTCTAGTGGTCTTAGGTTCCTGAGACTTTTATAGCCGACTTAAGTTGTGTGGGTTTTTAATAATCTGTTAATTAGTTTTAACTCGAATTAATCACAGCCTTAGATTAATAACTTTTAATCTAAACCCTTGATTTAAATGTTTCTAGAATAGTATTTTCTCGCCTATATAAACCACATTTGAGAGTTTATTGGAGTTAGAATTTTTGAGAGACTTTTCAGTCATATTTTCTAGAGCGAGAAACACAAGAAAGAGGGTCAGATTTTGTAGAGAAAAAAATATAGAGAATTAGAGATATATCTAAGAGTGAGATTGAATGTTATTTTACACACATTGTGTTTATTTCTACTTCATCTCATCTCATTTCAGTTTTTGTTTTTGTTTTTGGATTCTCAATGATCTTACACATCATCTCATATTTTAGAGATTGAATTATTGTGTTATTGTAGAGATAATTTATGTGCTTTCATACTGAAATATTTTTTTACAAAAACTAGAATTCCTTAGGTTTTTAGATCCGAATTTTATTGAATATTTTTATGATCTAAATATTCTGGTTTTTGTGTCAGATGCTATATGATGTTTAAATCGGAATTTCTGCGGATCTGTTTATTGAAAATCTTTTAAAGAACTGTTTTCTCATATTTGTGAAATTATTTGTAAAACACTTTCCTCATAAAAATGATAATATATTTTTGAGAGATTAAGAACACATTTTTAAATGATTGAATAATCTTATTGTGTCTCCATGATAAGTGTTGTATGCATTTCTTAGAAAGAATGTTCATAAGATTGTTGATTGAAAATATATTTTTTTTAAGTTTTTATATAAAACTTATTTGCTTGATTACAAATGTGTTTTTGTTAAGTTTTTGTAGAAAACTTATATGCTTGAGATATCAATTAAGTTCTTGCATGGTTTGCATTTAGAGCATATTCACTTCCACGTTTTGCACAACTAGTATGTTGTTGGGAGATTAGTTTTGACTGAGTTGGAATTCGTTAAAACAAGATACAAGGAGTTAAAGCAAGGAAACTTCCAGGGAGATTAAAGTGTCAGTATCAGAAATGCCGTTGAGGAAAAACCGAAAAGTTTTATGCTTGGGAGAAGAGATAGCTCGTGTAGGTATATATTTTTTGACTATTTTACTTAGGATCTTGCGTTGTATATTTGGGTGCTTGTAACTCTTGTAAAAAAAATTTAGTGGAATTTTTGTTTTGTGGCGTCGAGGTCACCGTGTATGTTTTCCCAATTTGGGTTTTTACCATGTAAAAAATCATACTTGTTAATCTTCTTTTCCTCATCTTATTCTTTGTATGATTTAGATTACGATTGTTACATGATTTAATTACTTGAATTAGAATAATTAATCATATGAGATATATTGTATTGTAGCATAATAAATCAGATTGATATTAATTTGACTTTAGAATAAATCAGACTTAATTGATCTTAATTTTCGCATGTATTAGAATCTGATTAGTTGAATAATAAAGATTTTCTTGATTTGATTATATATATGTTATTAGAAAAACTTGCATGAAATCAGAGTATGTTCATTTGCGCGTATGGAGATTATTTCATGGGCGTATTCGGGAATTTCATAAATAAAATGTCTCAGTTATATTAAAACGCAAATGCCCTTTTGCAAAACAATTTACAATAAATAGTGCGATACATTTAAATTTTGAAAATAAATATACTGAGCCTTACTGACGGTCACAATCCCAACGATACCATAAATATCATCTCGTGTGAAATATAATAAAGTGTGGGGGATGAGCGAAAAACTCAGTAGCTCGTATAAATTCTCCAAGTGTAACTACATATACTCATGTGTGCGTGCGTCATATAAAAAAGTGTATGCAATATGAACACTCAAACTACAATTCCAAAAATATAATCGTCACCTATGATTTCACCGCAGCACTACAAAATCCAAGACCCGGTTTTAAAATTCCCGTCCCACTTCCCACAGTAAGGTATGGACTACCAACCACTATCCTGTAAATTATCCTTGAAATAATTCAATGGCCACCCAAAATAAATAACATAACTTGGGCACATGACCCATCATGACATGGCATCACCACCATAAAAGCTTGGCATCACAACCATAGTAAAACTTGGCATACTCGCCAATCGGGGTCCATGGTCTAGTCTTTGGATGATAAACAAAATCGTAGCTGATTGCCAACCGCGTCCAGCAGGTGGTTTGGCTAAGGAATGACTATGCATTCTCCAAATCTAATCATAATATCATTCTCCCAATTAAAATTAATTTCATATTCAATTCCCATAAATCAAGTTTTGATATTTTCTACCCATTTCTATAACCCAACATGCTCGTAAAATCAACTAGCTTCGTTACCCAAACTACAAGGTATGAAAATAACATATAGAAAATGGGTGCAAGAAAGAATATAATTTATGAGCATACAATACATAAAGATTCAACACATGGCATGGATATACAATTAATATTGAATAAGTATAGCACACTAAATTAACCACGGGAGAACGAAACTACTTCAATTGAGTTAAAATCCACCATTGTAGGCCTGTTTTGAAAACTCAGAAAAATCAGATCCAATAATTATCCAAATTACCAATCATACTTCAGATTTAGATTCTATACAAAAAATTAGGTCGAGGTATGTTTGATTTTTCCTCAAATCTCATCCGAAAGCACTCAAAAAGAAGATTTAAACACTCCAAATTGGCTCTTCTAATTCCGCTTATTTTTTACTCTTTTGATTTTGTTTTTGTCCTTTGTTTTTCATCTCCCTTTCCTTATAATCATCCATAATATTCCTTATATAACATCTCTCTCAAACCCTATCTTGGACCCTAATCTAATGTATATTACTATATTTCCCTTTAATTTAAAATTACCTACTTTACATATTTAACCCATCACAAAATGTCCAAAAGACAATTCAATTTGAATTAAATATTCGATTCGTTTCAAATGAAAATAAATATAATATTAATATCCCGATCAATAAAATAATAATATTATAAAAATCTTATACAATATTCATAAATAAAGCCCTCAAAACTACGGGGTATGACAGACATTTCATTGACTATCTCATTACTGTTAACACGGTGTTAGTTAGAAGTGCTAATTAATCCCATCAATATTATCCCTGAACTAGTTTGTACACGTGGTGGAATACCAACAATCATGTTTATCCCACCTACACACATGAGGGAAATATGTAATATGACACCTTTATCGTACCGTAACAAACCCATAATTATGTGCCTATTGGAATGTAATAGGCGTAACTCCTTGACCTATAAAGGCAATCCTTCTATTCCACTAGAGGCGCTCTCACATAACGACCTATAAATAGCACACAATCCCACATAATAAGGGATCTAGAAAATATTCTACCTAACGTCCATACGAAAAATCCTAGAGAGAACTTTGAGATCTTGTATCCATTCCCTTCATGGATAGTGCCCATTCAAATACATAAAATCTGCACTGCACCAGTGGACATAGGCATCACATTTGGATGAACCATGTTAATCTTTAGTTTCCTACTTTATCTCCCATCCCTCTCGATTCATTCCAAATTGGCAAGTTAGTGGTGATAATTTCTTTGTTTGTTGTAGCTTATTATTAGTATATTATAGCCAAGGACCAAAAATTCATATACTAGTTTTAGACGATAGAAAATTGCATCATCTGTGGAAAATCGACAAGACATTTGTAATTTCCTGTCGTTATTGATTCACTAATCCCTTTTTTATTTTTGTAAAAATCCCCTAATCCCTTTTCCCCGATCTCTTATTCATCCCATTATTCTATTAATTTCTTTTGGGATGCGCTTTATCTTCCACATCCACGATATTCTATTTTCTTCAAATTCTGGGAAATAGGAGAAAACCTAGAAAGTAGTCGTGTAGTAGAGGTATATCCTCCCTTAACACCTGTTAATATGGGTAACCTATAGGGAATCTTATTAAACCTTACTAGAGGGCAGGAGGTAATGTTGGAAATCGTAAAGAAGTTAACACAGGCATTCTTAGCTGGGCAGGGCAGGTCTGAAGTAGATCATGTCACCACAACCGGGGGAGAGCAATTTAACAGTAGGGGTGAAATATTGCCTCATGCCCTTACAAAGAGAGGTTATAATCCTACCACGCCCGAGCACTGTAAAACTCAAGAAGGCTGAGTTTAGGTTCATAAGATGAGGGAAGTATATCCAGGTACTCTAGATCATAAGATGATAGGTCATATCTCCCAGGGTTTGTCTCTTCCCTCGAAATAGCTGGTTATGATGATGAACAAACGTTCTCCGAGGAGGGGTAGAATGTATTGGAAAGGATGAGCAGAGGATCTTTGTTTGATTATTTGGGCCCACGAGCAGTAAGAGGGAAACATCATAGAGAGCCAAGGGGGCCTAGAGAACACAGAGAATAGCCAAGGAGGTAAATCATAACAAGAACAAAATTCTTGACAAAATTTAGGACGAGCGTACGAGGATCGACCTAAATCAAGAAGACTTCCCAGGAAAATAGATCATTAGAAAGTCGAGGTTGATCAGGCAAGTCCATTACAGTTAAAATTGAGAAGATGACCAGGCCTGGAATAGGTTAATTAAATGTTTATAAGATCGCTTGGGAGTGATTGAGAAAGCAAATGATCCCTTATAAAGAGGTTTTTTGAAAGGGCATCCATTCACTCCATCCATTTCGGGATATCCTACGCCAATAAAGCTCAAGTCGCAAGTCATAATCCTAAGGTACATTCGTAAAACTGACCCAGTATTGCACGTGGAGTAATACCAAGAAGCTTCCAACATCTATTCAGTTATTAAAGAGATATGTTGCCTAGAATTTCCCAGTATGATCATAGGTTCGACACAGAACTTGTATAACGATTTTTTGCGGGGTAGATCTCTAACTTTCATTATCTAACTAATATCTTCATCAGTAATTTCTACTTCAGATCCAATCCTAGTAAGAGTGTGGCTCATCTGCTAAGCATCCGTCAGAAAGTCAATGAGATGACCCACAAATTCATAACTCGCTTCGATAATAAGAAGCTGGAGGTGGTCGATTATGATGAGAATACGGTAATCACTGCACTGATGGGTGGTTTACTTATTGGGAAGTTGTATTGGGCACGGTGTAAGGATCCACCTAGGATGATGACAGAGTTTTTGGCCAAAGAAGGAAAGATTATGAATGCCGAGGAGGATATGGCTATCAAGGAGTCGATCAATTTCAAGGCTAATACTAGCAAGAGTACAAAAAATAAAGAGCCAAAAGATAAAAAAGATGATAAGTAGAAGCAATACGATGAGTATACCCCTTTTGATTATTTTGGTTCCCAATATATAATAAGGATATTAAAGGCTAACAGGATGGGTAGCTGCACTGAATAAATTTGTTGCAAGATCTACTAACAAGTGTCTTCCATTCTTCAAGGTGCTACGAAAGACCTTGAATGGAACAACGAGTGTGAGGATCCATTCTGAGAATTTAAGTGATATTTGGGCTCTCCACCATTACTATCGAGGCCAGTTTTGGGCAAGAATATTTATTTGTATTTGGATGTATCTGAGTCAGCAGTCAGTACAACATCGGCCCGATAAGAAGAAATTGCTCGCAACCTGGAGCAAATGAAAAAGTTGTTCAAATAAGGTAACTTAATTGATGAAAACTTTGAAAATGAACCTCCAGTATAGTAATTATTAGTAGATGGTTCGTCGTGCACCACTGGAAATGGAGTAGGCTTGATAATTACAATACCGAATGGTGTGTCGTTGTGGAGTACGTCCTTAGGTTTCACTTTGAGGCCTCCAATAACGAGGCAGAGTATGAAGCACTCATAGTAGGATTTCAGTTAGCTTCATCTCTAGGCACCTAACAACTACAGTACACTAACTCTCAAATCAAATAAACCAATCCCTAAGTATTTATGAGGCAATAGAAAAATCCATCGCAAAATACCTAGTCGTGGCGGTGGACTACTTCTATAAATGGGTAAAGGTCGACCCCTAGTGGAGAGGCCATACGTGAAGGTATTTAACTTAATCGGGAAGAACATCATTTATCGTTATGGGATGACATACGCCTTTATCACTGACCATGACATTCAATTCAATAACCAAGAGTTTGAAGACTATTGCATATGCTCCACAATCTAAAAACTGCACTCAATACCAGACCACCCACAGTGTCACGAACAAACAGAAGTAACTAATAAAACCTTACTAGATGGAATGAAGAAAAGGATGGACGACGCCAAGAGGAATTGGATAAATGAGCCCCAGAGTGTCCTCTAGGCATACAAAACAATGTCAAGAACAACAATGGGAGGGACCCCCAATATGTTAGCTTTTGGAACAGAGGCGGTAGTCCTAATAAAAATTGGTCTGCCTAGTCATTGCGTCTTCAATTTTAACTCACCACGGATAAACCTGATGAGAATATTGGATCTGGACTTAGTAGAAGAACTTAGAGAACACGTAAAACTTCAAGTGGTAGCATACCAATAACGAACTGCTTTATTTTTTCAAGAAAAAAATATAAACCGAGCATTTTAAAAGAGGGAGGCCATTTAGTAAAATAAGGGCATCTAAAAGTGGAACAAGATGAAACCTAATTATCACGGTTCATACAGAGTATGTATCATTATGCGACCAAAAACTAATCGAATTGAAACCTTGGAAGAAGAGCAATTTAAGAATCTATGGAATGATGAACACCTAAGGAAATACAAATAGTAGTGGCATTGAACGAGTTAAAATAAAAAAAATGTTGTCATTTCAAGTTTTATGGGAAATGTTCAAGAAGCCTAGGCCGAAGACATCTCAGTGGCATTCACAACCAAAACTAAACTTCATGTATGACCTCGTCTTTGAACAGACCACGAATAGGATGTTTAACCTCTTATATGACCTCGTCTTCGAACAGGTCATGAACAAGAAGTTTACCAAACCTGGGAAATCTGTTATGGTCATGTTGATAATAAGATCCGACCATAACTTACTAATGTGGGGATATATCTCACATATTAGGTCATCTTAGGTAACCAACATAGTCAGAATGAAAAAATCCATCCATACGACCAATAAGTTGGGATAAGCATGGGTTGAACCTAGGAAATGACAACATAGGTTTCGTCTAAAATTTTTACGTAGTAAGGCATATCATGTGAGAAATATCCGATCACATGATCATAAGACTCAACTACTAGCAGACCCATTCTTAATAAGTTTAAAGACGACTGAGAAAAGCCTTAACTTTAAAGGAAAACAAGGATAAACTACGAAGGATCGTTGGTTATGGTAGAAATGGAGTGGATTTCAGTTAAAGAAGATGGAAGGTTTAAAGGTTGCAGTTTTCTCTATAAACATGTTCGAGGGAAGAAGACAATTTTAAAAAGGTGAAATATTTTTTAAATCAATATTTATACCCTCTAAGAAGTAATAGTTACGAGAGGCAGCGCATGACGTCATGTGTAGGGAAGATAAGTGACGCTTGGGGGCTAACGCAGGATGCCCCAAGCACACGCATCGTAATGACGCCTAACACACTTTCATGCCAACTTTTGAAGAAAAACTCACAATTCAACCTGACTGGTGTGCACCGAGGAGCTTTAAGTATGACAATAAAGAAGATGATGGCATTCTCGTATTAACACTTTACTCATTCATTTCACCTAGCAACTACTTCAAAACCCCAATACTCCAAAGAACTCAGTTACAAGTTCCAGTCATAATTAAAGTCTTGGGGGCTTTATTATACCCTAAATATGGGACACCTTGTGGGCCTTTCAAAAGGTGACATGTTTGCTCAATAAGGGAAGAAAATGAGGTTGACACTGAATCGATCGGCTTGAAGCAATGAGGTCGGAATAGGTATAAATGTTCTCAACCATGCCATTTTATTGACTGTCTCATTATTATTAACACGATGCTAGGTAGTAGTGTTAATTAACCCCGTCAATACCTGCCTTGTACCAGTTTGCACACATGGGAGGATACCAGTAGTCATGTTTATCCCACATGCACAAGTGAGGGAAATATGTATTATTCCACCTTTATCATGATGTAATAAACTCATAATTATATGTCTATTGGAATGTAAAAAGGTGTAACTGCCAGACCTATAAAATCACTTAACTTGTCCCACTACACTTTCTCTTATATAACAATCAATAAATAACACCCGATCCCACATAATAAGGGATCTAAAAAATATTCTACCTAATGTCCACACGCCATATCTTAGAGAAAACTTTGAGTGATTGTATCCTTTCCTTTCATGGCTATTTTCCATTGAAATACATACGACTTTCACTGCACCTGTGGACATAGGCACCGCATTAGGATGAATTACATTAATATCTATTTTTTTCTTTATCTCTCATCTCTCTCGATTAATCCCAAATTATCAAGTTGGTAGTGATAATTTCATTATTTATTGTTGCTTATTATTAGTATATTATAGATAAGGCCCACAAATCCATATACTTTTTTTAGTCAATAACACTCGTAGTTACTTTTGGGAGATTTGGAATTTAATATTTGACTTAATATATTGGGTTTTAAGCCCATTGGGTTGGTTTGTAACTTGGGAAGAGTTTTAGACCATTCATAATGTTATTTGGGTTCATTGGGTTGGAGCATAGGTTGGTCCCAAGGAAAATTTCTTGAGAAGTAGTTTTATAAGGTTAGATGACTAAACCTAAAACACATTTGGATCATGGGAGAAACCCTAGGAGGCTAAAGAGGGAAGAGGCACTCAAGGGAAAGAAGATTTGGGAATTTAAGGCTTGAATACTTATATTTGGCCTAAGGCAAGTCTGCATTATTTAAGAATCTAATTGGGATTATGTTATAGTAGTAGGAATTCATTGGATTCTGAACTAATATATTGATATCTTGATTTTAATCTTATAAAAACTGATTTTAGAAATTGTTTAATTGATAAGTTAAACCTTAATATCTTGATTTTTCAGTAGGATAATTTATTATCAAATCCTCTGATTTAAACTTTCGAATCTAAGTGAAATTATTATACTATGAATCATTTTAATTAATTATTTAAAATCCGCTTGTTTAATTCATATATTGAAACCAATCTGAGATTAAATTGTTAGAAATATGAACCTAGAGTTCTTAAGCTTAGAATCTAAAATTGGTATCTAAATCTTTAATAAATCATCTAAGATTTGTATAGATAGCTTAAATAGTGATATATTATTGTTTTTAGGCCATATTTTGGCGTAATTGTGGTAGTAGAACTTTGGTTCAGGACGTTAAGGGCGGATTCAGAGTTTGGGTTCATAATAGTGGACCGAGGGTTTAAGAAAGATGTGTTTCTAAGGGTTGGGATGCGCACGGTAGCATTTTGAGGGCGGGCGTGGGTATTTTACATTTTAGAATTATTGATAACTAAATTACGAACACATGGGGCACTGGTTTTGTAGTATTTGGATTTTTATTGAATTTCTTATGAATATTTTACCAATGGTGTACAAGGTTGAAATTCTGGGTTGGTGATTTTAAGTTTGGGCTTTGTGTTGTGTTTTGTTGGTTAGGGTATTGATTGGGGAGTTATTTTAGGTTTGAAATCAATTGAGATGACTTTATAGACAGTAGTTTTGAGTACAGGAACCAAGCTTAAGGAGATAAAGATTTGAATCGAAGTTTGCTAAGTCACTTTAATCATATATGAGGTGAGGATGGGGTGGTGACGCACGGAGTATGCTAGCAGTTGTTCTAGAATGATTCTTATGGCCGTTATAAGAGACAAAACCTTGACTTTGAGAGACTTTAGAGTTTGAGATAATAATATATAATTTAATGTGCAAATAGTATTACAAGACTTTGTGTTTAACCCAGTTGAGTAGGGTTTTATATTTGTTTGCTTGACCCGATTTCATAGGGAAATACTTGTTTACTAGATTATATGTAAAAGTATACCATGGTGTGTGAGTCTCATGGAATAATTATTATGGGTTAAATCCTTTATGGGGATGGTATGACGACGACCGTAATGGTACTCCAGTGATAGAAATGAGCTTTACCTAGGTCATTTTTCCTTAGACATTACTCGCTGACGTACATGTATTATCTCGTGGTGATAAGATGGAGGGATACTTTATATAGCTTGGGTATGGAGCCATATTATTGGTGTGAAGGCATAATTATTATTATCCCTTGTTGATGTTTTGGGGTTGTAGGTGCAGGATAACCTATAACTTTACTAGTATGCACAAGTGGTCCCCGAAGGCGTAAGCATTCATTATGTGAGGGACATTTAAATTGTACATGTCATGGATTGTACTTATATGTGGATGTTAAACATAAATATTTCCTTCCTCTTACTTTAAGTAATTTTGTGTTGTAGTATTTAAGTTGGTCGTACCGGTTTATATACTATAGTAGAGATGTATATGATTCAGACTAGAAAAGTATACTATAGACATATGACTTGGGATTTATATAACAACTATATGGCAGAGGTATATACTACTTTAGTAGAATGAGATGTCTCCAGTACATTTAAATACTTGAGACGCGTTTTTAGTAACCTATCTAGATACTGTTAGAGATAAGTTGTAAGGAGATATTTTATAAATGTTCGTTCGCAATTGAGTATGCCGTACACCGCTAGAAACATCGAAGAATGTCCAAGATCACACATACATCAAAGACGGATCCGAATATCAAGTTTTTCAACATTCAAGCCTCCGCGAGATAAATTCGGTAAAGGTTGTGTTTTAATTTCTTAACATTTCACTTAGAGTATTGGGATATTTTTTATCAAATATTTTCGAAGTGTTGGAGCGAAATTTTTAAGTTTTTTATCAAAAATATTTTTCTAATTAGTGAGGCGAATTTTTGAAATAAAAAGGAAAATTTTATTTTTTAATCTCGTTCGAGAGACAGTTGCTCTCGTTCGAGCGATATACTGATGTCACGCGAAGTCGTTTGAACGATACGTGTCATCGTTTGAGCGACACTGATATCTCGTTCGAGCAACGTGCTACCTTAGATTTTCCATAAATTGGTTATTCCAACCTCATTTTTTATTAGAAGACCTGAGAATTTTCAAGAGACCAAACTTCTTTGGCATAATACATTATCTTCTCACTTTTAGGATTTTAATCCTTTGTTTTCAATTCACAAATCATCCCAATAGTTTATGTGAGTTATTTTGGAACCCAAGAACACATCTTGTGTCAAGTTTCTCTTGTAGAGAGGTTGTCTACTGTTGATCTAAGTTCTCTTGATGGGAGTATTGGGCTGACTACGACTGCGTGTCAATAGGGAGTGCTTGTGGGTATTCTTGGGTTGAATTGCAATTGCGATTCTGGCTGACTCTAGGCTACGGTCTATATGGGTTTTCTGCGATTAACTCATTGCGAATTTCATTGTAAGTATTATAGTGAACTGAAGGTTTTACCCGAAAGGTTTTTTTTCTTGAAATCTATGAGCTAGTTATTTGTGTTTATTGGTTTGACACAAGCACGTAGTTGTTTGTTTAGAGGCTGATTTAATTTGATTTAAAAATTGACTCTATTTAAATAATTTTGAATTGGGAATTTGCGAATTTCTTCAAATTAGTATCACACCAGTGCATTGCATTTTACAAATTGGAATCATAGTAGGTTACTCAAATTTACCGAGTATTCCTTTTTTCTACAAAATTGTGTGATATTGATTTTTTTTCAAAAATCATATTTTTAAAAATTGTCGCAATGTTTCCAAGTGAAAACTTATATAATCGGTTGCCAATTTTTTACAGGTCTAAATATGCTTACTGGAAATCCTGGATGAAATCACATTTAAAAGTATTCGATGAAAGAGTTTGGGTCATTTGTGAAAGGGGTTGGACTCCTCCCACTGTCATCGCGAATAATGTCACGAATTTAAAACCTGCGTCAAATTGGACTGAGGATTAGTTTAAGTGGAGCACTTTTAATTCACGTGGGCTTAGTGCAATTTTCGGACACGTCACCCCCGACGAGTTCTGATGTATTATGATGTTCACCACGTCTAAAGAAGCGTGGGATGTTTGACAACTCACCCACGAAGGCACTAAAGCGGTCAAAGAGTCTAAAATTCAAAATTTAACTACATAATTTGAAACGATTACCATGCTTGAAACTAAGTGTTTTGATGACTTTTATGCACGTTTGTCTGACATTGTCAACACAGGTTTCAATCTTGGTGAGCCTATACCTAATGCACTTTATCCCTAAAGTGACTGTTTTGAATACCTTAGGTAATTTAAATCATTTGAAATTAGAAGAGCTGGTAGGAGACCTCTAAACATATGAGATTGACATGCTTCCTTACACTGTCAAGCCTAAGGATAGAGGGATAACACTTAAATACCAGTCTAAGAAAAAAAAAGTGAGTTTTTATGAGTCCGAGTCTGAGCACGAGTCTAATTTTGATATGTCCATGCTTGCAAAGAATTTTAAAAAGTTTCTCAAATTATTAAAACAAAAGTCTTCCAATAAAAGATTTTTTGAGAAAAATAGAAATGAGGCCAAAGACAGTGATGAAAAAGAGGGTGAGAAAGTGGAGGAAGAGAAGTGTTTTGAATGTGATGGGAGCGGCCATAGAGCATTTGAGTGTACCACTAGGCTAAAGAGAAAGGGAAAAAAGATTGCCATGTCAGCCACTCTTAGCGATAGTGAGGAAGAGGTGAAAGATTTCGGGGATGAGTCGTTACATGGAAAGTTTGTTTCTTTTTCTGCTAGTCACGTGAGCAGATCCAGTTTGTTCTCCGACGATGAGGATACTTGTGAATGTGAGACCCCCGAGGATGATTTGAGTGTTTATAGCGAGTCTGAAAGTGAGTGTGCTAGTGAGGGTGATAGTGAACTCCAAATCACATTTAGAAATTTATATGCCGAGACCTTAAAGACTAAAAAATTGAATACGAAGTTGAGTCTTAAGGTGAGAGATTTGGAGAGAGAGTTAGAGGTTTTTAGTGAGTTTGAGGTAAAAGCAAGTCAACTCGAGAAAGTGAAGGTTTTTGTGAGTGAACAGTTCATAGCTTTAGGCGAGGGAAAGAGTGATTTGACCAACACGGTGTCTAGTCTGACGACACGAGTATAGCAACTTGAGAGTGATCTCGAACGTGGTCGGGAGATCAAAGTACCTTTAGAGAACGCATTTAAGAAGGTTTTAAAGATGGTTCTCAATCCCATTTTGGGTAGAGGTGAGAGTTTAGGAATAAGTCATGATGGTGCTTCTACTTCACATGTTGCACCCGAGTCGGTTCTTGCTTTAGTGTTTAATTCACATGGCTCTCAAACCAACCCAACTAGGCGTCATGTACCTGATAGGAGAGAGTGTAGGAGACATTTTGAGAGAGGTGTACCTAGGCATGTCTATGTTTGCACACACTACAAGAAAATAGGACACCTTAGGGAGTTTTATTTTAAGTTGGGTCATGTGTCACATTTTGCTACTACATGTGTTCACACACACTAACCCACACCTGACGCTCTGGATGATTACACGAGAGAGTTTGCACATATTAGGGAGCGAGTAAAATTTTTAGTCAATGAGTTCATGAAGGTTTTTCATAGGATGTCACCACCTTTTAAATACTCCACCGCACCTAACGGTTGATGTTTAGACTTGTTTGCTAGCATAGGATAATTTTTATAATGATATTTTATACCTATTGCAAGTGTGTATCATTTTTGTATTTATGTATTTGCATTTTTGATATATTTTTTGAAAAACCAAAAAGATTTTTGTATTTGAATTTTTTTTGTAAATATACAAAAAGATTTTATTTTGATAAAAGTTTTGAAAAAGTCAAAAAGAGTTTTGTAGTTTGTTTTGCACCGTATATGAATGGACATTTAGGATGACCAAGTCACAATTTAATTCCATATCCACGTGATGATTTGATAGTGTTTTGATATGCGTCATCATTTTATTTTTGTGTTTTACAATGTTTGGAGTCATTGAGATGTGATTAGTTACTAATACCTACATGTTTGACTCATAACTTCCTTTAATGCACACTTGAACGGATTTTTTTTATTATTGTACTTGTTTATCACATATTGGTCGGAGTGTTTTCATCTCAATTCTGTCTTTAAAATAAACCATATGCCATAAAACTTGACAATGGAAGTAGTGCATGTAAAAATCATTTACCATGAGGAATTTAATTGCAACAAAATATGATGAGTGAATCATGAGAAAGGGCTGCGAGAGTATAAAATTAAGTTTTCGTGAAAGCCACCGTTTAAAAAGAGCCAGAAAAAATTTAAAGGCAATAAAAAGATAAATATGCCAAAAAGGGGGCACCTCAAAAGGAAAATATAAATGATTATTATTTATGCGGGAGTTTGGATGGAAAGAAATTAAAACGGATTTGCACGTCCTGATAACGTCATGAAAAAACATTGACGTAGTTTTAGATGTTATTGGTGCGGGAATCATTCTTGACTTTGATGTGTTGATGGATTGAGAGGATATCATTTAAATTCAACACTTTCAACACCTAAGGACGTTTTTTAGATTCATTCGATAAAAGTACACATATTCATCATGCACATATGTTATGTTTGATTGTGTTGATTTTCCTATTGAATATGTTCACACCCATTCGTTCCGTATCCATGATTTAGTTATCTTAGTGTAAATTCATGGTGTCTGATTTTTGTAAAAATTATTTTTTCATTTTTGTATGAAAATTGAAAAATAAAACTAGTTCGTGGAAGCTTTTGAGTTACTCTTTGCATGAGAGTGGTTTGATCCATATTTGCTATGCATTTTTGTCATGACAACTCCATGTTTATTTTTGTTTATTGGTTTTCTTATCTATTTCGGTCAAACAAAAAAGGGGGAGAAAGAATTATGGGGGAGTTTTTACATTATGGGGGAGATTTGATTATTGATTGATTTATTTTATATCATTTCAAACTCGATGCATCACGAAGGTATTTACTTTGTCTCAAGTGTGTAGGTACAAAACTGAAGATCATATTTTTCACACCCTGATGAGAAAAGATTAAAGATTTGAAGTTGAAAATTTTGAAGAAAACTTTTGAGACTTACATGTTTAGTACCTTTTCAGTTTTGGGTTCATAGGAGGGTATTATATTTGTATAGACATTTTATGTTTTGATAATTCGGATGTTTTTATTTTGTACCGACATAGACATAGGGGAGATTTATAGGACATATTTTATAAATGTCCGTTCACAATTGAGTATGTCGTATACCGCTACAAAGGTCAAAGAACGTTCAAGATCACATATGCATCAAGATGGATCCGAATATCAAGTTCTTCAACATTCAAGCCTCCACGAGATAAATTTGGTAAAAATTTTATTTTAATTCCTTAGCATTCCACTTAGAGTGTTGGGATATTTTTTATCAAATATTTTCTAAGTGTTGGAGCGGACGTTTTAAGTTTTTCGTCAAAAGTATTTTTCTAAGTATTGAGACGGATTTTTGAAATAAAAAGGAAAATTTATTTTTTAATCTCGTTCGAGCGACAGTAGCTCTCGTTCTAGCGACATACTAATGTCTCACGAAGTCCTTTGAACGACACATGTCATCGTTTGAGCGACACTGATATCTTGTTC
The DNA here is from genome assembly GCA_949130495.1 of Sambucus nigra. Classification (NCBI taxonomy): domain Eukaryota; kingdom Viridiplantae; phylum Streptophyta; class Magnoliopsida; order Dipsacales; family Adoxaceae; genus Sambucus; species Sambucus nigra. The sequence continues at coordinate 400,069,489 of OX422208.1, forward strand.
GAGCGAAGAGGCTCCTTAGATTTTCTATAAATTAGTTTTTACAACTTCGTTTTTTATTAGAAGACCTGAGAATTTTCAAGAGACGAAATTGCTTTGGCTGAATACATTGTCTTCTCACTTTTAGGGTTTTAATCCTTTGTTTTCAATTCACAAATCATCCCAATAGTTTGTGTGAGTTGTTTTGGAACCCAAGAACACATCTGTTAGTAAGTTTATCTACTACTGATCTAAGTTCTCTTGAGGGAATATTGAGTTAACTATGACTGCATGTCAATAGGGAGTGCTTGTGGGTATTCCTGGGCTGAATTGGAGTTGCAGTTATGGTTGATTCTATACTGCTGTCTATATGGGTTTTGTTCGATTAACTCATTGTGGATTTCATTGTAATTGTAATTATTATAGTGAAATAAAGGTTTTACTCCAAAAGGTTTTTTTTCCTGAAATCTGCGAGTTAGTTATTTGTGCTTATTGGTTTGATACACACACGTAGTTGCTTGTTTAGGGGATGATTTAATTTCATTTAAAAATTGAATCTATTTAAATAAGTTTGAATTGAGAATTTGCGAATTTATTCAAATCAGTATCACACTAGTGCTACGCATTTTACATAGGTTGGTTAGTTAGTGAGATGAGGTTAAAGTAAGAGATAAAATTAACATAATTGATTCATAATAAAATAGATTGAGTTAAGAATAAAAATAAAAATAATATGGAACTTATAGGTTAACTTTAACTACATGGGCCACATCTGGGTTTGTGAGTAGACCCGCATATCTATTTAAGGTTGTTTGGGTTAGGTGAATTGACTAACTTCAAATCCAATTAAAATGAAAGGAAAATCTATTATTATTATTTTGTCCCAACTTTAGTTAAATTCTTATTCTTTTTAAACTTATTATTTATGTTATTATTATATCTGTTTTTTATAGGTCTTAGGTCGTTGTGTTACCAGAGACTTGGGTTGATTATTGGAGGAACATCTCTACTGACGTTTTATTCATCATTCCAAGGATGTAAGATTCGAGCATTGTAGTTCATCTAGTTTTGTACTTATTTTGTTTAATAATAAATTGTATTTATGGTACTTATATTCAGAGTCGGATTTGTAATTGAGATTTTATATTCCAAAGTTAGTTTTATTACTCATGGGAAATATTGGTATCCGAGGTGGTGTAGGCATTTTCTGTAGTTGTTATCTTATTGTACATTTATTTATTTCCTTTTCATTCAGTTTCGTTATGCTAAGAATGTTACCACGGGTTTTTTATTCTCATAATTTTTGTATTAGACCTGATCAATCTATTTATAAATTCTACATAATATCACACGAACCTCGAAACTATCATACATATGATTATATTCAATGTTGAAAGACTTTTCATGTAAACTCACAAGACTAGCCATGAAATCTATGAAGTTACACTCCACGGGGGAATTGGATTCCTCTTCCAACTCTCTATCACTAAAGGTATCATTGTAGGATCTGGGCTTCTTACCTTATTTACTTAGTTTAGTGAGACACTCACACGAATAATGCCTAAACCCTTGGCATTCAAAGCACTTGTCCCGGTCATCCACTTTCTTAGGGCTATCCCACTTTTTCGTATCACAGTCAGTGTTCAAGTTCATAACTTTCTTACCAAAAATTTTATCCTCTCAGAGATTAAGAAACTTAATGAACTTCCAAGAAAACCTAGCAATCTCTTCGAGATCTAAATCACCCTCACTCTAGGAATCCAAAACATCCTCCTTTCTAGCTTTCAAAGATAATTTGTTTTCTTTCTTCCTTGGGGAGACAAGTCATATCATAGTTTTGGAGATCAACTACAAGTTCTTGGACCCTCATAGTATCAGCACCGATAAAATAATTTAGAATAGTGGCATTGGCATTAAATTTTTCAGGCAACGACCCTAAGATTTTCTCATAACTCTCAAATCAGGGATAGGCTCGCCTAAGTTAAACAAGGATTACCAATGTCTCACAACTTATCATAAAACTCATCAGAGGACACATGTCCAATATTTTTATTGTTTCAAATTTAGTCATCAAATTTTGAAACTTAGAAACCTTAACTGTGTCGTTACCCTTGTGTGTGGGTTTCAAGATTTCCTAAGCATCTCTCGCGCTCACACATGTCATAATTCATCTAAATTCTTTAGCAGTGATAACGCAAAAAATAATATTCACACACTTGGCATTAAATGTTGAGCCATTCTTTTCAGTCACTACTTAAAATAAGTATGCTTTTATTAAACTGCCTTATCATCTATAGATTTCAAGATAAATTCATCTTTACCATCCAATAGGGATAGTTTAAGACACCAAACATGGGAAGTCGGGTCATGGAACTTTTCTCATGGTTAAAATTCATCTAAAACCATAAAAAACACTAAATAAGGATGAACATGGTAACTAAGTGCACCTGCTCAGATTCTAATTTGAAAGTGCTACTAAGGATATGAATTGTCAAACACCAATTTTTAATTTTTAATTAAATTAATCGATTTAGCAATTAATCCAATTTTAATTAAGAAATAATTAAACCAAATGTTGTTTAAACAATAAACTAATTTTATCTTTCTCTAAGCATGAATCTAGGTGATGAAGAAAGAATAAAATAAATCAAGAAACCACAACGTCGTGATGTACGAGGAAAACCCATAACGAAAAAACTTTGAACGGCCTAGCCGTGCAAATCCACTATGATATAAGTATTATAAAAGGATGATTTATAATTACTACAGACTCGACACCTTCAATCCTTGATGTGGTCTTTTCACCTTGGACCTTCTTTTGAGACACTGTTGTACGCCTTCCAATGGCCTTCACAATAGAGGCACCTTTTGCATCTCGGTATCCACCAATCTTCTTGCTTTTACTAGTTCAGCCATCACCACAACACACATGGAATCAACGACACGAAATGTAATCCATAAAAATGACGAATAAACTTGATCTTGATGCTTAAACGTGAGATCTCAAACTAACATGTCATGTAGATTCATGGATATCAAACAAATCGTATAAACTAGGCTTTTGGAGGCCCTTGATTTGATCTTGGAAAATTGTTTTTGAAATCCTCTCTTAAAAATTATTATGCCAAACCTTTTATTTATAGAAAAATTGTTAAAAAATGGCAATACGTATCCCAAACAAACTCATTCGAAAAATATAAACTCGTTCGAATGACCCTAGCTATTGCCTTCGAACTAAAGCATAGTCGTTCGAATGACATAACTAACCTTGTTTGAATGAGATTTGATCGAGTTTCGCACGAAACTATTTGTTTAGGTAGAACATCTCATTTGATGTTGGTTAAAAGCTCGTTTGAATGAAAGGTGCCAACTCGTTTGAACAAAACATAAACGCATTCGAATGACACTATGAAACTCGTTTAAATTAACTGAGGAACTCGTTCGAATGACTTTCCTATACAAAAATATTTTTCTTGAATTTTTTTTTGAAAAATATCCTCAATATACAATTAAAAACACAAACACCAAGAATGAAATCCATGGATCAACATAATACACTATTCATACTCTCTCGAGATCCCATGGATTAAGGCAAGACTCGACACGAAACTTGATGTCACTTTAACTTGGCATCTACGATCTTCGATGCATCATAGGCTTAAAGGACAAACTGAATAAAATCCTAACCTATGACTCAAGTAGTTTTGTTTGAACAAAATAAACTTAATTTTACTAATTTACAATAAACATTAACAAAATTGACACATTGTGAAATTTTTCATTACAGACCGATATGCTTATAATATATTTAAACCAAATATAAGGCATTCTCATAACCATGATTCTTATTTCAAAATGAATTAACACCTTTACTCAAAAGTAAACTTCAAATAGCTAAGAATAAAAACCCAACAACACTAACTTTCTTCTTATTTCCATTAAATCTCATTATTAGTCATTCGTAGTCATGAGGAGGCAGATAAGCTAAAAGATCCTTGAAGTTAGCGTCCACTCCCTTCAAGATATTGGTCACTTCACAACGGATGTTCAGGAATGGTTTGTGTCCTCAACCCTAGATAACCCCATCTTGAGTGGTTTATAAGTCTCCATAAGTTATTTCTGTAGAGGAGGAGGATGCCCATGCTTTCACAATGGGCCAAAAAAAGTGCAAGGTAATCACTATTGATTCTTCTAGACACGTTCATTCTACTTCAGTTTCTTGAGGCTAGTGAAGGTGAGGAAGAGAAGAAGAAAAAATATTATGTACTCCATCCTAGCATTGATAAGGTCTTACCTCTAGTGGATAACTTAGTCTCTATTGACGTAAACTGTTCGTCGAGTACGTTTGTTGTATTTATATTCTTCATTTTTTTACCCTTTGATTTCACCGCATCTCCACTTTAAAATCTTTATGTTTTAGATAAGCATGAAGAATAGAGGTTGGCTCAACATAGGCCAAAATAGACATCATCTCCCCCAGTAGTGGTTAAGGGAAAGATATCTAAGGCCATCAAACACATAAAGTTCAGTGAGCCTGTTGAGATACTTATCCCAGGAGTGAAATTGACAACAGAACATTATCAGCCTGCTAACAAGTCTAACCAAAAGAAAGATCTATCGATCGAGACTATAATGAAAATCCTACCTTTTCTTCAAGCATCTCCAAAGGTAGGTGGGTCTTTTTGGGTAACTCGAGAAGTAACTTATATTCTGGGGGACTTACAACCCCCGGCCTTATCGAAATCTGAGAAGTTTTACGGTGTTCCCCTTTCCAAGGGAAAAACATTAAGGTGGATTTTATGAGCTGCCTGAGGGGTATCATCTTAAGGAGAGGAGTATTATGGAGGTTTCATATAAGTCTTTTGAGGGACTAGGGACCTCAAGCTGGGTTGAGGGATCTGTGGAAAAGAGTGATAGTGTGGACCCGAGGCTTTTAGAAAAGGAGTACTACACTCACCCTAGGTATATTGAGTAGAGGAACACATTTTCCTCTGTCGTTAAGGCTTTGACAATATTTACTAGGACCAACTGTCCTCATACGATTACTACCTTGAGGGTTAGAGGCACTCAATCTAATTATAAAGAGGTCATCTACATTTTTAGAAATGTATACTTGTACTTATGTATTTTTTCAGACCATTTTACTTATTGTATTACCTTTGCTAATGTCATTCTTTTATATTTCAGGCTCAACACCTCACTGAGGACCTTGTGGATGATGCTATAAAGGGATAGAGGGCTTGGAGGACAGCTTTATTAATGGTTGGGCAGTGGGATTGGTCAAAGTTGAAGGCTCATGAGATGGTTTGCTTTCAGCGGATCGTGATAACTGCCCTAGAGGATAAAAGGGAGAGCTTGAAGGCTCAAATTAATTACCTTAGTAAAACTCTCCCTTTATATGAAGAAGCTCTTCAGGAAAGAAATACCCTCCTTACAGTAACCCAAGGTTCCCTATCATAGGACTAAAAGTCCTACTCTAAGAGTTTGACCTTGTATAAGAAGGTTACTAATACTCTTTAATATGAGGTGTTGGAGCTCAGAACTGAGAAAGAGAAGCTTTATCATAAAGCTAAGGATGTGAATTTGCTAAAAAAGAAGGTTTATGACTTCGGTGAGGAGAGGGGCTGCCTATTAGCCCAAAATTTGAAGTTGCAGGAGCCTTCAGGTTACTTTGAGATTCTTGGGAAGTTAGATTCCATGGTAAAGTGAAGGATTGCTTCTTATTTGATCTATGATGCTTATAAGAAATCCCTATTCCAAAAGTACTCATGTTTTAAAACTTGAAAGTCTAAGGTTCAGTCTCCCTTCCCTGATATTGTTATCTTCGTGTTCACTACTGAATATATGGCATCATAGGGAGATAAGTCTGAGAGTGAGGGCAACACTGATGAAGGTAAAGTGTTAAGGCCTAACGCTCTAGAACCAAAGAGGAAGTTTTAATCCCTCTAAATGTAGAGACAACGTTGTCTGCATGCCCCTATAAAGGACCAAAAATATGTTGATAATACCAAGCCTTAAATGGTTCCAAAATTGTATTTTTTTTTGTTTGGTCAAGTGGCCTTTGTATTATAGGTTTATTAATATAAATGTTAATGTTTTGAAATTCACTCTTACTTTCTATTGCGTTTTGTTTGCTTTGCCAAGGAAAATTTATTTGAAGAATTATTTAATGTTTGAATAATATGACGTATCCCCCATACCCTATTTTCCTTGGTAAAGAAATGGTGAAAAAGGTTAGAAGTATAGATGAACTCCTTCCAAGGTTCGTATGAACTCAAATATATGCAATGATGAAAACCTTCAGAAATTGTTAGGGAAAGATTGACATTTAAAATGCAGAAATTTTGTTGAGCTGAAAATAAATTAAGTACCATGTTTAAATATTAAAGCTAGGGTTCAATAATATAATACCGTTGCGAATCATGATGTGATTCGTATGAGGAGACAAAAGTAAAATATGATGAAATGTTTTATTCCATACAAGGTCTCCAAAAACTTTTCAAGAAAGCTCCAAACATCTAGAATCTTCTAGAAAATGATCCACCCAAAGTAAGTCTTGCTTGTGGTCACTCTTAGAGATGACACCATGATGAAATATGAGAGAATTGACCTTCTCTCTCCACATCCCTTCACAAAAACATGAGTAGTGTTTTTTCTCTCCCTCTCTAACCCTCAATAATAGATTCTTAACCTAAAACCCTAGCTTACACCAATATATATTTATATGGGCCATGGGCTTTAGATAAACTGGATTCTAGAGAGTTGCGAACCTACTTCTTGGGAAATGGACAATACTAGGGACCCAAGACGAATAATTAAATTGGCTTCAAAATAAATACTCAATAATCCCAATTACATTTACCATATTTATTTTCTTTCCTTATTTAATCACCATTAATTCCACTAAATAATCATTACTGCACTCTAATATAATTATTTCTAAATTAATTGGAATAAATAGGTCTTCTTTTAAAAGTTGATTGTGGTATATAATATGCTTTCCCACCTTAAGCGTCTAACACCCTCTTGGGCAAATTAATTTACTTTTAAGAATTTTTAACCAACACCTAATTAATTCCTTGATTCTTAGACTTAACTTATCGGTCGGTTTTTTCTTGGTGGAAACAAAAATATAAGTCTATCAAGGGGGTATCATAATCCCCGGTATCCCCTGGACGCAAATTCCTCCGAATAATGATCTCATACCAACCCACACAACTGTCACCCAATATGCGGGGATCATTTAACCCAGTATAATATTTTATTGCACCCACAGTAATCAAAGTGACATTTTCACAAGCATTTTAATCCTTATAATTTTGTAAATCAAGAATCTATGCACCCTTTACAAATGGTTTGAGGTTTCCTCAGTCTAATCAAGACAACCCTTAAACTCAAATCTCAGGGGTGGCCCTGTTCAATACATTCCTTAGATGTACTGATCACAATCCTCTGTTGAACTATCGAACAAGTTCTTAAACCATCAAACAGGTTCCCGTAAGTTGACATAAACTACAAGGATTGCATCGCAACTGTTTCAAAAGGATGTAAAATCCCTATTTAGGTTGTGAACATTTCAATAGTGCTAGAACTAGAATTCTGATCTCCTAGTGATCAATCGGAAGTTCACTCACCAAAATTCCTTTGGAGCTCTTTTGGCCCACATGTATATAATATATTTAAACCAAATATATGCCATTATCATAACCATGATTATTATTTCAAAAATGAATTGGCACACATTTACATAAAAGTAAACGTTATATATGGTTTTAAGAATAAAACCACAACAATCTCCCATTTAATGTTAAAGCCATGTATCCAACTCCTAAACCATCCACTTGTTAGTTTATTGCATATTGGTAGAAGGACTAATCGGGTGTTATCTGATACAACTTAGTGATAAATTTACACATACTTGTTTGATCTCTCGAACTAGGTGAAATCCACATTCAATGTGCTTAACCCTTATATGGGTTATGGGTTCTCTCGACCCGCAATCATGCCGCTGTGAACACTAAAAGTTCTATAGACAATCGTACTTGAAGGAACCTCACCCAAGTTACTTAGGAAGTTACCCATCCATCTTGCCTCTTTAGTTGTCTGCATGGTTACAAAAATTTCAGCCTCCCTAGTGGAGTCAACAATCCAAAATTTCTTCGCATTCCTCTAACTTATATCTCAATCTCCCTGGGTAAACACATATTCTGAGGTAGAAAACTTAGTTACCTTATCTAACTGAAAACTTAGTCTTCATACCTTAATGATATAAGACAATCAGACTGAATTCGATTGACCATTCTATAGGATTAATAAATTCTAATCTAGCACATAATATACCATACCTAAGACTGCCCACTGCTGAAGCATTAGGTATATTCCTCATTTCTTCCACCTAATCAAGTGTCCTATACATTTATTCCCAGAAAAAACAATTTCACACTTGGAAAGAAAATATTTTTTTCGAATCCTAATGCTCATCTCGTGAATAATATAACGATATAGTTGACTTTAGATAATCCCAACATCCATTGTATCTGATTTAGCGAAAGCTTGATCATAAGGATGTGCCTGGCTTATCCTAAGTTTTATATATTGACATACTTGGAAAACCACACTCTTATGTAAGACAATACCACCACCTCATTCCTCATTAAGAAAATATTATCCATAAATTGTACTTAGAAATACAACCACGTTCTTATCATCATTCTTATACTAACAAGCATTATTTATGCCTTGATCAAAATTAAAATGTTATTACCTGATCAAACCGAATGACCCTAGACTTGGATGTTATCTTAAATCCATAAATAAATGTCATAATATTTTACATCACTTTGAGTTTTTCAACTTCATACTATGTATGTGTCAAGACAATCATTCAATAAAGTTGTCTTGATGTTAAAAGAATCCTTATAGACTTTAGAATGGATACTATGAGAAGGTTTGCTCAGAGTCAATCCCTACATTTCTGAGTAAACCTTTTCACATGCCTTACCTGGATGGTTTTCACCTTCCCATCCATCTATCCTTCAACTTCTTATAGATGCACTTGCGCTCAATGGGTTTTATCTCATCAACAAGTCTACGAGTCCCAAAACTTTATTTTAATGCATCGAATCCCTTTTAGTGTCCATAATTATAAGTCAAAGCAAAAGTCCTCATCTTAGAATGCCTCTTGGTAGTTTGTAGGACCCGATTTATGTTTGCCTGGGATCTCATCGAAATGATTATCCAAAACACTAACCATTCAGGATGACTTCCGATGCTCCCACAATGACGTGGCACTCGTTACTGTCGAGTGTAAGTGACACATTTACCTTGATCATCGGTAATGCTCCCACTACAATAAGGTAGTGTATTATTAATATCAGGTTATATTTCATCCTTTGTGGGTGGTCTAACAACATTGATAATACGATGTTCCATTTTATCTTGCAAGTCCAACTTACACTTGGGATTGTGATTTATTACATAATCCACCTATAAGAACCGGTCATTGATGCAATCAATGTCCTTCTTGTACTTGGGAGTATGTTATAAATTACTTTTGTAACCTTTGGGATAACCAACAAAAATACATACCTCTATCTTTAATTTCAACTTACTTGGCTCCTTCCACAGCACGAATATCGGGAACCCCTGAGCTCCAAACATACCATAGAATGAGCTTGAGCCCACTTTAATGTTCAATAGGAATCGAAGAGACCGATTAAGAAGAAATTAAATTCAGAATATACATGTTGTCCCTTACGTAAAATCCCAAAAAAGAATGCCGCAGTTCGGTGTAGAAAGTACAATACCCGGTGTAGAAAAGTGGAATAAAATCCGAACCTCCGATTAATGATCCCTTAACTACACTAAGAGCTAAACACCTCAACGATTATATTGTAGAAATTTGATTAGTTTACCTTACCTATGTTCCACCTTAGCCTTGTACATTTTGAACTAATCAAAAGCTTCACACTTGTGATGTATAAGGTAAACATATCCATACCTTTCATTGATCATGAATGACATCGATGAATTACTCAAACAATCCTCCTGATCGGATAGTCACCAAATCATGCTAATAGAAATGAACCTTTCCCAACACATCTTTGGTTCTTTAGCTTTGGGTTGTGAAGGGCCCTTGGTCATTTTACCTTCTAAATGGGATTCAATACTAGAAGTTCCTCCACTTCTACTGAACTTAATTGTCCATTTTAAACCAGTCTTCGAATTCCTTTAAGATTCAAACAACCTAAGTGTAAGTGGAAAAATTTCTTTTGGTTCTAGAAGAAAAAAATTTCTTTAATGAATGCCCACAAATTTATTCAATTTAGTGTTTAAGAGTATTAGTGAGACAAACCTTATAATTTATAAATTATTTTCCAATGTACGAGAATAGAAAAAAAATATCCTAAATTTTGATAAAATAATTTTATAAAATCAATCGAATATCTGTTTAAAACCAACTTAGAAATCGAAAAAAAAAATCTAAAACGCAATAACATTAAATAATTTACCTACAATAACTTCATGTCCACTCCAAAATTCATAAGAATATCCCACAACCAATACCACTACCTTATTCAAAATGCCCATAACTAGGAACATCTCTCTACTAAGTAATTGCACTATTACCTAGAACCTCTTCAACTAGTTACAGTCATGATTTATAGTTCCCAAATATATTTACTAGGATACTGTAGATCGAACCATAAATCATGCATTTAATTTTAACAAATAAACTATTACCACGTTCTTTTCTTTACGAAGCAAGAAAAAAATCAAACAAGTTGCCAGAAAAGTTCTAAATACTTGTAGTGAGAATACGTATGCATCGTGCACATATGCTTGATTGAGTTGATTTACCTATTGAATATGTTCACACCCATACATTCCATTTTCATGACGTGGTTATTTGAGGTTAAATCCATGGTGTGATTTTTGGTATCTTATTTTTGTATGAAAAATTTGGAAAATCAAAAATATTTTGTGAAAGTTTTTGGGACATACCTTTGCATCCACGTAGTTTGATCCATGTTTACTATGAATTTTGTCATGACACTCCATGTTTTGATTTTTTCTTCCTATCTGTCTATTTGGGGACATCATAAAAAGGGGAAGAAAGAATTATCATGTTATGGCGGAGTTTTTACATCATGGGGGAGATTTGATTATATTGATTGCTTTATTCTTATATCATTTGAAACTCAATGCGTCACGAAGGGTTTTTTCTTTATGTCATGTGTGTAGGTACAAAGATTGATGATCATTATGTTGCACACCCTGATGAGAAAAGTTTTGAGATTTGATGAAGACTTTTTTGAAGAACAATTTGAGCTTTTGTAAATTTATTCATGGGAGGGTAGATTTGTATAGGCAATTTAGTATTTGATAATTCAGATGTTTTTATGTATGTACTAGCATAGACATAGGGGGAGATTTGTAAGGACATATTTTTACAAGTCCGTTATCAATTTATTATGTCATATACCGCTACACCGTCAAAGAGCATTCAAGAACATTCAAGCATCAAAGACGGATCCGAATATCAAGTTCTTCATCATTCAAGACTCCGCAAAGTTTACTTTGGTAAGGTTATGTTTTAAATACCTTAACTTTCCACTTAGAGATTTTGGAATATTTTTACAAAATATTTTCTAAGTGTTGGAGCGAACTTTTTCGTCAAAATTTGAGGATGAGTATTTTTTCTAAGTGTTGAAGCGAACATTAAAATATTATTTTCTGACGCAACAATCGTTCAAATGACTTTGTACTGTCGTTCAAACGACATTGCATTATCGCGCGATGTCGTTCAAACGACACGCGTACCTCATTCTCGCGATATCTGTTTCTCGTTCGAATGAGCTCGTATACCGAGGCGATGCATTTTCGTATAAATACTCATTAAATGGTTTTGTTTTCATTAAGAAGTCCCAGTGTTTTGAAAGATAGAAAACTGCGAAACTGCAGAATCCTTTTGACTTCTTCTTTTATGGCTTAATCCCTTTTTGTTTTCAATTCACAAAAATCCCATATGCTTTGGTGAATTGTTTTGGTATTCAAGAACACACTTTGCTTTTGTTTATTCTTTGTGGGGACAACTCTACAATTGGATAGTTGCGTGTCATTGTGGAGGGAGTCCTTATGAAGTTCAGTCTTGTAGAGAAGCCGTTTCTTTTCCATTGCTGACCATCTGGAGTTCTTGAGGGAGATTCCAGCCGACGACATTTCTAGTCGTTGCTTTGAAGCTTTGATGAAGACAGCGTGCGTTACACTTGTGGGCGATTATCAGGTTGTATGTAAGTGAATGGTCTTGTAAACTTTTCAAAGTTCTAGAAATAAAAGGTTTTGCCCTTCGAGGATTTTTCCCGAATCGGTCGTCTTTATTTTTCATGCATGGTTTGAATGATTTATGACATTTAGATGCATGTTTAGGGGCTGAATTAATAGACTCTAATTAAATAAGTTTTACTCGGGAACTTGCGAGTTATTTCAACTCGATATCACACATCGTATTTATTCGTTTTACAAATTGGTATCAGAGTGGGTTACGCTAATTTATCGCGTGATTCTGGTTTTTTAAGAATTTTTTTTTATAATTTTTTGACTGCTCACGTCGTCAAATTGATATTAGAGCAGGTTGTGCTAATTAATCGCGTATTCCTATTTTTCGTAAAATTTGTGTGATATTGATTTTTTTAAAATCAAATTTGTGAAAAATCGCAATTTTTTCGATGGAGCACCTATGTAATCAGATGCCACCCTTTGATGACACGAATCAGAGTTTTTATGATATAAATCATTTGAATTTGACGTTCGCTAAAAGAATTGATTTTTTGAAAAAAGAAAATTCTCGTTTTAAATCCGCGATGGATCTTTTGCAAACGGTTCAAAATCAAAAAGATTTTTATTGAGAGAAACTTGTTTCTTTGGATCGAGACTTTAATGATTTAAAATTGTCCAAAAAGGAGAGTGATGATAGGTCCTATTTTTAGAAAAAGAATTAGAGGATATTAAAAACTCAACGGTTTGTGTTTGTGCCAAAGATGACAAAAATATTTTAATCAATGAGTGTGTGGCACGTGAAGAGACTCTTAGCGTAAAGTTTGCTTTAATTGAGGGGGAGAGATATACCCTTTTAGAAATTGTTGAAAATTTGAAAAAAGTGTCCCTTAAATTGGAATAGTCTAATTTGTTGCTTGAGTCAAAAATTTTGAAGTTAAAAAATGATTTGACAGACTCGAGTAGGTTTGATAGTGATGGTAATGGAAAATCTTATTCTCATGCTTCTAGTGTTAAAGCCAAAACCATTATTTATTTTAGAGGTTCAACCGTTCCCAGGGATGCTAGAAAAGGTTAACCCATAGGTGTCATTCCACATGTTTAAACATGTTCATTTTGTGGTAGAAAAAGTCACCTTAGGCGTTTTTGTTTTGATATTGAAAAATGTCCTAGGAAGTTTATGTCTAGTGTTCCCTTGGTTCCTAAATCCCCCACACCACGTTTCACATCTATTTGGGTTAGGAAATAACTTTTAAAGACACTAGATTTTAGATAAGTTGATTCCCATTTGCTTGCATATGATTCTTCTCTTACCATATCATATTGATGATTGTGTTTGCATGTTTGTCATACGCTAGTTTTTTGTTTCATGATATTTATGTTTACTAGCGTTGTGACATGTATCATTTTGTATGTTTTCCACTTTTTGAAAAAATTTGAAAAATACAAAAAGATTTTTTTTTGATAAAATTTTGAGAAAATCCAAAAAGAGTTTTGTATTTTGTTTGCACCTTTTATGGATAAACACTTAGGATGACCAAGTCACAACATCATTATATTTTTTTTCATGTGACTATTTTATAGTGTTTTGAGACAATAGGTCAATTCATCCATGTTCTTTATAATGTTTGGAGTCATTAAGATGTAATTATGTGTTACTTCCTACATGTTTGACTCATAATTTCCTTTATTGCACACGTGCACGGATTTGATTGATTATTGTTCTTATCTTATCACATGTTGGTTGGGTGTTTTCACTTCAATCCTGTCCTTAAAATAAACCAAGCGCGATAAATCTTGATAAGAGAGTTATGCATGTAAGAGCCGTTTGTGAGTTTGTGTGCTTTATTTGAAAACAGTAAAGGGCTACGAAAGATTGTCATTTATCCTTTGCAATTAAGCCGCCATTTAATTAGACCAAAAAAATTGAGGAATTTTTTTATCCGGGGTCCAAAGAGGTTTAAAAGAGCCCAAAAAATTTTAAAGGCAATAAAAAGAAATTCATGCCGAAAAGGGGCCATTAGGTTTTTGCACCAATTCTCTAAAGTTTGATAATTTAGCTTATACACCTCTAAAATAAAATATATATGAGGGAGTTTGGATGGAGAATTAAAATGTGTTTGCACGTCCTTGAAAGTCTTGAAAAAGCGCTACATAGTTTTGGACGTTATTGGTGTGGAAATCACTTTGACTTTGATTTATTGATTTGCATAAGACGATGTCAACTAAATTCAACAATTTTTACACCCAAGGATACTTTTGATGTTCATTCGTTAGGAGTACACGTATGCATCGTGCGCATATGCTTGATTGAGTTGATTTACCTATCGAATGTGTTCACACCCATACATTCCATTTTCGTGACTTGGTTGTTAGAGTTTAAATCCATGGTGTAATTTTTGGTATCTTATTTTTGTATGAAAAAATTGAAAAATCAAAAATAGTTTCTGAAAGTTTTTGGGACATACCTTTGCATGCACATAGTTTGATCCATGTTTGCTATGCATTTTGTCGCGACACTCCATGTTTTGATTTTTTCTTCTTATCTGTCTATTTGGGGACATCATAAAAAGGGAGAGAAAGAATTATCATGTTATGGGGGAGTTTTTGCATCATGGGGGAGATTTGATTATATTGATTGCTTTATTCTCATATCATTTGAAACTCAATGCGTCACGAAGGGTTTTTTCTTTATGTCATGTGTGTAGGTACAAAGATTGATGATCATTATGTTGCACACCCTGATGAGAAAAGTTTTGAGATTTGATGAAGACTTTTTTGAAGAACGGTTTGAGCTTTTGCAAATTTATTCATGGGAGGGTAGATTTGTATAGGCAACTTAGTATTTGATAATTCGGATGTTTTTATGTATGTACCGGAATAGACATAGGGGAGATTTGTAAGGACATATTTTTATAAGTCCGTTATCAATTAATTATGTCATATACCGCTACACCGTCAAAGAGCATTCAAGAACATTCAAGCATCAAAGACGGATCCGAATATCAAGTTCTTCATCATTCAAGACTCTAAATACCTTAACTTTCCACTTAGAGCTTTTGGGATATTTTTACAAAATATTTTCTAAGTATTGGAGTGGACTTTTTCGTCAAAATTTGAGAATGAGTATTTTTTCTAAGTGTTGAAGTGGACATTAAAATATTATTTTCTGATGCAAGAGTCGTTCAAACGAATTTGTACTGTCGTTCAAAAGACATTGCATTGTCGCGCGATGTCATTCAAATGGCGCGCGTATCTCGTTCATGCGTCTTATGTTTCTCGTTCGAACGAGCTCGTATACCGAGTCGACAGTTTTTTGTATAAATACTTATTAAATGATTTCGTTTTCATTGAGAAGTCCAAGTGTTTTGACAGAGAGAATACTGCGAAACTGCAGAATCCTTTTGACTTCTTCTTTTAGGATTTAATCCTTTTTTGTTTTCAATTCACAAAAATCCCATATGCTTTGGTGAATTGTTTTGGTGTTCAAGAACACACTTTGCTTTTGTTTATTCTTTGTGGGGAGAACTCTACAACCGGAGAGCTACGTGCTATTATGGAGGGGGTCCTTATGAAGTTCAATCTTGTGGAGAAGCCTTTTCTTTTCCATTGCTGACCATTTGGAGTTCTTGCGGGAGATTCCAGCCGACGACATTTCTAACCGTTGCTTTGAAGGTTTGACTAAGACACCGTGTATTACACTTGTGGGCGATTATCAGGTTGTATGTAAGTCAATGGTCTTGTAAACTTTTCAAAGTTCTAGAAATAAAAGGTTTTTCCCTTCGAGGATTTTTCCTGAATCGGTCGTCTTTATTTTTCATGCATGGTTTGAATGGTTTATGACATTTAGATGCATGTTTAGGCGATGAATTAATAGACTCTAATTAAATAAGGTTTACTTGAAAACTTGAGAATTATTTCAAATCGATATCACACACCGCATTTATTCGTTTTACATAGGATGGTCTCAAAATTAAATCCAAGTTATCCATAAAATAGGTCTTCCTAACAAATCCAAATAGCACGCTAAATTATGCAACGTCATAATAACGGGACATATATGCAAATATAAAATAAATGCAAACAAAAATAAAAGTACAAAAATTGCCCCTTTCCATCATCGCCTAAACTTCTTCTTTAAGTTGTAATCTTCAAGCCAATGAATGCTTACCATAGAAGATTTTCCTTTGACTTAAAGTCGAACTTGAAGTAGACCTCATCACAAACTAAAGTTCTTAAAGATATTTCCTTTTAGAAACTGATCCACCCTTGTCTAAAAGGTAGATGAGGAAGAAACACCGAAAAAAGACACTAGAAAACACCATAAAAATAACCATCCAAGGTTGCCTTCTCCCAATCAGATCGATTCGGGCACAATTTGGATTGACCGATTTTTTGGATCAATTTTGTTCTCCTTTCGAATTAATGACAACTTAGTTTTCTTCATGAATTTCTCATACAAAACGGCCATAACTCTTCGAAATCTTTATGAAACTCCATGAAACTTTTCCCAACACTCAAACCCATGTATAGATTCTAACTATAAATAAATATTACAACCCTCGTCCATATCCTCCAAATACATCGATAAAGAAATAACTACAAAACCCTAATTATTACAACCATATCGAATCTAGGAGAAAAAAATAATTAGGATCCAATCACACAAAATAAACATATGTGACCATAATGGAATAGATTTAAACATAAAATTTCTACAAAACCATGTTATTACGATGCTACACAAGATTGTAAAATCATACAACATGCTAAAATTAGGGTTTCATAGTGGACAACATGGACATTTCCATACTAATTAGCAAGGAAAACAACTAGGAATTGACATTTAAAATGTGGAAATTTTTTAACCATAAAGACCTTTTATTAATCATGCATTGAAAAGAAATCAAGAACTGGGTTTAAATATTAAACCTATGGTTTAAAAATAGAATAAAATAGAAAATTATGTTGTGATTTGTATGTGGGGACCAAGTTAAAAGATGATGAAATACTTGTTTCCCTCTAGGTATGGTTCAAAATAGAATGAAGATCAAACCTACAGGTAATAGTAGAAAATAGTTAGATCTAAAAGTGTAGTCCCATAATATTCGGAATAGTTTGGACACTAAAATTAAAACTTCTACAGGTGTCACCATTGTGGTTGAGATCACACAAAATAAAACTCTAATAGATGTTGATAGCATCCTTATTTTAGAGGATATCTCAGATGATAAAGTGGTTGAGGTAGCAACTGATACGCAAAAAATGAGCCTGGGAAACCAAGATAATGACATTTGCGATTGCATGCATAGGGATTATGATTCTCATAAAATTTGTATATTATTTTTGCTTTAAAGAGTACCAACAATGGAAATATACACATGACATATATAGATATAGAAAATCATCAAAACACTCCTTCTAGAAGCATGTTTTAATTTAACTTAAATGAAGTCAACTCGATAATTCAATACCAAGACCAATATAATAATGTTGATATTGTGGTTGGGGACATAACAACTCAAATTAACACAATTAGATCAATAAAAAAAATAAGAAAATCTTGAATTGGGCCAAATTAGCAGAAGATAGGGATACTAGTTTTGAAAGTGATACGACTTCTTTGATAGGTCATCAAATCAACAAAGAAATTTAGAATTACAAATCAAAAAACAAGTTTCAATTCATAGGAACGGATTGAATGGAGTTATATAGCAATAGGTTACAAATACTAAAGATTTTGAAGAAGACTCAATTTTAAATTTGAATGGTTCGTATAGGTGTTCAAAATAAGAGAATAAAAAATTGATCCAAAGACGAGTTGTATAAACTTTGAAATTTTTCCAACTTTTAGCAAAGAGGAGAAAACAACCATAAAATATAATTTAAGGTCTTCTGCCACTAGACCTAGGCCTCACATATTTTTTTAGTCTCTTGTTAGTTTTTCATTTGATGGATTGATATTATCACTTGTTCACTTTCTAAATTTATCTCTAGGGCTTGTAAGAGCCACCCAAAAAAGGTTACTTCTCCTAATTATCAATAAATTTTAGGTGATCATTAAAATAAATAAAAACAAATTAAAAAAAGGTCTCCAAAAACCTTTCAATAAAGCTCTGAACATCTCGAATCTTATATTATATGTCCCACCTAAAGTAAGCCTTTATTTGGGTACTCTTGGAGATGACACCATAATGAAATATGAGAGAATTCCCCATCTCTCTCCTCACCCCTTCATAAAAACGTGAAGAGTGTTTTCCCTCTCCATCTCTAACCATCCATAATGAATCCTTAACCTAAACCCTAGCTTACACGAATATATATATATAGGTATGGGCCAAGGGATTTAGTCAAATTGGGACTCTAGATACTAGAGGGCCTACTACTTAGGCATTGGAATATACTAAGGACCCAAGATAAATAATTAAATTGGCTTCCAAATAAATACTCAAAAATCCCAATTACATTTACTGTAAATATTTTCTTTATTTATTTAATCACGATTAATTTTACTAAATAATAATGACTGCACTCTAATTTAATTATCTCTAAATTAATCGAAATAAAGAGGACTTATTTGCAAAGTTGAATATAGTACATGAAGCGACCATAAATGTGTCTAGAGTGCGTGCTATTTAGTCTCAAGTGCAAACCTGTCGCTCAAGTAATAATCCGATAAGTCGGGTATCGATCCTGAGGGAAACAGGAGGAACGAAGTCGTAACGACTTTGGAAAGACGAAGGTAACCTAACTTGACTCTAAAAAGAAGGATAAGGTGATTTGGATTGTGAAATTACTACAACTAGATGCAAATATGAAAATGAGTAACTAATGAAATTATGAATAAATGAAATGCCATTACTCTAATTAACTAAAGGATTAATGACGATTTGACTAAAACTTTACTTATGAAATGAGAAAGATAGGGCGGGTTACAATCCCCCGCACCCTAGTAATTCACTTCGTAGGATACTAGATTCAAAATTAAAGCTTTAAATGAATCCGTCTTTTTAATGCTCCTAAGTATTAGATATATGAAGGATCATAGCCCACACAATATGTAAGCAAAGCTTGAATTAAAACCCGATCTTTAACACTCCTAAGTGTTACATATATGATGGATCGTAGCCCGCACAGTATGTAAGAAAAGGTTGAATTAAAGCAGCATCGTATTAACCTAAGATTATACGACACAATTCACCAAAGATTTTAATTCCAACTTCTATTTCCACTATCATGAATTACATCGGGTGAGGTTCATGCACCCCGACCCTTGAAAACTTAGTCGATCATATTGAAACTAGAAGAAAACATGTGTTGAATGAAAGAAACCATTTTTACTAACAACTGAATATGAAGAAGAATGAAATTACTAACTAAAAAATTAGCTACAACAAATATGAAAGCAAGAATTGGAATAAAATTACTTGAATTGCAAAACTGGAATCAAAACTAAGGTTTCTTGTTGTTTCTCCTCTAAGATAATTACAAAGTTTCTCTAAAACGGATTAGAAGCAACCTAATGTCTGGGAGTTATTTCAAATTTATAACCTATGAAAATTACAAGAGTTGGTAGCATACAAAACTCTATCAAGAAGAAGATCAGCTCAAATCTCGAACCCCGGATCAATCCGGTCAGGACATATCGGACTGGTCAGGGTAACAACCGGATTGATCCATTTTTCAAATAAACCAGATTGGTCCGCTAGACAGGTCTCTATGCAGTGATTTTGAAGGCCGGACTGATCCATTTTTTTGGGATACTGGATTGGTCCGGTAGACGTATTCTTATTCAGTGATTTTGAGGGCCGGACTGATCCGTTTTTTTGGGATACTGGATTGGTCCAGATTGGCATCTCATTTTCTCTTGAATATCTCTTCAAAATATCTTGATGATCTCACATCTTCGAGTCTTCATAACTTCTTCTCCAGAACTCGGATTGGGATGTCGTTTCTTCCTACACGTTCATAAACTCGATATATTCGACTTTTATTTTGGGTCCTCAACCCGATTCCTGGTGGAAATTATGTTTTTACCCTTTTGATTCATCCTCTTTCTTTTCTCTTGCTTCTTCTGGTTTTCTTCTTTCTTTCATGTATTAAATATCTGTAAAATTAATAAGAAATACATAAAACTGCAATACCCCGTATTTCTGGATATTTATATTTAATTAAATTGGAGAATTAAATGAGAAAATATGGTTTAATTTAAATTATGTAAGAGAAGTAATTTAATGAGATTTATTAAAAATTGTGATTATGGAGTATTAATCGAGAGATAGATACCGAATAATATTGCCTCATTCTATTTACTTAGTGCGAGTAGTAAATAGTTACTTAACGCGTGTAGACCGTTTTGGGGTGAGAATGAGTAATATATTTTTAAGTGACTCAAATGACAATTTAGAGGTCACGGTTAACCCCGGAAGGGTCGAAATAGTCAAAATAGTATACCCAGGGGTACTAGTTAGGTTCTGGGACGTTTTTGGGCTAAGCCGAGACCGTTCAGGGGCGTTTTAGTCTTTTAAAATATTGGAGTGAGAAGTCCTACGGATTTAATAACTCTAAGTCATATTATAAGAGTTGGAGGCTAGGGTTAGAGATAAAAAAAACACACCATAGCCATAGAGAGAAGAGAGAAACAATTCTCAAGGCAAATGGAAGAATTGGGAAGGATTCAAAGGAGACTTTCACTTCAAACTTGTGGGGAAGTAAGATTGAAGGAGAAAAACAATCAATCATCAACAAAAATCACAAAATCAGAACCCCTATATCAAGGCAAGTGTTTATATCAAATCAAATTCAAGTTATAATACCCATGTGTAGGGAGTTTTAAGAATTGGTTGATTCTATTGAAAAACCTTGAATTAAATGTATGAATCGATCATATGTTTGGGTAGGATTGCATGTAGAATGAATCCCTAAGTAAAGATGAAACAAAATTTGAATATATTTGATGATTAACATATAATCTTTATGAGTTCTTGGTTAAAGAACATGAATCTTGAATGACGTAGGGTTTAATTGATGAACACAAGATGTCAATCTGCCAGAATTTTTGACATAACTTTAAACTTATGCCATTTGAATTTTACTTATAATTAGAGTGTGAACCATACATGTATGGAAATTTATATCTCTTAGCTATCCAATGAAGTTGTAATCAGGTCAATAGGAGTTCTGTAGAGGGAGTAATCGACATGTTACTACAGGGTGTTTGATCTGCCAGCATAGTAATCTGCCAGAATTTTGACGTGAATTTAAACGTGTGCGATTTGAGTTGTACTTAGAATTAGAGTGTGTATCATAGATTTATGGAAAGTTCTATCTCTTAGCTTTCCAATTAACTTGGAATTAGGTCAATCGGAGTTCTGTAGAGGGAGAAATCGAAATTTTACTAGAGGGTGTTTAATCTGCCAGAAAATTTACGATTCGTTTCAGCTGCGAGAAAATGTAAGATCTTTCTTTTTAAGACTCAAATGCCTAAAATTTTATCGGGGAAGTGTTTGGGACCTTGATGAAATATATTTCTGTAATAATGATATGGAAGTAGTTTTATGATTGAGTGTTGGACTTTTATTTTGTGAGAGAATTAAAGTGGAGATTCATAGGCTTGATTGTGACGTATTCTAATTCGAGATGATAAGAATATAATTACGAAAAAGTGTGAGCGAGCTTAAATTTATTGAGTCAGTAGGTTAACAAGGGTAACTACTGAATTGATATAACAAGGGGTAACTAGCACCCTTAGAGTTGTGTGAATACTCGAATTAATATGAAAGTGAAATAAATTTGTAAAGCAAACAATTATGGTTAATATAAGAGAATACTATATTACGTACAAGTATGATTGATAGGTTGGGTGTGTACCTACTAAATTGTATGAACTAGTAGTTTGAGATATGTATACCTAAATTAACTACGTTAGGATCGATGAATTATTCCGAACTAACGTAGGGTTATTATATGTTAGGGTCGATGGAGTGTTCCGAACTAACATAGGGTTATTATATGTTTGGGGTCGATGTAAAATGCCGAGCCAAATATTTAAACTGGTGGCGTGATTAAATATTTCAATCCAGAATATGTGTATATAAATAATTGGGGTCGATGTATTATTCTGAACCAATTCTTACTTGGGGTCGATGAATCATTCCGAACCAAGAGTCCTTTACGTGTGTAAAAAGGAAAAAATAGTAATGACTGATATTTAGTATATATTGTGTGTGAAATATATACTTAATGATATTCTACTTCTGTGTATTAGTAGATTGATATATATTATGTATTTAAAGATACATATCAAACTGGTATGTTAAGTAGTGAAACTTAATTACGAAACGTAACGTTAGATAGAGAATATCTATTTAGTAATTTAAGTAGTGAAACTTAATTACAAAAGTGGGAAGATAGAAATGGTAAGAATTGTAATAATTTTAGTAGTGAAACTAAATGAGAAGTCTTGAAGTATAACATAGGTGAAATGTTACTTGATAGTTAATTAACATACGCGAGATGTTAGTGAAATGGATTTGTATTGTATGGGCGGTACGAGAACTTAGATACAGATAAGTTCAGTTGATTACCTTAGTTAGTTTGCTTAAGAAGTATGGCTAGGTAAGCTAAGTGTAGAACGTTAGGTGTGCACAATAGATGAGGAGTGAGTAAACTCAAGAGAGTGTACGAGAACCTAACATGTGTAATCAGTAACCGCATTTTATATTGTGATAAACGCTTGCTAAATATTTTCAAAATTTTTTGAGTACTAACTCTTGCTATAAAATATTTTCAAAACCTTTTAGGTGTCCAGCCACAGGGACGCCATGGATGGTAATTCTATTCCAGGGACTCGAAGCTGTAGCACAGTGGATGCTTACAGGATTTTGAATAGACGATATCTCTCATTCAGATCTAGTACAGGATCTCACACTATTCTATGTATGGACTTGTAGTCCGATATCAGTCTGAGATGTCAGTTTCAGACTAGTAGTTATTCTATTGTTGTTTGGGATTTTTAGCCAATGTTTTATTCGGTAATACTTTTGTTCTGTTGTACTTATACTTTGTTGGTTTGGGTTTTAGTACATGGTAATTGTTTTACTTTTTCCGCATGGTTGATTTTTCTGTTTAAGAAAGATAAAATTTTGGCACCGGTCTAATTTTCACTTAGGTGATTAGTAATTAAAAAGTTTTCGACAGTGATGCTAAGAATGAACCATTTGAGAAACCTGTTTTAATTTAATAAAGGCCTGATCAATTAGGCGGGGTGTCACAAAAACTCGGGATATTTGTTAGACGAAATCGTTAGCACAGATATGAGATCAACTAATTCATTTTACGTTGTCCGAGGTAATAAAAGTCTCTAAATTAAGGGGTAAATTTGGAAGAATTTATGCCTAATTAGTACATAATATAATTCCCCACATTAAGTGTCTGATATCTTCTTGGTTAAATCAATTTACTGTAAATTGATTTTAATCAACATTTAATAAACTCTATGATACTCAGACTTAACTTATTTGCAACTTCACCGGGATTATAAAACAATCCATCGGTCAAGTTTTACTTGGGGGACTCAAAACATATAAGTCTATTAAGGGGTATAATAATCCACAGTATCACCTGGACGCGAACTCTTTTGAATTAGATCTAAGGCATATTCACACAATTGTCACCCAATATATGGGTATCATTCGACCTAATATTATATCGTACCCATAGTAATCAAAGTGATAACGGCACAAGAATTCAATTCCTCATAACTCTCGGGATTAAGAATCAATGCACCCTTTTCAAATAGTGTGGTATTATCAAAGTCTAATTAATACAACCTTTAGACTCAAATCTCATGGGTGGACATGTTCAATACATTCCTGGGATGTACCGATCACAATATTTTTTGTCGAACTATCAGACAAGTTCTTGAACCATCAAATAGGTTCCCACAGTTTGAGATAAAGTACTAGGATTTATTTGCAACCTTATCAATAAGGTGTCAACTCTCAATCTAGGTTGTCAAAATTTTAAGAGTGGTTGAATCAGAAATTCGATCTCCTAGTGATCAACCCGAATCCGACTTGCCGAAATTCCTCCTGAGCTCTATTCACCGACATGTCTAAATATTATTTAAACTAAATATATGGAATTATCGTAACCATGATTCTTATTTAAAAATTAATTGACACACCTTTACTTAAAAGTAAACGCCATACATGGTTTTAAGAACAAAGCCCCAACATAATTAACTTGCTCTTCTAATGGTCAATAGACCTCGGAATTTGAATTAATTCAGGATGAAAGTCTTAGAAAACTAGTAATGTTATTCATCTATTGGTACTAAGACCTATGAACCTGGACTAAATAAGGGTGAACGCCTTAGATATATAGTAATGTTGTTCTTCTAAGGGTCTTAAAATTTCATAACTTTGATTAATTAAGGATTAAAACTTTGATAACTAGGAATGCCTATTGTCTTTGTTTTAAAATCTAAACTATGAGAATTTTTTTGTACAGACTCTTGGCCTCTTAAATAATTTTGAGAGTTGGGATTTTAAAACTGGGTATTTTCAGTCTTCGGTTTAATGAATTTTAAAAATTTCATACTTGCCCCTAAAAATTCTTTTAAAGCACAGGCTGAAAATTTTGAAAATTTGTGACTTATTGTAAGGAGTGTATGTGATAAAGATTTAAACTAATGCACAAATTCCAATAACAAACTTATTTAATTAGTGTCAATTTATGAATCAAGTTAATTCAGCCCTCAAAATCAACTAGCAACGTGCATGCATGTGTCAAACAAATATAAATAAAATATGTGACACAAAGTTCAGAAAAAATCCCCTCAGGGCAAAACCTTTTATTCCACTATAATTTGTAAATTTCAACTTACACGGATTGCAATGAAATACAGTTGTTTGACACACGAATACCTGCAGGCGTCGATTGGTGTTGTTAGCAATGAATTACGCACAGCAATCCATAAGAACCGCAGTCCTATCTTTAGCAAAGTTCCACATGTAGCGAACCTTATTAACACGCAGCCATATGATGTTGAAATCTTCTCCAAAAATGTATGAACACCAGCAAAATGTGTTCTCAAACTCCAAAACAATTCACATGAACAATTGGGACTTTTGTGAATTGACAAAACAAAAGATTAAACTCTAAAAGAAGAATCCAAAAGGTTCAGCTGATTTCGCACTGTTTTCAGAACGTAAAAACATACAGAATTCTTGGAGAAAATGGAGTTCAAAAGAACCTTTTATAAACAACTTAAGGAGGCGGGTCGTTCGAGTGAGACACGATGTTGTTTGAAGTATAGTGTGACACACGATATCGTTTGAACGATATACGGTGTCGTTCAAACGAGACCAATGAAATAATATTTTTTTCTCATTTATTATTTCAGTAACTGGATTTCCTCAAACATTTCGAAAAATATTTTTTTTGACGAAAAACATTTAAAGCTCCGCTCTAACACTTAGAAAATATTTTGTGAAAAAATATCCCAATATCCTAAGTGAATTATTAAGAAATTAAAAACAAAACTTTACCATATTCATTTCGCGGAGGCTTGATCGTTGATGAAGCTTGATATCCGGACCATCTTGTTCCGTATTTGATCTTGAACATATTCGACGGTTGTAGCGACATAAGACATACTAAATTGTGACGGACTATGTCCTTCAAAATATCCCCCTATGTCTATGCCGGTACAAAATAAAAACATTTGAATTATCAATCTCAAAAATGACCTATACAAATATACTCTCCCATAAACTCAAAATTGGAAAGATAAACTGTCAAGTCTTCAAACTTTGCTTCAATAATCAATTCTTCAAAACATCAAGCAAGTCTCATCAGGGTGTGCATCATAATGTTCTTCAATTTATACCTACACACATAAGACAAAACAAATATTACATGACGTATCGAGTTTCAAATGATATAAGCATAAATATGAAAGTGTGGGTACCCGAAATTATAATGATGGGCCTGGACGAGTAGCCTAATTGTAGCGGTCCAAAGTCCAGGCCCCTTATACCTTAAATCGATTATGATTTAGTCTCTTCCCATGTTCCCATTAAGGGGCACTTTAAGAAGAGATGGGAAACGTGGAGGAGTCCCACACCCCCACTCACTAGAATGAACATGTATATAACAAACGCTAGGTCTGGGGCAAAGGACACATTCTTTTTATTCTCTGTAATCACTCTCCGGAGAACACAGAAAAAATATTGACTGCACCACCGTGGACGTAGGCATCTTTGCTGAACCACGTACATCCTTTGTTGTGTGATTGTCATTTTGCATTCCTTATTCTTACTTGGTGATTGCCTTTCTCTTATCTATTTGTGTTGCATAATAATTTTCACCACAATTGGCGCTGTCTGTGGGAACGTTTATCTTCCCTGAGAAAGCCCACACCAAAAAAAGGAGTTCGAAATGTCTGGTCACGGTAGTAATGCTCCCCAGGCAGGGGATATTCAAGAATCCCCCTGCTCCTCGTAGGATTAGGTCTGAAGTTCGACGTTCAGATCACAGGGCTCGCCCAGAAAGGCCAGCCTCAGAAGAAAGCCAAGGACCAGCGAGATCCACGCAGATATCCAGGCTGATTGATGCATACGAGGCAAGGCTCCAAGAGCAGAGGGAGTCTTCTCGCAGGCACGAGGATGAGAACACTCACCTCAAAAGAAGATTAGAAAGAATGGAGAGAGAGCTCCATCGTGGTACCAAGAAACGTCTGTACCACACTCCTAGCCCTCAGGCGAGCAAGTCTCGCAGCCGAGGAAGGAGCCCCAGGTGCGAATCCCAAAGAGCCGAGCAAAACGAGTCAGAGGACGACCTGCTCGAGCAACTGCGACTATCTCGCAGCCACAGAAGCCCGGATCGTAGCAACGAGAACATACAAAATATGGTCCGAAGGGAGATGGACCAACATCCTGCCCATCACGGTACAAGATCGACCCGAGAACTCGCTAGACGAGCTCTCAAAACTCAAATGAACTCACCTTTCTCTAGGGAAATTGAGGAAGAATAAGCCCCCAAGAAGTTTTCCATTCCAAGGTTCAAAATTTATGACGGTAAGACTGATCCCATTGATCACGTCAGGCAGTACCGACAAGCCATGACCCTCTGGAACCACCGAGATGCGCTAATGTGCCGAATTTTCCCCTCGAGCCTGCATGACGTAGCACAGAAATGGTTCGAAAGGCTCCCCCACCGGTCCATCCAAAGTTTCAACTCCCTGGACGATCTCTTTACGGCCCGATTCATTACTAGTAGCTCCCATCCTAAAAGGATGGATGCGCTGCTGACAATGAAAAAGACGCCCCAAGAGACCCTCCGAGACTACGCGAAGAGGTACTGGGAATTGTTCAACGAGGTCGAGGATTGTTCGGAGCAAGTGGCAGTGGCCTCTTTCAAAATTGGGCTACCCAGCTCTTCCCTTCTGTACCAGTCCTTGACAAAGAAGGAGGCCATAACCATCGACGACCTTATGGCCCGCATCGAGAAGTACGCCAAGGTGGAAGATGTCACCCGCCTCATTACAGGGGGAAACGGTTGAGCTAAGCTCGCTGCCAAGGGCAGTGACAAAACTGATAACCAGAAGAAAAGAGGAAAGAACGGGGGCAAAAACGGCTCCAAGAACGGAGGCAACAATGATGTGTCAAGAGCATTTTAGGCGGTCAACACCGTCTTTCGAGAACCAATTTACAAAATTCTCGTGAAAATCAATGACGAACCATTCGTCAAGTGGCCTAGGAAAATGGGGGGAGATCCCTAAAAAAGAAACAACGTGCTGAGATGCGCTTTTCATAAGGAGGGGGGACATAAGACCGAGCATTGCAAGGCCCTTAAGTCTCACCTCGAGGATCTAGACCAATCTGGGCATTTGAACGAGTTTGTGGACAAGAAGGCAGAGAAAGCGGCTGCCAATAGAGAGGTGAGACCTGACAACGTGCTCGAAGATGATGTTGGACATGAATTCGCGATAATTCATGGGGCATCTGATGCCAAGAAGATCCAAGGAAATTTAGCTCGAATGGAGATGAAGAAGCTTACATCGGTGATGCAAGCTTTTTAGATCGATCCAGCGAAGTCACAGTCAGGAAAGCGTCGACGAGCAGATAATGTCAACTATAATAAGCATATTGTTTTCACAGATGAAGACTTGGTGGGAGTGAGAACCCCACATCACGATGCTTTGATCATTACCCTCAGGATAGCTAACTTTGACGTCGACAAGTTGCTCGTCGACCAAGGAATCTCGTCCGAGGTAATATATCTCGACCTATTCATAAAATTGAAGTTAAGCATCGCCGACCTAAAGGAAGCTATTGTCCCTTTAGTTGGCTTCGCTGGAAAAATAACTATGCCCCTGGGAAAGATCGTACTGCCAGTGCGCGTGGGAAACATCTCCAAGATGATTGAGTTTTTGGTGGTTGACATCGACTCGCCATACCAAGCCATCCTCGACAGGGGATGGCTACATGCGATGAAGGCAGTCTCCTCGACCTACCATCAGAAACTCAAGTATGTAACTGAGTGAGGAGTAATGGAGATCCACGGAGACCAAGCAATGGAGAGAAGGTGCTTCATAGCAGCCATCCGACCAAAACCAGAGAAGAAGGCCAATCAGGCCAGCGAGAAAGTTGAAGAACAAGAAGGTCTGACACCTTCTAAATAGCAATTAAAATACGAAATACCTGGAGTAGAGGAGACCAGTCTCCCCCCCTCTGAACAGGTCGTCGAAGACCTGGTAGAGGTTACACCTAGGGATGGCGACAGTAACAGAGTTTTCTTGATTGGAGCCTCTCTCACTGACCAGGAACAAAAGGAACTGATAACTCTGCTGAGACGCAACGTAGATATTTTCGCGTGGGAACCATACGAGCTGCCTGGAATTGATCCTAGTATGGTTTGTCACCAGCTGCACGTCGATCCCTCCTTCAAACCAATCACGCAGAAGGCACAACGAACTGCACCCGAGAAGGCAAAAGCCATAGAAAAAGAAGTAGAAAAACTACTGGATGCAGGATCCATACGGGAAGTATAATTCCCCAAATGGTTATCCAACCCAGTAGTAGTTCCAAAAAGCAACGGGAAGTGGAGAGTTTGCATCGACTTCACCGACCTTGATAGAGCATGCCCTAAGGACAGTTTCCCCCTCCCAAAATTGATCAACTGGTAGACGCTACTATAGCTCATGAGAGAATGAGTTTTCTCGACGCATACTCCGAGTATCATCAGATCCCACTATATGCCCTGGACCAGGACAAAACAGTATTCATCACCTTAGTTGGACTATACTGCTACAAGGTCATGCCCTTCGGGCTAAAAAATGCAGGGGCAACCTACCAGCGGCTGGTCACCAAGATGTTCAAGGATCAAATGGGAAACACCATAGAAGTCTACATCGATGATATGCTCATTAAAAGCAAGAAGAAAGAAGACCACCACTCAGACCTATCAAGCACCTTCGAAATCCTCAGGAAATACCGAATGAAACTTAACGTGAGCAAGTGTTCTTTCGGTGTCCAGTCAGGAAAATTTATTGGGTACTTGGTCAGTAAGAGAGGCATTGAGGCCAACCCAGAGCAGATCGATGCAATAAACAGGGTACAACCTCCTCGCACGGTCCAGGACGTACAGAAGCTCACCGGTATACTCGCTGCCTTAAACCGATTCATTTCAAAGTCCTCAGAGAAGTGCAAGCCTTTTTTCCAGCTTCTAAAAGGAAACAAAACGGTAGAATGGAACTAGGATTTCTCGCGGGCACTAGACGAACTAAAGGCTTACCTCAGTTCCCTACCACTGCTCGTCATACCACAGGAAGCAAATACCTTGTACTTGTACCTCTCCGTTTCCAACCACACTGTCAGTTCTGCATTAATGTACGAAGTTGCAGGAATCCAGCACCCCGTTTATTACGCGAGCAAGACCCTACTAGACGCTGAGTAGAGGTGCCTACCCCTGGAGAAGCTCACCTTTGCACTAGTTGTGGCTTCGAGAAAGCTCAAGCACTATTTTGAATCCCACACTATAATCGTCCTTACATCACACCCCCTTAAAGCGATCGTGAGGAAGGCGGATTTGTTAGGCAGACTGTCTAAATGGTCAGTCGAGCTCGGACGATTTGACATCCAATTTTAACCAAGGAACGCAATCAAGGGGCAGATCATTGCTGATTTCATAGTCGAGTTCACAGGTGAGCAACCTTCCAACCAATTCCACCAATAAGATAAAAGAGGAACAACGCAATGAAGGAACTCTGGAAATTATTCGTTGATGGAGCCTCCAACTCCAAGGGGGAAGGTGTAGGCATTGTCCTCATTAGTCCATAGGATACAATCCTTGAACAAGGAATCAGGCTTGGATTTGCAGCCTCCAACAACGAAGCAGAATACGAAGCCTTAATAGCCGGCCTCCAGAAGGCGCACACTTTGGGAGCAAAGCATTTACAGGTGTTCGGCGATTCTCAATTAGTCTCCAATCAGATAAGTGGAGATTACTGTGCAAAAGATGAAAGAATGGCAGCGTACCTCGCCTTAGTGAAAAGACTAATGGCGAGTTTCGAAGAGATAAATGTCCAGCAGTTTCCCAGAGGGCAGAACAGCCATACTGACGCCCTAACAGCCCTAAGCTTAGCAATCAATTCCGACTTAAAAAGGACAATCCCCATCGATTTCCTCTCTCACCCGAGCATTAACCGTAACAGCGAGCTACCAAGCGTGGAGAAGATGCTCCGAATTGAGTTTGCACCCAGCTGGATGGACCCATTAAGGGACTATTTAAAGGATGGCACACTTCCAGATGATAAGAAGACTGCTCACCAGATAAGAGTCAAAGCTGCTCGCTTTCACTTATCTCCTGAGGGCAGGCTGTACAAGAGATCATTTTTTGGTCCCTACCTCCAATGTGTTCACCCAAAGGATTTTGAGCAAGTTCTACACGAGCTCCACGAAGGAATCTGTGGAAGCCATATTGGAGGAAGATCTCTGGCTTTCTAAGGGATGAAGGAGGGCTATTGGTCGCTATATTTGCAAATGGACTCTGCGGTGTATGTCCGCAAGTGCTTGAAATGCCAGCTTCATGCTCCTATGGTCCACCAACCTGATAGCGACCTAAAATCATTATCCAGCCCATGGTCGTTCCCCCAATGGGGGATCGACATCGTAGGACCACTTCCTACTGCCACCGGAAATCGCAAATATCTGCAGGTCGCAACTGACTACTTCACCAAATGGATCGAGGCAGAACCCCTAGCGAACATCTGAGATGCAGATATGATAGGTTCATATGGAGAAATATAATTACCCGCTTTGGCATCCCCAGAACCATCATCACTGACAATGGAACGCAGTTCGAGAGAGGATCCTTTTAGAGTTTCTACGACGAACATGGAATCAGACACCATTTTAGCTTGGTGGCCTATCCTCAGAGCAATGGCCAAGCCGAGGCTTCCAATAAGACAGTGATCGACGGGTTACAGAAATGATTAAATCAAGCTAAAGGTGCATGGGTAAACGAATTACCCCATATTCTATGGGCCTACCGAACCACTCCACGACGAGAAACGGGGGAAACTCCATTTTTGCTGACATATGGAATGGAAGTCGTCATCCCATTACAAGTAGGCTTACCAACAATGAGGTCCAGCCTTGTCGACCAGGGCCATAACGATGCAGTATTGCTCGCTGAGCTCGACCTAGCCGACGAGCGCCGAGAGCTAGCCCTAGTAAAACTAGCGAGCTATCAGCAACAACTCGCAAGGCATTATAACAAAAGGGTCAACCCAAGGGCATTCCAAGTTGGGGACTATGTCCTGAGGAAAGTCCTGGGCAGCGCACTAAAACCATCAGATGGCAAGTTAGGGCCAAACTGGGAAGGACCATTCAAGATAATTAGAGACGACCCGCAAGGAGCTTATCACTTGGAAACAATGGAGGGAAGAAAGATACCCCAAGCGTGGAATGCAGCCAACCTTAAGAAATTCTATTTCTAGATTCTTCTTTTTATCTTTGATTGTGAAACTGGAAGTTTATTTCCTTGTCATTAATAAAAAGTTGTTTGACAGTTGCATTCTACGAAGTATCAGTCAACTAACTTACATTTTACGAGCTGTCAATAAATATATTTTATGACACACACCGATCATTACACCATAGCAGGGAAATGCCCCTCCTCAGGTCTTCGTTATGAAACACGAAAGACCTCTTAGCATTTCTCCTGGCAATATATGAAGCCCTACAGGAGATCCTTAGGCAATATGGCCAAATTAAAACTGGTCGCCAAACCATCTTTGGTTAAATAAAATCCTGATCGGGTAGAACATTCAACACCAGGTGTGTCCTTGCCAATTGCCACACTTAGGCCTAAGGGAGTGTGACGACACGACCTAAAAGGTAAAGTGGTGCACAATGGTATCTCGATAGTATACTGGACTGGAAGGACACTTGCGTAAAAATACAAATTTAAAAATCCTAAAGGAGCGAGAATATGGAGAATATAATACACTTGTTTAGTCGGCTAAATTAGCCCAAAACATAAATTTTATATTAATCCATCATATTTACTACAAGTACAGTACATGTTTAGTCGGCGAGCTCGCCCAAAACATTGACATGACATCACTTCAATACAAAATACACAGAGTAACTACTGGCAAAATCTCAGTGGGGGTGAGGCCTCTGAACGAGATAATCAGCCACTTGAGCTCTTCGTCCATCATCAGGAGCACGAACTAACTCTTCCTCGACTTCATTAGCATCCGACTCCAATAGCTGCCGAGGGATGGCATCGATAGGTATCCACTGATCATATCTCCGGAAGGGATTGGGCATCCGAGTTGAAGGAGATATTTCATGGCGATACCAAAGCACTGAGTTCCTTGGAACTTGCATCTCCTTCAAATCACTCAACCACCCGTTGATGAAGTCAAGCTCTTCAAATTCTATTAGCCTCGTTGGAGCATCTAGCTAACCCTAGTCATAACCGTCGGCCCATACTCGCCGAGGTCCCTTTACAAATAGGTTCCACAGCGGAGTAACATCCCTTTGAAGCCCAGCAGCGATCACATATGCTCGTTGGACATCACTGCGAAGCTCTTCCATTTCCATATCTGAACTCCTGGTGATCCTGCCAGCTCACGGAACTGATGGACCAGTAGAAGCTCACAGCACAGGAGGAACGTTGCTCGGGCCAGCCCTAGCTCGCGATGATGAAGAGCCTCATAATACTGCAGGAGCGGTGCTCGGCACATGCTCCCTAAGGCGCGAGACCTCTCTCCTTAAAGATTCATTTTCTTGCTGAAGCATTTCCCCAACCTGGTTGATCTCAGAAGCATCGAGAAGCTTTGCTCTCAGTGTATTCACCTCTTCCTGCACTGAAGCACCAACTTATTCCATCTCTTGAAGCCTATCCTTCAACTTGGCCACAAGCTTAGATTGATCTTTATACTTCTGATTCCTTAACCTAAGAGATTTACAAAGCCTAACATAGGCTTGGCGAACCTGAGGACTTGCATTGGGACCAAGAGTCCTGCCCAATTGAGATGTGGCAGGAATACACTCTTCTACATCAATCAACTATAAGACATAAGAGGGCATCGAAAAGAAAGACAAATCAGTGCACTGGGAAAAAGAAACCTTTACATTGATAAGGGCTAAAAGTACATCGAGCAGTGAAAAGAAAAATTACAAACAAAGATACAAAAAGTAACCCTAGATGATAACTAATTAGCAACCTTAGGCTGCCTAGAGGTAGCTGGCTGCTTCCCCTTGTCAGTGACAGTAGAAGCACCCCCCCTCAGCAGGGGAAACCTCTATCGCCTTAGCAGAAAGGTCCTCAGCAGGCAACGTTTGGGAAACAGGCTCAACGCCTTCAATGGCAGGGCTAGGAGCTTCTTCGTCCACAGTCGGCTTCGGACCCGGGTCATGCTCGTCGAACAAAGAAGAGTCGGCATTAACACCAGTAGCTAAAAGGGACTTGTTCCAACCTTTCTTGAAGTTCAGACGGCTGATGTAGCCTATCTGAACCTCGGCATCTTCATATGCAACAGTCCACCCGGAGTTGTATGAATCCTCCCTAATGGTGGCTGCCTGGGACTCTTTCTCCTTTAACTGCTCAGTCAGCACCTTATTCTCCTCCATAACAGCCAACTTGCTCGAGCAGACCAGATCATAGGCCTACCTCAGCTCGATCAAATCTTTAACTACCGCATCCCTCTCTCAGATGGAATTAACGAGAGTTAGGTCAGAAGAAGCTCGGACGGTATCAGCAACCTTAAGAGAAGCCTTGAGCTCCGTACCCTTCAACTTTAAGGCGGTATTCTACTGCTCCATCTCGACATTTTTCTTCACCAGCTCGTCGCGAGAGCGATAGAGCACAGCGAAGTCAGTCACAAACTGCAGAAATAAAAAAGATATTAGAAAGAGGAAATAATCAGGAATTAAGAGATATTAATGAAAATAAATGGACTTACCAAGGCTAGCCTCTGGTTCGCCTGCAGGGTTAAGTGGTCAGTCCCTGTTGCCCTTTGACGATCAGCAATCGAGGCTCCCTCGGGCAAAGCAGACACCGGGACTAAGTCTTGTCCAGCCTTCATCCTTGACTCTATCTTTCTCCTCTCTTCCTATTTCTCCTTCTCCATTCTCCTCCTCTCCTCCATCCTCCTCTTCTCCTCTATCTTCTTTCTTTCCTCCTCTTTTTTTCTCTCCCTCTCTCTCACCTGCTCTTACTCTTTCCTCTTTCTCTCTTGCTCTTGAGTAGAAGATCGAGAACCAGTAACTACAGCCCCAGTGCTGGAGTTCTGCTTCTTTGACCTCTGAGCGAGGAGCACATGATCATCGTCATCATCATCTCGAATCAGGTTTTTCCTTCGAGGAACCATCTCCTCGCTTGAACTGCTGGATGTGCTCGAAGATTCTCGAGCTTCAGAAACTTCCTCCGAGTCAGAAGAGCTACTACCAACGGAGCTCCCTTCACCAAAGTTGCCTTCAGCACCACCTGCGATAACACTCTCAGAACTGCTCTCCTCCTCGTTCAACTGAATAGGATCAGTAGCAGTTTCTTCAGAGGTATCAAACTCAGGGACACTGTCTACTGGCCTCGCTATAAAGCTAGAACCAACGTTCTTATATTCGAGTAGGAAAGCAGAAGACTGGGGGTGCTCGCCGTCAGCTAAGGGCTCCCTGATATTCCAGGCCTTGACCAATTCAGAAAGATGAACCTCGCTGAGAGAAGGTTCCAAGTTCTTCGACCTCGCTGAAGAAAAAAATAGGAAAAGTCAGAACAATCACAAATCAGTAAAAGAAATTGAAGGAACAGAGCAAAGTCTACCTATGTATTCTTCCTCAAAAAAGGGAACAGAGAACCTATCAGCCCTCGACCCCTCAAACTGGGGAGAAAACTGCCAATTTCTAGCAAGGAAGCCCTCTTGCTAATAGTCCTTATGGGAATCAGGTAGGTTTACTACCAATACCCTGTCAGGACTCTTGGATTTGAGATAGAGAACACCAGAACTAGTCCGAGAAAAAGAATAGTAGAAACAGACCTCGGCGATCCCTAACTTAGTACCATATAACTGGTTTATTCTATGAACACCATTGATTATCTTCCGCACGTTGGGCGAACACTGTGCGGGAACAATGTTGAAATAACCAAAGAAATGTAAGAATAGATTGTTGGGAGGAAAAGTAAGTCCCCCTTGGGAAAGAAGCAAGACATGGATCCAATGGGCATCCTCTATCTCTCTAACGTTTCTAGGGGAGAGGCGCACTCAATCTCTACCCACTCAGGAATATTGTAAAACTTTCTAAACTCAGAGATCGACCAATTACCAATATTTGCCATCAGAAAACCCTAAAGGAACAAAAAATTCAAAGAAAAAATACAAAGAGAGGTCATAGGAAACTTACAAGATGAAAGTTCGACTTGAATAATGGATAATCACAAGCCCAAACGACGAAGAAGATCGAAAGCGATGAAAATTAAGACTGGACGAAGAGAGTGTGAATCGCTAGAGCTCACAGGAAATGGAAGAGTGCTGAGAAGGTTGAAACGACCGTCAAAAAGTGGCTGCTCTGAATAAAACCTTGAAGTATTACTAATCATGGTGCACAGACCACGAAGCGGGTGCCGCCAGAATCAGTCCTCAAATTTTGGGAAAAGTTGCACGATATACGACTCAGCCATTATGACAAATCATTTAAGTTTATTGAGCCCAAAGCATGGCCCAAAAAACTTAGGGGCAATTGTGGGTACCCGAAATTAGAATGATGGGCCTGGACGAGTAGCCCAATTGTAGCGGCCCAAAGTCCAGGCCCCTTATACCTTAAACTGATTATGATTTAGTCTCTTCCCATGTTCCCATTAAGGGGCACTCTAAAAAGAGATGGGAAACGTGGAGGAGTTCCACACCCCCACTCACTAGAATGAACATGTATATAACAAACCCTAGGTCCGGGGCAAAGGACACATTCTTTTTATTCTCTGTAATCACTCTCCGGAGAACACAGAAATAATATTGACTGCACCACCGTGGACGTAGGCATCTTTGCTGAACCACGTACATCCTTTATTGTGTGATTGTCATTTTGCATTCCTTATTCTTACTTGGTGATTGCCTTCTCTTATCTATTTGTGTTGCATAATAATTGTCACCACAGAAAGCATAATCAATTCTTCCCCATACTTAAACTACCGCATAAATTCATAATTCGTTCTCCCCCTTTATATTTGTTCGAAATAGACAAGGAAAAGAATAAATCTAATAAATCAAATCGAGGTGTCACGATAAATAAGGCAAACAAACTATTTTTGATTTTTTAGATTTTTCATACAAAAATGAAAAAATGATGTTACGAAAATCACACACCATGAATTTACACTAAGATAACCAAATCATGGAAACGGAATGAATGGGTGTGAACAAATTCGATGGAAAATCGACTCAATCATGACATGTATGCACGATAAATAAATGTACTCCTAACGAATCAACATAAAAATAGTCCTTAGGTGTAAAATTGTTGAATTTAGATGACATCGCTTAATCATATCAACAAATCAAAGTATAAATAATTCCACATCAATAACGTCCAAAACTATGTAATACTTTTTCATGACTTTCAAGGACATGCTAACTGTATTTAATTCCATCCAAACTACCTCATTAAAAGATAATGCTTTTATTTTTTCTTATGAGGTGATAAAACTAAAATCTATTGGCCCATTTCTGGCATAATTTTCTTTTTATTGCCTTTCAATTTTTTCAGGCTCTTTTAAACCTCATTGGACCCTGGAATGATGTTGTGACTCGGTCATCCTAAATGTCAATTCATATATGATGTAAACAAAATACAAAACTCTTTTTGGAATTTTCAATTCTATCAAAATAAAATCTTTTTATATTTTTCAAACACTGTTCAGTATCAACCCAGTAGTACCAAATAATATAACAATATGAACCAGAGGACTCCAAACAGGTAAATGCAGAAAACCATCCATGGTCGTTCAAATGAAACTCAATGTCGCTCGAACGAAAGGGCCTGTCTTTAGAATGACATCTTCGCATGACAGGAGATCTCGCTCAAACAAGAAAACAGAAATCCCCCACTCTGACCAGAATTTTAAACAATGTTGCCCAGTGG
Organism: Sambucus nigra; assembly: GCA_949130495.1. NCBI lineage: Eukaryota > Viridiplantae > Streptophyta > Magnoliopsida > Dipsacales > Adoxaceae > Sambucus > Sambucus nigra. The sequence goes on from OX422208.1 coordinate 400,107,396, forward strand.
AAAAATTTCCAAAAAAAGATACCTGGAAGGTGCTGACAAATACAAAACAGATCTAAAACAGTAGTAAGATTAAGAAAAGAAATAAAGTATAAAGTACAAATGGTACATAATAGCAATAGGCATGAGATAACATCATGCAAATCAACATGTGCTAGCAAACACGTCTAGACCTCAATCGGTAGGTACAGTGGAGTTTTCCAAAGACGGTGACATATTTTGAAACAACTCCATCAAATCATGTGAAATATTGACCAAAAATGTTACCTGCTCCCCAATATGTGCAAACTCTCTTATGTAGTCATCTGGAGCGTCAGGTGTGGGTGCGTGCGTGTGAACAACCGTAGTAGCATAACGTGGCACATAACCCAACTTAAAAAAAACTCTCTCAAGTGTCCTGATCTCTTGCAGTGTGTGAAAACATAAACTGGTCTAGGTACACCTCTATCAAAATGTCTCCTATGCCCCATCCTAATAGGTACAAGATGCCTAGGTGGGTCGGTTCGAGAGTCATGTGATTCTAACACTAAGATAGGAACCAGCTCGGGTGCAGCATGTGACGTATATGCACCATCATGACTTCTCTTAAACTCTCACCACTACCCAAAATGGGCTTGAGAACCAACTTTTCAACCTTCTTATATGCATTCTCTAAAGGTACTTTGACCTCTCGAGCACGTTCGAGACCACTCTCGAGTTGGGATACACGTGTTGTCAGACTAGACATCGTGTCGGTCAAGTCACACTTTTCCTTCTTTAAAACTTTTTTTTCTCTCTCCAAATCTAAAACCCAATGACCCAAATCCCTATTATACTTCTTTGTTTTTAAGGTCTCGGTGTATAAATCCCTAAAATATTTTTGGAGCTCACTTTCATCTCCACTCTCATACTCTCTCTCACCCCCACTAAAAACACTCGACTCATCATCGTCGCTCTCGTGTACACAATCATCGTGGTACAAAGTGGGTGTGCTCACACGACTCAAAAAATCTACACGCATCCCATGCACCAAACCTTTACCAGACTCATCTACCTCATCTCCCTCACTATCACTAGTGGCAGGTATGGCTACTTTCTTGCCCTCTCTCCTAAGTCTAGTGGGACACTCAAATGACTTATGCCCTTTTCCCACACACTCAAAAAATGTCAGATTTTCAAAAAAAAAATCACCCTCTTTCTCTTTCTCATCGCTTTCTTTGGCCTTGTCTTTCTTTTTGTTTTTCTCCGAAAACTTTTATTGGAAGAATTTTATTTCAAAAACAGGAGAAACTTTTTAAATTTCTTTACAAGCAGGGTCATGTTAAAATCAGACTCGGACACACAGAAACTCACTTTCTTTTTCATATCACTGGTGGACATTTCCTTTCCTTTTCTAGTTTGGGCTTTAAATGCTATCCCTCTATCTTTAGGTTTGACAGTGTCAGGGAACATGTTAATTTCGTACGTCTGGAGGTCTCCTACCAATTCTTCTAATTTTAGATGACTCAAATTTCCTAAGGTATTTAAAACAGTCACTTTCTGGACAAAACGTTTAGGCAGCGATCTTAAAATCTTTTTAACCACTCGTGCATCAGGTATAGGCTCACCAAGATTAAAACTAGTGTTGACAATATCAGACAAACGTGCATAAAACTCGTCAAAAAACTCAGTCTCTAACATAGTGATCGTCTCAAATTGAGTGGTCAAATTTTGAATTTTAGACTCTTTGACCGCGTTAGTGCCTTCATGGGTGAGTTGAAAAATATTCCACCCTTCTTTAGACGTGGTGCACGTCATAATACGTCGAAACTTGTCAGGGGTGACATTTTCGAAAACTGCACTAAGCTCTCGTGAATTATAAGTGCCCCACCTAAACTCATCCTCAGTCCAGTCTGACACATATTTTAAATTCGTGACTTTATTTGAGGTGACAGTGGGAGGAGTCCAACCTCTTTCACAAATTCACCAAACTCTCGCATCAATTTCTTTTAAGTGGGATTTCATGCGGGCTTTCTAGTAAGCATAATTAGACCCGTCAAAAATTGGCAACCAGTTATATAAGTTTTCACTTGGAAACATTACGACAATTTTAAAAATATGATTTTTCAAAAAGAATCAATTTCACTCAATTTTGCAGAAAATAGGAGTACGCGATAAATTAGCATAACCTTCCATGATACCAATTTGTAAGGAGTGTGTGTGATAAAGATTTAAACTAACGCGCAAATTCCAATCACAAACTTATTTAATTAGTTTCAATTTATAACTCAAGTTAATTCAGCCTTCAAAATCAACTAGCTACGTGCATGCATGTGTCAAACCAACATAAATAAAATATGTGACACAAAGTTCAAGAAAAATCCCCTCAGGGTAAAACCTTTTATTCCACTATAATTTGTAAATCGTAACTTATACGAATTATATTGAAATAAAGTTGTTTGACACACGAATACCAGTAGGCGTCGATCGGCATCGTCAACAATGAATTACGCACAACAATCTACAAGAACTGCAATCCTATCATCAACAAAGATCCACACGCAGCGAACCTCAATGACACGCAGCTATATGATGTTCAAACCTTCTCCACAAATGTATGAACACCAACAAACTATGTTCTCAAACTCCAAAACAATTCATTTGAACAATTGGGACTTTTGTGAATTGATAAAACAAAAGATTAAACTCTAAAAGAAGAAGAGAAAAATTTCTACTAATTTCGCACTGTTTGGAGAATGTAAAAACGTACAGAGTTGAAAAGACCCTTTAATAAACAACTTAAGGCGGTGGGTCATTCGAGCGAGACACGATGTCGTTCGTGCGAGACACGATGTAGTTTGAAGTATCGCGCGACACATAATTTCATTTGAACGATATACGGTGTCGTTCAAATGAGACAAATAAAATAATATTTTTTTTCTCGTTTATCCTTTCAGTAAATGCACCACCTCAAACAGTCTGAAAAATATTTTTTTGACGAAAAACATTTAAAGCTCCGCTCCAACACTTAGAAAATATTTTGTGAAAAAATATCCCAATATCCTAAGTGAATTATTAAGAAATTAAAAACACAACTTTACCATATTCATTTCGTGGAGGCTTGATTGTTGATGAAGCTTGATATTCAGATCATCTTGTTTCGTATTTGATCTTGAACATCTTTGATGATTATAGCGGTATACAACATACTAAATTATGACGGACTATGTCCTTACACTTATGATTTTTCAAAAAGATCCAAACTTAAAGTCTTTAGAATGATTATCTTGGATCCTTATAATTACATTTTTATAGAATGAAGGATAAAGTCCTTGGAACTCTTTTAAGGTTAAGGTATATAGGGTCTTAGATAACCTAATAGAGTCAAGGATAAATGCTTTGCAACTCTTATATTGGGTCCTAGGACATTAAGAATCATTTTTCAAATCATGGATGGATGGATTATAATTCTTAGAGCTATGCGTATAAGGTTATTGGACATCAACCTCTTTTTTAGAGACAAGGATAAATTCTTTGTAACTCCTTTTTATGGGTAATATGACCTTAGAGTTTATTGAGTAACCAAGGATGAATGCATTTATGTTCCTTTGGTTTGTAAGTCAGAGGTTATCGGACATTAAACTTTGTTTAAATCTAAGGATTGGCACCTTGTAACTTTTTATTATACTACATAACGACAAAGATGGTAGCAAAAAGGTTCCTTTCATTCCACTTCAATAACCAAGTATATAATTGGAAATATGTTTTGAGATGCTATATGTTCTAGGGATGGTGGAGATAATATTCCTCCATATCCTTCAGGTGATAGCCGTCGGGCCTAGCGATTTTGGTAACCACACAAGGACCTTCCCATTTAGGGCCTAAACTCTCTTCTATTGGCTTTCTAGTTGTGATTGTGACATCTCTTAGGAACAAATATCCTAACTAGAAGTCTCCATGGTGTACTTTTTACTAAAGTGGGACATTCTACTCTACTTTTATTCTTTCAACCTGATAAAAGTGACTACACCACGCTCCTTTAGCTCATATAAGGAACATTAAAGTAGTTCATTGTTTGACACTTCCTCAAAGTGAGCGATCCTCTATGTCAGGATTTCTACCTTAATGGAAACAAGTGCCTTAGTGCCATAGGTCTGCGAGAAAGTATTTTCCTAAGTGAAACCTTTGATAGTGGTTTTGTGAGCCAAAAGTATGCTCAGATGCTCCTCAGCCCGTAGACCCTTGGCCTTTACAAACTTCTTCTTTAGTCTTTGGAATATTGTTATGTTCATCATTTCCACTTGTCCATTCGCTTGAGGGTGACCAGGTAAAGAGTAGCGGTCGCTGATCTCATAGTCTGCACATAATTCTCTGAATGTAGGGTTATTAAACTACTTTGAATTGATTGAATATGCTGCTTCTAAAGGTCTTTTCTTATTCCTTGTGGGAGTGTTATAACATTTTTTTAGTTTTCTTCTTGTCTCCATGTACTTCTCCCACACCTATGGGGGTGGTAACCTCATAATCATCTTTCGAGTAGACATAAAAATATCTAACGAGTTAAATGAGGGTTTGTCTATAATAACTTTTTAGACTGAGGGTAGGTCTACCATTAGGAACTTATTCATAATGTTGGAGTAACATTCCTTAGAACCCATGGTGAGATGAAGAGTGATATACCCGATGAAATTGCTATGTTCTCCATTGAAAACAATTAAGGGAGTTATAATAAGCATCATGTTCTTCTGGGTTACACCCATGACTTTAAAAGCATCAAGGAATAAAATATCTATTGAGCTTCTAGTCTAAACTAACACCCTCCTCATATTTTCATTGCCTACTATGACGGTTATGACTAGAGGGACATCATACGAAAGGGTAATCCTTTTGAGGTCTCTATTTAGGCAGATCATCACGGAACCTTCTTTGGTGAATTTCTCGAGCAATACACGCTATTAATATTATCTCCTTCCAAATGCATGCTTCTTAGATAAGATTTTTTTTATATAGAGGATGGTCCTCCTCTATTAAACCCTCTCAAAATAATGTTGACATTGATCAATGGGAATTTATCCTTGTTCTTATTATTATATTCAGCTTTGAGGTATCCTCGCTTGACGACTCCTTCAAGGGATTCTTTTAGGTGAAAGCATTCATTGGTGTTGTGTCAATGGTATTTGTGGAACTAACATTACTTGGACTTGTCTCTCTTATCTTCCAAAGCCCTCATGGGCTTTATCTGAGGTAGGAGATCTTGCAACTCTAGCACCAATAACATTTCTTCTATGCATACTCCAAGAGGGGTGAAGTTTTTTCTCCTCTTAAGATCCACTTTTCTTTCCACCATTCTTTTTTTGGGGCTCTCAAGCCTCAGAGGACTCCCTAAGTAAGGAGAACATTTCATTCATTTTCCCTTGCTAAGGGGAATCCACTGTATGTTTGATGATGATTGCATTTTAAATGTTTATGTACTTTAATCTCTATCTAGTAGTTCAATCATCGACCGAAGAGGTCTTTTGCTAAAATACCTTAATAAATCCTCTGAGGTGAGGCCTGGGATAAAGGAAACTGCACGAATGATATCAATTAAGTCATCAACTTGCAAGGCTTCTTGATTAACCCTCTTAGCATACTCCCTGAGAGTTTTTCCATACTTCTATTAGAAGTGAATTAAGGAAGTGATAAGTTTCCTCATATTTTAGGATCCAATGAAATGACTACCAAAAGATCTTTCCAATTTAGAGAAGTATACGATCATTCTTGGTTTTATCATGGTAAACTAGTGCCAAATCATCCACCTCAAGGTATACAAAACCACATATAGGGTGTCTTGTAGGATTAGGAGAGATTTGTAAGTCTCTAATTATCGATGGGATCTTTAGCCCCATCAAATGGTTTAATATTAGGCATTTTCCACTTAGAGGTAATATTGTAATGATGAACTTCATTGGATAAGGGAGACATTATCTTTTGGATTTTTAAATCAATGGTATTAGGAGTTTAAATACTGTACTAGTTAAGAAAATTCCCCACTTTTCGTGGATTTTCTTAATTTTATCATCCCAAGGTCTTTCTACCCTCGAACCTCCGTGGGACTGATCACTATGGAGTAACAAGTGATATATGGCTGGGATGTGAGTCATTGATTCATGAGGAATGGGGATACACCTTCATGATTATTTTCTCCTTTCTAATCGGGGGCATGATTTTCCCATTTCTTTCTTTGTCGGGATCTAATAGGCTTTTATACTACTAGGGGTAAAGGAAGCCTCCTGAGAATATCATTCAGGTGGTCTTGGAGTTCATTATGGCGAGCTTCCATCTCCTTAAAAGAGTGAGCCAACTTAACATTTGGTGTCATCATGACAAAGATGAAATTTTTATAGGATTAAGGAATAATTGTTCACACAAATGACACCAAACTGATGATTCTGTAAATCTCTTTGGGAGATCTTATCTCTAGAGATGCTCCTCATGGGTCCTTAGACCAGTTTGTGAGGAGTTATGTGAAGGTGGGAGACAAAGATATAGAATAGTTCGGAACCTCTATTAAGGATTATACATCCCCTATGAACATTGTTGCTTCTTATAGTAGATTCCAATTTAGAGTATTATAAACCTAAGACTTCTTGATATTTACATAAGAGAGTCTAAGGTCTTTGTTACAAGTATAAGGGACTCATGGTAGTAACTAATGGACTCATCAAGGAGTTCCTAACCCAATTTAGGACTCAATAGAAAATACAAAGTATGGAAGGATTAAAGTGGTCCAATTCTTGTATGATAGTATAAAAAAACTACTATCTAGTATAAAAAAAACTAATATCTAGCAAATACTAAGTGAAGAGAATCTATATTTTGAGTTTTATCGAGTTTCTCTAGTAGTTTTTCAGATAGTTGTTGTATTTCAAGATGACTTCAACCCTTCACAAGCTTACAATATATAGGCATTCCCTTAGAAAGAGTGCGAGTGGACTGAAGCGTCATGTGCATAGTGGGCCTGAGGTCTGATTACTGCAGTAGCATGATGGAGTGTTGGTGAAAGGGTTGTAGGTGGTGTGAGGTAGTTGTTCTGGGCATTAAATTTTGATTAGAGACTTTAATAAAAGTGGGAGATGATAGTGTCGATAGGTGGAATTGTGTTAGTACTTTTTACTCACCCATCAGATAGGTGGTCAAAGCTCTACACTGCTTCTGATATGCTTCGAGGTGTAAATGATCTCCTTAGGATATTATGAACTTATCCAGTTTCCAAAGGGAAGGAATGAACCCTTATTTAAGGTTTTAAGATATTGGCAGAGATTAGTTCCTTATAGGTTATAGTTCGGATGAGCATGGTTGAACCTTAAGAATAACTTAATAGATAATTTAAACCTTCTGATCAGTTATAGTGGTGCCAAGATATCCCAGATGGGTCATTTATCCCTTGTCTGTAAAGAATCGAGGGGTCGGAGGCTTTTTTCCCTCTATATTGGCAAGGTTGAGATTTGTTTCCATGGTCTGAGCATACTTTTATATACCTAGTTATCTTGAGAGTGTTACCATGGCCCTAATTTGTTTGGATTCATATGTAGTGATAGATTTGGTCTTTAGAGACCATAGGCTACTTAACATAAGTATTTGGCAAACTTTAGGACCTCATTCTTCACTCATGGGAGAGAAAGTGGATAAAAACCTTTTAAATATTTCAGGGATCAAATATGGTACCAGCTATCATTATTTTGGCATGAACACGACTCAAATTCATGTAAAAAATAACACAATAACAACACGAACAAGGATTATCACGTCAATTTTAAATCATTTTCAAGTCGTTTCATGTCGTGCTTTTATGTTGTCTCTAAAATCTGATTTTTGTAAGGACAAATTTCCAAATAGTGTAAATTTGTATGTATTAGCATTATTCCATAGATGTATTTTATCTTGTCACGATTCCCATGTAGTTTATGACATTATTTTGAAGACGTAACGTCCAAACTTCACAGATAGATCATGTCATGTTTATTGGTGCACGTTTCACGTCTCCATATCATATTGCATTCCAAGATACTCTCAGGTATGAACGCATAATGTTTATGGGACTCAGAAAATGTTTTAAGGATGTTATGTTATTCATAAATGATTTTAAAATGTTTTAACTTTGTTTTTTCTGAGATAAATACGTTTTAGAGTCGTGTAGATCTTTTCCTTGTGTTTTGGCAGATCAGAAGACATTTACTGTCGTTCTAACGATATTCTTATCACATTCAAATGAGATTTAAAGGTTTATTCTAATGACAGGAGAATATCGCTCTAATGACTTACCGACTTAATATTTTTTATTTAAGGAAATTTTTTTCTCAGAATTTCAAGGTGTGCAAAACCAAATTTACAGAACATAACCCTTTCGTTTTTCTACACTTGTTTACAAAGGTTTTTCAAGTTAAAAACATCCTTCATGTTTTAAGATCCTATCTTTTATACACATATTCTATAGAGATTTATATTTAGCCCCATCTAGAGTTTGTCATACATATTGAACATTTGTTTCGTCGAGTTTTGCGGTGAAAAAGTGATGGACTCCAGTTTCTGAATCATAGTTAGTTTCCAAAGTTGTTCGATGGATACCGAGACATACATGGACTCATGTGTTATGGACCTTGCATGGGTGGACTCTGCGTTGCACTATAGAGGAGCATTTGACGCATAGAAGCGCATCACGACTTGTGGAGTATCGAGTCTTTGAGTAAGTCTACTATTTGTACTTTGTAATACCGTATCATAGTGATTATCTGGCTTGGGCCGTTCGAGGTTTTTTCCCTTAGTGGTTTCCTCGTATATTGGCGTTGTTTGTTTTGTGGAATTGATTTATTTTACTTGCTTAATCACACTAGATGCATATTTAGGATTTACAAGATGAAATTGGGTTCAGTAAAATTGGTTCACAAAATTGGTGCGAATTAAAATTGAAAAAAGTTTTGAACAATTGTTTTCACCTAAAGCACACATAAAAAAAGGGACCTTTAAATTGGTATTAGAGGTAGAAACATTTTTTTATTGTGTAGATCCTTATTTTTATGCTTTTTGGTAGTTGTGTTTGTTTCTTTCTCTTGGTTTGTTTTTCTCTGGATGGATTCTCAAAGTTTTGACGAATTAAATTTTTGAATTTGAAGTTTGCAAAATGAATTGAAATACTCAAAGAAGAAAATTCTCATTTTAAGCATGTGATGGAATATTTGAAAACTTTCAAACTCAAAGAGATATCATTCGTGAGAAGTTTTTTTCTTTATATGATAACTTTAATTCTTTGAAATTGGCCAAGGAAGAGAGTGAGAATAGATTCCTTGTTTTAGAGAAAGAGTTAAAGGACTTTAAGAATTCTAGGGTTTGTGTCGTAGAAGAAAATGCTTTGATTAATGAATTTAAGGCACGTGAGAAGACTCTTAGGGATAAGTTTTCTCAAATTGAAGGGGAGCGAGATAACCTTCTAGGGTAGTTGAAAATTTAAAGAAGGAGTCCTTAAAAATTAAGGAGTCTAATTCTTTGCTTGAGTATAAAATTTTGAAGTTGAAAAATAATTTAAAAGACTCGAGTAGTGAGAATAGTGATGGTAATGTCTTATCTTGTTCTAGTGCTTTGAATGTTAAAGTCAAACCCATAGTTCGTTTTGGAGCATCAACCACATCCCAGGGTGTTAGAAAAGGTCAACTTAAAGGTTCTGTTCCTCGTCGTGTTTACACATGTTCGCATTGTGGTAGTAAAGATCACCTTAGACACTTTTGCTATGATAATAGAAAAGACCATAGGAAGTTTAAATGTAGTGTCACGTCAGCTCCCAAAACCCGTCTAGTTAGGTATACACATGTTTGGATTAGGAAATCTGTTTTGGAGATGCTATATGCTAGGTTTGGTTGATTCTCACATGCTAGCACATGATGCTTCACATGCTATTTCTTATGGATGATTGCTTGCATGACCATGTTTATCATACGCTAGTCTTTGCTTTATGATATATATATTGCTAGTGTTATGACATGTGTATCTCTTCGTATTATATTTTTGTTTTGTTGATTCTTATTTGAAAGAGTACAAAAAGATTTTATTTTGATAAATTTTTTGAAAATACAAAAAGATTTTTGGTTTCATATACTTTTAAAAAATATATAAAAAGATTTTGTTTGGGGGTCAAAAATATTTTTTGAAAACCACAAAAACATTCTCGATTTATTTTTTGTGTCATGAGTTTACATGTTTGATGTGGCATATTGGTGTGCTTGGACCACCATCATTTCATTATTCATGTGGCTAGGACATTCGGTCATAATTATATATGCTTAGAATGATCTTAACCATTGACTAATGGGGTTGTTTCAAAGTTTATTCGCATTGGGATTCGACTTTGTATATATTCCATCGCACACACATACACTAGCTTACATGAATATTTGACTTCTCATGCTTATTTGAGTTTGATGAGACATTATCCTCTCAATTTTTTTCATCTATGCATAATTAGACTTAGGAGGAGGTGTGCATATAAGAACCGTTTACGTGAGGATAGATATTTCTTATATTGAAAAAATGATGAGTGTTCCCGGGAAAGGGCTGCGAGAGTATAATAAATTCGTCATGAAAGCCACCGTTTAAAAGAGCTCGAGAAAAAATTAAACCAATAAAAAGAAACATATGCCAAAATAGGGCCAATTGGATTTATCTAAGGTGAGAAAATAGAAACCTCAAAAGAGATAGAAATAGAAATATGAAAATATGAATATATGAGGGTGTTTGGATAGAAAAATTACAATGGGTCTGTACCACGAATCTGAATGTTAAAATACTATGTCATGACACTATTGTTTGAAGAATTGTCAAAATTCTAGATTTGTGTGCATGTTGTTTGTTTAGTTCATTTAGCTCAATATATTAATTGTCACATATGGCTAAAACTTACTTTGATAACATTTAGCTATCAATTAGAGTTTCTTGTTCATTTTAATGTGATTAAGTTGTGATTCATTTGTTGTAGTTCACGCCCATTCCTTCTGTATCCATGTTTGAGCACATTGATACTATGTTAGCATGCAACTCATATTTTCTGTTTCGAGTCTATTTTACTGCTGCTTCGTATTTCCAGTTGTTGTTTTGAGAAAAAAATTCACTAGGCAAAAGCTAAACATTTTTTGAGCTAGAATAAAAAGTTTGTGAAATTCCTTCAAACGACATACATGTGTCGTTTGAATAGTAGATCTCGCGACATTAGAAACGAGATGCTTAAAGTGTCAGGTATGGTCACGAGATAGGTAATTTTTAGGGTCGTTTCTTAGATGCTTCGTGCAACGTCATTCTGTTTTGGGTCGTTTCTTAGCCTAATCGAACGAGATATTTATATCGTTCAAACGACACTGCTTTGTCGTTCGAATGACCTGAGTTGACTTTTTGACTCTTTGTTATGTTTTTGTACATGCTTCGTATGTATGCTGATATTACACTATTTTGGTACATTTGAATTGTTTTGTAGTTGATACTGATTATCCATGCTTGATTTTTATACTACATTGAATTGATTAGTCACATTATTCTTGATATTGATGATTCATGATTGTAACTGTTTACTAGCTATGGTTTGGTACCTTCTGATTATTATTAGCTGGCTACACCATGTTTATATAGATACGCTTTATTTATTTATTCTCATTCTATATATTCATTTTTTGTTTATCTTTTTCTGTGGTTGTCTATTTGAGACAAAAATAGGAGAGAGATGGTATGTGATGTAGAGGGAGTTTTGTTTAACGAGAACATATGTTTATCATGTTTTGATCATATTGTTTACATATTAGTATCATCGATTTGAGCTATATAAAAAATGTGTATACGAATTGGTATCATATGTTTTGCTCACATGTTTAACAAATGGTTTGTTTTATAAATTGGTATCATAAGGTTTTATATCATTTGTACCTCCATACTTCACATGGTATTTGTTTGTTTCGTGTGTGTAGTGATTATTCAGAGATTGGATATTTTGCAACTACATCACATAGAGACATTCCATGGTGTCAGTTTGACATTTGTTTACAAGATCGTGTCCTGTATTTTCCTTTTGGGTTTATGGGATGGGATTTGGGTCATTTGGCTTGACAGCCCAGCTTAGGCATTTCTCTATTTTGGTTTTGTCATGGAATGGCCAAAGGGGGAGATTTGTAAGGACAAATTTACAAATAGTGTAAATTTGTATGTATTAGCATTATTCCGGATAAAAACCAATTTGAGTTATAAATATATTTTATCTTGTCACGATTCCCACATAGTTTATGACGTTGTTTTGAAGACGTGGTGGCCAAGCTTCAAACATAGATCATGCCGTGTTTATTGGTGTATGTTTCACGTCTCTATATCATATTGCATTCCGAGATACTCCCAAGTATAAACGCATAATGTTTATGGGACTCAAAAAATGTTTGGACGTTATGTTATTCAAAAATGATTTTAAAATGTTTTAACTTCGTTTTTCTGAGATAAATACGTTTTACAGTTGTGTAGATCTTTCCCTTGTGTTTTGGAAGATCAAACAACATTTATTGTCGTTCTAGGGACATCAGCAGGTCGTTCTAACAACATGCTTATCTCGTTCAAACGATATTTCTAGGTTCATTCTAACGACGTGATAATAACGTTCTAATAACTTGTCGACTTAATATTTTTTATTTAAGGCGATTTTTTCTCAAAATTTCGAGGTGTGCAGAACCAAATTACATAACAGAACCTTTTCATTTATCTGCACTCGTTTACAAAGGTTTTTTAAAGTTAAAAACACCCTTTGTGTCTCAAGATCCGATCTTTCATATATATATGCTATAGAGATCTTGGTTTAGCACCATATGGAGTTTGTTCATACATATTGAATATTTGTTTCATCGAGTTTTGCGGTGAATAAGTGGTGGACTCCAGTTTTCGAATCGTAGGAGGTTGTCGATACTATTCGGTGGATACCAAGACATACATGGAGTCGTGTGTTATGGACCTTGCGTAGGTGGACTCCCGCATTGCACTGTAGAGGAGAGGTTGAAGCATAGAAGAGCATCAAGGCTTGTGGGGTATCAACTCGTTGAGTAAGTCTACTCAATGTACTTTGTACTACCGTATCATAGTGATTGTCTGGCTTGGGTCGCCCAAGGTTTTTTTCCCTAGGGGTTTCCTCGTACACTGGTGTTGTGTATTTTGTGGACTTGATCTATTTTACTTGCTTAAACATACTAGAGGCATGTTTAGGATTAACAAGATAAAATTGGGTTAAGTAAAACTGGTTCACAAAATTAGTGCAAATTAAAATTGAAAAAAGTTTTGAAAAATTGTTTTCACCTAAATCACACATAAAAAAGGGACCAACATTTGTTATTATACATATTAGTTTCACTTTTCATGGAAAATATTTAGGGTTATTTGACATTTGAGCCCAGTTTTTATATTTAGTGTGACACCCATTATTTTTAATTCTTTAACGTTGATGCCCATTATTTTTTTTTCATATTTTGATATCCAAAAGTGGAATATATACACAAAAAGAATCATAAAGGATTCACTGCAAGCTCACAAAAACATAAATCAGATTTATGTAACTCATGGCATTCAAAGTTGAAAAAAAGAAAATATTTAGGATGAAACTCAATATAAAAAATATTTGGGGAAAATACCAAATATTTCAAAAAATTGGTAGAAACTAAAAATAAAAATTAAAATGGTTTTTGGATAAAAATAATATCATAAGTAATTACATACAAATTAAACATGATCCAACATTAATTTAATAATCTATTCTTGTTTATACGGTAAAAGCATTTTTTATGCTCATCTATTTTTATTTTTTTGTAAATCTTACTTGCAAGAGTATCTTCAGTGATAATTTAGAATTTGGTTTAGTAAAAATTTTCACTACATTTAAAATTTATTGGGTACAACAATAATGCAAAAATATTTATGACCATCATATTGTAAAAGTGAAGTGCAAAATATACAATAATTATATGTCCACATTAGTTTTCTCTCTTATTCAAAACTTTATAATGTAACAACTTTTAATTAAACTTCTTGTTGATGTAAAAAATTAGATCGCTCTAATTATTCAATCACAGATAAATAAAATGAGACCAAGATTTTAAAGTGGTTCAGCCTTATATGAATGGCCTACGTCCACTGTTATGTTATTGCTGAATGTTTGGGAATTCTCGAGTACAAATTCTCTCAAGAAATTCCGGTCCCTTTTAATGAGGGTGATACAAGGTATTTATAGCCCTTAGGATGTACATGAAAGGGTTGATACATTAAATGATATACATATGAAAGGGTAATACATTTAATGCAGCATGTGCGTCAAGATGATAAACATTCAATGAATAGTTGAACTGTTGATAATCTGTCAATTAATGTTACGGCCGAGATGCAGCTCGGACCGCCTTCGTTGCTCGTTGCTCAGGAGTTCCTCGGAGCGCTAGAGTACCTCGGAGTGCTGAAGTTCCTCGGTGTATCCTCGTTGCTCGGAGAAAACATGAGTTGGTCGGGAAAATGAACTTCCTCGTTGCTATTGTGCCATGTAGATTGACACGTGTCTTCATATTATTCGTCCATATCAGCATATTAATTTTGGTATCAACAGAAGCCCCCAATGTTTCATATTTCGAACTTTGAGGAGTATGGAACATTCTTTCTCGGTATATGGCGATATTAAATGACTTTCCTGGGTTTTAGGAGCCTTTTCTTCATATTCGAATTTCCTTCCAAATTCGCAGAATCCGCCATTTTGCTTCGGTCTTCGTGCCCTTTTTGTCCTTTTAGCCGCCGGAAGTTCGATAGTTTCTTTTTGTAATCATTTCTTTCGCCATTTCCCAAGGCACAGTATTTAAACTTCCCAAGCAATCATACCGTCCTCTACCTTTTCCAATTTTCTTGCTTTCGAATTCTCCATAGTCTTTCTTTCTTTTGTGCGTTCATCCTTGTTTTCGTTCGTTGTCAATAGATCTCCTTTCTTCCTATAAGATCTTCTTCCTTCTTCTTTTATTCACCATGGTTTATATTATTGAATCTATTGAAAAATTCCGTTCTGATTATTCCATTCCATCTTGGGTTACTCTGGAGAATCTTCCTGAGCCCTTTGATTATTTTCGTTTGGCTGAGGGACACTGGTTCCCCAGCCTCTTTATTGCTGAGTGTGGATTTTCTTTTCCACCCAACTCTTTATGCTTAGAATTCTGCCAACATTTCGATGTTGTTCCTGCAAAAGTAGCCCCCAATACATGGAGAATAGTTAATGGGGTGCATAAATTAAATCAAACTCATGGAACTCGCATAGGAATTCCTGAGATTATGTATTGCTATAGATGGGCTGTTTTAGACAACGTTTATTATTTAAAAAACAGATTTTTGAATAGAGCTTTAGTAGTTAACCTCCCTGATGCCAACAGGGATTATTTTAAACATGGGTTAGTTTTCAAAAATTGGCAACATGCTCCTTTAGTCGGAGATAGAGTGTATGAAGGTCCCAAATGCCCCCCATACGGCAATGGGATAGGTTATTTTCATTTTATTTTATTCTCGAAATTGTGACTTCATCATGTTTGAATAAATGCATGATTGACATTTCAAATGGTTTTTGTTTGCAGTTAACAGCAAGAGAAAAACTCCTAAAGAATCAGAAGTTAATATAAGGCAATTGAAACATATCTGGAGCTTGCATCAGAAGATTGCAGACGAGCACATCAGGTCTGCCTCTTACTTGTTGCAGTACAGGAGTTATACGTCGTCTTTTACTGTTCGCCCGGTGGTCAGCTCCAGTGATCCAGTGCAAATTCTTGAAGACTCTGATCCGGAATCTCATATTCCTTTGAGCCAGAAAATATGAAAGAGAAGAGTTCCTACTCTCTTCGAGGAGAGTTCCTCTGTTGGCGATGGGAAGAAAACCAAGGTTAATGTCCCAAAGGGGACAAAGAAAATTGATGATTCTCCTTCTGTTGTTGTTCAGAAGGTTGCCGAGAAGCCCTCAGTGGCTCCTGTGTAGAAGGATGCACCTGTTGAGATAATCACTTTCTCACCAACCAAAAGTTCCTCTTTGGTTGAGGTTGCTGAAAAGGCTCCGGGGAGATTGAGGAAATCCTCCTCGGTCAGTATTTCTGGATCCATTCCCTAGCTCCCAGCTGGTGGAGATGGTGTTCCAATTATTGTTCCTCCAAGCTCTACAATGAGTTTGGCAAAATTTTCACCCATCCCCGAGGTGCAAGGTACTGAAGAAGACCTTACTCGGGATGTGGTTACTGCTCTGGCTGCTCGTCATTTGGCTTCAGTAAGTATCTCTACTCCGAGTTTTTATATTTTCCTTGGTTGTTTCCCATGTTTGTTTCTGATTTCATTTTCCTCTTTTGATTGCAGTTGACGAGCTGTTTCAATTTAATCCTTAAAAAGGATGAAGCAATCAAAGCTTCTTGCTCCTCATCCACTGTGGAGGGAGCACTAGAGAAAGCTATTAAATCTGTGACTGAGTCCCGTCAGAAGTATGACGATGATAAAACTGAATGGGAGAAAAAATTGGCTGTGTCTGATGCAGAGAAGGTACAACTGGGTAATAAGGTGAAGGACTTGGAGAGAGAAAATAAAGATTATGCCGAGAAAATTTCAGGCTTTGGGGAGCTTGAGAATAAATTAAAATCGGCTGAAGAAGAGCTGACCCTCCTGCGAGAAGTAAATCGCCAAAAGGAGGAGCTGGAGACCAAATTGAAGGCCACCGAGAATCTTATGTCCGAGAAGATATCCTCGGAAAAAATGAAGAGAAAAACAGCTGTGAAGATGTCCTTTAAAACTGGTTGGGACAAAGGATGGGACAGGGGGGTGGCAGCTATGACGACCCAGGGGAAATATGGAAGTCTGAAATATTTTCATGATGGTTGGGTTGCAGCATTGCAGGAGTTGAAGGTGAGTGAGGACTCAGAGCTATTTCAACAACATCTCCCTGGTCCTCCTCCAGTTATTGAAGATGAGTCTTCAGACGAAGCTGCATCTGAAGAATCTTCAATGATAGTAGGTGATCAAGTCCTTGTTCCACCATCTAACCAGACAGCCACCGAGGAGATCTCGTCATTGCCTGCTCCTCCAGAACAAATCCCAGCTTCGACTAATCAGACCATTATTCCTACCGAGCAACCGAGCTCCTCGTCCCAGCCTCCCGAGAAAGTCTTGGGAGACAAGGAAAAGGTGTGAAGTTATTCGGTACTCTTTTTCTGTTCTTCTTTTACTTATCCTCTGTATTCCAAAAGATGTAATCTTGTTGATGATGTAATAAAATCACATCATTTTATTCCTCTTCATTGTTGATGCTCTGTCTGTTTTTATTTATTAACTCTTGCCTTCTCTTCTTTATTAGTTTGTGGCTATAATGGAACTGATATCTGCACATGATACAAAGATGATGCAGCAATGCCATGAATATTATAAGGCTGGTCATACAAATTTGAGTGTATCAGAAATTGCTGACATCCTTGGCCATGATGCTTCAGAACAAGCAATTGAGGCTTATCAATACCTGAAGGATTTACTTGACCGAGCTGTGTCCAACAACGTGGCATACTATGACTTGATCGAGGAGCTTCATTGTACCTTAGAAGATCTTCAGAATCAGCACAATGAATCAACTGCCTTGTTACACAAGGAATATGAGAATAGGTATCAACAGCTTTCCTCTGAGACAGGTCACAAAAAGATCATTGCTGGGTACGATGTTAGGGAGAGAACCCTAAAAGGTGAAGTTGAGGCCTGCAGACAGATCGCCGAGCTGCTGGAATAAGAAAACAATAATTTGCAGAAAAAATTGGCACAGTATGAGTCTGCAGCTTCATCCTCCGCTGCCTTGGTACCGATCACCGATGAAGGATTCTCATTCTTAGAGGTTGAGAATGCCAAATTAAGGCAAGAATTGGATACTCTGAGAAGGTCTGGTATCTCTACTACTGCTCGGGGGCGAGGAAGAGGTTCTCGTGGGCGAGGAAGAGTTATTCAAAATGTTGTCGAGGAGCAAAATTCTCCATCTGCTCGGAGTCGATCAAGAGTTCTCAGCCGTAATGTTGAAGAAGCTCGCACTCAGTCTACTTTGGAAACTCAAGCGTTCCAATTGAATGAAAAAGATCGTGCTTTGTCTGAAATGTCCAAGAAAAACCTATCTTTGGAAGATCAACTTACTGCGACGAAGTCTGCTTTGAATAATAAAGATGTTTTTGCCAGGAGCCTTCACGAGCAACTAGAGAGAATAACTTTCCAATTCCACAAACAACCTCGTGAGTTTTGGATGGCAGGCTATAATGAAGCCCTTTGTCACTTGGATGCTCACCTTGAAAATGCCAATAATGAAGGTTATAAACAGGGATGGTTGAACGCACTGGGTGTGTTAAAGTTAGAGCAGGGCCATTATTTATGGGATTATCATGCTCCTGGGCTAATAGACTTGCCTATACCGCCTTATAAACTGGACATGGAATGGATCCCAGCTCGTGCCATTCCTCGGAGCTTAATTTCAAAATATCTGGGTGACTATAGTCTTCATTCTCAGATTGAATTATCTCGTCCCGAGCATCTCTTGGATACTCCTTCAGTAATGAATGTCAGAATGTTGAGGGACTTGAATTTTATCAATTCTCCCCAAACATTAAATGATCCTCCTGCTGGCGAGGAACCTGTATCGAAGGCTGAGGGAAAAAAACAATAGAATAGGATTTTCAATGTAATAGTTAGCACACATATGTAACTTGTAATTTATGTTGAATTTTAATGAAAGACTTTCATTTTCTGTTTGCAAATCTGTATTGCTATTCTTTTGTACTTGTCTAACACTTTTACATCTGTGCATATGTATCTGTTAAAAAGATAACAATTTTGTGCTGTTCATCAACCAATCAACCAACTTAGTAATAAACAGTTACAAGTATCAAAAATGTTGTTCGATCACTTAATAATAAAGTAATGAGTATAAAAATGTTTAAAATTTTTCCAACCAACTAAGGTTGTAAAATTGTACTCGTCGACCAAATATAATTAGCGAGAGTTTTCATAAAATGTGTCCGACCAACCAGGTTGATGGACCCTCCTCGTCAATAAGTTCTCCTCATTGAACAACTACAATTAGTGGGTTTTTATCCCCGACCAACTATACTTGGCTCAGTTTGGAATATCTTGTATTTTCTGAATGGTTTTACCTTCCGACCAACTTGTTGGTATATTTTGTTTCTTAACCAGCCAAAATTGGCATTTTAAGAATGTTGTTCTTGCCCTTTTACCAATCAAAGTTGGTCGTGGGTTTGAACTATTGCCTCTTAACCAAAGGAGTATAATTTGTTCTCGCTATTTTACCAACCGAAGTTGATCACGCTCGAACTATCAGGTTCTTTCGAACTATCTTGTCCACAAGCTCTTTTACCAACCGAAGTTGATCACGCAAGTGTACGCCTCCTAACCAAAGGAGTATAATTTTTTCTCGCTATTTTACCAACCGAAGTTGATCACGCTCGAACTATCAGGTTCTTTCGAACTATCTTGTCCACAAGCTCTTTTATCAACCGAAGTTGATCACGCAAGTGTACGCCTCCTAACCAAAGGAGTATAATTTGTTCTCGCTATTTTACCAACCGAAGTTGATCACGCTCGAACTATCAGGTTCTTTCGAACTATCTTGTCCACAAGCTCTTTTACCAACCGAAGTTGATCACGCAAGTGTACGCCTCCTAACCAAAGGAGTATAATTTGTTCTCGCCCTTTTACCAACCGGAGTTGGTCGTGGGTCTGAACTATCGTCTTCTTTTTGCTGTTGAATAGTGTAGTGTACAACACTAGTATTCCCCGAAAAACTTTCAAACAAAGGAGAGAGAGAAAAAATTATGAAACATCATTATTTTATTCATGTTGATGGAACTGCTGTACATTTTACATTATTGATAATACTTGCGAAGGTGTTCAGCATTCCAAGCATTCTTGAATTCCTCTCCTTCTAGAGTTGCTATTCGGTAAGTTCCTGGTCGAACAACTTCTGTAACTCGGTAGGGTCCATGCCAGTTGGCTTCAATCTTATTGTGCTTATGAATGACCTTCTTTAGCACATAATCCCCTTCTTTTAAGTCGCATTTCTTCACCCTTTTGTTATAGAATAGAGCTGTGCGTTGTTGGTAAGCAGCATTCCTAATGGCTGCCTCTTCTCTAACCTCCTCGAGCATGTCCAAATCTAATCTTCTCATCAAGTCACTGACTGGGGAATTAAAATTCAGCACTCTGTGTGTTGGGAGACCCAACTCAGCAGGTATTACAGCCTCACTTCCAAATGCCAGCATGTATGGTGATTCTCCAGTTGCTGCTCGGGGAGTTGTTCGGTAAGCCCACAATACTGACTGTAGCTCATTAATCCAATTAGCTTTAGCCTCACTTAGCCTCTTCTTCAAACCATTTAGTAGCGTTCTGTTTGTCACCTCAGTCTGCCCATTGCTTTGAGGATGACCTGGTGCTGAATGGGTCTTCAGGATGTTTGATTGTTGACAATAGGCAGCAAACTCCTCGTTGTCGAATTGTGTTCCATGGTCTGTGATGAAGATATGAGGGAGACCATATCTACAGATGATATTCTTCCAAACAAACTGGTATACTTTCTCGTACGTCATATCGATAAGGGGTTCAGCCTCTACCCACTTAGTAAAATAATCTACTGCGACGACAAGGTACTTGAATCTTCCTCGAGTGGTTAGCAATGGTCCAACCAAATCAATTCCCCACATGGCAAATGGCCAAGGGGAAGTTATGGGTGTCAACAATGCTTGTGGATTTCGTCGGATGGAGGAAAAACGTTAGCACTTGTCACATTTCTTAGCATAGGCTATACAATCAGTCCTCATCGTCGGCCAGTAGTATCCTTGCGTCATCACTCTTTGCAAAAGTGTCCGACCTGCCACATGTGCTCCACAAGACCCTTCATGGATTTCTTCAATCAATTCTTTCACCTCGGAGGGGTGTACACATCTCTGCAAACCCACCATAATTCCTCGTCTATACAAAACACCATTAGTTAGTACATACCGAGCAGCTTCAAACTTCAATTTCTTTGCCGCGAGCTTGTCCTCTGGCAATTCTCCCTATTCAATATATGCCCTGATGGGATCCATCCAAGATGGTCCTAAATCAAGGGTAATAACATTCATCGTCAGGTCTTCATCTATGCTCCGACTTTCCAGTACTTCAATTGGTATCGTTCTTCGCAGCTCGGTACGAGTAGCTGATGCTAGTCGGGCCAGTGCGTCTGCTTGTGCATTTTCTATTCTGGGTATTCTGATCAACTGAATGGCATCAAATTCTGCCAACAATTCCATCACCTTTGCATGATACTTGACCATTAGTTCTCCTTTAACCGCATATGTTCCCATCACCTGATTTACAATTAATTGAGAATCACTGAATACCACCACTTGTTGTGATTCCATAATCTTTGCTAAATTAAGACCTGCTATCATGGCCTCATACTCAGCCTCATTATTGGAGGTTTTGAATTGATCTCGCAAGGCATATTCTATATCAATCTCGTCTGGGGTTTTCAAAACAATCCCTGCTCCACAACCTGCTGTGCAAGATGACCCATCTACATACAATCTCCATGTAGGTAACTCGTGTTCAAATTTCTTATCCAATAGAGTTCCTCGGTGGAATATCTGCTGTTCTCTTCCATCCTCCCCTGTTAATTTTCGCTCCTCATCGACCATCTCTTCTCGCCCTTTTACCAACCGGATTTTGTCTGGGTTTGAATTTGACGATCTTTCTACATCCACAAGCCCTTTTACCAATCGGAGTTGGTCTGGACTTATGTTTGTTGATCCTGTAACATCCACAGGTTGATCAGTGAGCAACTTTTGTTCCTCGGGGGTATCAGGATATGTAAACTCTGCTATAAAATCTGCTACAGCTTGCCCTTTTAATGATGATCTGGGTTCATACACAATATCATATTTATCGAGCTCTATTGCCCAGTACATCAGTCTCCCTGACTTTTCTGGCATATGAAGGGCTTGTCTCAATGGCATGTCGGTATAAATGACGATGGTATGGGCCTGAAAATATGGCCTCATTCTTCTACTTGCTTCAATTAATGCCAATGCCAATTTTTCTAACTTTGGGTACCTAATCTCTGCACCTCGAAAAGCCTTACTTGTGTAATAAATTGTCTTCTGGACTCCATTCTCCAATCTGATCAATGCCGAGCTGACTGCATGCTCTGATACTGCCAGGTATAAGTACAACTTTTCTCCCGTTATTGGCCTTGACAACAGTGGAGGTGTTCCCAGATATTTTTTCAAGTCTTGAAAGGCTTTTTCACATTCATCATTCCACTCGAAAGTTTTTTGAAGTGTTTTGAAGAATGGTAAGCATCTATCTGTTGCTCGAGGTACAAATCTGTTGAGCGCTGCAACTCGTCCTGTAAGACTCTGCACTTCTTTCTTTGTTGTTGGAGATTGCAACCCTAAAAGAGCTTTGATCTTTTCTGGATTTGCCTCAATGCCTCGTTGGTTGACAATGTACCTGAGAAACATTCCTTCTCGTACTCCAAATGTGCACTTCGTCGGGTTGAGCTTCATCTGGTATTTATCCAGTTGATCAAAAGTCTGACTTAAATCAACTAGATGATCAGCAGCTTTCTTGCTTTTTGTCAGCATATCATCGACATAGACTTCCATATTGCAACTGATTTGTTCGGCAAAAACCTTGTTCATCAGCCGCTGGTATATCGCTCCTGCATTTTTTGAACCAAAAGGCATAACATTATAACAATAAGTACCCCTAGGGGTAATAAAAGAAGTACTCTCCCTGTCTTCAGGTTTCATCTTGATCTGGTTGTAGCCTGAAAGCGTCCATGAAGCTGAGCAGCTCGTGCCCAGAGGTAGCATCCACTAACTGATCAATTCTGGGTAATGGAAAGTGATCCTTTGGGCAGGCCTTGTTGAGATCAGTGAAATCAACACACATTCTCCATTTGTTGTTTTTCTTCTTTACCATCACCATATTTTCCAACCAGTCCGGATACTTCACATCTTCAATGAATTGGGCTTTCTGGAGCTTGTCGACCTCCTCTTGAATAGCTTGATTCTTCTCGGGGCTAAATACCCTTCTTCTCTGCTTTACGGGCTTGATCTCCGTATTCACATTGAGCTCGTGACATAAGAAGTTTGGATCTATTCCTGGCATGTCCTCATGACTCCATGTAAAAGTTTTCTTCCTATTTCTCAAGAAAGTTATCAACTCCTGTTTTATTGAAGCATCTAACGATGAACCTATCTGGGTTACTCGTTCAGGGTGCTCGTCGTCCAGAATAATATTTTCTGTAGATTCCACCACCTGTCCTTTTACAAGTTGGGATTCATCTCTGGGATCGAGAGTTTCAATCTCTGTATCTTCTTCCACCTGGTAGGTATTAGTCTTTTTCCTTGATTCCTCAAGCTCCTCTTGCTCGGCGGATGAATAATAGCATTCCCGAGCTACTTTTTGATCACCTTTCACAACTCCTACTCCAAAGTTTGTTGGGAATTTTAAGCACTGATGTACTGTAGATGGAACTGCTTCGAACTTCTTCAAACCAACTCTTCCCATGATGATGTTGTAGGCTGACTGCACATTCTTATCCATAACAAAGAAGCGTATTCTTTCTGTTCGACAAGCAGGCCAGGTTCCAATGAATATATCCAACTTGATCGTCCCAAGTGGAAAAACTTTCTCGCCAGCAAAATCCAGGAGGGGTCTGTGATACGGTTCCAATTAAGATAATTTCATATTCAAGCTGTCAAAGCATGAATAGTACATGATGTCTGCCGAACTTCCATTGTCTACCAACACCCTTGAAATCACTACTTCCTTCATCCTCATTTTGATCACCAGAGGATCGTCGTGAGGATAAAGAACACCTGCTAGGTCGTTTTTTGAAAAACCAATGACCAGCTTCTCTTTGTTTACCTTCCTCGGATGATCGTCCTCGGCCAGATTTATTCGCTAAATATATGAACATGCTTGAGCTTCTCCAAAGTAAGCCTTTCTTTCTGCAGTAAGGTCTCCTCCTCCTGCATCTCCTCTTGTAATGACATTACAATCAAATGACCCAAAACGTATATAAAATACCTCTCGTGCTGGCTGTCTTGGTTTCTTGGGAAGGTCGGGGTCATCATCTGGATCATCTTCATGGTTTCTCTTCTTTTTCTCATCTGCTCGACGAGGAGATCTAGACCTCTCTCTAGCTCGGTCGTTATTTTTTCTTTCACCTCCCCGATCAACATATTTTGCTAGCTTTCCTCTTCGGATGAGTGTTTCAATCTCGTTCTGAAGAGCTATGCAGTTTTTGCTCATGTGACCATGATCTTTATGAAACTCGTAATATTTATCCTTACTCCTCGAATCAGGGTCTGACCTCAGTTTCTTTGGCCATTTTACCTCCTCGTTGTTCTTGATTTCTTCCAAGACATGATGAATACCCATTTTCAAAGGAATATAATTGTCGTATTTCTTCAGGACTTCCCATGATGATTTATTATTTCTGGAACGTTTGTCACCGCCATTGCCCTTATGCTCTTTATTTTTAGACTTGTCGACGTCCACCTTGGTGTCTTTATCCATATTCTTCTTTGCAGCCATAGCTTCCTCGGCATTCATGATTTTGGCCGCTTTTGCCATCAACTCTGACATAGTTTTAGGTGGATCTTTCGCCAAGGTGTAATACAATTTATTAGGCAACAATCCACTCATCAAGGCGGTGATTGCTGTCTTTTCTTCGTAATCTATGACTTCCAGCTTCTCGTTATTGAAACGAGTTATGTAATCTCTAGTACTCTCACCAGATTTTTGTCTAACACTTAACAAGTGTGCTACTCGTTTTACTGGCTTTGCTCCAAAACAGAAATTACCAATAAACAACTCGGCCAACTGAAAGAAAGTTTAAATCTTACCCCGAGGAAGATTGTTGTACCATATCTGGGCAGCTCCAGTAAGAGTTCCTGAGAACGCTCTGCATCTCATCTCGTCGGGGACGACATAGATGTCGGCAGCAGCTTGATATTGCTCTATGTGAAGAATAGGATCTGTCTTTCCATCTTATTTGGGGGTCACCACAGGGGCTTTAAATTTTGATGGTGTTGGAAAATTTACAATGGCCTGGACAAAAGGTGTCCCTTGAACAAAAGTTCGCTGTAGGGGATTCTTCGCCTTAGCCATTTCTCCCAATCTATCTTCCAACCGCTTAAGAGATCCTTTCCACGCTTCATTTCCTTCCTCGGGCCTATTGGTTCGAGCAATTGATCGTTCTAAGGTAGCTTCTTGAGATCTACCTTGACGAGCAGCTGGTCGTGACTGTGCTGATCCTTCTCTTAGATCTGATGGTTGTCGAAAACTTCTCGACATGGTCTTAGGTGGACTCCTATTCCTCCTAGGGCCTAATCGGCTGAAAGGAGAGGCCCTACTTAACCTTTCCAATGCGCTGGCCCTTTCTGGGGAAAGGGTGACGCGTTGCTCAGTATCTGTAACCCGTATTGACGAAGTTTGCCCAGGTTGATAAGAGAAATCATCAGATTCCTCATTACGATATGATTCAGTACGTCTGGATTGCGAAGAAAGTAAATAAGTTTTCCTCTGACCACTTTTCTGTCTTGAACGCGCAGGTGCACCGCCATGAAGGGTTTGTATGAGTTGCCTCATTGTTTCTTACATGGCGGTTTGTCCTTGAGCCAGATTCGTCATAATCCCGGCTAGATCTGGAGGTGCAGAGGGATTCGGAGGATTTCCAGTATTTCCAGCGTTTCGATTGCTAGATTCTGGATTATCCGCCATTGATGATGAATGATTTTTGGTGAAAAACGATAGTAACAATCGTTCCCACAGACGGCGCCAATCTGTTGATGTAAAAAATTAGATCGCTCTAATTATTCAATCACAGATAAATAAAATGAGACCAAGATTTTAAAGTGGTTCAGCCTTATATGAATGGCCTACATCCACTGTTATGTTATTGCTGAATGTTTGGGAATTCTCAAGTACAAATTCTCTCAAGAAATCCCAGTCCCTTTGAATGAGGGTGATACAAGGTATTTATAGCCCTTAGGCTGTACATGAAAGGGTTGATACATTAAATGATATACATATGAAAGGGTAATACATTTAATGCAGCATGTGCGTCAAGATGATAAACATTCAATGAATAGTTGAACTGTTGATTATCTGGTAATTAATGTTACGGTCGAGATGCAGCTCGGACCGCCTTAGTTGCTCGTTGCTCAGGAGTTCCTCGGAGCGCTAGAGTACCTCGGAGTGCTGAAGTTCCTCGGTGTATCCTCGTTGCTCGGAGAAAACATGAGTTGGTCGGGAAAATGAACTTCCTCGTTGCTATTGTGCCATGTAGATTGACACGTGTCTTCATATTATTCGTCCATATCAGCATATTAATTTTGGTATCAACACTCCTATTATTATGAAGGTCATTTATCAAAGTTAGAAAACAAGTTCTATATGATGTATTAAATTCTTTAAAAAATAGTGAAGTGTACTTATTTTATATGTGTTTGCGTCATTGGAGATTTTAATTCTTGCACACATAGAGTTTAAAAAGTATTTTATTTATTTTGTCCTGTGAGATAATGTCGTAAATATATATAACCCTCCAGTTTTCAATAAAATTGACTTAACACCCCGTATGTGCATCAACCCGCTTCTACCTTACGTATGAACTCATTTGTACCTTATGAACACAATGAATAAGTCTAATTATTAAAATTATAAGGGTGTATCTCTAAATACAGCATCATCTCAGGGGGTGAATTAAAAACAACTGCTGCTGCACAAAATGAAGAAGTGAATAATTTTTGTGTTGTTAAATTCTCAAAGGATGAGGCCATGTCATATAAGTTAAATATCAATAAATAACTATTAAACTATGCATAAAAATAAAATAACAATGGTAAAATAATTAGATTAAGACTATGACTGACGTTGTGTAACCCTAAATGGGTCTACGTCCATAGATGACGATGATATCCATTATAGTAGGTGTTAATAGTACATAATTAGGTTGAAATAGTCTTAAAGGTTTTAAATAATCAGTATGTTCGAGGTCTTATAGTTCTTCTATATATCGGAGGGCGAAGTTCATAATCTGGAGATACATAGAGATCATGATTAGATCTTTTTCGCTATTGTAGTGAAGAGGCTCTCAAATTGGGCAAGCCTTCACCATAGGTGCGAATGAGTTGTTACCAAACCATGTGGTGAGTAAATCCATTTACAACGGTTGAATCATGTCACATATGGGATTCATGTGACCTTGTAAAGGATATTTGATCTACAAGATGCTTAAATATGATAGTGTCCTCTTATCTAATGAGGTACAATGTCGAGGTGTAATATTAATGTTTTTTTTTCACATGGAATGAGATATATAATAAGCTAAAAAGATGACATTGTTGTATGAGGTCATCTAGGCTAATATTTTGAGTGTTGGACTTTAGTTAAGGCCTCTAGCTAGGTTAAGGCGTATGATAATAAGTTCTTATGCCTAAGGCCACATACTTGTCAAATCCTTTCTTTTTTTTTAATACGGTCCTTTCTTAGAAATTTATATATCTTGTCTTGGATCATCCAAGTGCTAATTTTAACCTATCTTCCACATTTGTGCCAAATAGGGTTGTCTAAATATGCTATAATAATTGCCCTAAGTCTTGGTGTTGAGAAATATGGTTGATTCAAGTTTGGGCTTAGACATTCCATATGTATCAGCAACTTGGATCTTAGATGATGATCAAGAGATGAGTTTTGAGGATAATGCCACAACTTTTATGATCCCTTGAGATATTTGTACTTTTTGCTGCATTGCTTACTTCTTAAACACTCGTGTTGAGGAGTTACGACATTCATATAATTTTTACAAACCAAAATTCAACTTCTAAGGTAATACATATAAAGCCTTAAAGTAATGATGAACTTTTTCTACACTCAAGAAGTTTTAGATATCTTTACTTCTACATTTTAGGTGACTGTGCGTGCAAATAATCATAATTAATGAATTCTAGAAAGAAATTAAAGAATGGACATGAAAATATCACACACACAACACCCAAATATACGTGGTTGAGGTCACTAGATTTTTATTAGCTTCTCTCTTGGCCCTGTGAGGTGGGCTATATTTTTAGTTGTTTAAAACTAAAGTGATTTAATTGTTCAAGGAACTCCCATGTATAGTTGTTGGCACGTGTGGTAATTCCCTGAATATCTTATTCAACACTTTGGGTAACCGGTGTGAGCTTATTCAAATGCTAATTGTTTTGTAATTATGCATGTGATAAATGTTTATGTTAATCCTTCTTATTAGAAGACTGGGCCAGGCATGCCTCAAGCGCTGTTTGCGTTTGGTCGAGGAGGCCTGAGTTGGGTCCAATTACGGTTTGGTCCACACAATTACCCTGAAATTCCTAGCCAAAAATATTAGGCCAGGGGATTTTATTTTTGTCAAAGGCACACTTGTCTGATCCATTCTTAATGAATTTTTATCAGTGGCTAACCTTGTAAATAGGCTTGAACTGCAAGTGCACACTCGTACAGAGGAGAATTGAAGCGCCAAAAGCTATTTCCATTCTAGTTTCTTATGATTGTACACATTTCTCAAAGGTTTGTCCGTTCCCATACTCGTTCCCAAACCGTTACTTTGCTCTCTCTCTCTCTCTCTCTCTCTTCTACTAACAAAAAGACTTCAGAATTCCTTCCATTTTCATTTATTCATCTTGTAAATTTTTCTCTTCATCTTGATCATTCCTTTTCCTCATATATTTCTTCTTTCCCATCATAGTTTTCTTCAGTTGTCATAATTTAATTTTCTGAAAATGTCAAACACTCTTCACGGTAAAAACATAGATGACTTTAGGAAAACTTAATATTCCTTCTTGGGTTACAAATGACTGTGCCCCCACGCCCATAAATGTCATGGCCCTTGATGGGCACTGTATTCATACCCTTATTGTGGTACGGGGGCTTGAATTTTCCGGCAAGCCCTATTTTCTTGGAATTTTACGAGTTCTTTGGGGTGATCCTAGCTCAGTGTCCCCCTAATACATGACGTATCACTAATGGTGTGAATATGATAAATGAGCTCTATGGGACCAACCTTGTTACCCCATAGATCGGGTATTATTACACCTAGTCTCACACCACGGATGATCTTCTTTACTTGAAGGAGATGACAAACAGAGTGTTGGTCATGAACCTCTTTGATTCCAATAAAGCATATTGGGATTAGGGGTTTATTGCTAGAAATTAGAAACATCCACTGTTCCAGAAGGGCAAAAAAATACACTGGGTTTTAGTGCCTAGACTAGGGGTGAAATAGGTTAATGCTCACTTCCCACTTACATGCTTTTGGGTTTTAGTGCCATACTGTCCGAACCAACATTCCTAATGGCATGGTCATCTTTTCCGCGAAGCTGACCAGAGGGACGCTTGTTTGCTTTATATATGACATCTTGAGCTTAAGCTTGAGCTTATATAATAGCTCCAGGTACATCACCTCTGAAGAGTGATTACCAGTTAGCAATTCTAAGAGTGATTACCAGTGCTTCGTGGTGAGGGGTTCTTACCCCAACTAAATCCTCCTTTGTGAAAATAACATGCTTGTTCTAATCGACATACTTTGGTCGTCGATGCTTTCTAGTCTGGCTTTTGGTAAGATCTATGTGGAAGCCCTCCATCATGGTTGTGAACTTCTTCATCTCCAATTGAATATCATTTCACTAAATCAAGGTGTACCACTTATCAGCTGATGAAGCTGGACCACCAGAAGCCACCAAGGGTTCTACGACCATTAGAGATTCCTATGTGGAAATGGGAGAGCATTTCCATGGATTTTATCACGAGGTTGCCTACTTCACATAGAGGTCACGATTCTATTTGGGTGATGGTGGATCGGTTGACCAAGGTAGCCCACTTTGTACCAGTCCGGACGGATTACACTACGGGACAGTATGCCCAGATTTTTATCATTGAGATAATGAGATTGCATGGCGTGCCACTCGATATTGTGTCCGACAGGGACAAGATCTTTCTATCTCATTTTTTGTGAGAGTTTTTTGGAGGCCATGGGTTTCAAGTTGCGATTGAGTATGTCATATCTCCCACAGACGGATGGGTAGACAGAGAGGATAAATCAGATGTTGGATTATATGCTACGGATGTGTATCCTTGATTTTAGAGGGGGTTTGGAATAGTATCTTCCATTGGTGGAGTTTACGAATAATAACTCCTATCAGTTTACTATTGGCATGGCACCATTCGAGGAGTTGTATGGTAGACCTTGTTGTTCACCCGTTTGTTGGTTAGAGGTGGGGGACAACAAGTTACTTGTTTAGTGTAATGCTCTTAAAATTTCAACCTCGTGGGGTGGTATGATTTAGGACTTTTAAAATTAGAATACTGACTACACGAGAATACGAATATATAAATATACGGATACATTAATATAGATGTATGCATCTAAGATCCATAGTGGGTGTTTGGTGTTCTATATTTGATTTGAGGCTCACATTTAACTGAATGTGCTTATTTCTCACATATGCATATAAAATCAAATTGTTGAAATGAGTAATTATTAACATTCGTGGATAAACTGTCAAAGTAAATAAAACATTCAAAGTGAAATGGCTACGGTATACCTTAAAAGCCTTTGAATAAAATAAAGATGACCAGGCCACTGAACCAATACACCAAATATGTTTGCACTCCCAAGATCACTGAGTTTAACACAAATCAATCAATCAACACACACCACCACATAATGAAAATCAGAAGGCATCACTAATCAAAAGTGAGTAAGAAAGTCACACTCTTATAACATTTTTATCATTGTGATATGTCATGTGAAACAAAATGCACTAATTAACAAGCATCGGATCCCAAATTTGCAGAACATTGTTAGGATTAACCAAATTGGACTTTAACATATTCAAAGCATCGCCCATCTTCCATAAACCACTCCATTTTCAACTAATTTCTATTTACATCAACTAATAAAAAGTGTATAATAAATACAAGAAAAGTTCATCATTACATTCTACAAGAATTTAAAAACTTCCAATGATAATAAGTACTTATTGAATAATCAAAAATAATAAACTGAGCACGAAAGTCAACATGTAGTTTGTTAAGGTGATTATGGGATTCTAATCCATAGAAATTTGCAGTTACTTATTTAGCATACCGACTTAAAGAAAGATAATGACCTTTCTTGTTAGGGAAGGATACTATTGTTATATATTATGGGGTTGTGATAAAAAGTGGTCCTTTAGCCGCTATTCTTATCTGAGAATATTGGCACCAAAGCCTTCATCACGTGGATAATTATTTTGAGACCCTTTATAAGAATTGACATGAAATGGTTTAGTGGTTTAATATATTAATCTATAATTGATGCACTTATTCCCGTTTTATTGATTTCACTAGGTTCTACATGAGTACATAAATTATGTACGTTGGGCACTATAAAATCCAAAAAAAAAACTACCAAGGCCAAAACTTGTTAATCTCATGGGACAAAAACATAACTTATCAATAAACTAAAGATTCTGAAAAACCTCACCAATTCTAAATATTCGCATCAATAAACAAGATCAAGCTACAAAATCCCATATATGGCATTAACATTTATTAAGAAATAAAATAATTATAAGCGCAACATCAAATTCAAGAAAAAAAAGCACGAAGACACATAAGAAATAACATATACCGTAACTCCTCAATTGGCTCCCACATATCCTTGCTTGGACCATATTCTACCCAATGCACCTATTGCAGTGGTAAAGATAGGACCATTAATATTGCATCATAATTCACATTTTCTGAAGAGAAATGACAGTATAGAAAACTATAGAACTAACTAAAATAGAAGGCCACACTTCCATGTTGTGTTCTACTAGACTACGTGACATTGTAAAAATATCATAATGTGTCCATACTTTAGTATTTATTGTTTAATGTAGTGTCAAATGAAGTGTGTCTTCATTAATATACCATTCAGGATCTTCAAGTCACTTCATAAATTAAGTATATTTTATGATCGAGAGCATGTAGTCGTTGCTTAGGACACATTATTTTTCAAAAACATGAACTACAATACATATAAGGTATAATAACCCTTTTACACATTGGGTAGTTCGTATTGAAGTTTGGTAATAAAACAAAGCCATGGTCCCCATTCAATTAGATATGTATAAATAATAATTCCACAAAACCCGATACTTCAAAAACTAATATCGAATCAAGTCTAGAGTCCATAAGACGTACACGACTTGAAGTAATATTTATTATTTTGTTAGGATGAAATGTAATCTTGAACAAGATTGATCAAAGAGTACGACCCAACCCGGATAAAAGTAATTCACAATGCATATTAAGAAATCGAAATAAAAAACAAGCTCAATAAAGATTTTGTGAGTTCAAATCAGAAGAAAAATCAAGTATATAAAAATCAATTAACTAAACTGAGATAGAGATATAGAATTGTTGATTTATTTTCTGAGGGTACCTAACAAAAATGGGGTA
Organism: Sambucus nigra; assembly: GCA_949130495.1. Lineage (NCBI taxonomy): Eukaryota > Viridiplantae > Streptophyta > Magnoliopsida > Dipsacales > Adoxaceae > Sambucus > Sambucus nigra. The sequence continues at coordinate 400,139,940 of OX422208.1, forward strand.
TCTAAAAGACTACAAGAAGAATCAATGATGAACATGTCTTTCAATAAAAAAAACTAGTATTCACAATTCTAGAACTCTCAAAACCAGATAACCAGCTCATATAACTACACTTTTGAAGGCATTTTATCACGGTGTTCATTAAAGTATAATTGAATAGTGCGACAGGGTGTTCTACTTAATTATGCAACCACTGTAGAAGGGTTCGTGTATGTAGTTGAGTTGCAATTGATAAAAGAATAACTTATGGGCTTTAAAAAGGTAGAACTGCGTTTGTAAGGTTCCAAAAATCATCATTGGAAGAATAACTAAATCATAGAACTGCATTAAGGAGAATAAAATAAATTTTCTTCTAGTAAATTGAACTATTAAAGGATTAATTATAATAAGATTGATGAATCTACCACTGCATAATCAACTGTTAGTAATTGTAAAATTAGATATGGACATATAACTGAAATATAATAATACCATTCACACAACTCGGTGAGGTTCTAAAAGTATAACCCGTAACATGCATAATTCATAATACAACCTATTAATTGCTAAATTATATTTGATATAGTTTTCTTTCATTTTTTTCATTTCATTAGTAATTCACATATTACCAATAATACAAATGATATATTTTGTAATTATAAACACCATTGTCAAATATAAAAAAAACAAACACATACCAATTCAGGCCGAAACCATGTAGCACAGTGATGCAATAAGGGTAAGGTGATTTTGTTCAACCTAAAATTGTGTATTATAGTTCATAAGAAAGTTAAAGATAAGTATTAAAATCATATATAAAAAAAAGAGAGGAAACAACGAACTAATTCCTAACATACGCTCAAACCCCAATCATCTATAGCAAAACACATCCACAAATATCAATAAAAAAAAGCCTAACTCAAATCATTTTTATGCAGCAGGCTAGTAATCACAACAGGTCGTCGAACATCAAATTACAATAAAAAGTCACTATTTTAGGTATTTGGAGAACATAAATAAATGGGCACAACCAAAAACTTGTATAAAAATTATGATGAAGATATCTCTTTCAGATACTAACTTGTTCATTTTTGCCTCCGAACTGGAATGATTGTGATGATATGTAGCGACACAACCTACATTACTGAAAATCCATAAATAAGTAATAAATTTCAGTATAACTCAGATAAAAGCATAATCAAACAAAACCTAAAATTGATCAAAACCCCCAATTTTGAACAAAAAAAAACTTATATTGAACCCAAGTTCCAAAAATATTGAGTTTGAACCCATAGCGTCTAGGATTGGATGCAAATAAAGAACATAAACAACGGTTTTGAACCCTATAATCGAAGCAATAACCCCCCCCCCCCCCCCCCCCCCAAATCGAATAATGATAGCCATTGATTGTACCTTTCAAACGATTATGGTAGAGCGTCTTTGACGAGAAATTAAAAGTGAGAAATCTATAAAAAAAAAATCCATAACCAGTTAAATCCTCTAATTTCAAAGCCATCAAATAAAACACCTCGATTTGAGACATTATTTTGTGAATTGATTCCATGAAAAATATTTGTGTATGTGTGTGTGTGTGAGAGAGAGAGAGAAAGAAACCTCCGAAGACAACAATCAGTCGGAGAGGACTGTGGAATAACTTCCTTTTAGGAGGCGGAACAACAATTTGGGATGGGTTAGGATTCTTTAGAAATATCTTTTTCTTTTTCCTTTTTTGGGATAGTTCAAGGCTAGTCCCATTTTTAAGTCAAAGATGCATCTAATCTCATTGACTTTTTTAATGCACCAAGTCCTTTTTCATCATATACTACATATATTTGACAAATGTACCCTCACATGTTCTCATTTTAAGCCCACTTACTATCTCTCTAAAAACAAGCAAATAATCCCACACTCTTTCTCTTTTCAGTAGCCTCGTCTTCATCCTCATCCCCACCCTACCCCACCCCATTGAAGAGTCGCCGAAAACATCCCATCGAAAAATCTCACTAGAAGCCGACGGAATTCTCTCCTGGTTTCTCTCTCCCTTTGTTTATTTTTTTATTTTTTCTGGTTCGCGCTAGCAGCACCATCACTCGACCTGGAGAAGAGTTTTCGCCGAAAAAAGAGTGGTTTTACAGAAACAATAAATTTATTTGTTTTGATTTTTTCGTAAAAAAATATCGGATATGGGAGTTGTTTGATAAATCTTGACAAGTAGAATCCAAATATATAAATTTTTTGAATTTTGGATTTGTTGATTTGAAATTATGGACTTTTAAAGTTTTGATGGATTTCTTTTATGAAAAAAACGACGTATAAGTTGTGAAAAGTATATTGAGGGTGTATTTGTCATTTTAATATGTTGAGTTGACTTTGATACCATTGACTCGATCAAATGATCTCTTCCTTAACCAAGTGAATGAGACTTGCTAACTATTACCCCTTCTTTTTTTCATTTCTCCCAGCAGTGCACTTGAATGAAAATTGGGAAGGGGATGGATGAAAAAACTGTCATATAAATGTCTTTTTGTGGGGTTAATATATGAAAGTGTCATGAAACGTGCATTTTTACACGACACTTTAAAATAAAAAGTAATGTAAAATATTGTTTATTAATATTTAGTGACATTTTTCATGAAAACTGTCATAATAGTAATAGTACTATAGTTTTAATGACATTTTTGTATAAATTATCATAAAGTCAATTTTAAAAACGTCATATAAGGATGGCCATTTTCTTGTAGTGATTGTCCTTTTATTGATTTCATAAGATAATGTGTACATCATAGTTATTACGTTTATTTAACATCTTAGTCTTGATATAATTGATGGATAATTGTACTAGTTAATCAATATGATATATCACGTGAGATTCATTATTTAATTAATATGTTTGATAGATTAAGTTGTGTTGACTAAAATACGGTGAAAGTCAATTATTGATGAAATTCAGGGTCGACTCTAGGCATAGGCGGGTTAGGCCGCCGCATAGGGCCCCCGATTAATTAGGGCCCCTTTCGGGAAAAAAAAATTTAGGTATAAAAAAAATTAGTTGTAAAAAAAAAGGCCCCCCCAAAAAAATTAGTTATGAAAAAAATTAGAGTTATCACTTAAAAAAGGGTCCCCCAAAATAAATTTGTTCTATTTGAAATAAACTCATACACTAAACCCAACAACAACATAATAATCCACCCACACACACTAAAAAATAAACCCACACAATAAACCCATCATCATAGCCCAACCCAACCCAACTCAAACTCAACTCAACTCATTTACTTATTCCATTCTAACCCTAACTCTTTCATTTTTCTCACCCATTTTCTTCTCTCACTCTTCTTCTCTTCCTCTCTTCTTCTCTCTCTCACACTACTCTCGTTCTCTACTAACCAAAGCAAGAATAAATCCTCTCTTACCCATCCCATCCCACCAAAACCCTTATCCACTCCTGCCCCCTCCCCCCCAACCCCTCCAAAAAAAAAAGCAATTTTCGCCCCCCCCCCCCCCCCCCCCCCCTCCCCCCCTTTTTATTGAACTAACCTCATCAAAATAAGGAATAAAAATCTAGGGTTTCAATTTCTTCAATTTCAGAAAGTTAGGGCTTGATTGGAGAGTGTTTGAAGCTTATTTGTGTAAGTATATATTATTAATTGCTTTGTTACATTCCTACTATGTAAATTTGTTTGTTTTACTACTAATATTTGTGTTGTATTTTTTTTGGTAGACTTCAATTTGTTATTTTGGCATTTACAAATTAAAACTTGAGATTGCTCTCAAATTGGTTACAAACCAGGTTCTATTGTTCCTCTTTAGTATTTTTCTTTAATATTGTTTGTCAATATTGTTGAGAATCTTGTGATTTTGTGATTAATTTTTATTTTTACAAATTACACTTGTTATTGTGTGAATATGTCTACTAGAAAATATCCCTCCGATCACGAAAAAAGAAAAAGACAAAAACAAATTGAAGAAGAAACATCAAAACTAGCGGATTCACTAAATAAATATTTTAATAAACAAAAAAATAGATTTTGAACATCAAAATATAGAAGATTTAGATAATGAAAATGTTGTTGAACATCAAAATTTAGAAGAATTAGATAATGTACAATTAGAAAATGAACGTGTAGAAGCTTTACCACTAGATATTTATGATCCGACTAATTAGAAAAATAATGATCAAAATTTGATAGACACAATGGTAAAAAAAGGTCCAATAAGAGATAATGATATTACTTTTCCTAAAGATATAGAAAATAGACGTTTTTCTACTATACATTACACTTTTTATTGGAAAAATGGAGAAAAACGTAATAGAGAATGGCTATTGTACTCACGATCCGAGGATAAGGTTTTTTGCTAGTGTACACTTTTGACAATACCCGTTACGGTTGCCTCGACCGAGAGAAGTTTTTCAAAATTAAAATTAATAAAATCTTACTTTCGTTCTACCATATCACAAGAAAGATTAAATGGATTAGCCATGTTATCAATTGAAGAAGATTTGTTAACAACAATAAATTTTGATGATTTAATTGATAGTTTTGCATCGAAAAATGCGAGAATAACACATTTTCTTTTTTAAAAAAAATAATATAAAGGGCTCCAAATTAATTGTTCGCCTAGGGCCCCTAAAATTTCAGAGACGGACCTGATGAAATTCACATCTTTATGTAAATATTAGTTATAACCTCTTAAAATGCTTGTAAGTTTTGTATTTCATGCTGGTGAATTATGTTAACGCGACAATACAAACGAGTTAAGTTAGACAATTCAAGATATTCAAAAAGTTAATTAAAATTAATTATTAAAAACTAATTATATAATAATTATATGTAACCTTGCCTATACAATATATCTTAAGAGGTGAGAAATCTTAGTGACTACCAATGTATTAGTGTAGTAAAGTTTAAAAAACTTGATATCCAAATACTAGATTGAGAAGCTTAAAATATAAACTAGGAACTTTGTTTATAACGAAAAAGTAAATGCTCCTAAAACCATAATAAATAAGGGAACAGCTATTCGCGCTCCAGAGAAATCTGGAGGCGCTCCAACTTTATCCCAAAATTTTAAAAATGACCGGTGTATCCTTGCCCTTATCCCTTTTATCATTTGTTCATTATCTTTCTCTCTAAATTAATATTTCTCCTTTAAATCTAAAACAAACTTATTCATCTTTACTTTTAAATAACAGTTTTAATAAAAAAAATCTTTTGGATCATTTTTATTTTATTTTTAGAAAATTTATTTATTTATTTTAAAATTATAATATTTAATATTTAATATTTAATTCACCTTATTTATAAGATTAACAAAAAACTTATTGATGTTAGTCCTACATCGTGTTTGGTGAAAAATAAAATTTCGTGGCGTATCATATTTTAATTGGGACGTGTTCGTGTATTATTAAAAATATATATTTTGTGTATCACGTATTATAAAGCGTCGAATCACGTTTTACCTGTGTCATAATTTTAACACAGAAGTCAACATGTCGTTCATAATGTGTTAAAATCACGAGTCAAAATTTGAACATAAACACGACAGGACAAGAGCCATATCATAGTTTTAACGAGTGCACGACACAACATGGGGTTTAATTATAACACCAACACAAAACGACGCAAGTAATGATTTTAATTGGATCATGTTAGTTAAAAAAAATAAAATAATATTTCATGTCGTGTCGTGTCACTTTATGTTATTTTTTTTAACCAAACACGAACCCGACCGAAATAAAAAAGGATACGACTCGCCTCAAAATCTTATTTTTGTCTAAAACGAAACATGAGTCCTATAAAAGTGATATGACACAACACGAAATTTCATTTTTTTTTACCAAATATGAACACAACCCACTTAAAACGCAACACGACAATTGGGTCGTATTCGTGTTTGGTAAACCCGTTGCTATAATTTTTTTTTTTTAATGAACACGAACCATATAAAACGCGACATGACAATAAATCGTATATTTTTCCTAACATGAGCACAAATCAATTAAAACACAACTAAAAGAAAAATATTTTTTTTAACTTAACAAGAACACGCGCAAATATATCGCGACACGACTTGATTCAAGAACTCGACACGACACGACACGAAATCTTATTTTTTTTATCTAACATGAACACGATCTAATTAAAATGTAATTTTGTATTTTTTTCTTTTAAAAGTTAAGAAACATATATTTATTTTTTAAAACAAAAAATTGCCTGAAGTCTTTTTTGTTTTAACTCTTTTCTATCTAAAACGAACGTGGTTTAATTACAATGAACAATCCAGTTAAAATGCGACACGACATAAAATTATACGAAATCTTATTTTTTATCTAACAAAAACACAATCCAAGTAAAAGAGACACGAGATGACACAAAATATTATTTTAATTTTTTTACAAACACGACACAACATGATTTTTTTTTTCAAACACAAATAATATTTTTTTTTACCAATTACAAACACAATTTTTTTACCGAGCACAAACACAAACACAATCGAAGTAAAACATAAACTCCACACCACATTGGATCGGGTTTTTGTTTGGTAAAAAAAAATTATGTTGTGTTGCTTTTACTTGGTCATATTGATAAAAAAAAATGATTTCGTATTGTGTCGCATTTTAATTGTGATTGTATTTGGTAAAAAAAATTACCAAAAATTTATTTTTTTTGTTTGGAAAAAAAATCATGTTGTAGCGCTTTTACTTGGTCATATTTGTGTTTTGTAAAAAACATATTTCGTATTGTATCGCATTTTTATTCGGTCGTGTTTTTGTTTTTGTAAATAAATTAAAATAATATTTCGTGTCAATTCGTCTCTTTTACTTGGATTGTAGGTTAAAAAAAATATTTCGTGTTCGTTTAAGATTAAAAAAAAAAGATTTCGTATCGTGTCACTTTTATTTGAGTTGCGTTTTTGTTAGATAAAGAATAAGATTTGGTGTTTTGTTGCATTTTAACTGAATCGTGTTCATATTTAGTAAAAAAAATAAGTAAGCACTAAAGTATAAATCAATTGATGCTTAAGTTGTTAAGAATTGTTATTTAAAGTTAAAAAAAATTCTTTGTTTAAATTGTATTTAATTATTAATTGGGATTTGATGTAAGAGCAAAGAATAAAGGATAGAGGATAGTATTGTCCATTGAATTTTTTTTTTGGAGTGTATGAAAATTTTTTGAAGTGTTTTTAGCTCTATCCATAAATAACTATATAACCGGGTTTTTTCAAATACTTTACCTAACATTTGTTGTTCTTGAATTTGGGTTGTCCTGAGTACCCCTTACCCTTTTGTTTTAGAGTAATCTCGAGTTCCACCATGCGCTCTCCAACTACTGCAAACGCGTCATCCCCATACACAAATATATACTCTCCTTTTTCTACGAGGTCTAAGTAGAGGAACAACCCCGCTTTTTTTATCCTCTCTACGTTTGCATTTTCTGGAGATCATTTCTGGAACCACAAGAAAAGAAAAGAAAAGAAAAAAAAAAGCGAAAGTTTGAGTATTGTTCGGTCCCCTCTGAATCTCTGCAACAAAATTGTCTCTTTCTCTTTCCCTCCTTTTTCTTTTTTTCTCTCTCCCGCTCCGCGTATATGTCTTTTCAGACAGATTCCCAACGCGTGCGACGACTTCACTCCTTTAAAAATTGGTTTCAGAACACCCACTTCTTAATCACACGACCTTCTCTCCCATTATCATTCACGGCTTAAATCCTGATAGCCCAATGAGGGGATTTGCGAGACACGAGCGTCGTTGGGCGTCAGACACTGTTCCCGGCAGGTCTCTGAGTGAAGGATCATCGCCCGGAACAGACTCCGCCGCCGGAACGGAAGAGTTTGTTGAAGTCACGCTTGATCTACAAGATGATAATACGATTGTGCTACGCAGTGTTGAGCCGGCCACGGTTATCAACGTCGATCATGATGTTTTCGCCGGAGGAATTGAAACTCCGGCGTCTTCGTCGCTTTCTCGTTCGCCGACGATGCGTCGGAGCTCATCCAACCGGCTTTTTCAATTTTCTCAGGAGTTGAAAGCTGAGGCGGTGGCCAAAGCTAAGCACTTTTCGCAGGAACTCAAAGCGGAGTTTCGGAGGTTCTCGTGGGGTCATGGACGTGCGCCTCGTGAGTTTTCTGCTTCCAGTCAGAACGTCGTCGTTGGAGGGAATAATGGTCTTGAATCTGCTTTAGCTGCACGAGCGATCCGGAGACAACGTGCTCAGCTTGATCGAACTCGTTCCGGTGCTCAAAAGGCTCTACAAGGACTCAAATTCATTAGTAACAGTAAAACAACCCGTGTCGATGCGTGGAATGAAGTTCAAACCAATTTCAACAAGCTTGCTAAAGACGGTTTTCTCTACCGTCCGGATTTCGGACAATGCATAGGTTTTAACGCTCATTGGAATCGTCCTATTTGATCTTAAACAATATTAAATCATAGTATATAATAATCTTTATTTGTTATATCAAGGGATGAGAGATTCCAAGGAATTCGCATTGGAATTGTTTGATGCTCTCAGCAGAAGACGAAGGTTAAGGGTGGACAAGATCGGCCGAGATGAACTTTTCGAGTATTGGACCCAAATTACCGACCAGAGCTTCGATTCTCGACTTCAAATCTTCTTCGATATGTACGCATTCGTTGTAATTATTCAATGAAAACTCTTCAAATGATAATATTCGAACAATCATTTTTTTCATATCTGAATTACAGGGTGGACAAAAATGAAGATGGGCGAATCACTGAGGAGGAAGTGAAAGAGGTAAATACAGTTTATCTACTCAATAATGATAGTATATGTTATCAGTTTGTTCAATTTTAAAACGTAGCTAATAATCATGAGGTAGATAAAAAGTCTGTCAAATTCCAATGATATTAAAAATGGCGCGCTGACCTCTTCATCTGACAAGAACTGGGATAATGCTTAGCTTGAGGTACACAGTCCTTTGTGTTAAATAATAGACGTTAGGCGTGATTCGGTGATCCTAAATAGAATAATTATAAAACTCAACAACTCCTGTATATATATACAACCTACTTTACTAGGAAAGGTGCCGCAGAACATGGGAAATGGCAGTTACAAAGATGACTCATATGATATAGTGTAACGTAGTATTTTTTTTTATTGATATCTGCCAATACTATTAATTGCGATGATCACTATTCAAATTACTGTAATTAAAATTATCAGCTCAGACTTTTCAAAAAAATAAAACTTGGATTGTCAGTTGTGAAAAAATCTTTCAGCTCATTTATCTCATCAACCTTAGTTAATAAATGACCTAAGACATGATAAATATTTACATTCGTTTCAAAGTAACATAGCAGCCCAATCAGCAAAGCCAACTGAATCTGTTTTCTTGCCACGTTATTTATAAGAAATAAAAGAAGGCATAGCTATTCCAACTTCAAGAAATTCTTAAGGCACTTCAAAATCTTGTAAAAAGATAAAAACAACTTTTTAATACCTACACATTTCTATTAACATGCTAAAAGTAAAACATAATTAATAACCCTGGATGAAAAATAATTTTATTTAGAAAAAAAATTTGTTTTTTTTAACTTTTAAAATTGTTTTAAACAATTTTAAAAGTTAAGATTTTATTATATTTAATGTAGGTTTTTGTTTTTATTTTTGTCGTTAAAAAATATGTTTACTATGTGTTCTTTTTTTTTGGAAATTTTATTTTTTAGAGATGCGATTGTTTTTTTTATGTCTTAGAGACACAATTGATTAATGACAAAAACAAAAACGAATCGCGTCTCTAAAATATCAAATTTAAAAAATAAACATATGTAAAAAAATAGCACATAATAAACATATTTTTTAATGACAAAAATAAAAACGAGAGCATACATTAAATATAATAAAAATCATAATTGTTAAAATAGCTTAAAACTGTTTTAAAAGTTAAAAAAATACTTTTTTTCAAAATAAAATTGTTTTTCTATAAAAGTTTATTAATTATGTTTTACTTTTCGCGTGTTAATAAGAGTGTGTAAGTATTAAAGGATTGTTTTGTCATTTTACAAGATGTTAGAGTGCATTAAGAATATGTTGAAGCTATGCGCATAAAAGAAAGAACTCTAACGTCTCCTAGTGTGGAATAAAATTGCTCGCCTATTTCATCTGATCATATAATATTTACAGTTGACAAATATACTATGCATTGACAATCTTTCATTAATCAAAGCATTTAAAAAAAGTTATCTAAATCTACCTCTCAGTCAATATAGTAATGTTATCCGTTTGGTTCAAGTGAAATATTATTAGTCTTTTTTGTCCTTTTGAAATTGCGAATAAATGCACATGCTATCATTATGCAATTTCGAAAATAATATGAAAAAATTAGCAACAATCATTTTACTTTTCACTATATTGAAAAATGTCACCTCGAACAAAGTGGACCCTATAGTTCAAATTGTTTCTAATCTCAATTTAATAGTGCTGTAATTTAATAATCTCATACATTTACAAGCATATTCCATAATATATTTGTATTACGCTTGTAAACGAATGGGATTCGAACTGGATCAGATAAATCCAAATTCATATCCGTTTATGTTAAACGGATTCGGATCCGATCCGTTTATTAATCGGATCGGATCAGGTAAATCAAAATCCATATCTATTTATGTTAAACGGATTCGGATTCGATCCGATTATCCGTTTATCGTAAACTTGATTCGGATTCGATCCGATTATCCGTTTATCGTAAACTTGATTTGCAACATTTTTATTTTCAACTCTAATTTCATAATTTTTTTTTACAAATGTTCCAAAAAACAGATAATAAAATAAAGAACTATTATAATAAATATTTAAAATATACATTTAAAATATTATTAAATAATATATATATATATATATATATATATATATATATATATATATATATATATATATATATATAGAGAGAGAGAGAGAGAGAGAGAGAGAGAGAGAGAGACGCTATAGTACATCATCATCTATATATCACCCGTGCATTACACCTAATTCTAAGCCCTAAATTTTTTTTTTTTCAAATTTTATATTTTTCCCTTGAAATTAACCTTTCAATCAACTCATATGCAAAAAACTAGGTCAAAACACATTTTATAGCTATTTTTTAAAAATTCACAAAAAACTGTTGGCGCAGACAAGGGAAAAATATCAAATTTAAAAAAAAGGTTTTCTAGGGCCTAGAATTAAGTGTGATGTATAGTGCATGATGTAGGTGAGTCTCTCTCTCTCTCTCTCTCTCTCTCTCTCTATATATATATATATATATATATATATATATATATTAAAAATATTAATCGGATCGGATTATTAACGACTCAGAGTATATGAATTCAAATCTGCTCCATTTAATAAACGGGTAATCGAATAATCGGATTTTAAGCACGATTCATATCCGCTTAAATGGATCCGATTCAGATTTGGATTCGGATAAAATTCGATCCATTAATAGGGTAATTTGTATGATATATATACTGGCAAAGTAAGGGTTTTTTCACAAAGTCATGTTTGAATAGTTATAATCAATTTAGGAACGCTAGACTTCTTTTTAACCAAGATAAATAATTTTGATTGCAAAAGGATGGGGTAATTGCAAAAGGAGGAAAATATTGTATCACGTTCACTGGAGCTGGCTTGGTTCTTTTTGTTCATTTGTTGCTTATAGTCATTTTACATGGATGAATATTATATGAAATTAAATAATGAATTAATAATTTTTTTTGCTTTTCTTTGGAAAATAATGTGTAGATCATAATGCTAAGTGCTTCTGCAAATAAGTTATCAAGATTGAAGGAACAGGCTGAGGAATATGCCGCCTTGATCATGGAAGAGTTAGATCCTGAAAGGCTTGGCTACATTGAGGTGGGCCTTTTTTAAATACCCTTATTTATGTAGCTTGCATGGCGTTTCTATTCTTTTAATCTTTTTACAACTTAGCATTTCGTCTAGACTTGACTTGCTCAAATTATTGTAGTCTCGTTGGTTGATATACTTTACGCGTTACGGAACTTACTGACTACGATTTAAAAATTATAAAAACCAAAGATAAATCAAAGTTTATATAGTTGGACTTTTCGTCCTGTGGACAACAAATGGTCGACTAGATCTTCCTAAATCAGGGTAACCTTGTTGTTCACCTGTACACGAAGAAGACAGATCAAGTTGCACCCATACTGAACCTATTATGATTATAATATGTGGCTTCTAAAACCGTTTCACCACTCAGCTTACTGGAGAGTAACTACGTTATTGGTGGGTAAACAGCTTCTCCATATCTTCGGTTCTCATATTATACATGGACCGCCGGGGACCGTCCTGAGCATGTACCACAAGGATCCCTGCTAATTGATTTATTATATATATATATATATATATATATTGGAACTTCATTTTTTTATATCAATACACATAAAAGAACATCTTTCCAATTTTTGTCTTTGTTGGTCAATATACCCAAGCAAAAAACTAGGAAAGAAAACACTGATTAGCTGAGAAAAGGTTTGAAACGTCTCGAGCACAATATTTTCAAAGTTATATAGGATTGTTAACAAATAGCAATGCATATATGTTCCAATCTAAAGAACTATAATTTTTGTCGTTACCAGACAGGAAAACCATATTTTGCCATATAATTGGTAAATAGAATAGTGAAATATATCGAGAAATTCCCCAACACTAGTTTGGAAAAATCTTATCATGGCAAAATACTATCTATGAGACTCAGCTTATATATTACGCTTCATCTGGCCTAAAATTATAATTTAATTTGAAAATCAAACTACTTTATAAAATGTCTTTAATATTTTGTCATGCTTAATAATATTAATTTGAATATCTTGTTATCTGGAAATTTAATTTTCACAATGGACTCTTATTTTCAAACAAAGCTGAAATATAATGTGATCTTGGTTTTAAAAAAATCATTCTAATTTATTTGTTGTTGTCAACATAAATTATTAGCGCCAAGAGTACAATCTAGCCATCAAAACTAGACCCAAGTGCGATGTTTAGTACAAATTAATAAACATTTTATGGTTCCATTATTATATTCCTTTTTTTGAATTAGTCATTTGTTGAAGAGGTTAATATTGGCTACAAATCAACTGTTAACTTGTAAAGTTAATGGAACATAGAGAAAATGAATGAGAAACAGTAAGGTTGTGTGAGATTGCATTGTTGAAAAAAGATTAAATTAATTTCATTTTCTTGAAAAGTTAGGAAAGGAGTGCAAAAATATGCCCAGACAATTTTTAATGGGGGATTTTTGTAAAAAAATATTTTTTATGAAAAAATGGAGCATGTACCACATTTAAAATCACCATAGGCACATTTAGAAACTAGTAAAAAGTAAGATTTTTTAATTTATAGAACTTAATATAATGCCAATCAAACTCATGAAGCTAATCTTCGAAATATAATATCATTTCTGGTGTATTCTTAATCATAAATTGAAAGTATTCCTTCTTAGTGTACTTCATCATGTCATGATAAGAACACGTATATTCAGAATCACGCCACGTTTTACGGTCCCGAAATCTGTTGTTGGATTCACATGTGAAGTTCTGTATGGGCCTCAAATGCGCGTAGTCAGCACTCAAAACACATGTACAGCAACAGCACTATCAGTCACGATAGCTCAATTTTGTGAAAAGTACACAAAAAATCAGATTCCACGTCCGTTGTTGATTGATCATTTTTCTTGCTATGTCGGATTGTCATGATAATGCAGCTATGGCAGCTGGAAACACTACTGCTACAGAAGGATACGTATCTCAACTACAGTCAAGCACTAAGCTACACGAGCCAAGCCTTGAGCCAAAACCTACAAGGCCTAAGGAAGAGGAGCTCAATAAGAAGATTGAGCCAAAAGTTGCTTTACTATATTGAAGAGAACTGGAGGAGACTTTGGGTACTATGTTTATGGATTTTGATAATGGCTGGGCTGTTCACTTGGAAGTTCTTTGCGTACAAGCAAAAGAACGCGTTCAAAGTCATGGGTTACTGCCTCCTCACAGCCAAGGGTGCAGCCGAAACTCTGAAATTCAATATGGCTCTCATATTACTGCCTGTGTGCAGGAACATCATTACGTGGCTGAGGTCCACAAAATTGGGATATTTTGTGCCATTTGACGACAACATCAACTTTCACAAGGTAGACCCACTCTCTATGCCTTGGCTTATTTTATAAGTTAATATTTGGGTCCACAATACTGGCTTTACAAAAAGTCAGTTTGATAGGTTGATCTCAACCACTCGATTTTTTTATTTTCTTCCATCGGTACATATAGACTATGTGACATAGTATACACCACTTTTGGGGTACTACACTGTGATCGCGGCAAACGTTGACATTTTTTCAAGTCCTACATTGCTGTTCGCTAGAAGCCAAAACATTGAGTCGTTGACAACGGGATTATATATCTACCATCTTACTATTGACACCCTATTAACTTTTCTCAATTAGTGATTAAAAATTAATGTTCAGTTTACAAAATCCTCACTTTAATTTTGAATCTATTTTTTTTTTAAAATAATAGAAGGCCCACTTGTAACATTATATACACAATTAAATAGACAAAAAAGCACGTTTCACCAAAAAAAAAAAAATTATATGCATAATAATGACTTTATCTTGTAACGCATGTGAAGTTATGGTCAGGCAGTGGTGGATTTTTTATTAGGAGGGGTGAAAATCTCGAGTGGTGTCGGGGGTTCGGGGACGGGAGTCCCCGAGGCAAATTTTTTTTGGGTTAATATAAGTTTTATACAAATTTTTGATTAAAAAACAGTGTAGGCAAGATCTCAGGAGGGGTCTCCCTTAAAAATTGCACCTCTAAAAAAAAATTACACATTTTGCATACCTAAATTTATTTATTTTTTTATCTCAGGGGGGGCCTCCGCCCCTCCCGGCACCCCCTAGATCCGCCCCTGTGGTCAGGGATGAATTAAATTACGGCCCAGGGAGGGATTGAGCCCCAACTCAATTGACACAAATACACATCTCCCATTAGAAAAGTTCAGAGGAAGATATGCAAAAATGAATATTGGAATTATAGGGCAAGATATGCAAAATTATACATGTACCATGTGAAAAGGTAACGTGATGAAAAATGGAAAACCATATATTGCTTACAACGGGTCTTTATAGTGTGGGTTAGTATTAGTATTTAGGATTATAATTTACAATGACATTGAAATTGTTATTAATTGAACTATTTTGATGGCTAAAGCACTTAAATGAATGAAGAGGTATTTATTTTGATTGTGAGCAATTGATTTGTTTGAATGTTTAATATTTGAATAATTATTTTTTTAAAAACTAAAAAATATCTCATCACCACTCACCAAAAATCTTGACTTCTTCACTGAGACAGTGTCATGTCATCATTAACTGAATCATTATCAACGGTGATGAAGTGGTTGTGCGATGACATTACAGTTTTGACACGCATAATCACAAACGTCCATTTGGTGTGATACGCACGCCCAATGTTTTAAATCGCGGTCGCGCAGGGTGTCGCATTTTGGTTCCGAAATTGCGTCGCGCAAATAGCTTCGCGTATCGCGCAAGCAATTTGTGCATTCCAGATTTTTAATTTGAAAAAACATATAACAAATATAAATAAATAGATAAGCTCAAACAATCACTCCAAATGCTTTCAAATATAGTCATAAAGCCATAAAGTGCTACAACATTCCAAATAAAACACCAAAATAGGACCATATTGTTCCAAAAATCTCGAAGGCATGAAGTTTCAAAAATAAATTAACACCAAATGAGGTTTTTCAAAAATTTTCAAACATAAAAAATAAAAAAAAGAATTGTGTAAATTCTTACCAAAGTTGGATCGGGGTTGCTAAACCGTGGAAGGAAGAGCCCGGAGCACTGTTAATGAGTTTTTTATTTTTGTTTTCAAGATCGGGGTTGTTAAAAGTGATTGAGGAAGGGTTTTGTTAAGTTGGGGCTGTCAAAGCTATAATAAGGAAGTTTTATTTTTTAGACCGGGACTGTCAAAAGTGAATAAGTGTCTGTTTTTTTTAACCTTTGTACTTGCCAAAATCACGTCGTTTTGGTAAGCCAGAGGGTTTAAAAAAAACATGCATCGCGCGGCTGTAGCGTAGGTTTGCGCACTTTTGTGCTAAATCGCGCCAAATTGCTCCCAATAGCGCACACAACGGCAGCATCCCAGTTAGCAGACCTATTTGCGTTGCCTTTTCCCGTCGCAAAAGGCAATAGCGAGCTATTGCGTTCGCGATAGCGAGCTATTTAAAACACTGCGCACGCCACATTAACCTTTAAACTCTTCTTAGTTAGAGCATCCCGCTTAAGATTTTGTCGCTTTAGCAAAAAGTATGAGGTCATCTGCGAAAAACAAATGAGATATACGGGGACCTCCCGTAGAAGCCACAACTAGACACCATTCCCCCCGTTCAACCTTTTTAGAAGTCAATACAGAGAGTTTCTCCATACATAGCACAAACAGATAAGGACGACCTTATTCAATGTCCAGGGACAAGCCTTTTCTAACAGATTTCACTAACGAAAGAAAAAAAGAAACAGATACATTCTTAAAATCAAAGAAAAAACCTTGTCAGAGTATATACCAATAGGAGACCTCAGGGCGAGGTCTTTTTCTATATTCCCTTTAATAAATATAGGAGTGTTTATCGCTACTACCAACTACAGCAACTGAAAAAAGGAGCTAACCGACTAACACTAACAGTTATCCGAAAGACGGTTCTGCAAGCCGGACTTAACGACGGATCTACTTTCGTCTTTCTTTATTTTCTCTAAAAATCGCTCTTGCTCGAACTGGAAATTGCGTGAATAGTGGAAGAACACGCCATTCGGATTAGAGCTGTGGCACGAGAAGGCCGGTGCCTTGATCGAGACCTTTTTTGGCGTGAGTTGCTTAGTGTTAAGTGTATAGCCACAAAGAAATTACACAAGGCATTTCACACTCGCTTTTCGGAAGGAATAAAAAAAGCAGGCTGTTCGCAGAACGAATATCAAGTCTTTCATAAATGCATCCACCACTCCTGAACGGAAATTTTACAGAACCAAGATGCCATTTTAGCTTTCGTCTTTGGCAACGCTTACACTAGTGAAGGAACCTTAATTTGTAAATTACTTCTTACGAACTAATGTTGTTCGTTGGAAGTAATTTACTCCACTTCTTACGAACAACATTAGTTCGTAAGAATTCTTACGAACTAATGTTGTTCGTAGGAACCCAAAAATATAATAAAAAATTATTATTTATATTTGATACGAACTTTAGTTGTTCGTAACAATTGCCACGAACAAATAAAGTTCGTAAGAATTGTTACGAACTACTAAAGTTCGTAAGAAGGGTTTACAGAATTTGTAGTCGTTATCTAAATTGGAGAATGACTGCAAATCGACTTATAGAATCCGTCCGTATTTTCACACCACTGTAGGCATGCGAGTTTGTAAAATTACAAAATGTGTTGGACTCTTCTATCACCATTGTGGATGCTCTTAAAGTGGATGTGAAGGACCAAAATAATTTTCTTTAAAAATTTAAACGAAGCATTTATTTAAGACATCGGGCTTTTTGTCAAATGCTATTTATTAATTTTCAATGAACCCACTTTGTCCCCTGATATAGAAATTACAACTTTTATTATTAACATATTAACATTTTTAATTATGAAAGTCTAATCTTGAATATTAGACTGCAAATATGTCCTATATATACACAAATGTATGGATGTATTTATAACCTTAAAATTTATAATATTTCAACAAAAAAAGATTATGTATACACTAGGGCTGTAAACGGACATTCGAAAATTCGCATCCGTCCGATATCCGAATCCGAATTTGCTGATATTTATCCGAAAAAATGGAAATGGATACGAATATGAATACTCTATAAAAATATCCGAGAAAATGGATACGGATACGGATAGTACTAGTATCCGACATGGATAATCCGTATCCGATGCGGAGTATCCATTTTACCGGATAATCGTATCCGTCAAACATATTTAAAAATATTACTAATAATATTAGTATTAGTATTACTAATAAAACAATATTAAAAAACGTTAATCGTTTATTCCCTAAAACAAAACAAACACAATACTCCACTCAAAACAAAACAAAAACACCATAAAACGTAATGTAATAATCATATTATGAAATGTTTGGTAGTCACTACAGTGATCCAACTAGAATGGCAAAGAATATTAAATGTAAAGATGATGGTAGTAGTAACTCATGATACTTATAATTGTAAAGATATTATAATTGTAAAGATATAATTGGGCACAGGGCAAAACCCTAGGTTTGGGTGCTGTTTTGGGGTCCAGGAGGGCAGCCGAGAGAATAGGGTGGGTTTTGGGTTGTGAGGGGTCGGTTTTTGGGTCCGGGTGGTGGCAGCAGGGAGGTCGGCGGCCAGGGAGGCTGCTGTAGAGATTGTTTTTGGGGCCGGAGGGTGGAGGAAAGTTTCGGGCAGGGGTGTGTTTTGGTTCGGGATAGTAGCGATTGGGTGGGGAAGGGTGGGGGGAGTTAGATTAGGTTTCTGGAAGTTGGAGGAGATGGGTTGGAAGAGGGCATCAAGAACTAGGGTTTGTTGTTTTTGTTGTAGTGCCATTTCTTCCATTCTTTGTTGAGTTCTTGAATTCCCTTGAATCTCTCTTTGTTGTTGTTTTGATTTTTTTTGAGTAATTGAGAGTAGCATATGATTTGATAAAAATACACCGATACATCAAACACCAATATGGAGCGACGCCTGCTCTGATACCAATTTGATGTAAACTACACGTCAAAAGACTCCATAAATATCTAAACACACATTTTAGAGAGAAATATTCGTCTATTTCAAAATTCAAGTCTTCTTCAAATGAGGTTTACTTGGGGGTATTTAAAGGGGAGGAGTAGCTTAAGTTCTAAACTAAGGCCCTAGTAAAAAAAACGTTATCACTACTCCTTACCTTTAAATAATAAAACAAAAAAATTAAAATACAATAATAAAATAAAGAAAATAACAAAATAAAATAAAATAACTAATAAAACTCTAAAATAAGGGTCATTTCCATCACAACCGTAGCAAGTATGAATATTATTGTGTGGTTCTTCAACTGTAACATCACATAGGTTACAATAGACGGTATAATAGCTCGTCAAGCCAAGTATAATCCTTTCTAATATATTCAAACAAAAGGTTATAGGCTCCTATGGTGCCACAGCATATCAAAACGTGTCAAGCAATGAGAACTGTGTGTAATTGCATCAAGTCACTAAACATGTTGTATTTGTCCCGATCCCTTTTGTTTGTAACCTGTCTATATCGAATTTTTTTATAATTTTCGTTATCACATCCATGGTGTAATAGTTGATTTATGAGACATTTTCTCATTTTTCTCCGCTTATTTGTGGATCTTTGTAGACCATTGCTGCAGCCATTGTAATCGGTGTCATTCTCCATGTTGGTAATCACCTTGCGTGCGATTTCCCAAGGCTTATAAATGAATCTGATGATATCTATGATCTTTATTTGAAAAACGACTTTGGCGAACATAAGCCCAAGTACATTGACCTTATTCAAGGGGTTGAGGGAGTGACAGGAATTTTAATGTTAATCTGTATGGTCATTGCTTTCACACTTGCAACACGGTGGTTTAGGAGGAGCCTTGTCAAGCTGCCAAAGCCTTTTGACAGGCTCACTGGATATAATGCCTTCTGGTATTCACACCACCTTTTTGTTATTGTATACGCCTTGCTCATCATCCATGGTTTCTTCCTCTACCTTGTGCACAAATGGTACATTAAAACGGTATGACGACCAAAACCCTTCCATCTTTTTTTCATTATAATCTAGAATATCAGAACTATAGGGTCTCTTTTATTAGGCTTCAAAGTGATTATTAGATTATTTCTTGTAGACATGGATGTATCTTGCTGTTCCTGTTATCCTGTACGCAGGGGAACGGACCCTCAGATGCTTTCGATCTGGCTTCTCTACTGTCCGCCTTTTGAAGGTGAGAGTTGTCCTAGATTTTTGCTCATTTGTCAAACTCAAAGTTCCTGTATTGAGTCTTCTTATTTAATTAAATGTTTTATGAACCTTGATCGTTTATGCCTTAATTGTGAAATTTTCAGGTTGCTATTTATCCAGGAAATGTTCTAACCTTACAAATGTCCAAGCCACCCCAGTTTCGGTACAGAAGTGGCCAGTACATGTTTGTCCAGTGCCCTGCTGTTTCTCCATTTGAGTGGTAAATTACCATTTAAGTCACGAATTTTAATTTTGCAGACATTTTGGTAACTTTCACTAGATTATTATTTCTACTCGTTAAATTTTCCAAAATATGCAACTATTTGATTGTATTATTCTTCAATTTATGAAGCTAAATGGGGTGGGTAGATTAAGGAATAATGTGACCGCCAATCCTTTGTTACCACTACCTATTGGTAGGTTTTATGTGGGTGCTTAATGCTGATGTGATATTTTACATATATTTTAGGCATCCTTTTTCGATAACCTCTGCTCCTGGAGATGATTACCTTAGCATTCACATCCGCCAGCTAGGTGATTGGACACAAGAACTTAAGAGACGATTCTCAGAGGCATGCGAACCTCCATGTGCTGGGAAGAGTGGGCTGCTCAGAGCTGATGAAACAACCAAAAAGAGGTATATAATTCTTGCATTGATTTGTATTCTTCAGTAATTATCATATATTTATTTGTAATTCTGGATATCAGTTTGCCAAAGCTCTTGATAGATGGACCCTATGGCGCTCCAGCACAAGACTACAGGAAATATGATGTCCTGTTGCTTGTTGGTCTTGGAATTGGAGCAACTCCTTTTATCAGTATTCTAAAAGATTTGCTCAATAACATTGTCAAAATGGAAGAGCAGGCAGTAAGTAAATTATGTGCTCATTCGCCCAACCAGTCATTGCATTTCTTACATATCAAAATCCTACATGAGATTGTACTACCAACTATTATATTTGTGGTTTTTAATCATGGAAATTTTACTTTTCAGGAATCAATATCAGATTTCAGCAGGTATTCAGATCAGAGTGCGGGGACTACCGATTCTCCCTCTCTCAATAAATTTTCCCCAAAACGAAAGAAAACCACTCTGAGGACCACCAATGCTTACTTCTATTGGGTGACAAGGGAGCAAGGCTCATTTGATTGGTTCAAAGGGGTCATGAATGAAATTGCCGAAATTGATCAAAGGGTAAAACATGATAACATCAATATGTAAATCTATATAATCTATTTAATGTTTTGTTGTTAGATTGATTTTTTAAATGTCACTTCGGATTCCAGGGTGTCATAGAGATGCACAACTACTTGACCAGTGTGTATGAAGAAGGGGATGCTCGATCAGCTCTCATCACCATGGTCCAAGCTCTCAACCATGCCAAAAATGGAGTCGATATCGTATCTGGTACTAGGGTAAGATGTCTCTTCATTTTATTCCCATATGACACAATTTTCTCCTTGTGACCACATCCCTAAATATTCTGCGCCACTAACAATTTGTATTTCATAGCTTAATTGGTAGCTCCTGTATTATATACAACAGGCTGTCTTCTACAATTTCATCACATTGTCCTTTAGATATAGACTTGTGTGCAAATGGTTCATTAATCACCTCAGTGAAAATTTGTAACAACCAATTCCCTTTTATATCTGTTACCAGGTCCGAACCCATTTTGCAAGGCCTAACTGGAAGAAAGTTTTCACTAAAACCTGTACTAAACACTCTAATGCAAGGATAGGTGAGTTTATCTCCATAAGACTTAAAGTGGGAATAATTTGCTGTCTTCTAATATCTCTACTGTGCTTTTGGTAATCGGAGCAGGTGTTTTCTATTGTGGGGCACCAGTCTTGGCTAAGGAACTCAACAAGCTCTGTTATGACTTCAACCAAAAAGGTTCTACAAAATTCGAATTCCATAAGGAGCATTTTTAGATGACTCTTCGGGACTTTGTACAGTCTGGTATAAAAGATGAGAAAAAAATAAATTATATATGTATATAAGGATTTTTTAGTACCCATCGGTGTTATATATACCAACGACAACCAAAATGGTTCGGGTTGGTGAGACTGTGATGGCATGGAATTTGAATCAAGTTGGGCAACGGTTATTCATGACACATTGGCACATTCAGGAATTGACACGTGGCAGGTGGATCAACGATAAAACTTGGGAGCTCGGTAAAACGATGAAGAGGTTGACCTAACTGATAATGATATGGTCTATATGCATGATTATTACATTCATCCGTGGATTAGAGAAAAGACAGTAAGGGAGAAAATGAGGTGAGAGGTGGGCGTGGTGGACTCATGGAGGTGGTACATAGGACAGCTTGTTTTCTCCAACTCTTCCAAATTCTAGATGTGGTCCCATGGAATCCTTCTAGAAATATCATGGTGACCCAGAGTTCCACGTAGAATTATTATTATTATTACTTTTACACAGTAGATATAGAAATCATATGTAGGTAAAATTCATATTGCCTTTTTTCTTACCCTTCACCAAGGTTAGATATATGTTTGTAAGAGAGATTAGTTGTATGAAGAAAAAAATAATAATGACGTGCGTTCCTTGAAAATCGAGTGGCCACAACACCATGTTTTCATATTAGATTTGGAATATACTTATATTGCATTTTACTAGAATTAAATATTTTCAATTTTGTTACAATTTTTGTTTTAAGGAACTAGTTTAGGAGTAGATATTACATGTATACTAAATACATAATTGTATTGTATGAAACTAGCATGTAATCGGTACGGTGCACGTACGATTTGTAAAAGAAAATATCATAAACATGACATAAATTGTTTTGGATTTAATTGCTCACATTTCACAAAATAACGAAGTGGAAAACATAAAAGAAAACTCAATAAAAAATAATTACTCGATGAAATAAAAGAACAATTGCATTACACATATTAATATAAATTTTGAAAAACTTAACCATACAAACGTGCTTACCCCAAAACCAACTACTCAAAAAATTAAATCATACAAAAGTTGGCAAAACCAAAACCATCGTTCAAGTAAAAAAAATTTAACTTATATCCCAAACCAACAATCAATTACCCCCACCGAATAAATCTAGGGAGACCCACAAATTTTTTTTTATTCCGTAAACCCTCTGCATTAAAAGCTTATATCTTATTATCATGGGTCTCGCTAGAGCATCAAAATATGTATTAAAAACTTGTACCCATTTTTATCTTATTCACTGAATTTACCAAATGAGTTTTTTTGTGAGTCTCCCTAGCTTTACTCTACCCCAAAACCAAGCCATACTAAATCGATAAGTGTGATACAACTTGAGTGGACTAATACCAGTAACAAAATTTCATACCTAGCAAAACAAAAACAATCAGCCAAGTCAAGTCCTACCTTTGTATATTATACGCGTGCATATTCGTCCTTGGTAGTAAGTAAATAAGAAAATGAACACAAATCAATCAACATGGGAAATGCACAGAGTTTAAATCTAAAGCCATATATAAGGAATGTATTCTCTTTGAAAAGATAAAAATCATAAATTAAAAACATATAGGAATACACTAAGGAATAGGCAAACTTCAAATGATTTCATTTATGTTATATTATAATTACGAACTTGGGAAAAAGAGGTCATTATATATAAATAATAGGGGTAATTATTTTTAAGTCTCATTCACCTAGTCAATGAGCCAAGGAATCCTTTTACTGAGTCAATGGTGTCAAAGGTTTTATTTGACCAACTAAGCACATCAAAATGACAAATACACCCTCACAACAGGGATGTAGCCAGGAATATTAGGCAGTGGGGGCTAAATTTTGGGGGTTCGGGGGCAGGAGCCCCCGATTTTTTTTTTTAAAAGTTTATTTTTGACTATTTACCAAAAATAATGAAATTTATTTAATCTAATGGAAAGAGAAACAAATATTTAAATGAGTATAACACAAAAAAAGATATAATATTCAATTTAAATTTTTTTGCACGGTTACAATTACAATTGTTCTCGACGACCTTTCATGTTTTGAAAGCGTTGAATGATAATCTCATTATCTATCTCATCAAATACATCTTTCTCTATATATATAATCATCGTATCATTCATCCATCGATCTTCCATCCTATTGCGTAATGAAGTCTTTATGATATTCATAGCGGAAAATGTTCTCTCCACGGAGGCTGTTGCTACGGGTAGAATCAACGCCAACGTCACAAGCAAAAATACCAAATTGTTGTGACACCCCGCCCAATTAAATATCGGGTGATCAGTTATTTATAAAATTTAAAATAGAATGTTCGGTTGATTCATTCTGAGCATCATTGTCGAAAATATAATAACTTTACTAACCACCTCATAATTAATTAAGCTAGTGTCAAAATATTTTCCTTTTTAAAATAAAATCATTTAAATACCAATCCAAAAAATTTAATATAAACCATCCATGCATAATTAATTAATAAAAGGGTCAATTATTAAATAGTCTATATATTTTTTAAAAAGGACACATATTTTTAGTTTAACCCATTTAGTCCCTCAAGCACTCAATATCCTCTTATTTTTAGAGGTCCGCGCCAGCGGCACTCCCTCTCCAAAATATGTGGCAAAGGACTTTTTGAGGCAAAATAAAAAAGTTTGGACTAAATGGGTATTAAAAAATGTCCGAGGGACTATTTGGTATATGTCCCTTAATAAAATACTAAATCAGAATCACATGCTGAAATAACTAAGACTAGATAAAATATTCCAGTTCAAAACTCTAAACCAAGCACTATAGTAACCATAAATCCAAATGAAAATGAATGAAAAATAAACTGAACATAATCTTTGAAAAGATGTCTAAGGAATGGGTAACACATGCCCTAAATAGAATGTCTATGAAGAATGGAAATGAAATGATGGAGACGTCTAATACGAAGACCAACAGCTTCCACAACAGCTGCAGCACGCCAAGCAATCCAAATCTCTAAGCCTGGTGTCCCTGTTGCTGAGCACCTGCTATGATACATATATATAGCAAGAGAGAGAGGAGATGCAAGAAACGGGTCAGTGCCCGATGTGTAAAAATATTTGTTTTAGCAAGTATTTAAAATTTGCAATAAAACAAGTATCAAATGCATGTTAGTTCGAATTCTCACATGAGATTCTCACCTCTCGTCTATTGTGCACGCCTAACGTACAACTATTCCCATCTAGCCATTCGTAACACCTCTAACTAGATAAAGACTTTTACTTCTTGTTATAACTCGTGGTAGCAACCCGCTATTCCTAGTTTTCCGCATTATAATTATCATAATTTATTAATTTGGTTAAGTGTAATCACACTAAGTTAAGTATTGACAACTTACGTCACTTAAGATTTATACTATCCCAATATCCTACAATTTTCTCACAGTAGGAATAAAACAAGTATATATACATATATTCACCACTATAATATACATATACTAATACAGCACCCCAAGGCTAAACCTGTAGTGCATTGCATACTCTGCTATCATGTCCCGGTACATCTCGTACTCTAATAAGGACTGTCGGTTCGGAAGTCTCTCACGAACCATATACACAAAAACACACATAGTGGAGGGGAACATAGTTCACATATCTATGGGTCACGCACATACTTACGCTCCCATAGTCAGCTGAATTATCAAATTACTAATAAGTCTTCACAGTGCTATGTTCTGAGATACAAGTCAATAACCCCCCCCCCCCCCCCCCCTCCCCCGCGAAGGTCACCCAGGATAAGATTGTCTCTACACCACCTCCCGTGATAACAAAAAGTTAGGCATGTCATACACATAATATTAAGCAACTAATAGGTATCCACACATCCTATTAATATTCATTAGGTATAAACCCAACATGATCATAGATATATTCCATACGAATTATTCTCTCACTACTACATATAATATATTTACTTTATCCCAAATAGTCAACGTAGTAGTAATTCATAGCTAGATTCATTACTAAGCGCTCGCGAGTATTTCTCCTCACTATAAGGGTACCACTATATTAATATAAGTAAAAGGGGTCCCGTTACTCTACTGGTCCAGGTATTTTTTATTCCTTAAATTCCACCAAATGGATTTTAAAGGTTCTCCGAGGTTCTGCAGCGGCACTGGAAATATGCAGAAAGCGAACCGAACCCATCCCCCAGAGATAGAACCGAATCCCCCCCGAAATGGAACCGAATCCCCTATAAATGGAACCGGTTCTGTTACGTCAGATCTCTTCTGCAACAGTTACATTTTCACCAAACGGAACTAAACCCCCCAGAAATGGAACCGGTTCCGTTACGTCAGACCTGTCTGCAACAGTTACGTTTTTCACCATTTTTTAACCTAACAACCTCTAAGATTCATCACCCAACACCTCATCATCAATACCCATCAACACATAACAAATTATAAGTCATCCCTAACATTCTAGGATCCTTAATTCGTCATTAATCATCATAATTATATAAAACTTCCAAATTAATTCACATGAACCCTAGTTTCCAAAAATTCAATTAAAGAACCTAATCAACCCAGATTCGTTCATCAATATATGATTCAATTTCATATTTTACCCTCTACATACAGGAAGGAATATCAACAACTAATTAGCCCACTCTCTATTCATCATTTAAACTTCAATTTTTCACCCAATTAACATGTAAATCAATGATTAATTTTACCTACTCTAATATGAGTATGATTATTGCTAAAGAAAAACAAGTAATAAACACTTGCCTCAAATTTGTCATCTGATTTCTTGACATTGTTGTTATCGGTGTGTTCCCCTTGTCCCGATCTACACGGTGGTGGTGGTGGTTGTGCAAGGTGGTGTTAACTTGGGACTTTTCTTTTGGAAATAGCTCTCCCTCACACCTTCTATGACCGTTCTTAACTTTATGTAACTTTTAACCCTAATGGACTTTCCTTGGCTGATAATATAACTCCTAATTTCCGTCCATTAATTAAGCCTAAAAATTTAATTTACCATAATACCCTTTCGGGGTGTCGGTTAGGCCTAAAATTATCCCGGGCCCCAAACTAAACACCCGAGTATACTATTTTGACTATCTTGATCTTTTCGGACTCAACGGTGCACCTGAAATGACCATACGAGTTACTAAAAATATTTAATATATTTATTTCATTAAATTAGCCCCGACACGACTCACATGCACGTCTGACTTAATTTACTAAACTGTCATATTTCTTACTCTTGACAATTTATCGAAGTGTATAGTTCCATATTACATATCATACAGTAATATTCAATCAATAACTATTAACCCTAGCACGTTAGTTAATATTTATTTTAAATCCGAATTAATTCACAATTAAATTCTCACATTTTAATTCAATTAATCCCACAATAATAATTAATCCCATAATTATTTAAATCGTAAAAATATGGGGTATTACATACTTCCCCCCTAATAACGGAATTTCGTCCCGAAATTCAGAAAATAAGGTATACCTGGTATGAATAAGTCTGGATATTTCTCTCGCATATCCGCCTCCCGCTCCCAAGTAGACTCCTCCACATTGTGATGCTGCCACTGCACCCGAACAAGTGGAAGTACCTTCGACCTCAGCCTCCTCTCATTATTATCTAGGATAGCCACCGGTCTCTCCTCATATGAACTATCTGGCTGTAACTCAATCTCCTCAATCGCGACGTGAGTGTGTGCCAACTCATCCCAAAGGTACCGCCTCAGTGAGGAAACGTGGAACACATCATGGATACGATGCAAGTGCTCCGGTAACCCAAGTCTGTAAGACACTGGTCCAACCCTCTCTATAATGGGGAATGGTCCTACATATCTCAGAGCCAACTTCCCTTTCTTCCCATATCTCATTACTCCCTTCATCGGATATACTCTCAACAAAACTTGGTCCCCCACTGCGAACTCTCGAAAGGACATGTTAGCATCGGCATAAATTTTCTGTCTGTCCTGGGCTACCCGTATGCGATCCCGAATCATCTCGATCCTGCTCGGCGTATCCTGAATTACCTCTGGCCCGAGTAGCTTGTTATCTCCCACCTCTAGCCAACAAGCTGGGGAATGACAAGGACGTCCATACAATGCCTCGAACGGGGCCATACCAATTATAAACTGATAGGAGTTGTTATAAGCAAACTCCACCAGTGGAAGATACTGCTCCAACCCTCCCCCTAAATCAAGGATACACATGCGCAACATGTCCTCGAGCATCTGATTAGTGCGCTCAGTCTGCCCATCGGTCTACGGGTGATACGCTATACTTAACCGCAACTCGGTACCCATAGCCTCCTGGAAGCTCTTCCAAAAACGAGATACAAATGTCTTGTCTCTATCTGACACGATATTAAGAGGCACCCCATGCAGTCTTACTATCTCTGCAATAAATAGTTGAGCATACTGTCCCGATGTATAGTCTGTCCTAACAGGCAGAAAATGGGCTACTTTCGTCAACTGGTATACAATAACCCATATAGAATCGTGCCCCCTCTATGAAGTGGGCAACCCTGTGATAAAATCCATGAAAATGCCTTCCCATTTCCACGTAGGAATTTCCAACGACTGAAGCAAACCTGGTTGGAAAGTGGTACACTTGGATACGAACTCTGCGATATCCTTCTTCATTTCGCTCCACCAATACTTCCACCTCATATCCTGGTACATTTTGTCCTTACCGGGATGTACCGTAAATCTGGACCCATGCGGTTCCGTCATCACTGCATGTCTAAGGTCCTCCCCCTCTGGAACAACGAGTCTCCCATTGAAGTGCAAACCACCCTCGAAACTCACTAAATAAGACTCGGTTCCACCGGTTAAAAGCTGCCTAATCCGATCTTGACAGAACGAATCCGCTGCCTCTGCCTGTACTACTCTCGTAACAATCTGAGGTGTAACTGTCATCACAGACATAAATGATCAGGCCACGGCATCCTGGAGTCCTAATTCTTTCCATTTCACTTTCCACACCTCGGCCCTCTCATCCACTAGCCTACGGATCAACGCGTATGCCACCACATTAGCCTTTCCTGGGTGGTATTAGATATCGAACTGATAATCCTTCATGAATTTGAGCCATCGACATTGACGCATATTTAACTATTTCTGCGTGAAGAGGAACTGTAGTGACTTGTGATCCGTGAATAAGCGAAATTTCTCCCCTAAGAGATAGTGCCTCCATATCCGAAGTGCAAACACGACTGTCGTTAACTCCAAGTCATGGGTGGGGTAGTTCCTCTCATGAGGCTTAAGCTTACGGGAAGCATAAGCTATAGCCTGATCCTCCTGCTGAAGCACACTCCCAAGTCCTAGTAAGAACGCATCTGTGTAGACTAGATATTCCACCCCTGGCCTGGGAAGTGCTAATATTGGTGCTGAAGTCAACTTATCTTTCAGCTCATCGAAAGCCAACTGATAGGCATCGTCCCAGATAAATGGCACCCCTTTGTGAGTCGAATGAGTCAATGGACCAGCTATCTTAGAGAATCCTTGAATGAACCTCATGTAGTATCCTGCTAGGCCCAAGAAACTACGTATTTCTGTTGGCGTCGTGGGCTATCCCCACTCCCTAACCGCTGACACCTTCTCCGGTTCTACGGATATTCCTCTATCCGAAATGATATGCCCCAAGAATTGAACCTCTTTTAGTTAAAATCCACATTTCTCATATTTTGCATACAACTTGTGCTGGCACAGTGTCTGCAAACCCTGCCTCAAATGTTCGGCGTGCTCCTCCTCGGTCTGGGAGTAAATCTGGATGTCATCTATGAAGACAATGATGAACTGGTCCAAGAACTCTCTGAACACCCTGTTCATCAAGTCCATAAACACGGCTGGGGCATTAGTTAGCCCAAAAGGCATAGCCTTACACTCATAGGAACCATATTTCGATAAAAAAGCAGTCTTCGACACATCCTTCTCTCTGATCCTTAATGTAACACCCCGTCCGCCCGGGGAGAGCGAACGGAGCGCTAAAACGATAAAATAAATGCAAATCCACAAGTGACAAGGTATAGAGCATCTAAGTCCCACAACAACAAAAGAGAAACTACACATCTCAATTTCTTCAAATAAATACCAAGTCTCTCGAATTACATACAACAACTAACTCGAAAATAAAATACAAATCTCTAAAGCTCTATACATTAAAATAATACAAATCTTTCCCAAACAATCCTCGCTAAAATCAATCTCCATAGCGCCCCAAAATCCGCGCTAACCTGCCCCTAAAAGAAAATATGGGGAAGTACACAATACGACAAGAAAGATGCTCAACAAATATATGTTAGTGATGAATAAAACGTAACAACACGAGTACGAATATTCAAATAAAAATGAAAATCTCAAAGCATTTATCAATATAATTTCTCAACAACACTTTAACCAGGTCACCAAGCCTCACCACATCCGTATATGCTTTATCAAGTCATAGCCCTTGGAAACAGGAATTTTGGCGGGTGCCCAACATCCGTGCCATATTAAAATCTCATGACAACGTGCTCATCAACAATATTATGATACCACATGAATCAAAATAATTTCAACAATTATTTTCCAGATTTCAATGAATTTATCAATTCAAATATGAGTTCAATTAAATAAGAATTCAAAGAGAATGAAACTCGCGAGATTTAAGGAGCATATTGTGTAAAACCCCATACCTCAAACCATGATGAGAAACCAACTATAAATCTACCCAGAAATCATAATCACATCCTCAAGATCAACACAAAAAGATCTACAAAAGCTCCTCCAAGAACCTCCTACAAAATAGCCCCAAGAACACCTCTAATCTAAGGTTGGAACTCACAAATCTCAAGGGCCAAAGTATAATTAAAAAGAAGAGGAATATAAAATATATTTGCTGCCAAAATTTGTGCCAAAAGTATGTTAAAAGGGTTGCCCACGACTTCCTTTTATAATGCAAATAAATGAAGAGTTGGAATCCAAAAGACTCCTTTAACTAAGGCATAGAAATGAAGAGTTGGAAGTCAAAACAACTCCAAGAGTTAAAAACATTTTAAAATCATTTTAAAATCCGTTTTAACTCCGTTTCGAAACCGTTTGAAATTCTCGCCTATAAAAATAATATTCAACATATTTGAGCAATAAAAATAATTTGATCAAAAACTTTATTTTCCTCCATTTTCCAGAAATTAATTAAAATAGCCCAAAAATTACGCGGGCTGTTACACTTCCCCACTAACAATGGAATTTCGCCCTCGAAATTCGCCGAATGCCTAACTCTCAAAAATCAGGCCACTACACTATCTCCAAAAATAAATCACGTCTCCCAAAAATAAATTCCTCACATTTTATTCCGAAACCTATCACGAATATCACCTAAAATTTTCTATCTCCAAAAATTGCTAACCACGCAATGAACCCAAAACCCAAGACCCGAGGGTTGCCGTATACCTAAGCTCTGATACCATTTGTAACACCCCGTCCGCCCAGGGAGAGCGAACGGAGCGCTAATACGATAAAATAAATGCAAATCCACAAGTGAAAAGGTATAGAGCATCTAAGTCCCACAACAACAAAAGAGAAACTACAAATCTCAATTTCTTCAAATAAATACCAAGTCTCTCGAATTACATACAACAACTAACTCGAAAATAAAATACAAATCTCTAAAGCTCTATACATCAAAATAATACAAATATTTCCCAAACAATCCTCGCTAAAATCAATCTCCATAGCGCCCCAAAATCCGCGCTAACCTGCCCCTAAAAGAAAATATGGGGAAGTACACAATACGACAAGAAAGATGCTCAACAAATATTAGTGGTGAATAAAACGTAACAATACGAATACGAATATTCAAATCAAATGCGAATCTCAATAGTATTTTATCAATAAATTTCGCAACAACACATTAACCGGGTCACCAGGCCTCACCCCATCCGCACAGGCTTTATCAAGTCATAGCCTTTGGAAGCAGGAATTTTAGCAGGGGCCCAACGTCCGTGCCATATTAAAATCTCATAACAACGTGCTCAACGACAACATGAATAATACCACATGAATAAAAATAATTCGAACAATTATTTTTCCAGATTTCAAAGAAATTAACAATTCAAATATGAGTTCAATTAAACATGAAATCAAC
The DNA here is from genome assembly GCA_949130495.1 of Sambucus nigra. Lineage (NCBI taxonomy): Eukaryota > Viridiplantae > Streptophyta > Magnoliopsida > Dipsacales > Adoxaceae > Sambucus > Sambucus nigra. Next base: position 400,172,037 of record OX422208.1, read on the forward strand.
GGAATAACTCTCGAGAGATTTAAAGAGCATATTGTGTAAAACCCCATTCCTCAAAATCATCACATGAATCATCGCATAATTTCAGCCTCAAAATCTAATCACACCATCACGTTCTTCTCGCGAAAATAATCAAATCGCGTTCTAGCCCAAACTCGAGAAAACACCAAATAAGCCTTCTAATCTAAGGTTGAAATCTTGAATAAGTTTGGGACTATGGTTTGTATATAAAAGGGAGTAATTTTGGAGAGGTCTTCTGATTGAAAAGTTTGAGAAAAAGTGAATTGAAAAGTCAAACCACGAATTAGTTGATATATAAAGGATTAAGAGTTTGATTAAGAAAAGAGTTCTAATGAGATACAAACACTAAAATTTTTATTCCGGACGATCTGACAGTTGGAATTGGATGAAATTTTACAGAGAATTAGCTAAAGATGAGAGGAAGCTGTCAAAAAAATTTCAGCTCGATCGGACCGTTCAATACTTTTAAATATTTTTTTCTAGAGAGTTTTATGTTTTGAGGACTCTTTTATATAATAAAAATTCAATTAAAACTCCATTTTAATTCCGATTTCGAAACCGTTTGAAATTCACATTTTTAAAAATGAAATTCAACATATTTGAGTAATATAAATAATTTTATCTCAAAATTTATTTTTCCTCTTTATTTCGATAATACCCTAAAAATTACGCGGGTTGTTACACTTCCCCACTAACAATGGAATTTCGCCCTCGAAATTCGCTGAATGCCTAACTCTTAAAAATCAGGCCAACAATCTTAAAAAATAAACTCGTCACCAAAAATAAATTCCTGACATCTAATCTAGATGCCTAACAAAAAATGATCATCTAAAGATTCTATCCCCAAAAATACGCTCCACAAAAACTCAACAGACCCAAAATCCGAGGGTGGTCGTATACCTAAGCTCTGATACCACCATTTTGTAACACCCCGCCCGCCCGGGGAGAGTGAACGGAGCGCTACTATCGATAAAACTAAACTAATCCACAAATAACAAGGTATAGAGCATCTAAAAACCCCACAACAATAAAAGAGAACTACAAATCTCAAATCTCTTCAAATAAATACCAAGTCTCTCGAATTATATATAAAAACTAACTCGAAAATAAAATAAAAATCTCCAACGCTCTATACATCAAAATAATACAATCTTCTCATCTTGTATTAAAAATCTTCCCAAAATAATCCTCGCTAAAATCAATCTCCACAGCGCCCCAGAATCCGCTCTAACCTGCCACTAAAAGAAAATATGGGGAAGTACACAATACGACATGGAAGATGCTCAACAAATATTAGTGGTGAATAAAACGTAACAACATGAATACGAATATTCAAATCAAATGCGAATCTCAATAGCATTTTATCAATAAATTTTGCAACGACACATTAACCGGGTCACCAGGCCTCACCCCATCCGCATAGGCTTTATCAAGTCATAGCCCTTGGAAGCAGAAATTTTGGCGGGGGCCCAACGCCTGTGCAATATTAAAATCTCATGACAACGTGCTAAACGACAACATGATTAATACCACATGAATAAAAATAATTCGAACAATTATTGTTCCATATTTCAAAGAAATTAACAATTCAAATATGAGTTCAATTAAACATGAAATCAACGGAATAACTCTCGAGAGATTTAAAGAGCATATTGTGTAAAACCCCATACCTCAAAATCATCACATGAATCATCGCATAATTTCAGCCTCAAACTCTAATCACAGCATCACGTTCTTGTCGCGAAAATAAGCAAATCTCGTTCTAGCCCAAACTCGAGAAAACACCAAATAAGCCTTCTAATCTAAGGTTGAAATCTTGAATAAGTTTGGGACTATGTTTTGTATATAAAAGTGAGTAATTTTGGAGAGGTCTTCTGATTGAAAATTTTGAGAAAAAGTGAATTGAAAAGCCAAGCCACGAATTAGTTGATATACAAAGGATTAAGAGTTTGATTAAGAAAAGAGTTCTAATGAGATACAAACACAAAAAATTTTATTCCGGACGATCGGACTGTTGGAATTGGATGAAATTTTACCGAGAATTAGCTAAAGACGGGAGGAAGCTGTCAAAAAAATTTCATCTCTATCGGACCGTTCAGTACTTTTAAATATTTTTTTCTAGAGAGTTTTATGTTTTGAGGATTCTTCTATATAATAAAAATTCAATTAAAACTCCATTTTAATTCCGATTTCGAAACCGTTTGAAATTCTCATTTTTAAAAATAAAATTCAACATATTTGAGTAATAAAAATAATTTTATCTCAAAATTTAATTTTCCTCTTTATTTCGAAAATATCCCAAAAATTACGCGGGTTGTTACACTTCCCCACTAACAATGGAATTTCGCCCTCGAAATTCGCCGAATGCCTAACTCTTAAAAATCAGGCCAACAATCTTAAAAAATAAACTCGTCACCAAAAATAAATTCCTGACATCTAATCTAGATGCCTAACAAAAAACGATCATCTAAAGATTCTATCCCCAAAAATACGCTCCACAAAAACTCAACAGACCCAAAATCCGAGGGTGGTCGTATACCTAAGCTCTGATACCACCATTTTGTAACACCCCGCCCGCCCGGGGAGAGTGAACGGAGCGCTACTATCGATAAAACTAAACTAATCCACAAATAACAAGGTATAGAGCATCTAAAAACCCCACAACAATAAAAGAGAACTACAAATCTCAAATCTCTTCAAATAAATACCAAGTCTCTCGAATTATATATAAAAACTAACTCGAAAATAAAATACAAATCTCCAACGCTCTATACATCAAAATAATACAATCTTCTCATCTTGTATTAAAAATCTTCCCAAAATAATCCTCGCTAAAATCAATCTCCACAGCGCCCCAGAATCCGCTCTAACCTGCCACTAAAAGAAAATATGGGGAAGTACACAATACGACATGGAAGATGCTCAACAAATATTAGTGGTGAATAAAACGTAACAACATGAATACGAATATTCAAATCAAATGCGAATCTCAATAGCATTTTATCAATAAATTTTGCAACGACACATTAACCGGGTCACCAGGCCTCACCTCATCCGCATAGGCTTTATCAAGTCATAGCCCTTGGAAGCAGAAATTTTGGCGGGGGCCCAACGTCCGTGCAATATTAAAATCTCATGACAACGTGCTAAACGACAACATGATTAATACCACATGAATAAAAATAATTCGAACAATTATTTTTCCATATTTCAAAGAAATTAACAATTCAAATATGAGTTGAATTAAACATGAAATCAACGGAATAACTCTCGAGAGATTTAAAGAGCATATTGTGTAAAACCCCATACCTCAAAATCATCACATGAATCATCGCATAATTTCAGCCTCAAACTCTAATCACAACATCACGTTCTTGTCGCGAAAATAAGCAAATCTCGTTCTAGCCCAAACTCGAGAAAACACCAAATAAGCCTTCTAATCTAAGGTTGAAATCTTGAATAAGTTTGGGACTATGTTTTGTATATAAAAGTGAGTAATTTTGGAGAGGTCTTCTGATTGAAAATTTTGAGAAAAAGTGAATTGAAAAGCCAAGCCACGAATTAGTTGATATATAAAGGATTAAGAGTTTGATTAAGAAAAGAGTTCTAATGAGATACAAACACAAAAAATTTTATTCCGGACGATTGGACTGTTGGAATTGGATGAAATTTTACCGAGAATTAGCTAAAGACGAGAGGAAGCTGTCAAAAAAATTTCATCTCTATCGGACCGTTCAGTACTTTTAAATATTTTTTTCTAGAGAGTTTTATGTTTTGAGGACTCTTCTATATAATAAAAATTCAATTAAAACTCCATTTTAATTCCGATTTCGAAACCGTTTGAAATTCTCATTTTTAAAAATAAAATTCAACATATTTGAGTAATAAAAATAATTTTATCTCAAAATTTAATTTTCCTCTTTATTTCGAAAATACCCCAAAAATTACGCGGGTTGTTACACTTCCCCACTAACAATGGAATTTCGCCCTCGAAATTCGCCGAATGCCTAACTCTTAAAAATCAGGGCAACAATCTCCAAAAATAAACTCGTCACCAAAAATAAATTCCTGACATCTAATCTAGATGCCTAACAAAAAACGATTATCTAAAGATTCTATCTCCAAAAATACGCTCCACAAAAACGAAACAGGCCCAAAACCCGAGGGTGGTCGTATACCTAAGTTCTGATACCACCATTCTGTAACACCCCGCCTGCCCGGGGAGAGCGAACGGAGAGCTACTATCGATAAAACTAAAATAATCCACAAATAACAAGGTATAGAGCATCTAAAAATCCCACAACAATAAAAAAGAACTACAAATCTCAAATCTCTTCAAATAAATACCAAGTCTCTTGAATTACATATAAAAACTAACTCGAAAATAAAATACAAATCTCCAACGCTCTATACATCAAAATAATACAAGCTTCTCATATTGTATTAAAAATCTTTCCAAAATAATCCTCGATAAAATCAATCTCCATAGCCCCCCAAAATCCGCGCTAACCTGCCACTAAAAGAAAATATGGGGAAGTACACAATACTACAGGGAAGATGCTCAACAAATATTAGTGGTGAATAAAACGTAACAATACGAATACGAATATTCAAATCAAATGCGAATCTCAATAGTATTTTATCAATAAATTTCGCAACAACACATTAACCGGGTCACCAGGCCTCACCCCATCCGCACAGGCTTTATCAAGTCATAGCCTTTGGAAGCAGGAATTTTAGCGGGGGCCCAACGTTCGTGCCATATTAAAATCTCATAACAACGTGCTCAACGACAACATGAATAATACCACATGAATAAAAATAATTCGAACAATTATTTTTCCAGATTTCGAAGAAATTAACAATTCAAATATGAGTTCAATTAAACATGAAATCAATGGAATAACTCTCAAGAGATTTAAAGAGCATATTGTGTAAAACCCCATTCCTCAAAATCATCACATGAATCATCGCATAATTTCAGCCTCAAACTCTAATCACACCATCACGTTCTTCTCGCGAAAATAATCAAATCTCGTTCTAGCCCAAACTCGAGAAAACACCAAATAAGCCTTCTAATCTAAGGTTGAAATCTTGAATAAGTTTGGGACTATGATTTGTATATAAAAGGGACTAATTTAAGGAGGTCTTCTGATTGAAAAGTTTGAGAAAAAGTGAATTGAAACGCCAAGCCACGAATTAGTTGATATATAAAGGATTAAGAGTTTGATTAAGAAAAGAGTTCTAATGAGATACAAACACTAAAAATTTTATTCCGGACGATCGGACCGTTGGAATTGGATGAAATTTTACAGAGAATTAGCTAAAGACGAGAGGAAGCTGTCAAAACAATTTCAGCTCGATCGGACCGTTCAGTACTTCTAAATATTTTTTTTCTAGAGAGTTTTATGTTTTGAGGACTCTAAGAGAGTTTTATGTTTTGAGGACTCTTCTATATAATACAAATTCAATTAAAACTCCATTTTAATTCCGATTTCGAAACCGTTTGAAATTCTCATCTTTAAAAATAAAATTCAACATATTTGAGCAATAAAAATAATTTTATCTCAAAATTTATTTTTCCTCTTTATTTCGAAAATACTCCAAAAATTACGCGGGTTGTTTCACTTCTCCATTAACAATGGAATTTCGCCCTCGAAATTCGCCGAATGCCTAACTCTTAAAAATCAAGCCAACAATCTCCAAAAATAAACTCGTCACCGAAAATAAATTCCTGACATCTAATCTAGATGCCTAACACGCAATGATCATCTAAAGATTCTATCTCCAAAAATACTAACACTAAAACGTAACAGATTCAAAACCCAAGACCCGAGGGTGGTACTATACCTAAGCTCTGATACCATTCTGTAACACCCCGCCCGGGGAGAGCGAACGGAGCGCTACTATCGATAAAAGTAAACTAATCCACAAATAACAAGGTATAGAGCATCTAAAAATCCTATACCGATTATGAGAAAAAGTTGGTCGACCTACAGAAGAGTAGCGAATTTGACCAGAAGTTTCTTTCTTCAACTTAAGCTTACTCTTAGAATGAGTTCGTTCTTAAAGAAGAACTGAAAGGTGCTAGAGAGGTTGCCATAATGCTTGAATACGAAAATAAACCCTTACGTGGTGATCTTGAAGGTCTTAATAAGACAGGGCCAGTCGAACAAAATGAGGATGTTTCCTTCTTGGAGGAAGAGAATGCTCGCCTGAAGGAGGAGTTAAATTAAATAAAGAAATCCAATGGCTAATTTTTTCAGCAGCGAGGGAGGATTGTGCAGTTCGTGGAGGAAGTGGGAACTTAGAAAACTTTTTCCAAATAAGTTACGACCATGAAAAATCAGTTGTCCATCATAAAAAGATTAAATGAGAAGGTAGATTTCCTCACACGCTAATTTCACCGGCAATCTTGTACCATTTGGATGGAAGGCAACGATGAGGCCCTTGGTCATATGGGGGAAGGGCTTGATCAGGTAAAGAAAGTCGGCTATAAGTATGGTTGGCTTAATGCTCTGGCAGTGATGAAGGATTCAAAATAAAATGAAATTTGATACTGGCATGAACCAGGTTATTTGGATTTTCTCGAACCCCCTTTCAAGATAGATTCCTCATGGATTCCTCCAGATGGTGTTCCTTTGAGTTTAATAAGAAAATAACTTGGAATTACGGTGATGAAGATTTAAGTCGACCTCTTCATCTTGTAGATATGGTCAGTTCTGGTAGTCAGCCTAAGATCAGAGATCTGCAGATGACCATTACCATTTATGCTTTAAATGTTCCCCTTGCTGGTTTTGAAGGTTCATCAAGTAGGACAACCACTTCTCGTGAGTAAAATTCTCTTGAAGGCTATTTTTTGTAATGCCTTGTAAGAACCTTTAAGTTAAAATAAAATTTTATATTCATGTTTCTTTTGATTGTTTATCTTCTTACACAAGTAGATGTAATCAAAATTGTCGTGACTTTAAGCCACTTTATCTTAGTGAGTTATAATGGTTCTACTAATAGTTAGTTTTATGATCACGTAGTCAACTATTGACTAACTAATTTCCTTACTAGTTACCATTGTCGGACTAACCTGGACCAAATATTAGTGTTAGTTTCCTGAGATGACCAAATATGATAGGAATTATCTTTTCATTTAGTCGGCTAGGGTCGGATCTTATCGTTCCTATGACTGTAATGAATTTTTTTAATTTGTGAAGTTCTTATTCTGGGATTGCCTAAAGGCGAGATTATACATGAAGTAATTTCGTGAACATTTTGTTCTTTGTCTACCCTAAAGGCGAGATCCTACATCAAGTAATTTGGTGGTCATCTTGTTCTTGGTCTTCCCTAAAGGCGAGGTCATACATGAAGTAATTTGGTATGTCATGTGGTTTGAGTTCTAATGTGCTACTTAGATGTCTTTGTCTTTGATTCTTGACAGGGTGCATATTTTCCCACACTGACAAAAAAATGACAACATTGAATAATAGAATAAATTTTATTTATCACTGACATCGAGTTAAAAGAAATGAAAGAGCTTGAAATGAAAAAACATTACATGTTTATTGATAATATTTCTTTAGATGGTAGGCATTCTAAGGGTTCTTGAATTTCTCACCTCCCAAGGTTTCAATTCTATCCATCCCTGGTCGGACAACAGCGAAAATTATATAGAACCATGCAAGTTAGGATCCAACTTGTTCCATTTTTGAATGACTTTGTTCATCACATAGTCTCCTTCCTTCAGAGTGCTCGATTTCGCTCCTTTATTATAAAATCGAGCAGAGCAATGTTGGTATAATGCTATCCGAAGTGCGATATGTTCTCTAACTTCCTTTATCAGGTTTAGATCTAGCCTTCTTATAAGGTCACTTTTTGGTGAGTCAAAATTGAGAATATGGTGACTTGTTAGACCAATTTCTGTTGGGACCACTTCCTCAGTTCTAATAGCTAACATATAAGGAGTCTCGCTCGTTGCTATTCTTGGCATTGTCCAGTATGCCCAGAGGACACTTTGGAGTTTATTGATCTAGTTGTATTTAACATCATCTAGTCTCTTTTTCATTCCATCGAGAAGATTTTTTTTGTTACTTCTGTTTGCCCGTTGTATTAGGGATGACCAGGTGCATAATGTAGCTTCTGGATTTTAGATCGAATCCAGTAGTCTTCGAAAACCTGAGTGTCAAACTTTGTACCGTGGTCAGTGATGAGGCATACGAAATTCCATAATGACAAATAATGCTCTTCCCGATGAAATGAAAGACTTTCTCATATGGCATTTACAGTATGTGTTCAGCCTTTACCCATTGTAACACCCCGAGAGGTGCTACTGAAATTTTTGACAAATTAGAGAATTTGCTTAATAAAAATACCATTTATATTGAGTATAAATTTGTGAAAGTATTGTAAGGACATAACTTTCTAAATTTCCAGGGTAGAAGCTAGAAATTTTCTATTTTGTCCTAGATCACAGTATGTATGTCTGATACCGCTACATTCGGCACGTTAACACGATAATCCACGATGGCCTTGATCCGAATTCATGCATCCACCATCTCCACACGTGCATTATGTTACATGCGACGTGTTTCTAAACTGTTCCCACTACTCCACAACTCATTATTGGTAAAATTATTTATTAGAGTTGTTAATATTTGCATAAATATTTGGGAATTTTTAAGAAAATTTTTTTCGAAGTCTGATTTATTTTTAACAAAAAGCATAAATTTTTCTAAGTGTAGAAGTGGAGTTTTCTCGATCGTCGATCTCGTTCGAATGACATCTCTCTGTCGTTCAAGCGACATGAGGATGTTGCGCGATCTCGTTCTAGCGACATGCCTATCTCGTTCGAGGGACATGCCTATCTCGCTCGAGCGACGGTGTCGCCTCGATTTTAGTATAAATATCGATACATATTCTACACGTTTTCCATGTCTTTTTCGTACACGTTTCTGAAATTTACAGCCCAGAAACAGACTTCAAGTTTTTAAGGTTTTATGCCTTTTTGATTCACAAAACCATTCCCATATATATGTGTGAATCTTTAAACCTTCAAAGGATCTTTTTACTCATCTGGAGTAACTTGTGGAGAAGATGAATCTTTTCTATTGCTGCCCATCTGGAGTTCTTGCGGGAGATTACAGCTGACGACATCGGAACCGACACCTGAGCGTATTTCGTATGTCACTCATGTTTTCAGTATAATCTGAGTAAAACGTTCTTTACAAATTATATTGAAAAAAAAAAGTTTTTCCCCTTTGGGGGATTTTTTCTCATTTGTGTGTTTGTTTATGATTTAATGTTCTTGCATGATCATATTGTCTTCAATAACACCTAGATGCATGTTTTAGGATTCAATTGAAAAACTGAGTTTAATTAAATAATTAATCCATTTGAACGCTCGCGCACTCTCAAATGGGTATCAGAGCCAATTACACAAATATACCGTGTAATTTTCCGTAATTTTTTTAAAATATCAATTTTCTGAAAAATTGATTTTTGAAAAAGGGCATGTTCAAAATGGAGAAAATTATATAATAAAATGCCATTTTTTGACGGGACAAATTATGCTTACTGGAAAGCCCGTATGAAATCTGTTCTAAAATCCATAGATGAAAGAGTTTGGGTTTTGGTTGAAAGAGGGTGGACACCTACCTTCATCACTATTGACAACATGACAAATTTAAAATCTGTGACTGCATGGACTGAAGAAGAATTTAAATGGTCAGCTTTTAACTCTAAGGGTCTTAGTGATATTTCTGGATCCGTCACTCCTAACGAGTTCCGGCGGATAATGACGTGTACCACGTCAAAAGAGGCATGGGATGTTTTACAACTTATCCATGAAGGAACTAATGCCGTGAAAGAATCAAAATTGCAAAACTTAATAACTCAATTTGAAACTATCACCATACTTGAATTTGAATGTTTTGATGAATTCTATGCTATATTCTCTGATATTGTAAATACTAACTTTAATCCTGGTGAACACATTCCTAATGCTAGAGTTGTTAAAAAGATTCTAAGATATCTGCCTAAGTGTTTTATCCCTAAAGTCACTGTGCTAAATTCTATGGGTAATTTAAACACGCTTAAATTAGAGGAACTAGTAGGAGACTTACAAATGTATGAAATTAACATGTTTCCTAAATCTGTTATGTCTAAAGACAAGGAAATTGCACTTAATGCCCAGAATAGGAAGAGTGAGGGGTTGGCAAGAAAGAGAGTAGAGTCATCTAGAAAAATTGACATAGAAACGTCAGATTCAGAGTGTGACCTAGATTTAGATGATTTGGCTCTGTTTGCAAAAAAATTCAAGAAAATTCTCAAATTCAAGGAAAATGGAAATTTCAAAGATAAAAGGAATTTTGAAAAAAAAAAGTTTGAAAAGAAAAATGAAAAAGATTTTAAAGACCCTCCTAAGAAAGACGGTGAGAGGTTATGAGTGTGACGGTAAGGGTCATAGAGCTTTTGAGTGTGCTACTAGGCTTAACAGACTTGCCAAAGAAAGGGGAAAACTTGTCCTTAATGCTACCCTTAGTGAAGACAGTGAGGTCGAGTTGGTGGACTCTGGAGACGAGTCATCACATGAGTGTAACTTCACCGCATTCATGGCTAGTCATGTGAGTACTTCTATTGCTCCTCACAACGATGAGGATGCTACTTCACAGGGACACCTAGATAGTGAGAACATTGTGGGTGAGGGGAAGGATGCTGCAAATGAGAGCGAGAGTAATATTCAACGCGCCTACACTGAGTTATATAATGAGTCATTTAAAACCAAAAAGCGTAACAAAGTGTTAGTTCGTAGGATCACTACTTTAGAGCAAGATTTAGAAGAAGCGAGAGAGAGAGAGTCCTCCACCTGCACTACCTTGGGAGAAAGAGTCTTCCTGTGTTGAGAGAAAAGGTCAGTTTAGAGAAAGTGATAGACTGTTTGGAGACAGAGAGAGTTGTTTTGAGAAAGATAAAGGGGACTTGACTAAACAAGTGTCTAGTCTTACGAGTGATCTCCATTTCTCCCTAGAGACTCGAAAGAAACTTGAAGCCCTTGTAGCCCATCTTACTCATGATATTGAGAGAGAACGGTTAGTCAAGGTTCAAATCGAGGACAAATCTGGAAAGATGGAAAAGATGCTCCTCAGTCCCACTTTTGGTTTTGGAGATAGGAAGTGAATAGGTTTTGATGGTGCTACAACTCCATATGGCCATCGTTAAAAATCACGAAGATGAGTTCGGCCAAGAAAAGCAAACCAAGGTCCGCCTAAGACTGTGTTCTTTTATACATATTGCAAAAGAAAAGGTCACCTCAGGGAGTTTTGCTATAGTTTGGGTCAGACACGATGCACTATTTCTCCACAACATCGTACTGATTATTTTACCAGTCTGAGAGAGCGTGTTGAGTTTTTAGCCGCCACATCACAGAGTTTGATGGAGGAATTCCGACGAATGTCTTTGTCGTTAATGAATGCTTCTCGCATCCCGACTAAAACAAACAACAACAAGGGTAAACAAAAGGTTATCACTTCTTGGGTACCTAAGAAAGACGAAAAGGCCCCTGTTGTCCATATCACTCTCAAAGCACATAATACCTCACAGTGGTATTTCGATAGTGGGTGCTCCAGACATATGACCGGTGATGTCTCATTTTTTACCTACCTAAAGAATTATAAGGAAGGTGGAGTCACCTTTGGAGACGGGAGCAAGTATAGCATCGTAGGACGAGGTACAGTAGAGTTACCAGGATTTCCTAAGCTAGAGAATGTTTTGTACGTCAAAGGTTTGAAAGCAAACCTTCTCAGCATTATCCAACTGTGACGCTGACATTGCCGTAAAGTTTGATTGGGATGCGTGTAATGTCTATAATCAAGCCAGTAAACTTTTAGTGCAAGGGGTGAGGATAGAGGATAACTACTATGGTACTATGACCAAATCCTCACTTGTCTGCAACAGCGCCACGATCACTCCTATGGATTCGTGGCACCAACGTCTAGGTCACGTGAACTTTAGAGATTTGACGTGATTAGATAAAAAGGACCTAGTACGTGGCTTACCAACACTTGGAAAGTCAACTTCCACGGTTTGTGGACCCTGTCAGTTGGGAAAGAAAATTCTTAGCCCCCACAGGAAGTTGAATTCCATTACCACTTCACGAATACTTGAGTTGATACGCATGGATCTCATGGGTTCTACTCGTATAGAGAGTCTGGGTGGTAAGAGGTACATCCTAGTGATGGTAGATGATATCTCCAGATATTCGATTGTAGGTTTTCTGAGAGATAAATCCGATGCTGTAGAGTTTTTAACAACCAAGTGTCGTGTCCTACAAAACCAACATGGTGTCACTATTAATAGAATGCATAGTGACAACGACACTGAATTTATAGAGCAAAAAGTAGATCTTTACTGTGATAGCCTAGGAATCAAACATGAGTTTTCTTCTGTGAAGAATCCTCAGCAAAATGGGATTATTGAGAAAAAGAATAGGACGATTCAGGAAATGGCTAGATCTATGCTTCTAGGTCGTGAAGTTTCTAGGAGATTTTGGGCAGAGGCAATGTCTACTGCATGCCATACGGTGAATATGGTTTACCTTCGTCCACACACACTTAAAATGCCTTATGAATTATGGACTGGAAAGAAGCCCAACCTTCCATATTTCCGTATTTTTGGGAGTAAATGATACATCCTATGGGATAGAGAGAAATTAGGAAAGTTTGATTCCCGAAGCGACGAGGGAATATTGATAGGATATTCATCAAATAGTAAAGCGTACTAAGTTTTTAACCTGAAGAGCTCTAAAGTGATGGAGTCAATAAACATTACTGTGCAAGATGACAAACCATAGAAGTCTGTTGACTTCACCCATTTGAGTGAGGATAACACACCACTTTTTTATGATCCCACTATGTCTCCCACATCCAGGGTGGACCTTACTCTTGTTCTAGGGGACACACCTGCTTAGGTTTGCAAGAGTCATGATCCTTCTGCCATTATTGGAGATCCCACTTTAGGGGTCAAGACTCGTGATCAGCTAGAGAATATTGTTAGCCATGTCTGCTACACATCGAAAGTCGAGCCCAAGAATCACAAAGAAGAACTCAAAGATGAACACTGGATATCTTCTATGTAGGATGAGTTGCTTCAGTTTAAAAAGAACAATGTCTGGGAACTTTTCCTCCGACCTAGTGAGACGAATGTGATAGGTACCAGGTGGATTTTCAAGAATAAAATGGATAAAAATGGTACCATAATCAGAAATAAGGCTAGATTGTCCACTTAAGGATACATACATATAGAGGGTGTAGACTTTGGGGATACATTTGCTCTTATTGCGAGGCTTGAGTTCGTCCGCTTACTACTCGCCATCGCATGTCATATGCTCTTTAAGTTATATCAAATGGATGTCAAGAGTGCCTTTCTAAATGACATTCTACAGGAGGAGGTTTACGTGGAACAACTAAAAGGGTTTGAAGACCCTAAGAACCTAAAGCGCATCTACTATCTGAGGAAAGGCTTGTATGGTTTGAAGTAAGAACCCCGTGCTTGGTACGAGAGGATTACTTCCTATTTCTTAGCCCGTGGCTTCAAGAGAGGAGGAGTTGATATGACGTTATTCACCAGGAGAGATAACGGTGCTATTTTGGTTGCCTAGGTCTATGTGGACGACATAGTCTTTAGATCCACGTGCTCCCAGCATGCTCACCACTTTGAGGAGGAGATGAAAAGTGAGTTTGAGATGAGCATGGTAGGTGAGCTTACTTTCTTCCTTAGTCTTCAGGTTCGTCGATGTTCGTCTCCCAATCCAAGTATGCTAGAGACCTAGTGAAGAAATTTTGTTTAGACTTCGCTAAGCATGCACGTACACCTATGAGTACTTATATCAAGCTTATTAAGGGCACTTCAGGCAAGGACATAGAGCAAACCTTATATCGGAGTACGATAGGTAGTCTTCTTTACTTGATTACCAGTTGTCCCGATATAACTTTTAGTGTTGGAGTCTGTGCGCGATATCAGGCATCCCCGAAAGAGTCACACTTACTCGCTCTAAAATGTATTATCAAATACGTGAGTGGGACTCTCCTCTACGCTATTTTGTATTCCTTTGATATCGATGACCATTTGTCCGCCTATTCAGATACCGATTGGGTCGGGGATGTAGATGGTTATAGGAGCACTTCTGGTGGGTGTTTCTACTTTGGTTCTACTCTTGTCTCCTGGATGAGCAGGAAGTAAAACTCTATCTCTTTGTTTACTGTGGAGGCTGAGTACATCGCCGTCGGGAGTTGTTGCACATAACTCTTGTGGATGAAGCATATGTTGGAGGATTATGGGATTTCACAGGGCACCATTACTATCTCCTGTGATAACACGAATACGATACACATATCCCGCAATCCATCCCAGCATTCGCGCACAAAGCACATCATGATAGGCGATTACTTTATACGTCAGTTAGTTGAGGAGAAATTTGTATCCCTGAATTTCGTACCCACTGAACTTCAGTTAGCCGATATTTTCACGAAACCTTTAGATGCCCTTAGATTCAAGAGTCTTAGGAAGTATTTAGGTATTTGTACAGTTGACTGAGGGATGGTCCTTGTCTAGGATAGGATGCATTGTCATGATCATATCATATGATTCCTATTGCTAGTTTGTATCATTTGTATTCTTATTTTTACTTTTTATATATTTTTCAAAAAGCCAAAAAAAAATTTATTTTTATAAAAATTTTAGAAAAGCACAAAAAGATTTTTCTATTTTGTTTACACCTCTTATGGATGAGTATTTAAGATAGTCGAGTCACATCTTCCATTTTCATTTTTCACGTGACTGTTTGATAGTGATTTGAGACGCTACATCATTGAATCCATGTACTTTACATTGTTTGCAGTCTTTGAGATATGATTAGTGATATCTTTCTACATGTTTGGCTCCTTATCTCATTTATTGCACGCATGCATGGATTTATTTGACTATTTTACTTGTATATCACATATTGACTTGAGTGTTTCCATCTCAATTCTGTCTATACAACGAACCATATGCGATAACACTTGACAAGATTGGAATGCCTGCAAAAATCATTTTATGAGATTGTGCGATATTTTATCAACGGTGAAAGGCTATGAAAGGTACTCATCTATCCTTTGTGATTAATCCACTATTTAAATTGGACCTAAAAAATTATGGAATTTCACTATCCGGGGTCCACAGAGGTTAAAAGAGCCCAAAAATATTTAAAGGCAATAAAAAGCAATTCATGCCAAATATAGGCCATTAGGTTTCACCATCAATTCTCCAATGTTTGATAATTTAGATCACCTCTAAACAAAATATAAATCTGAGGGAGTTTGGTTGGAGAATTTAAACGGGTTTGCACTTCCTTAAAAGTCCTGAAAAAGCATTAAATAGTTTTGGACGTTATTGGTGTGGAAATCACTTTGAGCTTTGATTTGCTGATTTGATTGAGTCAATTTCTCATAATTTCATATTTTTTACACCTAAGGAAGATGTTGAGTTCATCCGTTAGAACTATCTGATATTCATCGTGCACATATGTTATGTTTGTATACATTGATTTTCCTATCGAATTTTCTCACTCCTCTACATTTTCGCTATCATCGACTTGGTTGTTTTTGTGTTCTTTCATGGTGTGATTATTTGTTGTTTATCTTATGTGAAGAATTTTGAAAAATTGAAAAATTAAAAAATATAAAGATTATTCCTTGAGGCACTCTCCATTTGCAATTATTTGTGCTTCTCATATCTGTCTATTTGGGGACATCATAAAAAGGGGGAGAATGAATTATGGGGGATAATAAAATTATTTGGTTGATTTATCAATGATTTACTTAAGCTTAATTGATTCAATTTTTGCATATCATTATATTACAAACTGTTGCGTGTCATGGGTATCTTCTTTATCTCATGTGTGTACGTACAAAATTGATGATTATTGGATTGCACACCCTGATGAGAAAAGATGAATATATGAAGATGTTGAAGTTTGGTTGAAGACATGTCAGCTGGTATTCTCAGTTTCAGGGTTTAATGGGGATATTATCTTATATGTCATTTTCTTTATGGAGATAGCATAATTCGGATTTTTTATGTATGTACCGGCATAGACATAGAGGGAGATTTGTAAGGACATAATTTGATAAATGTCCGGGGTAGAATCTAGGAATTTTTTATTTTGTTCTAGATCACAGTATGTATGTTTGATACCGCTACATTCCGCACGTCAACATGATCATCCACAGCAGCCTTGATCCGAATCCATGCATCCACCATCTCCACACGTGCATCATGATATATGCGACGTGCTGCTCAACCATTCCCACTACTCCACGACACATTATTGGTAAAATGGTTTATTGGAGTTGTTAATATTTGCATAAATATTTGGGATTTTTTTAGAAAATATTTTTCGAAGTCTAATTTATTTTTAACAAAAAGCAGAAATTTTTTTGAGTGTAGAAGCAGAGTTTTCTCGGTCGTCGAGCTCCTTCGAACGATATCTCTCTATCGTTCAAGTGACATGAGGATATCACGTGATCTCGTTCGAGCGACACGTGGCCTCGTTCGAGTGACATGCCTATCTCGTTCGAGCGACGGCGCCGCCTCGATTTTTGTATAAATATTTGTACAAATTCTACACGTCTTTCCATGTCTTTTTAGTACACATTTATTTGATTTATAACCCAGAAAAAATACTTCAAGTTTTTAAGGTCTTATGCCTTTTTGATTCATAAAACCATTCCCATATATGTGTGTGAATATTTAAAACTTCAAAGGATCGTTTCTACTCATCCGGAGTAACTTGTGGAGAAGACGAATCTTTTCCATTGCTGTCCATCTGGAGTTCTTGCGGGAGATTCGAGCCGACGACATCGAAACCGACACCTGAGGGTATTTCGTATGTCACTCATGTTTTCTGTATAATCCGTGTAAAACGTTCTTTACAAATTATAATGAAAAAAAAGGTTTTGCCCCTTTGGGGGATTTTTCCTCATTTGTGTGTTTGTTTGTGATTGAATGTTCTTGCATGATCATATTGTCTTCAATCACACCTAGATGCATGTTTTAGGATTTTATTTAAAAACTGAGTTTAATTAAATAATTAATTCATTTGAACGGTTGCTCACTCTCAAGTATAAATATATAAATCAACAAAATAGAATGTCTCAAGTTTATTAAACCTCAAATGTCCTTATACAAAATAATTTAAAATAAATAAAGCAACACATTTAAATTATAAAATTAAATATCCAAAGCCTCTAACGACGATCATAATCTCAATGATGCCACAAATATCATCTCGCATCAGACCTAAAATACAACAAACTATGGGGGGATTGAGCGCAAAACTCGGTAGATCGTATAAATGCTCCAAGTGAAACAAGACATACTCGTGTTTACGTGCATCATATATTTGAGTGTATGCAATATGAACACTCAAGCTAAAATCCTAATAATATAACCATAATCTAGGATCTTACCGCGGTCACTACACAACCCAAGATCCCATATCAAAATTCTCATCACATTTCCCACAGTCCGGTATGGCCTACCATTTACTATCCTATTAATTATCCTCGAAAAAACCCAATGCCCCTCCCCCACCAAAAAATAAATAAATAAATAACATAACATAACATAATATAACTCAAGTACACGGACCATCATAACCTGGCATCACCGCCATAATAACACTTGGAATCACCACCACAATAACACTTGGCATACTAACCAACTAGGGACCATGACCTCGTCTTTGGATAAATAGGTCGTTTAGCTAAGGAATTCCTCTGCATTGTCCAATATTAATCATGATAACATCATTTCTCAATTCAAATAAGTTTCATATTCAATTACGATAAATCAAGTGCACATATTTTCTATCTAATTTCTATAACCTAACATGCTCCTAAAATCCACTAGTTTCGTTACCCAAACTACATGACATGAAAATAATACATACAAAATGGGTGCAAGAAAGAATATAATATACGAGCAGACAACACATATAAATGTGAAACATAACATAGATATAACTATACAATAAAGGATGAATATGTGTAGCACACAAAATTGACAACGGGAGAACGAAACTACCTCAAAAGAGTCAAAATTCATAACTGTAGGCTTGTTTTGAAAACACAGCAAAATCATATCTAAACATTATCCAAATTTCCTATCCGAACTTAATTTGGATTCTACACAAAAAATTGGGTCAATTATGTGCTTGCATTTTTCTCATATCTCATTCGAAAGAACTCAAAAAGAAGATCTAAAACACCCCAATGTGTCTCTTTTCATTCATATCATTTTTTCCTCTTTAAATTTTGTTTTCAGTCTCTCTTTTTCATCTTCCCTTCCTTATAATTAGTATTAATATTCCTTATAGGTTGGATCCTAAGCTAGCGCATATGACCATATTTTCATTTAATTCAAAATTGTCTACTTTACATATTTAAATCATTACAAAATGTCCAAAAACCATTTGAATTTAAATTTAAATGTTTGGCTCGATTTCAAATCAAGATAAATTGTTTTTAAATGTAACATCAATAAAAAAATTTAGATTAAAATAAAATATCCCGATTAATAAAATAATAATACCGAAATCTTATATTATTTTCATAAATAAACCCTCAAAATAACAGGGAATTACATTCTTCCCACCTACAAAAGGAATTTCGTCCTCAAAATGTATCTCTTTTTTTTTTCTCTCCATTAAATTCGAGCATAATATTAAACCTCACCCAAAGAAAATCTCTCTCAATGGATAACATAACTAACCAATAAGTCCAAGTCTGAGAATACGAATAATATATGCTCTCATACCACCTTGTAACACCCCGAGAGGTGCAATTGATTTTTTTTGATAAATTAGATAATTTTTTTATAAAAATATCATTTAGATTGAGTATAACACTGCAAAAGCACAAATACATAAATCAAATAAATAGAATGTCTTAGGTTTATTAAATCTCAAATGTCCTTATATAAAACAATTTACAATAAACAAATCGGTATATTTAAATATCCAGAGCCTCTAATGACGATCCCAATCCCAACAATGCCATAAATATAATCTCACATTAGGCCTGAAATAAAACAAACTATGGGGGTTGAGCAGAAAACTCTATAGCTCGTATAAATTCTTCAAGTATAGCTACACATACTCGTGTTTACGTGCATCATATACAAGTGTTTATGCAATAATATCTCTCAAACTAAAATTCCAATAGTATAATCATAACACAAGATCTCATCGCAATCACTACACAACTCAAGACCCCATATCAAAATTCTTGCCGTACTTTCCACAACATGGTATGGACTACTGCCAACTATCCTGCTAATTATCCTCAGAATAATCTAATGGCCCCTTAAATATAAATAACATAACTTGGGTACACGATCCATCATAACTTGGAATGACTTCCATAAAATCCTGGCATCACTGCCATAATAGCACTTGACATACTCACCAAATGGAATCCATGACCTCGTCTTTGGATAATAAACAAAACCGTAGCAGTCAGCACACCTCGTCCAGTAGGTGGTTTGGCTAAGGAATTCCTATGCATTCTCAAATATTAATCCTCATAATATCATTCTATCAACTCAATTAATTTCATATTCAATTCCCATAAATCAAGTGCAAATATTTTCTACCCAATTTCTATAACCCAACACGCTTGTAAAATATACTAGTTTCGTTACCTAAACTACACGATATTAAAATAACTCATACAAAATGGGTGCAAGAACGAATATTATATACGAGCATACAATATATATAAATACAACATATAGAGTGGATATAACTATACATTTAAGGTTGAATATGTGTAGCATAAAAATTTAATAACGGGAGAACGAAACTACCTTAAGAGAGTCAAAATCAACAATTATAGGCTTATTTTGAAAACACAGCAAAATCAGATCAAACATTATCCAAATTACGGATCCAACTTCATATTTGGATTCTACATGAAAAATTGGTTCAAGTATGTGTTTTGAGGTTTTCTCAAATCTCATGTGAAAGTACTCAAAAAGAAGATCTAAAACACTCAAAAATGACTATTTTCATTCATCTAATTTTTGCCTCTTTAAATTTCGTTTTGGCCTCTTTTTTTCATCTTGCTTTCCTTATAATTAGCCATAATATTCTTTATATATCCCCTCTCTTAAAACATGGCTAGAGCCTAAGCTAATGGATATTACCATATTGCCCTTTAATTAAAAATTGTTTAATTTACATTTTAAATCATTACAAAATATCCAAAAAACCATTTGAATTTAAATTTAAATTTTCTATTTGATTTCAAACCAAGATAAATTATTTTTAAATATAATATCAATAAAAAATCATTTTAAATAAAATATCCCGATTAATAAAATTATAATATTACAGAAAAATTATATGATATTCATAAATAAACCCTCAAAATGACGGAGTATTACATTCTTCCCACCTACAAAAGGAATTTCGTCCTCGGAATTTACCAATTTTTTTCTCCATTAAATTCAAAGATAAAGTTCAACATCACCCAACTAAAATATCTCTCAATAGATAACATAACAAACCAATAACCCCAAGCCCCAGAATACAAATAACATATGCTCTGATACTACTTTGTAAGACCCCGAGGTGTGCTACTATTTTTTTTATAAAAATATCATGTAGATTGAATATAAATTTGTGAAAGTACAAATACATAAATCAACTAAATAGAATGTATCAGGTTTATTAAATCTCAAACGTTCTTATACAAAATAATTTACAATAAACAAAACCCTACAATTAAATTTTAAAAATAAATATCCAGAGCGTCTAACTATGATCCCAATCCCAACGATGCCATAAATATCATCTCGCATCAGACCTGAAATATAACAAACTATGGGGGGTTGAGCGAGAAACTTGGTTGGTCATATAATTGCTATAAGTGTTACTACAAATACTCGTATTTACGTGCATCATATACAAGAGTGTTTGCAATATGAACACTCAAATTAAAATTTTAATAATATAATCACAACCAATAATCTCACCGTGATCACTACATAACCCAAGACCCCATATCAATATTTCCATCGCACTTCCCACTGTACGGTATGGACTAGCGTTCACTATTTTGTTAATTATCCTTAAAACAATTCAATGACCCTCAAAAAATAAATAACATAAATTGGGTACATGACCCATCATAACCTAACATCATCGCCATAAAATCTTGGCATCACCGTCATAATAACACTTGGCATACTTGTCAACCGGGTCTATGGCCTTGTCTTTGGATAATAAATAAAAGTCGCCGACAACACACCCCGTCCAGCAGGTGGGTTGGCTACGGAATTCCTATGAATTCTCGAATATTAATCATCACAATATCATTCTCTCAATGAAAATAAATTTCATATTCAATTCTCATAAATCAAGTGTACATATTTTTTGTCCAATTTCTATAACCCAACATTATCATAAAATCAACTAGTTTTGTTACCCAAACTACATGTCATGAAAATAACACATACCAAATGGGTGCAAGAATGAATATAATATATGAGCATACAATACATGTAAAGGCAAAACATAGTATGGATATAACTATACAATAAAGGTTGAATATGTGTAGCATACAAAATTAACAATGGGAGGATGAAACTACCTCAAGAGAGTCAACATCCACAATTATTGGCATGTTTTGAAAATACAAAAAAATTAGATCCAAACATTATCCAAATGTCCGATCCGAATCCGGATTTGGATTCTACACAAAAAATTGGGTCAGATATGTGTTTTGTATTTTTCTCAAATCTCATCCGAAAGTACTCAAAAACAAAATCTAAAACACCCCAAATTGACTCTTTTCATCTATCTCATTTTCGCCTCTTTAAATTTCGTTTTTGGCCTCTCCTTTTCATCTTCATTTCCTTATAATTAGACATATTATTCCTTAAATAACCCCTCTCTCAAAATCTGGCTGGATCGTAAGTTAATGCATATTACCATATTCCCATTTAATTCAAAATTTGTCTACTTTACATATTTAAATCATTATAAAATGTCCAAAAACCATTTGAATTTAAATTTCAATGTTTGATTTGATTTCAAACCAAGATAAATTATATTTAAATGTAATATCAATAAAATTATTTTCATTTAAAATAAAATATCCCCATTAACACATAATAATATTACTGAAATCTTATATAATATTCATTAATAAACCCTCAAAATAACGGGACATTATACCCATTTGGTGAAATAGTATACTGCAATGACCAAATATTTGAACCCTCCTCTTATCTTTGGTAGAGAATTGACCACACTACACAAAAAAAGGATTTTTGTCATTATTCATCTGTAAGGAGTTGTTGATAAGCACCCAAAAGTGTTTAAATAATAACCCGAATATACGATTTTTAATTACTAATTCTCGACAAATTGGGTCTTATATGCTTAATTGTTGATTGTGTAGGCTTGTTTTCCGTTTGTGGAGTTCGAATGCTTATTTCAAGACAGATGCGTAGTTAAAAGGAGCTAAACCTGTCCCCGTACTTTAAGCCTAGCCCAAACCCTCTCTATCCTGTCCCAAAACCACCACCCGAGCCCCGTGTATGTTTGGTTTGTCCCTTTTTATTTATTTTATTTTATTTTTCTAGATTTTTATTTGTGTCGTTTGTATTTATTTTATATGTTATATATTGTTTTGAGTCATGTATATATTTTTAGCAATTTTATATTTTATTGTTGAGCGTCGAGTAGTAGCTGTTATATTTTCCTTTATTTTATTTGTATTTATTTTTAGTTAGTTTATTTTATTAGTTTTATTTTTATGTCTTTATTTAAGTCGTGCTTATTTATCTGTTCATAGTTGTATATATTAGAGTTTTTATTATGTGTCGTTTTATATTTATATTAGTGAGTTCTTATTTTTAGTTTGGTTTAGTTTTTTTCCTTACATGTTTTTAATTTTATTTTTTATTATTATTTTTATTTTGTGTCTTAATTTATTTTTTTAGGGTCACAAATTAAACACACACACATACTAATCTACACCCTCACCAACCACAAACACCACCTCCATCACTATTCATAATCATCTCCACTCACCTTACTCTCTTTCTTTCTACCATTAACAAAACCACGAACACTTTTTTTCTCTTGTCAAAACCCATTCCCTTCTTCCAAACCCGGATCCCCCCCGACCAACCTTAACCCATCTACCCATTTAACCCATATCAACCCTTCCATTTCCTGCGACCTTTAAATCGCTACCTGCTGCCCCATATACCCACTGCTCGGACAACCTTCATTCACCCTTGAAAATTGAGATTCTAGTCTTAGTTTCCATTTTAGAATCTAACTAGAGATAAGTTTTTTTAAAATGTGAAATTAATTCTTTGAACTTCAAATCTAAACTTATTTTTATGATTTAAACTAATTTAGTAAATTGATCCTAGCGGGTGGTTTGTCAAATGATGTTTTGATCTAATTTTCAAGAGTTGTAGGAGTGTTGAATTTAGTTTTCGAAAATGCTATTATTAAAATTATATTTGCAACGAGAGTTGATTTGTGATTTTGATACTAACTTGGGATAATTATTTTCAATGAATTAATTAATTTTGATTAACTAGAATATTTGGTGTCATCCTATCGCTTGTTAGTCCTCACTTTTATGTCCTCACTCATCTCATATTTTACATTTTATTTAGTTATATTTCACTTATCTTTATTACACTTTTTAGTTAGTATTTAGATCTTAAATATAGTTTAGTCTTATTTCACCCTCATCACATAATTGTTTTAGTATTGAAAAAGCTAAAAAAAATTTAGGAAAAGTAAAATGTCCCAAAATAAAATAAAATTGAATTGCATGAACTTTTCCTCTCGTTTCACTCCTTTGATTGGATAGATACCTCACTTACCACTATATTCTAGTTTGTTATATATTGTTTTAGGTAATTGAGATTTTTGATTAGAGGAGCTTTAACAACGACCATACACATAAAGTTCCTTTATCAAATGGCGTCGTTGCCGCATTTTTAATCATTGGGCTTTGCTCAAACTTTGATGATTGACTTTTCACAAAGTGCCGTTGCCAACTTTTCAAGTTGAGGAGTGTTTTGAAGACTTGTACATCTGAATATATTTTTCTTTATTTTTTATAGATTATTTGTATTCCGATATTGAGGCCTTGTACGTTTATTTGTGGTGATTTCACACCAATTATTTGTAATAATTAAATTTAAAAAAAAAGCGAAAATGTAAATGGGACAAGGTAGAGAGAAAGCGCCCCTGAAGTGGAATTTTTAAGCCTCTCTACTTTGGGTTCGTAGGACTCCCGAGGACGACTGAAGTTAGGCGGACTTCCCCCCGGTCGACTCAACTCGGTCTTCACCCTACGTGTGTAAAAGTCGTAGGAGGTACATTTATTTATCACTCACGTATCTCCTGTTAGCGAGTCCATTTATTGTTTGACTATATGCTCTTATGTCACTTTATTTTTTGCATAGTTTTACTTTGAATGGTTTGATGAATTAATTGGGCTTAACACCTAAACCCGATCATTGAAACGAGAAGGGATTTCATCACCCGACTCAATCACTAAATTCCACTTGCTTGTTAGCCCGTGCCATCACATCATTAAAACTAACCAACTTGCAAGCCAAGTGGGAGCGCATTTTTCAAATGATGTAAAAAATTAGATCACTCTAATTATTCAATCACAGATAAATAAATGAGACAAAGAATTTTAAAGTGGTTCAGCCTTATAAGAATGGCCTACGTCCATTGTTATGTTATTGCTAAGTGTTTTGGGAATTCTCGATTGCAAGTTCTATCAAGAAATTCCGGTCTGGATCTTCGGGCCCCCTTTACAATGAGGATTGTACAACATATTTATAGCCCTGAGGCTGTAATGTTAAAGAGTAATACATTAAATGATATACATATGAAAGGGTGATACATTCAATGCCCCTTAAGCGTGTGGGTCTGAATGATAAGCATTTAATGAACAGTCAAACTGTTGGTTATCCAGCTATTAATGCTTTGTTCGAGGTGCAGCTCGGACCGCCTGAGTTGCTCGGACCGCCTAAGCTTCTCGGTACTCAAGAGTTCCTCGAAGAGGTCTTGTTCCTTGGAGCGAGTGGGTTCCTCAGAAGTGATTGTTGTTGCCATGTAGATCGCCATGTGTCTTCATTTAATTGGGCCATGTCAGCAGATTAAATATGGTATCAACAGAAGCCCCCAATGTTTCGTAGTTCGAAATTTGATGAGTATGTAACATGCTTTCTCGAAATATGGTAACTTTAAATGGTCTTCCTGATTTTTAGGAGTGTTTCCCTTGTATTTATTTCTCCTTCCAAATTCGTAGAATCAAGCTTTTTGAATTTTTATGCCCGCTTCGATTGTCGCGTCCTTTTTTTCCTTTTAATCGTTTCTTTTTGTAATCATTACTTTTTCTTTTCCCAAAGTAGAGTATTTAAACGCTGCAGAAAATCCCATCGTCTTCTACTTTTCCAAATTTGTATTTTCGAGTTTTCCATAATCTCTTTCTCTACTGTGTATTCATCTTTTTCCATCGTTCGTTGTCAACAGCTCCACTCTATTTCTGTAAGATCTTCTTCCTTCTTTTTCATTTCCTTTATTCACCATGGTTTACCCTATTGAATCTCTTGATAAATTTCGCTCTGATTTTTCCATTCCCTCCTGGGTTATTTTGAAAGAGCTTTCTGAGCCTTCTGATTATTTCCGTTTGGCTGAGGGACATTGGTTCCCCAACCTCTTTATTGTTGAGTGTGGATTTTCTTTTCCACCCAATCCCTGGTGTCTAGAATTCTGTCATTACTTTGACGTTGTTCCTGCAAGAATAGCCCCCAACACATGGAGGATTGTTAATGGGGTGCATAGATTAAATCAAATCCATGGAACCCGCATAGGAATTCCTGAGATTATGTTTTGTTATAAATGGGCAGTTGGTGATAACACCTTTTATTTAAAAACTAGAATGTTAAATAGGGCCTTAGTAGTCAATCTCCCTGATGCCAATAGGGATTATTTTGAGCATGGGGTTGTCATAAAAAATTGGCAACATGCTCATTTATCAAGAGATGAAGTTTATCAGGGTCCCAGATGCCCTCCCTATGGCAATGGGATAGGTTATTCTTATTTTATTTTATTTATTTTGAAATTATGCTTCCTTTATGTTTGATAAAATGTGTCATTGATGGCAATGTTTATTTATTTGCAGTTGATAGCAAAAGAAGGTGCCCAAAAGAAGCAGATGTCAATATAAGGCATTTTAAACTTATCTGGAGTCTGCATCAGAGTGTTGTCGACGAGCACATTAGATCAGCCTCATATCTGCTGCCGTATAAGAGCTACACAACCTCTTTTACTGCTCATCCAGTAATAAGTAAATCAGATCCAATACCAGCTTCCACCAGTTCCTCGCCTGAATCTCACGTCCCTTTAAGCGAAAGGATGAAGAGAATAAGACCTCCCACTCTCTTCGAGAAACCGGCCTCTGGTTCTGGAGAGGCAAAAAAAAGTAAGACTGATGTCCCAAAAGGGACAAAGAAGAATGATGCGCCTTCCTCGGCTGCTGCTGTTGTGAAGGTTGCCGAGAAGCCCGTAGTGGATCTGAGCAGGTCTGCTGCTCCTGGAGAGGTGATTGTAATATCACCAACCAAGGGTTCTTCCTTAGTTGAATCTGTTCCTGTTCCCCCGAGGAGGCTGAAGAAGAGCTCATCGGTCAATTTGGCTGACACCATCACTCAGCCCCCAACTGTTGGGACTGGGGTTCCCACTTTTGTTCCTCTGAGCTCTGCCATGAGCTCGATAAAGTCTTGGATCATTCTCGAGGTCCAAGGTACTAAAGAAAACTTTACTCGTGATATGGTCACTTCGTTAGCTGCTCGTCACCTTGCTTCTGTAAGTCTTATTACTTTGAACTTTTCATATTTCCTTTGTCATTTCTGTTTCTGACTTGCTTTCTTTTTACTTTCACAGTTGACGAGCTGCTTTAATATAATTCTGAAGAAGGATAAAGCAATTAAAGCTGCATGCTCCTCGTCCAGTGTGGAGGGAGCTCTGGAGGAAGCTATGAAGTCTCTAAAGGATTCTCGCCAGACATATGCTACTGACAAGGCTATCTGGTAGAAGAAGCTTGCCTCCACCGAGTAGGAAAAAGCTCGAGCTATTGATGTCTTCAAGGAGTTGGAGAAGAGAATAAAGGAGTTAGAAGAGAAAAATAAAGAGCTTGAAGAGAAGCTCAAAACTGCTGGAGAGTTTGAAGATAAACTCAAGGATGCCGAGGAGAAGCTGGCTCAACTTCGGGAAGTAGGTCGGTAGAAGGAGGAGATTGTAAAGAAATTAAAAGTTGCTGATACCCTGCTATCCGAGAAGCTTTCCTCGGAGAAGTTGAAGAGGAAGGTGGCTGTGAAGAAGTCCTTCAGCGCTGGCTGGGACACGGGGTGGAACAAGGGGTTGGCTGCCATGGTGTCGCAAGTGGACTATGGCAGCCCCAAATACTTTAGGGATCGATGGGTTGCTGCTCTTCAGGAGATGAAGGTGGATGAAAATTCCGAGCTCTTTCAGCAACACATCCCTGGTCCCCCTCTAACTCCTAAAGACTTAGAAGAGGAAGAAGCTGCCTCCGAAGAGTCTTCTATGGTGATGGGAGATCATCCCTCAGCCATTCAGCCTGCTGTCGAGGAACTTCAGCAAATTTTTACTTCCTCCGAGCAATTGCCAGTGCTCCCCGAGCAACTATCCATTCCCTCCGAGAAACCTACTTCCTCGTCCCAGGCTCCCGAGAAGGTTTTGGGAGACAAGGAAAAGGTGTAGAGTTGTTCGAGTTTATCTTTACATTTTGTATTTCTTTTATCAAATGTAACCCAGAACTTGTAACTCTGTATTTATGATCTAATAAAACTTGGACTTTTTTGCATACTGTCGTCTATATTCTATTCATACTCTGTCTTGATCTTTATTGATTACTGCTTTTTCTTTCTCTGCTAGTTTCTGGCTAGGATGGAATTGATATCTGCCCATGATACAAATCTACTGTGACAATGTAATGAATACTTTAAGGCCGGTCACACAGACCTGAGTGCAACACAAGTTGTAGACATCCTCGACCAAGATGCTTCAGAACAGGCAGTGGAAGCATATCAATACCTGAAGTGTCTGCTTGATCGAGCGGTGGCCAATAATGTGGCCTATTATGATATGATCGAGGATCTACAAGGCACCCTCGAAGACCTTCAGCTTCAATACAAAGAATCAACTGCCCTGTTGCATGAGAGTTACGAGAAGAAGAACAAGCTGATCATTGCCGACAAGGGCTATGAGAAGATTTTTGCTGGGTATGATGTGAGGGAGAGAACTCTGAAGGGTGAGGTCGAGGAGTGAGACAAATTGCCGAGTTGTTAGAGCAAGAGAACAACTACTTGCAGAAAGAGCTATCACAGTTGAAGTCTACAGCCTCTTCTTCAAAAGCCTTAATCTCAGTGACCGATGAGGGATTCTCGTTCTTAGAGGTCGAGAACGCCAACTTGAGGGACGAGTTGGAAATCTTAAAAAGGTCAGGCCCTTCTTCTTCTTCTCGGGGATAAGCAAGAGCACCTCGGGGACGAGCAAGAGCACCTCGGGGACGAGCAAGAGCAGCTCGGATTCCTATTGAGGAACAAAGGACTCAGTCTGCCCTAGAGAACCAGGCCTTCCAGTTAATGGCGAAGAACCAGGCGTTGGCTGAAATGTCAAAGAAGATCAGAGAGCTGGAAGAGCAGCTCTCCACGCAGAAGTCTACCTTGGAGAATAAAGAGATTTTCATCAAAAATCTCCACGAGCAGCTAGACAGACTAACATATCAGTTCCACAAATAGCCCAGGGAGTTCTGGATGGCTGGATACAACGAAGCACTATACCATTTGAACGTTCGTATCCAAAATGCCAATAATGAGGGCTACAAGCAGGGCTGGTTGAATGCCCTAGGTGTGCTCCAACTCGAACAGGGTCATTACCTGTGGGACTACCATGATCCCGGGTTTCTCGATTTACCTGTGCCACCGTATAAATTGGATATGAGTTGGATCCCTGCACGAGCCATTCCTCGGAGCTTGATTTCAAAGTATCTCGGTGACTACAACCTTCATTCAAAAGCTGATATATCTCATCCCGAGCATCTCTTAGATCGACCATCCGTGATGAATGTCAGGATGTTGAAGGATTTCAACTTTATAAATTCTCCTCTGGCTTTAAATGATCCGCCTGCTGGCGAGGAACCTGTGTCAAAAGCAGAGGAAAAAAACCCAGTAGAATAGGAATTTTGATGTAGTTATTAGTATATATTTCAATACCAATGTAACTTTCATTTCATTATCAATGTAATTTATTTTGAATTCAATGAAAGACTTTCATTTTTGTTTGCAAATCTTAATTGCTATTGTCTTGTAATTATCAAACACTTAATATTTGTGCATTCATATCTGTTAAAAAGATAACAATATTGTGTAGTTTGTCGATCAACTCAGTAATAATTACGAGTATAAAAAATGTTACTTGATCACTTAATAATAAAGTTTTGTTTCTCGACCAACTTAGTAATAAAGTTACGAGTATAAAAAATGTTGCTCGATTACTTAATAATAAAGTTACGAGTGTAAAAATGTTGCTCGATCACTTAATAATAAAGTTACGAGTATAAAAATGTTGCTCGATCACTTAATAATAAAGTTACAAGTCGATCACTTAATAATAAAGTTACAAGTATAAAAATGTTTAAAATGTTTCCGACCAACCAAGGTCGTTAAATTTTACTTGTCGACCCACTGCAGTTAGTGGGTTTTTATCCCCGACCAGCCATAGTTAGTAAATTTTTCTCTTAAATGTTTCCGACCAACCAAGGTAGGTAAATTTTCCTCGTCGACCAACTACAGTTAGTGGGTTTTTATCCCCGACCAGCTGTACTTGGTAGATTTTTTTATTTTCATAAAATGTGTCCGACTAACCAAGGTCGGTAAATTTTCCTCGTCGACTAACTACAGTTAGTGGGTTTTTATCCCCGACCAGCTATAGTTTGTATTTTTGGAATAGTTGTAGCTCCCGACCAACCTTAGTTGGCATTTTTGAGAATATATTTACTTCCTAACCAACATAAATTGGCACATAGTTTTAGAACTACTTTTTTTTTATTTTCCGAGGAGCATATAGTTTTATAAGTTTTACTTCCCGGAGGAATACAAGTAGCTTTACTTCCCGGAGGAATATTGGTAGCTTTACTTCCCAGAGGAATACAGGTAGCTTTACTTCCCGGAGGAATATTGGTAGCTTTACTTCCCGGAGGAATATTGGTAGCTTTACTTCCCGGAGGAATATTGGTAGTTTTACTTCCCGGAGGAATATAGGTAGCTTTACTTCCCGGAGGAATATTGGTAGCTTTACTTCCCGGAGGAATATAGGTTTCTTGACCAACCTTTGTTGGCATTTTCGAGAAAAAAATTGAGTAGCCTGAGCTTTGCCGAGTTTTGCCCCGAGTAGTGTGTAGCACTATTCCCCGAAAAACTTTCAATAAAAAGAAAGAATTCGGCAGAATATCTTCATTTTATTCATCACTGATAGTATTTGCGTAGGTGCTCTGCATTCCATGCATTCTTAAACTCCTCGCCTTCTAAAGTTGCTATTCGATAAGTTCCTGGTCGAACAACTTCTGTAACTCGGTATGGTCCATGCCAGTTTGCCTCCAGCTTATTGTGCTTTTGAATGACTTTCTTCAGCACATAATCTCCTTCTTTCAGGTCGCACTTCTTCACCCTTTTGTTGTAGAACAAAGCTGTTCGCTGCTGGTAAGCAACATTTCTAATGGCTTCTTCTTATCTAACTTCCTCGAGCATGTCTAAATCCAGTGTTCTTATTAAGTCGCTGACAGGGAATTGAAATTCAGTACCCTGTGTGTTGGGAGGCCCAACTCGACAGGTATAACAACTTCACTTCCAAACGCCAGCATATATGGTGATTCTCCTGTTGCTACTCGGGGAGTAGTTCGGTAAGCCCACAGTACTGATTGTAGCTCATTAATCAAGTTTGCTTTCGCATCATCCAATCTTTTCTTCAAACCATTCAGCAGCGTTCTGTTTATCACTTCAGTTTGTCCATTGCTTTGAGGATGGCCTGGTGCTGAGTGGACCTTCAAAATATTTGATTGATGATAATAGGCAGCGAACTCCTCGTTATCAAATTGTGTTCCATGGTCTGTGATGAAAGCATGGGGAAGACCATATCGACAAATGATGTTCTTCCAAACAAATTGGTATACCTTCTCGTACGTCATATCAATGAGTGGCTCAACTTCTACCCACTTAGTAAAATAATCCACTGCGACGACGAGGTACTTGAACCTTCCTCGGGTCATTGGTAGTGGCCCAACTAAATCAATTCCCCACATGGCAAATGACCAAGGGGAAGTTATGGTTGTCAACAATGCTTGTGGAGTTCTTCGGATGGAGGAAAAACGTTGGCACTTGTCACATTTCTTTGCATAGGCTATACAATCAGCCCTCATCGTCGGCCAGTAGTATCCCTGCGTCATCACCCTTTGTAAAAGCGTCCGACCTGCTACATGTGCTCCATAGGACCCTTCATGGATCTCTCCAATCAAATCTTTCACCTCGAAGGGATGTACACATCTCTGCAAACCTGCCATAATTCCTCGTCTATATAAAACACCATTAGTTAATACATACCGAGAAGCTTTAAACTTCAATTTATTGGCTGCGAGCTTGTCAATTGGTAATTCTCCCTCCTCAATATAAGCCCTGATAGGATCCATCCAAGATAGTCCTAAATCAAGGGTAATAAAGTTCATCGTCAGATCTTCATCTATACTCCGACCAGCCAACACTTCAATTGGGATTGTTCCTCGTAGCTCGGTACGAGTAGCAAATGCTAGTCGAGCTAAGGCGTCTGATCTCGCATTCTCCATTCTTGGTATTCTGACCAGCTGAATAGCAGAAAATTCTAACACCAGCTCCTTTGCCTTTGCATGATATCTGATCATTAATTCTCCTCTAACTGCATATACTCCCATCATTTGGTTTACGATCAGTTGAGAACCACTGAAAACAATGACCTGTTGCGCCTTCATAATTTTTGTCGAACTAAGTCCTGCAATCATGGCCTCATACTCAGCCTCATTGTTGGAAGCTTTGAATTGGAAACGCAGGGCGTATTCCATGTCGACCTCGTCCGGAGTGCTCAAAACTATCCCCGCGCCACATCCTGTAGTGCAAGATGAGCCATCTACATATAGCCTCCATATAGGTAACTCGTCTTCAAATTTATGCTCTGTCAGAGTTCCTCGGTGAAATATTTGCTGCTTCCTTTCATCCTCCCCGAATTTCTCTTGCTCTTCGTCGATCACCTTTTCTTGCCCTTTTACCAATCGGAATTGGTCTGAGCTCGAATTTGATGATCCTGTAACATCCACTTGCCCTTTTACCAATCGGAATTGGTTTGAGCTAGTGTTTGTTGATCCCGTAACATCCACAGGTTGATCAGCGAGCAACTTTTGCTCCTCGTCCGGAGTGCTCACAACTATCCCTGCGCCACATCCTGTAACATCCACACGCCCTTTTACCAATCGAAATTGGTCTGAGCTTGTGTTTGTTGATCCTGTAACATCCACAGGTTGATCAGCGAGCAACTTTTGCTCCTCGTCCGGAGTGCTCACAACTATCCCTGCGCCACATCCTGTAACATCCACATGCCCTTTTACCAATCGGAATTGGTCTGAGCTTGTGTTTGTTGATCCTGTAACATCCACAGGTTGATCAGCGAGCAACTTTTGCTCCTCGGGGGTATCAGGATAGGTGAACTCCGCTATAAAATCTGCTACATCTTTCCCTTTTAATGATGATCTGGGTTCATAAACTATATCATATTCACCGAGTTCTATTGCCCAGTACAACAATCTCCCTGATTTTTCTGGCTTATGAAGGGCTTGCCTCAATGGCATATCGGTATATACTACTATGGTATGAGCCTGGAAGTATGGCCTCATTCTCCTACTTGCCTCAATCAGCGCCAGTGCTAACTTTTCCAGCCTTGGATATCTGATCTCTGCTCCTCGGAAGGCCTTACTTGTGTAGTAGATTGGTTTTTGTACTCCATTCTCCACTCTGATCAACGCCGGGCTAACTGCATTCTCGGACACTCCAAGATACAAGTACAATTTTTCTCCCATCACCGGCCTGAACAACAGTGGAGGTGCTCCCAAGTATTTCTTCAAATCTTGAAAAGCCTTCTCACATTCATTATTCCACTCAAAAGTCTTTCGGAGTGTCTTAAAGAATGGGAGACATCTATCAGTTGCTCGTGACACAAATCTGTTGAGTGCTGCTACTCGTCCTGTGAGACTCTGTACTTCCTTCTTATTCGTTGGAGATCGCAGCCCTAGCAGAGCTTTTATCTTTTCAGGATTTGCTTCAATGCCTCGTTGATTGACAATGTACCCGAGAAACATGCCTTCTCGTACTCCAAATATGCACTTCGTCGGATTCAGCTTCATTTGATATTTATCCAGTTGATCAAAAGTCTGACTTAAGTCAACTAGGTGATCGGCAGCTTTCTTGCTCTTTGTCAGCATGTCGTCGACATAGACTTCCATATTGCAACTGATTTGTTCAGCAAAGACTTTGTTCATCAGCCGCTGATATGTTGCACCTGCATTTTTCAAACCAAAAGGCATAACATTATAAAAATAAGTTCCCCTAGGGGTAATGAAAGAAGTACTCTCCCTGTCTTCGGGTTTCATTTTAATTTGGTTGTAACCAGAATAAGAATCCATAAAGCTCAACAACTCGTGTCCCGAGGTAGCATCGACTAGTTGATCAATTTGGGGCAGTGGAAAGTGATCCTTTGGGCATGCTTTGTTGAGGTCGGTGAAGTCTACACACATCCTCCACTTATTGTTTTTCTTCTTTACCATCACCACATTGACTAACCAATCTGGATATTTAACATCTTCAATGAAACAAGCTTTCTGGAGCTTCTCGACTTCCTCCTGTATAGCTTGGTTCTTCTCGGGACTGAATACTCTTCTTCTCTGCTTCACAGGCTTGATCTCCTTATTCACATTGAGCTCGTGACATAAGAAGTTTGGGTCTATCCCAGGCATATCTTCATGACTCCATGCAAAAGTTTGTCTTCTGCTTCTAAGGAAAGTTATCAATTCTTGTTTTAATGAGGCTTCCAATGACGAACCTACTTGAGTAGTACGCTCAGGGTGCTCATCGTCTAGAATGATGTTTTCAGTAGCTTCCACCACTTGACCCTTCAGGAGTTGCGACTCATCTCTAGGATCCAATGTTTCAATCTCTGCACCTTCATCCACTTGATAGGTAGTAGTCTTTTTCCTTGATTCTTCCAGTTCTTCTTGCTCGGCGAATGAGTAATAGCATTCCCGAGCTACTTTCTGATCACCTTTCACAACTCCTACTCCAAAGTTTGTTGGAAATTTTAGGCACTGATGCACTGTAGATGGTACAACCTCGAACTTCTTCAATCCTACTCTTCCCATGATGATATTATACGATGATTGAACATTCTTATCCATCACGAAGAAACGTATTCTTTCTGTCCGACAAGCAGGCCACGTACCAATGAATATATCCAACTTGATCGTCCGAAGTGGAAATACTTTCTCGACAGCAAAACCGATGAGGGGTCTGTGGTAAGGCTCCAGTTGAGATAGCTTTAGATTTAAACTATCGAAGCACGAGTAGAACATGATGTCTGCCGAGCTACCATTGTCGACCAGTACTCTTGAAATCATAACCTCCTTCATCCGCATTTTGATCACTAATGGGTCATCATGAGGATATATAGAACACCTGCGAGGTCGTTCTTTGAAAACCCAATGACCAACTTCTCTTTATTCACCTTTATCGGGCGATCCTCTTCAGCTAGATTTATTCGCTGAATGTACGAGCAAGCTTGAGCCTCACCGAGGTAAGCTTTTCTCTCTGCAGTAAGGTCTCATCCTCCTGCATCTCCACCTGTTATAACATTACAGTCAAATGACCCAAAGTGTATTGAAAATACCTCTCGTTCTGGATGCCTTGGTCTCTTGGGAAGATCGGGGTAATCTTATGGATCAACTTCATGGTTTCTTTTCTTGTTCTCCTCTGCTCGATGAGGAGATCTAGACATCTCTCTTGCTCGGTCGTTGTTTCTTCTTTCATTTCCACGATCAACATACTTTGACAGCTTTCCTCGTCGGATGAGTGTTTCAATCTCATTCTGAAGAGCTATGTAGTTCTTGGTCATATGGCCATGATCTTTATGAAACTCGTAATACTTTGCCTTATTCCTCTTGTCAGGGTCTGCCTTCATTTTCTCTGGCCAGTTTAGTTCCTCGTTGTTCTTGATTTCTTCTAGAACATGGTTGATATCCTTCTTCAAAGGAGTATAATTATCATATTTCTTCATTACGTCCCATACCGACCTATTTTTTGGATGTTTGTCATTACCATTGTTCTTATGCTCTTTCTTCTTAGCTTTATCACCTTCCACTTTGGTTTCTTTAGCATCCATATTCTTCTTTGCAGCCATAGCCTCATAATCTTGGACGCTTTTCCCATCTGGTTTGACATGGTTTGAGGTGGATCTTTGGCCAAAGTGTAGTACAACTTGTTCGGCAGTAGTCCACTCATCTAGGCAGTAATCACCGTCTTCTCCTCATAATCAATGACTTCTAGTTTCTCGTTGTTAAAACGAGTTATATAATATCTGGTACTCTCACCAGCTTTTTGTCTAACACTTAACAAGTGTGCTACTCGTTTGACTGGCTTCACCCAAAAATAGAAATTCCCAATGAATAACTCGGCCAGTTGAAGAAATATTGAGATCTTACCCCGAGGAAGATTATTATACAATATTTGAGCAGATCCGGTAAGAGTTCCCAAGAATGCTCTGCATCTCATCTCATCTGCAACAGCGTAGATGTCGTCGGCAGCTTGATATTGTTCTATATGGAGGACAAGATCAGTCTTTCCATCATACTTGGGAGCCACAACAGGTGCTTTGAACTTTGATGGTGTTTGAAAATCTACAATGGCCTGGACAAAAGGTGTTCCTCGAATAAAGGTTCGTTGTAGAGGGTTCTTGGCCTTAGCCATTTCCCCTAATCTATCTTCCAGCCTCTGAATAGAGCCTTTCCATGCATCATTCCCTTCCTCGGGCATGTTGGTTTGAGCAGCTGATCGCGTTGAAGTAGCTCCCTGATATCTATCTTGACGAGCAGCTGGTCGCGACTGGGCAGATCCTTCCCTTAAATCTGATGGTCGTCGAAAACTCCTCGATATGATTTTAGGAGGACTTCTATTCATTCCATGTCCTAATCGATTAAAAGGTGATACCCTGCTTAACCTCTTTAGCGCACTAGTCCTTTCTGGAGAGAGAGTGACACGTTGTTCAGTATCTGTGGCTCGCACTGACGAAGTTCGTCCAGGTTGATAAGAAAAATCTTCAGATTCTTCATTGCGATATGAATTGGTATGCCTAGTATGTGAGGATGGTGCACGGGTATTTTTTTGACTACTTCGTGGTCCTGAATGGGCTGACGCACCGCCATGGAGAATTTGGATGAGTTGTCGCATTGTTTCTTGCATGACGGTCTGGCCCTGAGCCAGATTTGTCATTATTCCATCCAGATCTAGAATATTTGGCGGAGCAGACGGATTTGGAGGGGTTCCAGCATTTCGATTGCTAGATTTCGGAATGTCAGCCATCCGTAATGGATTGTTTTTGGTGAGAAATGATATTACCAGTCGTTCCCACAGACGGCGCCAATCTGTTGATGTAAAAAATTAGATCACTCTAATTATTCAATCACAGATAAATAAATGAGACAAAGAATTTTAAAGTGGTTCAGCCTTATAAGAATGGCTTACGTCCACTGTTATGTTATTGCTGAGTGTTTTGGGAATTCTCGATTACAAGTTCTATCAAGAAATTCCGGTCTGGATCTTCGGGCCCCCTTTACAATAAGGATTGTACAACGTATTTATAGCCTTGAGGCTGTAATGTTAAAGAGTAATACATTAAATGATATACATATGAAAGGGTGATACATTCAATGCCCCTTAAGCGTGTGCGTCTGAATGATAAGCATTTAATGAACAGTCAAACTATTGGTTATCCAACTATTAATGCTTTGTTCGAGGTGCAGCTCGGACCGCCTAAGCTTCTCGGTACTCAAGAGTTCCTCGAAGAGGTCTTATTCCTCGGAGCGAGTGAGTTCCTCAGAAGTGATTGTTGTTGCCATGTAGATCGCCACGTGTCTTCATTTAATTGGGCCATGTCAGTAGATTAAATTTGGTATCAACAGGGGACATATAAGATTCTGTGATTTTCTCGCCCGCAGATTAAATAAAATTTGACTATCCAATCACTTAATTGAAGATCAAAATTGGTTACGTGCTACTTAGAATTTTTCTTTGCTTGTATGTTTCTAATTCTAATCCCTTGGCAGTCAGTTTTTGTGTGCTCCGTTAGTGTGTGTTTCATACCGAGTCCACTTTTATCCCTGTTGATGTAAAAAACTAGATTGCTCTAATTATTCAATCACAGATAAATAAATAAGACAAAGATTTTTAAAGTGGTTCGGCTAGGAATAAAGCCTACGTCCACTGTTATGTTATTGCTGAGTGTTTGTGGAATTCTTGATTACAAGTTCTCTCAAGAAATTCCCCCCCTCTTGAATGAGGATGATACAAGGTATTTATAGCCTTTAGGTTGTACATGAAAGGTCCAATACATTAAATGATATACATATGAAAGGGTAATACATTTAATGCAGCGTGTGCGTCAAGAATATAATGAATAGTTGAACAGTTGTCCGTCTGGTAATTAATGATACGGCCGAGGTGCAGTTCGGACCGCCTTAGTTGCTCGTTGATCAAGAGTTCCTCGGAGTGCTTAGAGTATCTCGGGATGATAGAGTTCCTCGGGTGTTCTCCTCGTTGCTCGGAGAGAACATGACTTGGTCGGGGGAAATAAACTTCCTCGTTGTTATTGTGCCATGTAGATTGACACGTGTCTTCTTATTATTGGTCCACATCAGCAGATTAAATTTGGTATCAACAGAAGCCCCCAATGTTTCATATTTCGAACTTTGAGGAGTATGGAACATTCTTTCTCGGTATATGGCAATATTAAATGTCCTTCCTGGGTTTCAGGAACACTGTATTCAAATTTCCTTCTTATTTCGCAGTTTCCGCCTTTTTTTTTTTATAAACGCTTCGATCTTCGTGCAATTTTTGTCCTTTTAGCCGCCGGAAGTTTAGTAATTTCTTTTTGGTAATCATTTCTTTCGCCGCTTCCCAATGCAAAGTATTTAAACTTCTTTGGTAACCATACCGTCGACTACGTTTTTCATTCTCTGCATTCAAGCTTTCTCTTCTCTTCTTCTCTTGTGCGTTCATCTTTGTTTCCGTTCGTTGTCAACACATCTCCTTTCTTTCTGTAAGATCTTCTTTCTTTCTTCTGTATCTCTTTTATTCAATATGGTTTATATTGTGGAATCTATTGAGAAATTTCGTTCTGATTTTTCCATTCCTTCGTGGGTAACTCTAGAGGTTCTTTCTGAGCCTTTAGATTACTTTCGAATGGCTGAGGGACATTGGTTCCCCAGTCTTTTTGTTGCTGAATGCGGTTTTTCCTTTCCACCAAACCCATTATGCCTTGAGTTTTGTCAATATTTTGATCTTGTTCCTGCAAAAATAGCCCCCAATTCGTGGAGAATAATTAACGGGGTGCACAAATTAAATCTAACTCATGGGACTCGTATTGGGATCCCTGAAATTATGTTTTGTTATAAATGGGCCGTTCTAGATAATATTTATTATTTGAAAACTAGGTATTTGAATAGGGCTCTGGTAGTTAATCTCCCTGACTCAAATAGGGATTATTTTGAGCATAGGTTGGTCATAAAACATTGGCAACATGCGCCTTTATCTGGGAATGAAGTATACAACGGTCCCAGATGTCCCCCATACGGCAATGGGATAGGTTTATTTTTCGTTTTATTTTACTTATGAAATTATGCTTTCATCCTGTTTGACAAAATGTATGACTGATATTCTATTATGTATTTGTTTGCAGTTGATAGCAAAAGAAAAACTCCAAAAGAGTCAGAAGTGAATATCAAGCATTTGAAACTTATCTGGAATTTGCATAAGACCATTGCTGACGAGCATATTAGATCTGCTTCATATTTACTACAGTATAAGAGTTACACAACCTCTTATACTGCTCGCCCTGTTGAACCAGCTTCAACACCAGAAAGTTCATCTTCAGATTCTCATATCCCCCTATCTCAGAGAATGGGCAAGAAAAGAGCTCCTCCTGCTCTATTTGGTGACACTTCTTCTGCTGTTGGAGCCCAGAAAGGCAAAATTGATGTCCCGGAGGGGACTAAAAAAGTAGATGCTGGTTCCTCCAAAATTGCCGAGAAGCCCCCAGTGGCCCCGAGCAAGAAAAATGCTCCTGCTGATGTAATTGTCATCTCTCCGACCAAGACTTCTTCCTTGGTTGATGCTGCTGACCGTCCTTTGAAGAGATTGAGGAAATCATCCTCAGTTAATCTTACTGGGACTGCATCTTCTCTACCCGCTGGTGGTAGTAGTGTTTCAAACATCCTTCTTCCGAGTTCTTCAACGAACTCAGTTATACCCGAGGTTCTCGGGGTTGATGAAAAAATTCCTAGGGATACACTGACGTCCTTAGCTGCTCGCCATCTTTCTTCAGTAAATTTCTCATACCTTTGATCTTTCTTTCTTTTTCTTGAATGCTTGTATTTGTGTTGACTCTATTGTTTTTCTTATCTTTCAGCTGGTGAACTGCTTCAATACCATCGTGAAGAAAGATCAAGTTATTAAAGCTTCCACTTCCTCGCCCGATGTTGACGATGCTTTGTTGGGTTTAACCCAATCTGTGAAGGAATCTCACCAACAGTACATCGAGGAGAAAACTGTTTGGGAGAAAAAATTGGCTGTGGCTGAGGCTGATAAGATGAAGATGGCTGAAACCTCCAAGAATTTGGAGGAGAAAATTAAAGATCTGGAAGTTAAACATCAGGAATCTGATGATAAATTGAAGAAGGCAGAAGAAGAAATATCTACTCTGCGAGATATTAAGGTTAAGAAAGAGGAACTGGAGGTGAAGCTCTCCTCGGAGAAATCGAGGAGAAAAGTTGCAATCAAGAAACATTTCAGTGTTGGTTGGGAGAAAGGATGGGAGAGAGGGATAGCTGCAATGACGTCCCAAGTCCAATATGGGGAGTTGAAATACTTCTATGATGGTTGGGTAGCTGCTCTGCAAGAGTTAAAAGTCCAAGATGATTCTGAGCTATTCCAACGGCATCTCCCTGGTCCTCCTCCACCAATTGTGGAAGAAGAAGAAGATGAACCTGCTTCAGATGAATCTTCCATGGCTATGGGCGATCAAGTTTATGCTTCTCAACCATCTGCTACCGAGGACATTTCCTACATGCCTCCTCCTCCCGAGAAGACTTCTATCGATCAAGC
The DNA here is from genome assembly GCA_949130495.1 of Sambucus nigra. Lineage (NCBI taxonomy): Eukaryota > Viridiplantae > Streptophyta > Magnoliopsida > Dipsacales > Adoxaceae > Sambucus > Sambucus nigra. The sequence continues at coordinate 400,212,660 of OX422208.1, forward strand.
TGTAGTTATCACCGAGCAACCGAGCTCCTCGTCCCAGCCTCCCGAGAAAGTCTTGGGGGACAAGGAAAAGGTGTGAAGTTGTTCGGCAGCCTTTCTGTATTTCCTTGTAATCGAATGATGTAACTTTTTGATGATCTAATAAAATATATCTTTGCTCATCTCTGTTGTTGATAACTTGTTTTTCTTGATTGTTGTCTTTTTTCTTGTCATTAGTTTGTTGCTAGAATGAAATTGATCTCTTCTCATGATACCGAGCTGATGCAGCAATGTCATCAATACTATAAGGCTAGTCATACAGATCTCAGTACATCGGAAATTGTTGATATCCTTGGTCACGGTGCCTCAGAGCAGGCTATTGAAGCTTATCAATACTTAAAAACTTTACTCGACCGAGCAGTGGCCAACAATGTTGCTTACTATGAGTTGATTGAAGAGCTTCATGGTTCCTTAAAGGATCTTCAAAATCAACATAACGAATCAATGGCTTTGTTACATGAAGATTATGAAAATAGATACCAGCAGCTCTCTTCAGAAACAGGCCACAAGAAGATCATTGCTGGGTATGACGTCAGGGAGAGGACCCTAAAAGGTGAAATTGAAGCCTGTAGACAAATCGCTGAGATCCTGGAGCAAGAAAATAACAATTTGCAGAAGAAATTAGCTCAGTATGAATCTGCTGCTTCATCCTCTACTGCATTAATACCAGTCACTGATGAAGGCTTCTCGTTCTTAGAAGTCGAAAATGCCAAACTGAGGCAAGAGCTGGAGGATTTAAGAAGATCTGCTATTTCTGGAACTGCTCGGGGACGAGGAAGAGGTTCTCGGGGGCGAGGAAGAGTCAGCCAAAATGTTGAAGAGGCTCGCACTCAGTCTACTCTGGAAACTCAAGCATTCCAGTTGAAAGTAAAAGACCGTGCTCTGACTGAAATGTCCAATAAAAATCTGTCTCTGGAAGATCAGCTGGCATCAACGAAATCTGCCTTGCATAACAAAGATCTCTTTGCCAAAAGCCTTCATGAACAATTGGATAGATTAACCTTCCAATTCCATAAACAGCCAAGAGAATTCTGGATGGCAGGATACAATGAAGCTCTCGTTCATCTGGATGCTCGCATTGAACATGCTAATAATGAAGGTTACAAGCAAGGATGGTTAAATGCATTGGGTGTATTAAAGTTGGAGCAAGGGCATTTTTTATGGGACTATCATGCTCCATCACTATTAGACCTGCCTGTACCACCTTTCAAATTGGATATGGCATGGATTCCAGCTCGCTCCATTCCTCGCAGTCTAATTTCGAAATATCTTGGTGATTATAGCCTTCACTCCCAAGCTGAATTATCTCGTCCTGAGCATCTTTTGGATACACCTTCTGTTATGAACGTCAGAATGCTCAGAGATGTTAATTTCATCAATTCTCCCCTTTGCCTAGAAGACCCTCCTGCCGGCGAGGAACCTGTTTCTAAAACACAGGGCAAAAAACCAATAGAATAGTAATGTCCATGTAATCAATTTTGTAATTTGTAATTTATTCCAGATTAATGAAAAGATTTTCATTTTCTGTTTGCCAATTTTGTTTTATCAAGCACATTTATATTTGTACATATGTATCTATGTATCTATTAAACAGCTAACAGTATTATTGTTCAATAAGCAACTTAATAAAAGGTTACAAGTATTAGTAATGTTTCTCGATCACTTAATAATAAAGTAATGAGAAAATGTTCAAACTGTTTCCAACCAACCAAGGTGGGTGAATAATGTTTGTCGACCAAATACAGCTCCGACGAGCTATACTTGGTTTGATTATAAAATTGCGTCCGACCAACTAGGATCAATAAGTTGTCCTCGCCGACCAACTACAGTTATTGGGTTTTTATCCCCGACCAACTATACTTGGTGTATTTTTTGAACATTTTGTTCTTCAAAGAACTCATTGTAACAATATTACCTCCCGACCAACATAAGTTGTAATATGAGAGTATATTTTTATCTTACCAACCGTGGTTGATCCTGCTGGTGTACACTTTTTGGCTCCTTAAAGCTTTTGGCTCCTTAGAGCATTTTTTGGCTCCGTAGAGCATATCCTCCTAACCAAAGGAGGTTGGCTACTTATAGCACTTTTTGCTCAATAGAGCTGTCCTCCTAACCAAAGGAGGTTGGCTCCTTAGAGCACTTTTGCTCCGAAGAGCTGTCCTCCTAGCCAAAGGAGGTTGGCTCCTTAGAGCACTTTTGCTCCGAAGAGCTGCATTTGTTGGCTCCTTAGAGCACTTTTGCTCCGAAGAGCTGTATTTGTTGGCTCCTTAGAGCACTTTTGCTCCGAAGAGCTGTCCTCCTAACCAAAGGAGGTTGGCTCCTTAGAGCACTTTCGTTGTATAGTGTATTACACTAGTATTCCCCGAAAAATTTTCATCAAAAGGAAAACTGGTGAAACATCTTTGTTTTATTCATAATGAGAGAAATGCTTTACATTGGACATCATTGATAATACTTGCGCAGGTGTTCAGCATTCCATGCATTTTTAAATTCTTCTCCTTCTAGAGTTGCTATTCTGTAAGTTCCTGGTCGAACAACCTCTGTAACTCGGTAAGGTCCATGCCAGTTTGCTTCTAGTTTATTCTGCTTCTGAATGACCTTCTTTAGCACATAATCCCCTTCTTTTAAATCACATTTCTTTACCCTCTTGTTGTAAAACAGAGCTGTTCGTTGTTGATAAGCTGCATTCCTAATGGCTGCCTCTTCTCTGACTTCCTCGAGCATATCTAAATCCATCCTTCTCATCAAATCACTGATCGGAGAATTGAAATTTAACACCCTATGTGTTGGTAGGCCCAACTCGGCAGGTATCACAGCCTCACCTCCAAATGCTAGCATATATGGTGATTCTCCTGTTGCTGCTCGGGGAGTTGTTCGATAAGCCCACAAAACTGACTGTAGCTCATTAATCCAATTTGCTTTAGCCTCACTTAACCTCTTTTTCAACCCATTTAGTAATGTTCTGTTCGTCACTTCAGTCTGCCCATTGCTTTGGGGATGGCCTGGTGCTGAATGAAACTTCAAGACGTTTGACTGATGACAATAGGCAGCAAATTCTTCATTATCAAATTGTGTTCCATGGTCTGTGATGAAAGCGTGGGGGAGACCATATCGACAAATGATATTCTTCCATATGAACTGATACACCTTCTCGTACGTCATATCAATTAGTGGTTCAGCTTCCACCCACTTAGTAAAATAGTCTACTGCCACGACGAGATACTTGAACCTTCCTCGGGTCGTCGGCAGTGGTCCAACCAGATCAATCCCCCACATGGCAAATGGCCAAGGTGATGTTATAGGTGTCAACAATGCCTGTGGAGTTCTTCGGATGGAAGAAAAACGTTGGCACTTGTCACACTTCTTAGCATAAGCTATACAATCAGCTCTCATCGTCGGCCAATAGTATCCCTGTGTCATCACCCTTTGCAGTAGGGTCCGACCTGCTACATGAGCTCCACAAGATCCTTCATGGATTTCTTCAATCAATTCTTTGACTTCTGATGGATGCACACATCTCTGCAAACCTGCCATAATTCCTCGTCTATACAAAACACCATTAGTTAACACATACCGAGCAACTTTATACTTCAATTTCTTGGCAGCTAGTTTGTCCTCCGGTAGTACTCCTTCTTCAATGTATGCTCTGATAGGATCCATCCAAGATGGTCCTAAATCAAGGGTAATAATCTTCATCGTCAGATCTTCTTCTATGCTCCGACTTTCTAATACTTCAATTGGTATTGTTCTTCGCAGCTCGGTGCGCGTAGCTGACGCTAGTCGAGCCAATGCGTCTGCTCTGGCATTCTCCATTCTCGGTATCCTCACCAATTGAATAGCATCAAATTCTTTTAACAATTCCATCACTTTTGCATGGTACTTCACCATTAACTCTCCCTTCACTGCATATATTCCCATCATTTGATTCACAATTAACTGAGAATCACTGAAAACAATTACCTGACGTGCCTCCATAACTTTCGCCAAATGAAAACCTGCTATCATAGCCTCATATTCAGCTTCATTATTGGAAGCTTTGAATTGGAATCTCAAGGCGTACTCCATGTCAATATCATCTGGAGAATTTAAAACAATCCCTGCTCCACAACCAGCGGTGCAAGATGATCCATCTACATATAATCTCCATGTATGTAACTCGTCTTCAAATTTCTTATCTGTTAGAGTTCCTCGGTGAAATATCATCTGTTTTCTTTCATCATCCCCGGGTATCCTTCGTTCCTCGTCGATCATTTGTTCGTGCCCTTCCACCAATCGGAGTTGGTCGGTATTTAAATATGATGATTTTTCTACATCCACAAGTCCTTTTACCAACCTTGGTTGGTTTGGATCTGTGTCTGTCGATCCTGTATCGTCCACAGGTAGGTCAGCAAGCATCTTTTTCTCCTCGGGGGTATCAGGGTATGTGAACTCTGCTATAAAATCTGCCACGGCTTGCCCTTTCAACGATGATCTGGGTTCATACACAATATCATATTCACCGAGTTCTATTGCCCAATACATCAATCTTCCTGATTTTTCTGGCTTGTGAAGGGCTTGTCTTAACGGCATGTCGGTATACACAATGATGGTATGGGCCTGGAAGTATGGTCTCATTCTTCTACTTGCTTCAATTAATGCCAGTGCCAATTTTTCCAGCTTTGGGTATCTGATTTCCGCACCTCGGAAGGCCTTGCTTGTATAATAAATTGGCTTCTGGACTCCATTCTCCAATCTGATCAACGCCGAGCTAACTGCATTTTCTGATACTGCCAAATACAAGTACAACTTCTCTCCATTTATTGGCCTAGACAACAATGGTGGGGCTCCCAAATACTTCTTCAGATCTTGAAAGGCTTTCTCACATTCATCAGTCCACTCAAAACTTTTTCGTAGCGTTTTGAAGAATGGGAGGCATTTATCAGTTGCTCGGGATACAAATCTGTTGAGTGCTGCAACTCGTCCGGTAAGACTTTGCACTTCTTTCTTCGTCGTCGGGGATCGCAGCCCTAAAAGAGCTTTGATCTTTTCTGGATTTGCCTCAATACCTCGTTGGTTGACGATGTATCCGAGGAACATTCCTTCTCGTACTCCAAAGGTACATTTCGTCGGGTTAAGCTTCATCTGGTATTTATCCAGTTGTTCAAAAGTTTGACTCAAGTCAACCAGATGATCTGCAGCTCTCTTGCTTTTGGTGAGCATGTCGTCGACATAGACCTCCATATTGCGGCTGATTTGTTCGGTGAATACCTTGTTCATCAACCGCTGATATGTTGCACCTGCATTTTTTAAACCAAAAGGCATAACGTTATAACAATAAGTTCCCCTTGGGGTAATAAAAGAAGTACTTTCCCTGTCCTCAGGCTTCATTTTGATTTGGTTGTAGCCAGAATAAGCATCCATGAAGCTGAGTAGCTCGTGTCCCGAAGTAGCATCCACTAGTTGATCAATTCTGGGCAATGGAAAATGATCTTTTGGACATGCTTTGTTGAGATCAGTAAAATCAACACACATTCTCCACTTGTTGTTCTTCTTCTTTACCATCACCACATTCGCCAACCAATCTGGATATTTCACGTCTTCAATAAATTGGGCTTTCTGGAGTTTCTCGACCTCCTCTTGTATGGCCTGGTTCTTCTCGGGACTAAACACTCTTCTTCTTTGCTTTACAGGTTTGATCTCCTTATTCACATTGAGTTCATGACATAAGAAGTTTGGATCTATTCCTGGCATGTCTTCATGACTCCAAGCAAAAGTATTCTTCCTGCTTCTCAAGAAAGTTATCAACTCCTGTTTTATTGAAAGATCCAACGACGACCCTATCTGAGTTATTCGCTCAGGATGCTCGTCGTCCAGGACAACAATTTCTGTAGATTCCACAACCTGTCCTTTAACGAGTTGAGATTCATCCCTAGGGTCAAGAGTTTCAATTTCTGTGCTTTCCTCCACTTGGTAAGTAGTAGTCTTTTTCTGTAACTCTTCAAATTCCTCTTGCTCGGCCGACGAATAATAGCATTCCCGAGCTACTTTTTGATCACCTTGCATAATTCCTACTCCAAAATTCGTTGGGAATTTCAAACATTGATGAACTGTAGATGGAACTGCTTCGAACTTCTTCAATCCAACTCTTCCCATGATGATGTTGTAGGCGGACTGCACATTCTTATCCATTACAAAAAAGCGTATTCTTTCCGTTCGACAAGCAGGCCAAGTTCCAATGAGTATATCCAACTTGATCGTCCCAAGTGGAAAAACTTTCTCGCCAGCAAAACCCAGAAGGGGTCTGTGATAAGGTTCTAACTGAGATAATTTTAAATTCAAGCTATCAAAGCATGAATAATACATGATGTCTGCCGAACTACCATTGTCTACTAACACTCTTGAAATGACCACATCCTTCATCCTCATTTTGATCACCAGCGGATCATCATGAGGGTAGAGAACACCTGCCAGGTCGTTTTTTGAAAAACCAATCACTAACTTTTCTTTGTTTACTTTCCTCGGACGATCATCCTCGGCCAGGTTTATTCGCTGAATGTATGAACAAGCTTGAGCCTCTCCGAGATAAGCTTTTCTTTCTGCAGTAAGGTCTCCTCCTCCTGCATCTCCTCCTGTAATAACATTACAATCAAATGACCCAAAACGTATGGAAAATACCTCTCGTTCAGGTTTCCTTGGCTTCTTGGGAAGATCGGGGTCATCATCTGGATCCTCTTCATGGTCCCTCCTCTTTTTCTCCTCTGCACGACGAGGAGATCTAGATCTTTCTCTAGTTCTATCATCATTCTTCCTCTCACTCCTGCGATCTACGTACTTTGATAATTTTCCTCTTCGGATGAGTGTTTCAATCTCGTTCTGAAGGGCTATACAATTTTTGGTCATATGGCCATGATCTTTGTGAAATTCGCAATATTTGGTCTTATTCCTCATGTCGGGATCTGTCTTCAGTTTCTCTGGCCATTTGATTTCCTCGCTATTCCTGATTTCTTCCAAAACATGATTAATACCCACTTTCAATGGAGTATAATTATCATACTTCTTTAGGGCTTCCAACTTCATCCTGTTATTCTTGGAATATTTGTCACCACCATTACTTTTCTAATCTTTCTTCTTAGAATTGTCGACCTCCACTTTAACTTCTTTATCCATACTCTTCTTCGCAGCCATAGCCTCCTCGGCATTCATGATTTTGGCCGCCTTTGCCATCAACTCCGACATATTTTTAGGTGGATCTTTAGCCAAAGTGTAATACAGTTTGTTAGGCAGCAAACTACTCATCAAAGCAGTGATTGCTATCTTTTCTTCATAATCTATGACTTCCAACTTTTCGTTATTGAAACGAGTTATGTAATCTCTAGTACTTTCACCTGATTTCTGTCTAACACTTAGCAAGTGTGCTACTCGCTTTACCGGCTTTGCTCCAAAACAAAAATTGCCAATAAACAACTCGGCCAACTGAACAAAAGTTGAAATCTTACCCCGAGGAAGATTATTGAACCATATCTGTGCAGATCCAGTAAGAGTTCCCGAGAATGCTCTACACCTCATCTCGTCGGGAACAGCGTAGATATCTGCAGCAGCTTGGTATTGTTCTATATGAAGTACGGGATCTGTCTTTCCATCGTACTTGGGAGTCACTACGGGTGCTTTGAATTTCGACGGCGTAGGGAAATCCACAATGGCTTGCACAAAAGGTGTTCCTTGAACAAAAGTTCTCTGTAAGGGATTTCTTGCCTTAGCCATTTCTCCCAGTCTATCCTCCAATCGTTGAATGGAACCTTTCCATGCTTCATTTCCTTCCTCGGGCCGTTTAGTCCGAGCAACTGATTGCTCTGACGTAGCTTCCTGAGATTTATCTCGACGAGTGGTTGGTCGCGATTGCGCAGATCCTTCTCTTAATCCTGATGGCGGTCGAAAACTTCTTGATGGAGCCCTAGGTGGATTCATGTTCCTCCTTGGTCCTAACCGACTGAAAGGAGATACTCTACTTAACCTCTCCAAAGCGCTAGTTCTCTCCGGAGAGAGAGTGATACGTTGATCTGTATCCGAAGCCCGTATTGATGAAGTTCGCCCAGGTTGATAAGAAAAATCATTAGACTCCTCATTGCGATATGACCCAGTGCGTCTAGATTGCGATTGCCTATGATCACTTCTTTGCCCTGAATAGGTAGGTGCACCGCCCTGAAGAGTTTGAATGAGTTGCCTCATGGATTCTTGCATGGCGGTTTGTCCTTGAGCCAGATTCGTTATAATCCCAGCCAGATCTGGGGATGCAGATGGATTTGGAAGATTTCCAGTATTTCCAACATTTCGATTACTGGATTCTGGATTATCAGCCATTGGTGATAAATGATTTTTATGAAAAACGATAATAACAGTCGTTTCCCACAGACGGCGCCAATCTGTTGATGTAAAAAACTAGATTGCTCTAATTATTCAATCACAGATAAATAAATAAGACAAAGATTTTTAAAGTGGTTCGGCTAGGAATAAAGCCTACGTCCACTGTTATGTTATTGCTGAGTGTTTGTGGAATTCTTGATTACAAGTTCTCTCAAGAAATTCCCCCCCTCTTGAATGAGGATGATACAAGGTATTTATAGCCTTTAAGCTGTACATGAAAGGTCCAATACATTAAATGATATACATATGAAAGGGTAATACATTTAATGCAGCGTGTGCGTCAAGAATATAATGAATAGTTGAACAGTTGTCCGTCTGGTAATTAATGATACGGCCGAGGTGCAGTTCGGACCGCCTTAGTTGATCGTTGATCAAGAGTTCCTCGGAGTGCTTAGAGTATCTCGGGATGATAGAGTTCCTCGAGGTGTTCTCCTCGTTGCTCGGAGAGAACATGACTTGGTCGGGGGAAATAAACTTCCTCGTTGTTATTGTGCCATGTAGATTGACACGTGTCTTCTTATTATTGGTCCACATCAGCAGATTAAATTTGGTATCAACAATCCCTTTTCAAAAATTCAAACATACTTTCATCATTTTTCTTATTTAAAAAAAATCCAAAAACAATTTTTTTTATTTGTTTTCCTTATTTTTCAAAAATTTAAAAAGATTTTTTCCTTTTTCTTATATTCAAAAATACCAAAAATATTTTCATTCGTTTTCAAAAATTCAAAAAACAAAAATATTTTCTTTCTTTTTCAAAAAAATTAAAAAGCCAAAAATATATTTTGAGAAACCTTTTTCTCCCCTATCCATCCCATTATGGCCGAAGAACATACCTTATGGGACGACCTTAGCCATTTCCCATATTTGTCATGCACCTATTGTTATCACTCCAATCACTTGTCCCATGAGTGCTCGTACCTTCCTTATCCATTTGAACCCACCATGGAACATGTGTATCCATATGTCGCTGTTTCGAAACCCACTTCGGCTTATTATCTGACATATCTAATACCGAGTAGTGTGAGCAATCAAATTATTCGTGGCGGATTGATCACCCTCCCACGCAATATGAACCCCAACCCCCATGTTAAGGATTCTCTCAAGTTCCAACAGTCGTCATGAAAACTTAGTGCAGAAAATCCTGACCAGTCCTATCACTACGCACCACCTGATTATCACCCATTTGTCCATCACGAAGGCGCTTTTTTCGTGTATGACAAACTTGATCCCGCTCCCCACACTTCCTATGAGTATTCTTCGTTTACTCATGATACTATTGTGTTGTGTCCACCTCACCCATCCACCATTGTCCCACCACCAACCATCACTTCCCCACCATCATCCACCTCTGCTCTCGAAAGCCTCTTGCAATAGTTCATCCTCGAGTAAGAGCAAACAACTCAAATTCAAACTCAAGCTATTGAAAGGCTTGAACAACACTTAAATGAATTTGATTGTATGATCGAGTCGGATATTCCCTTATCTTCACCCATTGTTGATCCCATGTGGGATGATGACATTACACCAAATCTGTCGGATTGTCACAGTCATTAACCATGACAAGTCGCCAAATCTGTCGGATTGTCACGGTCATTGACCATGACAAGTCCAACTTATCAAGGTCAATGACTGTTATAATTCTGGGGGTGACAACTCTTGTTATCACGGACTTGTCACGGTCCTGTCACGATCTTTGACCTTGACAAGTTTTATCATGGTTAAAGACCGTGACAAACCAATGACACATCTTAAAAAATTAACATGGTCAATAACCGTGACAAAACTGAGCAGAATTTAAAAAAAAATATGCTGAGCAGTTTGGCCACCGCCACTGCCCAACAGTATATTTGTACATGTTATAGCAAAATTGTACCGGTTCAAACATCATATATCCAAATAAAATAAAAAGTATGCACTAATTCATTGCACATATATTTCCATACCCAAATGTCCAAATCAAAACAATTCAAATATAATCCAAGTGTCTAAATAAAAATAGCTACAAATAATGTCACGACATAGTGTCTGGGGCAGGTTCGAGGAGGAAAACCCATCAATATGCGTCACGCCGCATTGTTCACGCAACCACAATGTGGAGTTCTCCTTTGTGGGTATCACATGCGTGACGAGCACCTTGACCTCGATGTTTTGATCGTTACGCCAATGAACAGACATACCCTCGATGGTATTCGGGTCCCTCAACCCCCTCGCTATTCGCTTTCCATCACATATGTTGCGTAAAAATACACTCGGTCAACCGATTGTTGACATAGGCCATTGGACGAGAGCCAAGTAGGGGACTTAATCATAAAGCGGTGAGTCCGCGAGTACCGGCGATAAAGAAGCGATGTCCACACCCTCGTCCTCCTCCACCACCTTCTCCTTCCCTTTGACCTTGCCCTTTCAGCCCAATTGACGCTTCATGAATGAGTATATATCTAGGACCATCGCCTCCATCCTTGATAGCTTCGTGTCATGCGTGTCCACCTGAAGAGAGCCAACTCGGTGTTGCTCGTCCCCATTCCGGTGATCTTACATTTTCCCACCCGCGAGCTCACCCCCTAGTCCTCCCCTTGCGATCAACACTAAACACTTGGCTGAGTGCATCCGTGGACAAAGATGCCTTGTCGGCATCAGACCGTGACTCATGCATTTCCTTAAGCTTTGCCTAAAATGAAAAATAACACACGATTAGTTAAATAAGTAAATAAAAGAATTATAACATAATTCACAAAAATTAATCCGTCAGATTACTTACAATCATGGCCGCGACGCTCGGGGACACCTCCTTATCATTGCCCTTCTTCGTCCGAATTTGCACATAGGCATCGAGCCTATGTGGCCTACCCCTAGGGCCACTCCCCGTCCCCTGAAATAAAATAATGCAAAATTAGTAATTAATGCAAAGTAAAATAATGCAGAATAACATATTTCAATAATTATAGAAAATTAAAAACTTACCATCTCGTGCTCCACCTTGCCGTAAGACGTTAGCCCGGAGTAGTGCATGTTTGTCTTTTTTCGTCTGATTTTCCCTCCTCTATTGGCAAGATGAGAATTGTCACTCCTCGATCTCATTGTTAATAAACTTTTGCCAATGTTCCAATGAAATCGGTCCCTTCGGCGGGATGAACTCACGCATTCTGATAATGGACTCCCGGGTCTTTTCAAAGTATCGGGCCCGTAAATTCTTCTTCCATGTCTTGTGTTTCTCTCTCAACTGCTCCAACATAGAATCGTGGAGTTCTGGGGGCAGACTGAATTGCTCCTGTCAAACATATACAAAACAAAAACAATGTAGGAGTTAGTCGTGAATAAATAGAAATTGAAATATAAATTGAAATTAAAATTGAAATATAAATACATTACCTGTAGTGCCGCCCAAATAGCTAGATTTAGCTCATTTGGAACCTCCCTCTAATTGGTGTACCACGGGCCGATAATCGTCTTCACCATCTCGAGGGATCTAGTCAATAAGCCCGTCTTGTTCTCAACGTCCATTTCTAATTTGCCCCATTTGGGGAGCCTAGGGGCTGAGGAGCCCTCGTAGCCTCCGCTACTGCCGAGCCCTGAAGAAGTCATCATCATTATCATCATCACCATCCTTGCCTTAATCCCCTAAGGTGATATTTTCTATAAAATATTTTTTTATTAGAACCAATTCAATTGAATTAGAAGAATACAAATGAATTATAAGACATACAAACATTTTATGTGGTCGTTCCACTCTCGAATGGGTCGTGACACGAAGTAAATTTAGAAAATAGTTGAAAACTCCCTTCCACCTGTACACACACACACACACACACACAAATATACAAAGAAAAGAGAGAAAGAGAGAAAATGATCAAGTACAAATGAATTAAAAGAAGTAAAACGATGTCCGATAAAAGCATTAAACTATTGTCCGATAATTGGAATACTTATTACAAATCTAAAAATTATTAAAATTCGAGTTATCATAAAAAATGGATTGATATTTTGTAGGAGCATCCAAGTCATTCACTACTGTTTAGACACTTTGGCGCATGTAGGATGGTTGACCACGACTCGTTGTTGATATACTCTGAGTAAAACACTTGCTTAACCTTTTGAAATGCACAAACAAATGTCTCATCACTCATGTGTTCGTTGCTCTTCAAATTTGACAAGTTAATCATGATCAAATTGGTGCCAGGAACAACTTTACAAGCATTTTTATCCTTAACTCTTACCCAATCACAGTAAAATACAACCTCTTTGAAGCTTACATAGTCCTATTCAAATATATTTTGAATTACATCATAGTAAGTCATTTCAGCTTGAACGAGATTTTTATCGTTTGTGCTTGGTCGAAAGAAAGTAAGAGCCTTGTATGTAATGCCCGAGTTCTGTACATTTGTACTTTCCTCATACACCCTTGCGCAGAATACGTAACCGTTCAATCGATACTTTTTGTACTCTTGTGCCATGAACAAGGGTTAAGTGGCTAGACGAGCAAGCCTTGATGTCTCATAACCTATCTTTAAGAGCTGAGAATATAGATAAATTAATTAGGTTAGCTATAAAGTTTTATTGTAATGTAACGTTATATAACAACCATTTTCATTATAATTACCTCGTGTGACAATCATAACCTAAATTCGCTGTCTGATTGTGCCATTGTTTTTCGTCTTTTATTGTTCTCACATGCTTCATATTTTATGCTTAAATTTAATGTGATGAGCGTATTACAAAATTAATCATGTATAAAATAATCGAAAATAATGTAAAACTTAAAATAATTTAAACTTACCTTTTCCATTTTTTGACATCTTCATGTGTGTCAAATAGATAACGAGCTATTGTTCATATTTCAAACTCGTTAATTTCACTCACTTGCCCATCACATGACCACCCTCATCGACGAACTCATCAATGTCATCAATGCTGGTCGAGTCAGGCATATATTCCTGAGTATAGATTGACGACTCCATGGTGGTGTATTCCTCTGCAATTGATCCTGTAATGTATCGTGTATTCTTGACGTAATCTTTTAAAACTTTCATCAATGTTTCAATAGGATACATCCACCGATATCTAACTGGACCGCAAAGATGTTCCTCGTCGCATAGGTTTACCAACAAGTTAACACTTATGTCAAAGAATTATGGGAGAAAGTACTTCTCCAACACACAAATCGCTTCGATCACCGCCAATTTTGTGGCCACTATGTATTCTCAATTGACTACCTTCTCACACAAAAGTGAGAAACTGATGCTATTTTACACAATAGCCCTCCGTAAATCCTTGTGCTTGGAGAAAAAATGCTTAAATAATAGAGGAACCAATTGAATGATCACATGCCAATCGTGGGACTTACACTTATGTAAATCATGGGTAGAATAATTCACAATCCTTTGCAAGTTGGACAAAAAATTAGATGGAACCTTCAAATTATATATTGTGTCTAAAAGGACCTTCCTTTCCCCACTCGTCAAAGTAAACGCACCAGGGGGAATTATTGTCCTTCCCCTATTATCTTCTTTCAACCATAGTTGTGGATTAAGTTTCAACGATTTAAGGTCTTTCATGCATTTTCTCCATCATGCGAATGACTCCCCCCAAGGAATGTGAACACAATATGTTCAGCGATGTTCTTCTCTGCATGCATCACATCTAATACACGGCGCATCGAATTATTCTTCCAATAAGGCAAGTCAAATAAAATTGACCTCCTAGACCATGCCTTTCTTGTCTCAGTTTCATTCCCAGTTGGGGTCTTCTTATTCTTGACATTCTTACCTGGCATATTAGGGCCACAATCAGAAAATTTACTCTCAATTTCTGAACCTAAAAGTTTTCTCGGTGGTAGCCTATGTTCAACCCTGCCCGACAAAAAAATAGAACCTTTCTCAAATCTGAAACTATGAGCGGGGGGTAAAAACCTCCTATGTCAATGGTATACATTTTTTGAGCTAGTGAGGAGACGAAGAGATTCAGTCTCCTCTTCATATATAGGACACCCCAAATAACCCTGTACTACACAACCGGATAATGTCCCATAAGTTGGAAAATCATAAATTGCCCATATCAACATAGCTTTCAGTGTAAACTCTTATTTTCTAAAAGAATCAAATTCTTGAACACCCTCTTCCCATAACTCATTTAATTCTTCTACCAAAGGATCCAGGTAGATATCGGTGTCATCACTTGGTGTCTTTGTCCCGGATATCAACAAAGATAACATCGAAAATTCAGGTCTCATACACTTTGATAAAGGAAGGTTGAGTTGGGCTAGGATCACTAGCCATACACGCCGATTGGTGCTTATATTTCCAAATGGATTGAAACCATCTGTTGATATAGCGAAACGAATGTTACGCTGTTCTCGTGCAAAATCGGGATACTCATAACTCACCCTCCTCCAAGCTGTAAAATCAATATGATGATGCATGAGATTATCCCCTACTTCTGCACTAGCATGCCAAGTCATTGCCTCCGCTATCCATGGTACTGTGAAAAATCGCTTTAATCTAGGCCCAACGGGAAAATATTTCAACAGTTTTTATGGCACTTTTTAGCTTGTACCGTCCTTTCCAGTAGATTGGACATATCCAGGTTCATCGCAGACAGGACATCGATCGATATTTCACTACACCAAAATGGGCAAATTATCACCTTTCAGCCGGCCAGCCTTGTCAAGGTCATTGACCGTGACAAAAAAACACGCGTTTTATGTCACGGTCATTGACCTTGACACGACCGTGACAACGAATTGTCACGGTCATTGACCGTGACAAGTCCGTGGCAAGTAAATTTGTCACGGACTTGTCACGGTCAATGACCGTGGCAATTCGTGTCACGGTCAAAGACCTTGACACGACCGTGACAATGTTCGCAGCAAAAACCCTATCCCCCTTCTTTTTTCCCTCCCGCGCCATTCCCTCCATCTCTCTCTCTCTCTCGACGCTGCTCTCTCTCTCTCTCTCTCTCTCTCTCTCTCTCTCTCTCTCTCTCTCTCTCTCTCTCTCTCTCTCTACTTTCAGGTCCATTTTCTCTCTCTCTCTCGACGCTGCTCTCTCTCTCTCTCTCTCTCTCTCTCTCTCTCTCTCTCTCTCTCTCTCTCTCTCTACTTTCAGGTCCATTTTCTCTCTCTCTCTTCCATTTATATATATATTTGTGTGTATATTTATGTGTGTATGTGTATATATATATGTGTGTATGTGTGTACGTGGAGGGGGGCAGGGGGTGGGGGGTGGGACGGGGTGGTGGAGGGGGGCAGGGGGTGGGGCAGGGTGGGGCGGGGTGGGGCAGGGTGGGGGAGGGGGTGGTGGAGGGTGGGGTGGTGTGTGTGTGTGTGGTGGTGTGTGGTGGGGGAGGGGGTGGGGTGGGGTGGGGTGTGTGTGTGTGTGTGGTGGTGTGTGGTGGGGGAGGGGGTGGATGAGGGGTGGGGCAGGGGGTGGGGTGGGGTGTGTGTGTGTGTGGTGGTGGTGTGTGGTGGGGGAGGGGGTGGGGTGGGGTGTGTGTGTGTGTGTGTGTGGTGGTGTGTGGTGGGGGAGGGGGTGGTGGAGGGGGGCAGGGGGTGGGGTGGGGTGTGTGTGTGTGTGTGGTGGTGTGTGGTGGGGGAGGGGGTGGTGGAGGGGTGGGGTGGGAAATCATATGAAATGAATTCAAATTATTGTTGTAGCACTAAGAGAATAAATGAAAATGAATTGAAACTATGAAATTGTTATGGAATATAATAAATTTGGAACTATTGTCTTTTCAACCATCCAATAAAAGTTTTCCTTCATGAAATGTTAGAATTGTTTCTAGGATAATAATCCTACTATAAGATAATTGCTCAAAATAAATATTAAATAATAATTACTAAGATATCAATTCAAATAAAGTCTTAATAACCTAACCAAAAGAAATAAAATAAAATATCAAATAAATTATCATCCACCTCATAGACATTCCCTACCAATCATTTTAAGATAATTTTTTCCTTATAAAGATAAATACCTTTGATTGCAAAGCATGCACTTGTATTATTATTATTATACAACATGTACTATTTCGACGTGTAATTCTAAAATCTCACCTAGTTTTGTATACTATTTTTAAAATCATACTATCAATTCACGAGACACTAAACAAGAAAGAGGACATATTAATTTGGAAATGCTTGTTTTTCTTTCTAGAGATCCGTGTCGTCAAAACTTGGTAGTGTTCGAGTGTGTTTTTATCACTAAATTATTATTTCACTAACAAATACTCCTTATAGCGAGATCCCTCGAGCTGCTAAAGACGGTCATCGGCCCGGGGTTTATGAGTTGGAAGGAGGTGCCGTATGAGCTCAAGTTAGCTGTTTGGGCGGCACTACAGGTAATATTTATATGAATATTTCAATTTCAATTTATATTTATATTTATATTTATATTTATATTTATATTTATATTTATATTTATATTTATATTTATATTTATATTTATATTTATATTTATATTTATTCGCAACTAACATTGTATTTGTTGGACAGGAACAATTCAACTTGGATCCAAAGCTACGCGATTCCGTCTTGGAGCAGTTGAGGGAGCAACACAAGACGTGGAAAAAAAATATGCGGACACGGTACTTTGGAAAAACACGAGAGACCATTTTACAATGGCGCGGATCCGTCCCGCCCAAGGAGCCGATCTCATTGGCACAATGGCAAAAGTTCATTGACAATGAGATCGAGGATCGACAATTGGCATCTCGCCAATCGGGGAGGGAAAATCGGGCTAAAAAGACGGACGTGCACTACTCCGGCCGGACCTCTTACGCTGAGGTGGAGCATAGGATGAAGGTAATATTTAATTTATCTATAACTACAGAAATATATTATTGGATATTATTTTACTTTGCGGGGCCGATACTAATTTTACTTTACTTTATTTTATTTCAGGGGGTAGGGAGTGGGCCAGGGGGTAAGCCACATAGGCTCGATACTTATGTGGCTCTTCGGACGAAGAAGGGGAAGGACAAGGAGGTGTCCCCGAGCGTCGCGGCCACGATTGTAAGTAATCCGACAGATTAATTATTGTTAATTACGTTATAATTTTTTAGTTTACTTATTTTACTAATCATGTGCTTTTTGTCGTTTCAGGCAAAGCTTAAGGAAGTGCATGAGTCGCAGTCTGATGCCGACAAGGCATCTTTGTCCACAGACGCACTCAGCCAAGTGCTTGGCTCTGATCGCAAGGGGAGGACAAGGGGAGTGAGCTCACGGGTGGCCAAATCTAGGATCATCGGATTGGAGACGAGCGACACCGGGTTGGCTCGAACGGTGGATTCACACGACGCGAAGCTGTCCCGTTTGGAGGCGACGGTCCAAGATATGTACGCATTCATGAAGCGTACGTTGGGTGGAGACCGTAAAGAGAAAGGTAAAGGGAAAGGGAAGGAGAAGGCGGTGGAGGAGGAGGAGGTGCGGGAGGACGAGGAGGTGCGGGAGGACGAGACGCAGGATGACGAGGATGTGGACCTCGCTACTTCATCACCGACACGTTCGTACTTCGACGATCCACTTCCCTATTTGACGCCCTCCAACAGACCATTATCGACAATTGGTTGGCCGAGCGTGTTCATATTGGACATATTTGATGGCCAGCGGATAGGGCGGGGGTTGAGGGACCCGGATATCGTCGAGGGTGGAATAGTCCATGGACGTGTGCTTCAACAGATGGAGTCCAGGGTGCTCGTCACGCATGTCATAACCGGGAAGGAGAACTCCCTATTGTGGTTGCGCGAACAATGCGGCACGACGTATATTAGTGGGTGCGTCAATTCGTATGTCGTGTGGCCTACTCACCTCCTCAGTTTTATCCAAGACATGTAGTAACATTATTTTCTAGTTTGTCCATTTTAATTATATTTGGATTATATCGTCATGTATATTATTTTTACTTTGAAGATTTGGATTATACTGTCATGAATATATATTTGCATTATCTTTAGTTTGTGTTGGATATATGATGTTTGGAACAGGTACAACGTTGCTATAACAGGTACAAATATACTGCTGGGCAGTGGCAGTGGCCATACTGCCCAGCAGATTTTTTTTAAATTCTGCCCAGAATTGTCACGGTCATTGACCGTGACAAGTCCGTGACAACATTTGTCACGGACTTGTCACGGTCAATGCCCGTGACAATTTTTTTTTAAAAAGGGTCACGGCTTTGTCACGGTTATAAACCGTGACAAACGTGTCACGGTCATTGACCTTGACACGACCGTGACACAAAACGCGAGTTTTTTGTCAAGGTCAATGACTGTGACACGACCGTGACAAAAAAAGTTGTCTCGCCTCGAAATTTCACGGTCATTGACCTTGACAAGGTGAATTTGTCAAGGTCAATGACCTTGACAAATGGGTAGATTTGGTGTAGTGTTTTTATACTCCTTTCGGTATAGTATGCAGTCATACACACAAGCATGAATATATTTATACTTCATTCCCAAACCTTTCAAACCGTTCTTCATAACAGGATAACTATTTGGAAGCGTATCCTCCTTGGGTAGCAAGCCCTTCACCCAATTCAGAATTCCTGTCACACTATTTCCAGACAAACCGTATTGGGTCGTCAAACTATGCAAACAAACCATGGCATGTAAAGTTATTTGATATTTCTCAAAACAAAGTATAATGGTTGGGTAGCCTTAAATTTTAAACTTTGGTAGTCATCGTAAAGGTTTATCCTGATATCTTCATGAGCACCTGAACCTTGTACATCGTCAGTGACCTCATTCTCTTCCACTTCATGAATTCCGTACGCATCATCAACTAAATCCTCTAATATATTATGATCTACGTCATCCCCTTTTACATCTATCCTACTTGTTAAAGGTTGTTGTGAAGGTTGCTCGGGGAGAAAAGGAACTTTTAATTCCCCGTGAAAACTCAAAAATCGATTATTATCTTCCATACCCCATCTTAACAAATGTAGTTCAACTGTTTTCCACTCAAACACCTTACATTATCACATCTAGTACACAAAAACGGAAACTCTTCATCATTATGACATCTCTTTGCGTATTTCACAAATTCATTAGCACCTCTGCGAAACACATCCCCCTATCTATTTGTCCCACCCATCCACTCTTTGTATTTAGGATATCCCATTACACCTACTACAAACAATCACCTATTAAAGGTAAGAAGCGTATATTCGTGGATTGGTATAAACAAAACTTAAATTTATAGTATGTTTCATTTAATTATGTCGTATTTATATTCGATTTTTAAATTTCAAATTCAAATTCAATTTATAATATTTAATTCCTATTACCTCCATCTCCGCTAAAGGGTGAGTGGTCCTATCCCATTCAAGACCGCATATTTATGTAATATACTTAACAACTCATTCACATTGTTATGATTTGAGAAAAAATCGGCATTATATCCCCATAGTTCTCCAAGTATACGACGTAGATTCGCAAGTGTGAGTGTTATTTCAATTTATCAATTAAAATAATACTCACACTTTCCAATCTAGTATGTACCCAGAGAACATTAGGATACGACTTTAGAACTTCCTCCAAAAGTAAAGAGAAAGAGAGAGAAAAACTTGAAAATCGCTTAGAGAGAGAGAGAGCAGTCACTTAGAGAGAGAAAGAGGGAGGGAAACCAAAACGGTGTGAAAAAAGTAGGGGGAGTTTTTTTTACTGAAAAATTTATCACGGACTTGTCATTGTCTTTGACCGTGACCACTTTATACGATTGTCACGATCATTGATCGTGACAAGTCCGTGACAACTGTACTTATCATGAACTTGTCACGGTCGTTGACCGTGATAAGCCTTTGTCACGAGATTTGATCGTGATAAGGTTGGATGGCTAAAGGGTGCCAATTTGGACTTTTTGGTGTAGTTTGATGTCTCATCTTATGACACTGATTTTTAATGTGACCAACCCAATCACCTCGAGAATCTCGTAGTTGAGACCGCCTCGTGGTTCGAGCCTTAAGTTAACAATTTTGTTGACTTATCCATAGAATATGAGACTGATCCGTACCCTAATAATCCAAAAGAACCTAACGTTGAGGTTCGCCCTTCCCTGTCATATCCAAAATAACCCATATTTGAGGTTCCCCCACCTGTTATATCCCAAATACGCCCGAGTTTATACCTGTTGCACCCATTGAGTGTGTCCTAGAGATGCCCTTTCCTTATTGGTTAGCTCTTGCTACGAGTGCTCCCCAACACATCGAGACTGAATGGAAGATGGTTTCCATCTCCCTTGCCATGGATCCTCTGTAGCGATGTTTGGATCACTTTGAGTCTAATATTGATGTTGATTCATGTATCTCGGATCTTAATGCCTCGTTAGACCCTTTCACCATTACTTATGGTGACAAATTGGTGGAGAAGTTGACCACTCCATCTTTAGATACCATGCTCCTTTGTGTGTATTCCTTTACTCCTCCCTATGAGTGTGTGTACCCTACACTTGAGTTGGATCATCTTCCCCCACCGTTTATCCCACCCAATACACTCTTTATCCCACTCGACCCTCTCAGTGTTCCTTCCACACCAGCACCTGGTTTGGATCTTGATTTTACACCTTTCATTTTTCCATCTACATTTTTAAGTCCTCACCTGAAACCACCATCCACCTTCCATGAGAGTATATTTTCTTCTACTCTCTACTTCTGTGACACCGAACTTGTTACCCCATACCTGTCAGTCTCTTGTGGTGTTTATTTTTCCTCTCGATAGCTCCCTGGTGTGTCATGGCTCAATCGTTATCATTGTCCATTTATAGAACAGTCATGCAATTTCTATGAGCCCCACCCCATCACTATTTCTGCACCCTTTCACCTCCCCATCTAGCTTAAGCATCATGCTTATAGGCCCTTGTTGCCCTCACCTTCCACCTCAATAAGGCCCGAGTTTGGTTCCTTTCCACTCTCACCATTTCCATTCATCCATATACATTCCTCCCCACCCTCCAATGGTCCATCGATGCTTTGCATCGTGTGATGCACTTTGCTTTCCAAGTTCATTGACCCGTTCTAGCCTTTATTCAACAAGACTGACGCTTCAGTCTTGTTTGGGGGTGATTATCTTCACCCAATTTTTTTGCCGCCCTGCACTTTCCTAAATCTTATCCTTAGGGTGAGTTACCTTCGATCTGGCTGAAGACATTAAGCTTAGAGCTTCTAGGAGGCAACCCGTTATTTTCGAGTATGAGTCTTATCTTGTTTGGGGGTAGTGTTTCACACCACCCAATGCTTGACAATGTTTATAGACTTGTACACATTTTTTTAATTTTATTACTTATTCAGGTTCTTCTTAGCTACATCTGTTCACTTCATTAGCGGTTGATTCTGGTAATCTCTTTCCTCCATTCTACTCTTAATTTTAGAACTCTTTTTTACTGAACATCGAGGACGATATTCCTTTTTGTTTGGGGGTGGAAAATTTTATCAAAATCGTACCTCTTTTGAAAAATTTTGATTTTTAAAACCTGATTTTTTAAAATTTTCGTGCAGTTTCTTTCATCTCACTCATTGACGTGAATTTTCCATCATCCATCTCTTAAGTCTAGGAATTAAGATGGAGTACAATTTTTCTAAATAGCTTATGAATATATATCACGGCATTTTGCACCATGAATTTCTAGACTCAATAAAATTTGTGCACTTATCACGTCACTACGGTTTAGAGTTGAAGAGTACTATAATTCTCAAGAGAACCTTAAGGATCACCAGTAGAGACTTTAGCTTGTGAGATTTGTGCCTTTCACCTTTCAGAATGTTTTATGCAATCTCCGAGTCACAAGTTGATTCAACTTATTTTGGGTGTGCACTTTAAATCATTATATGATCTCATTATTTTTCATTAAATTTTTGGCTCGATCACTGAGAACGACATCACTTTCGAGTTGTAAGAAAAGCACGTGTCTTGAAATTTGTCTCGATCACTAGATTTTCACCCATATCCTTCCCATATTCTTTTATATTCCCATATATTTCCCATACCCTCACCTATCATCTCTATATCATTTTTCCTTTTTAAGAAAAAGAGTTCTTTCCCAAATATAAAATGTCTTCCATGTAGGAAAAAAATAGAGAGAAAAAAGGAAAAAAAAAAACAGAAAAATAGAAAAAGAAAAGAAAATTTGAAAAAAAAATAGAAAAAAAAGTAGTAGAAAAAAAAACAGAGAGAGAAAAGAAAATAAAAAGAAAGTTTCTAGTTAGTCGTTATGAAATAAAGATAATTGTGCCTAAAGTGTACAACACTCTTCTCGCATATCCATCCATAACCATCCTACCTACCTCATACCATCCTTCCCATTTCATTTCCCCTTCACCCATAAAAATCCATATTTTTCCCTAGGCGTTTGAGCAAATGAAAGTCAATGTGGTGAATAGCTCGACGTTCTCACTATAGTCATTAGTATTCTTTTCATGAGATCATTTTTCTTTCTAAATTTTCATTCTTTCTTATGTGTTTATGAGACGTTTGCCTTGCTTACTCACCTCCTCACACACAAGAGCGATACTTGAGTTCATTTGAGAGAGATATATCCGTGATATTTTGAGGTTGAAGCGTTGATTGCAAAAAGGCAATCTAGGAATTACTATTATGATAATTGACCCATTTTGACTGATTTTCGCACACACGTTGAGTTTTAGGAAGGATGTGCCTTGAGTATTTACTTAGCTAAACTTTATATGCACTTCTAGCTTATATTCCTCAAAATATTTATCTCATGATAGATTGTACGATTATTCTACGTCTTATAAGAGATAGATTGATCATTTGAAAATAAATAATTTTGTGGGTATATTCCCTGCAAACCGTCATGAGATAACACTCGTCCTATAGGGCAATAAGTTTAAAGGCTTGTTGCACATGCTAAGTGCAATCGCAAGTGCCCGCGAAAGCAGTACACTTTTGGTTTCTTATCTTTCTCTCTATATATATTTTTGCTCGAGGACTAGAAATGTTTTGTTTGGGAGTGGTGTGATAAGCACCCAAAAGTGTTTAAATAATAACCCGAATAGACGATTTTTAATTGCTAATTGTCGGCAAATTGGTTCATATATGCTTAATTGTTGATTGTACAGGCTTGTTCGTAGTTTCCGGAGTTCAAATGATTATTTCAATGCAGTTCACAGTTAAAAGGAGCTAAACCTATCCCCGTACCTTAAGCCTAGCCCAGACCCTCTCTATCTTGTCCCAAAACTATCACTCGAGCCCCGTGTGTGTTTGGTGTGCCCTCTTTTATTTATTTTATTTTATTTTTCTAGATTTTTATTTGTGTCGTTTGTATTTAGTTTATATGTTATATTTTGTTATGAGTCATGTATATATTTTTAGCAATTTTTATATTTTATTGTTGCGTGTCGAGTAGTAGAAGTTATATTTTCCTTTATTTTTTTTATTTGTTTATACTTAGTTTATTTTATTAGTCTTATTTTTATGTTTTTATTAGAGTCGTGTTTATTTATTTGTTCATAGTTGTATATATTAGATTTTTTATTGTGTGTCGTTTAATTTTTATTTTAGTGAGTTCTTATTTTTAGTTTAGTTTCGTTTTTTTTTCTTACATGTTTTTAATTTTATTTATTAATATTATTTTTATTTTGTGTCTTAATTTATTTTTTTAGGGTCATAAATTAAACAAACACACACACATACTAACCTACATCCTCACCACATACAAACACCACCTCCATCACTATTCATTATCTCCACTCACCATACTCTCTTTCTTTCCACCATTAACAAAACCAACCAACAGTTTCTCTCTCCTATCAAAACCCATTCCCTTCTTCCAAACCCGGATCCCCCCCAACCAACCTTAACCCATTTATCCATATAACCCATATCAAACCCGAACATTTTCTGCGACCTTTAAACCTCTACCTGCTGCCCCATATACCCACTGCTCTGACAACCTTCATTCACCCTTGAAAATCGAGATTCTAGTCTTAGTTTCCATTATAGAATCAAACTAGAGATAGATTTTTTTAAATGTGAAATTATTTCTTCAAATTTCAATTTTAAGCTTATTTTTATGATTTAAACTACTTTAGTAAATTGATCCTAGAGAGTGGTTTATCATATGATTATTTGATCTACTTTTCAAGAGTGGTTGGAGTGTTGAATTTAATTTTCTAAAATGTTATTATTAAAATTACATTTGCAACGAGAGTTGATTTATAATTTTGATACTAACTTGGGATAATTATTTTTAATGAATTAATTAATTTTGATTAACTAGAATATTTGGTGTCATCCTATCCCTTGTTAGTCCTCACTTTTATTTCCTCACTCATCTCATATTTTACATTTTATTTAGTTATCTTTCACTTTTTTATCACACTTTTTAGTTAGTATATAGATCTTTATTTTAGTTTAGTCTTATTTTACCCTCATCACACAATTGTTTTAATATTGAAAAAGCTACAAAAAATTTAAAAAGTAAAAAGTCCAAAAATAAAATAAAATTGAATTGCATGAGCTTTTCCTCTCGTTTCACTTCTTTGATTTGAATTGATACCTCACTTACCACTATATTATAGTTTGTTATATATTGTTGTAGGTAATTGATATTTTTTATTAGAGGAGCTTTTACAATGACCATACGTAAAAAGTTCCTTTATCAGTTGTCATAGTAAAAAAACCTAGATAAAAAACACGGTGACATTGTTAAGGTCTTTGATCGTGGCACGACCGTGACAACGTCTTGTTACGATCGTGTCCTGATCAAAGACCTAGATAGGGTTTTTTTCATGGTCATGTCGCTATCAATGACCATGACAACCTTTGATTGTTGTCACGGTCTTTGACCATGACAACAAAATTAAATTAAAACCCTAACCATTTTAATTTCAGCGCTTCTTTCACTTCCTCTCTCTCAAATCTGCACCGCTGCTGCTGTTTCTCTCTCTCTCCCACAAATTTTCACTATCACCACTCACTTAGCCCACCGCCTTATCCCACTGTTGCTGCTACCATTTTTCTCTCACATAAATCTACACCACCATCACTCCCTTAGAACACCACCACCATCACCGTAGCCCACCGCTGCTACTGCTCTCAAATCGTCGGGTAGAGATATTTGTTTTATTTTTTTATTTTTAAATTATTTGGATATTGACATATTATTAGGATATTGACATATTGTTTGGATAAGAATATTTTAGATTTGGGAATTACATTTTCTTTTTATCAGATAATATTAATTTGTGAAATTATTTTTTACATGATAATAGTAATTTGTGATTTTTTTTGCGTGATGATATTAATTTGTGAAATTATTTTGATTTGGATAATTAAAGTGTCTATTTATTCATGAGGACAAAGAAATTAAGCTATCTATTTTCTGACTTTATTTACATCAGTATGATTTTGGTAATTGGTGGGGATTGGTATGATGTGTATGTTCCTATTTCTGTTACATGTTTGTGTAGGGAGTTATATATGATTTGATAGGATGTCAAATTTTCTAGGTATTTAAATGCCCATCTCTTATTGCGATGCAGATTATTTTGAATGTTGTTTATTGTTTGATAATGATTAAATGAATGTTGAATGGCTTAGATCTTATGAATGAATGAATGTTGGTTGAGAAAATATATCATATATTTTCTTTAGCATGTTATAAAATACTACTGGCCAGTGGCAGCGGCCATGCTACCCATCAATTTTTTTATTGTTGCCCAGTATTATCATGGACTTTAACCATGACAAGGATTTCTTGTCATAGACTTTAACTGTGACATGTATGTGGCAAGTTATCAATTGTCAAGGATGTGTCACGGTCAAAGTTCGTGACAAAAAATCCTTATCACGATCAAAGTTCATAACACAACTGTGACAAGAAAAAACATGTCACGAACTTTGACCGTGACAAGTTTGTAACAAAAAGTTATTAGTCTCAGCCATGTCATGATTTCTGACCGTGGCAAGTTTGGCTTGTCAAGAATTTTAACCGTGATAATTCACCAATTTGGGTGTAGTGCCAAGTCTATACCCCACATGGAAAATTGCCTAGGGGATGTGATTGGCATAAGATAAACCCTCGGTCTCTTGTTTACTATGACATATTTCTGGAACTTATCAAATCTTATATAATCCATGCAGTCTACCTTCATGGTAGGTCAGTAGTAGCCTTGCGTGGATAGTCACTTTACCAATGATCGGCTGGCTAAATGTTCTCAATAAGAGCCTTAATGTATTTCTTTAATTAAGTTATGGACTTCGGCTGGATGGACACATCTGAGTAAAGCAGTGATGAACCCTTTTCTGAATTAGATTCCTCTCTCAAGAAAATATCTCATCGCTTTGTATCTTAGTCTCTTGAATTATTTGGGGTTTGACGAGAGAATGTCGTTCTATAGGTAACTATGTTTATATAGCGGACACCAATCAGGCACATGCATCAGCTCGGGCATTTTAAACCTCAAAATTCTAAACATCTTGACCACCGGTAATTGTGCTAGCTACTCCTCGACTTTGGTCACGTATTTTTCATAAACTCTTCTCTCACCTCATATATTTCTATAATTTGGTTTACTATGAGTTGAGAATCACTATGTGCCAATATTTGTTCGACGCCGAGAGAGGACGCTAATCAAAACCCTGCTATTAGTGCTTCGTACTCTACCTCATTGTTGGAGGCCTCAAATTGCAATCTAAGGGCTTATTCCACATCAATATCATCTGGTGTTGTAATGATTAAACCTGCTCCACAACATGTGGCATATGATGAACCATCTATGAACATTTTCCAGATAGGAGGGTCTTATTTGAAATCTCCTTCGATCAAGTTCCCCTAATTAAATAATTTTTTCATTTTCTCTAAATCTCGAGCCATTTCTTCCTGCCTGGACGATGACCCTCAGACCTCAATGCCCTGGTCGATCGAATTAATGGCTGAGTTATCTCTAATGGGAGTCTGCTCGTTTAATTGGACTGGTGAGCTCTCTTCCAAAGAAGTCTACTTGGTCTGCTTTGGGGCTAATCTTTGTTCCATGGAAGTTTGTTATTCTGCTTTTGCTGATGAGCTATCTTTTATAGAAGTTTGCTCGGTAGGCTTTTCTTTATAAGTGAATTCAGTTATAAAATCTGCAACGGCTTGGTCCTTGATGGACGTTTTGGGTTCATATTGGATTTCATACTTTCCTAACTTTATACCTCAATCCATCAGTCTGCTAGATTTCTTAAGTTTATAAACAACTTATTGTAATGGTAAGTTTGTATAGATAACAATAGTATGGGCTTGAAAGTATAGCTTCATCCTTCGGGAAGTCTCAATGAGGGTCAATGATAATTTTTTCAGCCTTGGATATTGAATCTCTGCTCCTCGGTATGCTTTGCTGGTATAGTAAACTGATTATTATACTCCATTTTCTTATCGAACCAACGCCGAGCTAATAATTGATTCTGATACGGCTAAGTATAAGTAAAGTTTTTACTCCCATGATAGGCCTTGAAAACAGAGATGGAGACCTTAGATAGTTCTTTAATTCTAAGAACACTATCTCACATTCATCATTCCATTCAAACGTATTTCGCAATACTATGAAGAAAGGTAGGCACTTATTGGCAGTTCGCGAAACAAACTAGTTTAATGCAACCAAGCACTCTGCTAATATATACACTTTCATTTTGTTCGTTGAAGACTGCATGTTATTTAGGGCATGAATTTTATATGGATTGGCCTCAATGCCTCTCTGATTTACTATGAAACCTAAGAACATCTCTTCTCATACTCCGAAGACACATTTTGTCGGGTTAAGATTCATTTTATGTTTTTCTAGCTAGTCAAATGTCTATCCCAGATATTTGATGAGGTTGATAACTTCTTTGCTTTTGGTTATCGTGTCATCCACATACACCTCTATATTTTTACTGATATGTTCTTTAAACATGTTGTTCATCAGTCTTTGATACCTGGCTCTAGCATTTTTAATCCCAAAGGGCATGAAATTGTAGCAGTAGGTACCTCAACTAGTGATAAATGGAGTCTTTTCCCAATCTTCGGGCTTCATCTTAATATGATTGTATCCTGAGTACGCGTCCATAAAACCGAGAAGTTTATGCCCTAAAGTAGTGTCGACAATAGTGATCCTTCGAGCATGATTTTTTCAGGTCAGTGAAGTCAATACAAGTACGCCACTTATCATTCTTTTTCCTGGCCGTCACTACATTAAAGAGCCACTTTAGATACCTGGCATCTTTAATGAAGTTCTCTTTTTGTAATTTCTCCACTTCTTCTTATACGTACACATTCTTCTCCTGACTGAAGACACGCCATTTTTATTTGACCGACTAGGAATCCTTGACTATGTTTAGCTCATGAGAGATGAATTTTGGGTAAATCCATGATATGTCCTCATGACTCTAACCAAATACGCTCCTCTGTTACCTACAAAAATCAACTAATTCACTCTTGAGTGTAGGATCCAGTGATGATCCGATATGGGCCTTCCTCTCTGGGTGTTCGTCATCCAAGATAATTGATTTTACATATTTTACTAACTAGCCTTTGACCAACTCTTCCTCATCCCGAGGATCCAATGTTTGAATTTGGTAGGTAATAGTTAGTTTCGTTTATTCCTCTTGGTCTATCGAGGTATAATAACACTCCACAGATTCCACTTGACTTCCTTTCACCACTCCCACACCATAATGAGTGGGGAACTTCAGTCACTAGTGTACGACGGAGGAACTGCTTGAAATTTCTTCATCCCTACCTTGCCGAAGATAAGGTTGTATACTGAGTGGATGTTCTTGTAGAGATTGAAGAAACGAATCATTTTTGTTCTATAGGTGGGCTACATGCTGATCACAACCTCTAACTCAATCATTTCTAAAGGATATACCTTTTTTCCTGAGAAGTCGATGAGTTCTCGGTGATAAGCTTCAGGTTTGTTGTCCCTTAATTTCAATCCCTTGAAGCAATTGTTGAACAAAACATCAGTGCAACTACCATTCTCGACTAGAATACTTGCAACCTTGCTTCCATGTACCATCGTAAATATGACCAATGGATCATCCCGTGGGTATAACACACCGGACAAGTCATCTTTAGGGAAATTGGCTACAAGGATTTTTTTATTTACTTTCCTATATCGGTTGTCCACATTGCTAGTCAAGTTGATCTATCTGATGTGAACACGTAGGCCTTTACCTCATTAAGATTGGCTTTCCTCTTTGAGCTCTCGTTGCCTCCTCCAGCATCTCCTCCTGTAATGAAGTTACATCCAAAAAAGATAATTTGTACCTTATATACAGGCTCCTTGGGGCTTTTGCGTGGATCTGGGTCATCCCTATAATCGTTGTCTCTTCTTATTTTCTTCTCATCAGGTTCTCTGCATGGAGATTCTAATCGTCTTTTAGGACTCTACTCGTCCATTTGATATGCTCAACCGTTTTTGTCCATAAATTTTGATAATTTTCCCCTCCTGATTAGATTTTCTATCTCGTTCTTTAAGTATATGAAATTATCGATGTTATGGTCATGATACTTATAAAACTCACAGTATTTACTCAAGTACGTTCTATTGGCTGGGCTTTTATCTTATCGTGCCACTTCAAATCCTTGCTCTCTAGGATTTCCTTAGGGATATGATGAACGCTGATGATCAAAGGAGTATATTCATCATATTTCTTTGGTTTGTCAGCTTTTTTCTCTTTTTGCTCCAAAATTTTGTTGGTTATGAGTTATTGCCTTAGGTGGGTCCTTTTCTAATGCATAGTACAACGTATTGTGTAGAAAATCACTCATTAGCGCGGTGATCGTTGTCTTCTCGTCAAATTCAATCACTTATATCTTCTCACTTTTAAAGCGCGTGATGTATTCGTGGGTGGTGTCGCCGACTTTTTGTTAGATGTTTAGTAGATGAGTCAACCTCTTGTTAAGCTTGGATGCAAAATAAAAATTATTGACGAAGAGGTTGGCTTGCTGCTGAAAGTTTGAGATTTGTCCTCACGGTAGATTATTGTACCAGATCTGCGCCGACCTAGTGATCATAACGAATGCTTGGTAACACATCTCGCCCGGAACAAAATAGATGTCGGTAGAAGATTAGTATTGTTCCATATGAAACACTAGATCTATCTTACCATTATACTTCGGGGTCACCATAGGCTATTTGAACTTAGCAGGCGTGGGATAATCCACGATAGATGAGGTGGATGGAGATCCTTTCACGAAACCTCTATGTAGGGGGTTCTTTGATTTGACCATTTCTCCCAAATGATCTTCCAATCAATGAATCGAGCCCTTTCGAGACTGGTCATCATGCTTAGCCTTAACCGTAACAGTCTTGGCTGGTCGACCACTCTTTTGTGCTAATCTCATTTTGTGATCCAGAGTATCTAGATCTACTTTTTTTTTATGAACCCAAGTTCAACATGCTAGGGTTCTCCAGAGCTTATTCGGGGTAGGTCAGCTACCTGTCTCTATAGGAGGTCGGAGGGAATAATTCACCCATCCTGTCATAGGGTTACCTCCTAACTAGGGTAATGAAATTATATGTGGGACTTTTTTGACCGAACTGAAGTGTTTGCATTAATTGTTTCATCACTTCTTGTAACGTCTCTTGTCTTTTTTCAATGCTTATTATAGTTCCTTTTAGATCCCCCATTCCAACAAGGGTTGAGGGTATAATTATTTTGTTCGCATGAATACTTTTTGAATTATCTCCCACTTCAATAACTAACGGTATTTGAAAGGATGAGGGTTAGTTTGTGAATATGAAATGGTAGGAAATAACAAAAGGCTTGTCGAAGGTTACCACATACTATGCCAATCTATTATCATCTAAAAACGGTATAGGGATTTTACGGGTCTTAGCGGATTAATATAATAAACTATGATAAATAAAAGGACCAGTAACTTAGATTTGAGAGAGATGAGAGACAGAGAAGAAGATAAGAGATTAATGTGGTTCAACTCAATGAGGTGCCTACATCCACATGTACAGTGTTGTTTGTATTAACCATGGAAGAATGCGTATATTCTTTCAATAATCTCTCTAGGGTTTTATGTATGGCCGTGAGGTTGAATCTTTTCAGATAACTTTGTTGTGAGTCATTGGGTGCTTTTTATGGTTAATTTTATAGAGAGTGAACGAGAAGTGAAAGAGGTGGAGTGCTTTTATAAATGAGGCAGTTACACCTTTCTACATATTAGGAGACAACTAATGATGAGCTAACCACGGTTAGCTGAAAGGGCTAAGCCACGTGTGGGTAATGGGAGTTGTACACATTCCCACATGTATCCCATGCGTGTTTGGTGACTTTACTTCATCTTAGTCAGCTACCCACTCGACTAAGGATAGTACTGAGCCGACCAAGGAGATGATGTGTTGACCATATTTAGTGAATACGGTGATCAATTCATGATGGAAGTGTCACAATACCACCGGTCCATATCATATTCCATATTTATGGTGTAATAATGGGTATGTTGATTCGGACTATACAAGTGAATTGATTATGTGTTGGTCTACTACGATATGTTTATATATTAACAAGTGGTCCAGTGAGTTGGAGGTCCATATTGCAAGAATTTTTTTTTTGTCTACTATATAAGCGGAGTATATGGCAACAAGAAGAGGTTAATGAAGCCTTATGGCTTCAGGGTCTAATTGGTGATTTGATGATTACATAATATTATGTGGAGGTGCATTGTGATAGACAAAGTGCTACTTAACCGAGCACTAAGTTTATCATATGAGGGACAAACATATTAATGTTCGATTTCATTTTACAAGCGAGGTTATTAATGTTCATTTTGTTGTTTTGAATAAAATTATCATGGTGTATGGTAGTTACATAACTTTTATGAATGTGGAGATTTATGGACTTGGCTTCAAAATTCAACCTTTCGTTGCAATGAATGGTTGCTTTGTTGTCCATGAATTTGGAATGAGTTTTGTTATTTCTGGAGTTAGAGAGTGGTAGCCAGCGAAGGAAGGTTGGAACATAGCGAAGGATTGACTTCTCTGTAGCGAAGTTCATGGCTACAGTGAAGTGGTCATAGAGGTATTCAACGAATGGGTCCAAATGGCAAAAATGAGTTTTAATGAAGTTATTTTAGAGATTTCATCCATTGTTACTCTTTTTTACAAATATCTAGTTTTAGGTCATATAGTTGAGTAGTATTTCATCATTAAAGCCTCTTGTGTAAACATTGAGAGAGGTAGTGAGGCTTGAGAGAAGTTATAAACATTAGTAACTTTAATCAAAGAAAGAAAACCATCACCATCTGCGGACATAGTTAAATTGGTGAACAACGTACATCGTGTCTTGTTCTTTATTATTGTGTGTGATATCTATTTATTTTTCCATTTACTTTGCATCTTCTCAAGTTTCTTCATTCTTGGTTCTTCGGTGTGCCTTCTCATTCCATTGAATTAGTATCTATATTATAGTGCGCCTTAAAACACCCAAAACACACAATCACATTTTCTGACTCGAAACCGAAATGAACCGCACGGTTTAACAGTAATATAAGTTTTTTTTTTTTAAAAATTGGTTTTTGTTACGTTCATAGTTTTTTTTTGCATTTATTTCTAGTAAATTCATGTTTTTGGTAAATTTGGTATTTTTAGTCATGTGAAGTTCGGTACAAACGGGTAAAAACTTGCAATTTTTTATTAAGCCGTACCAAAACCTGTTTATATGGATTTTTAGAAACTATTTTATATTAAAGAAAGTAAGTTACATATCTATCTCATGCATCCATGATCATATACGAACATTAAAACTCCAAAATAAACAACACAAACTATCATTTGAATTACAATATTTCCCAAACAAGTCAAATAAATATCATCTGAGTGTATAAGTGGTTCAACCAATCTAGTATAAGTTTAGCAACAAAATATCTCAACAACTGTCAAAGTTTTCATTCATTTTGCAAGCCATGTTAGGGAAAATGTATCATCACTATCTATATAATCCAAATTTGTTCTTTAGTTGAACTTACTTCATCAAAATAAGAAATAAGGGTGATGTAATAAGAATCGGGTGCACATTTTTTCGAAAAGAAAATATTAACTAAAAATGTCTGCAATGCCCTTAACAAGTTTATAATTATTCTTCATTATCATACCTATCCGATTTTCAATAAATTCAACTTATAGTGTATATCTTGTTCATCCACACATTGAAATGCATATTGGTATTACATTGAATTACCTATTACAAAGTGATGAAGTTGGAAACAGCACCACCAGATGAGGTGTTGATAAGCTCAAGCTAGCAATAACAATGGCAGCACAAAAAGTAAATATCTAGTAGAGGAAGGTGAGGAGAAGAAGAGGAACACTAGTATATAAGTGGTTCAGCCAATCTAGCCTACGTCCACTATGAGTGTGTGAGTAATTTCACTATAACGAAGGCACTAATGGCCTGTGATACAATCTATCAAGCTTTCTCTCTCTACTGTGTAAAACCAACAGAGTTTCATCTAGGGTTTCAATTATCGATCCACCTCCAAGGTAGGAGAAGACATGTATTTATAGTGCTTGGAGGGTGTAATGTACCCCCCGAACATGCCATGAGCATGCGCGGGTTGAATACACCAATTATAGGTGGACACCTGGCTACGCCACATGTAACGAATGATGACCAAATATTCCCTCACGTGAGGGGAATGATTTGGTTATAACTGATTTGCTCACCTGCTCCAAATCTTCCATATGCTTGCGTGTGCTCGGACTTGAGATATTATCTGTCATCACCTCGCCCTGACCGAGTACGAAGTTGGGAAAGTCTGATAGTTGCTTTGTCCTGTCAATCATCAGTACGACGTAGGCCTGGTAGACTGACCGAGGTTAGGCATGAGGTAAGCTGTAACGTCGGCTGAGGCAGAGTATGGTGTGGGCGATAGGTTGATCTCATAAGATCCTGTTAGCCTCGTCTGCTAGCCAACCGAGGTTGGTCAATGAAGAGCCGACCTTGCAGAAGACGACGACCCTTCTGGTGGCTGTTGTGAGCTTCCTGTCAACTCGGCAGTGAAATAGGCCAAGGTTAGTGACCCTGGGTATGAGGGTACACTTTGGGCATATCACAAGGTAAACTAAATTCACCCTGTTTTCTAATTCAAATGACTGTTATTGAACATTTTCAACCTCGATGGACAACTTCTCACATATTTAACACTTCTTCTTACTTAGACGTTTAACATATTTCATCTCAATAATTCAATACATCATAACAAGATTAATGATATTTGTAAACATTGCACATGAAAAACTCAACTTTCAACAACAAAACACCTCTTTTGTTAAATATTGTTTTCAAATATTTAACACACTTTTCACGTTTTTTTCGTCATCAAGAGTTTTGGAAGTCAATTTGTCTAAACCCCAATCTAACAAGCATGGGTAGAATTGTGGAAACACCGAACAAATTATGGGATCAAATATGGACATGTTAAATTATGGAACACATTATTACCAAGTATCAAAATGACCAATAGATCGTGTGTGCGCGTGTTAAATCATGGGTAGTAAATAAAGCCAGGTTCGGGTTGGTGGTGACAAGGGATCCCAAAGAGTAATTAATACTCAATATTTAAAATTTTTACATAAAGATTTTTACCGACAATAAATCTAAAATAGGAATATGAATTATTCTCACCTGCAACAAATATCTGATACAATTTGAGCATTAACAAAAGGAATCAGAATTTTTAATTTTTTATATGACATCATTAACCCAATTTTAGATCTCAATACTTTGAGGTAACAATAATACCAAAAATTAATCCTCCGAGCATTAAGCTGGATCCACAAAATTTAAACTACAAACCTCAATTCCAAGTCAACAATACTTTAACGGGCACTGCCTATTAAAATGTGGTTTCTCTTTTCTTTTACATTACCCCACCCTCACAAACCAACCATCAAGTTCTATTCCATTGATTTTTCCTTTCTTTTATCCTTAACTGATTTCTTTTGACGCTATGGACTCTTACGTGGGATTATATTCCTATTATTACTTAAAAATATATAAAAGAATAATAATGATTCGTTTGGTAGCAAAGTGGGAAAATGGTGGATGATTTTTTTTTCATGACATGACAAAATTTTTCATGACACTTCTATGGAAAAAATATTAGGATTGCTTGATAACATCAACTTTCAAATGGCAAAAGTGAGGTATTTGATAAAATTAATGGTAAAAGTGACAAATATAAACAAATTGATATATATATATATATATATATATATATATATATATATATATATATATATATATATATATATATATATATATATATATAATAGTTTTTAATAAAAACAATTCTTAATAAAAAAGTAGTTTCTAAAAACCAATTTTAACAAAAAAATAACTTACAAAAAAAAATAGTTCTTAACAATAAAAACAGTTTATAATGAGAGAAAAAAAATCATTTTTTCAAGAAAAATAGTTTGTAAAAAAAATTAAAAATATTGCTTTTAGCCCAATAGTCAAACACAAAAAAATAGTTTTTAACACAATAACAATAATTTTTCTCCCAAAGTGAAACAATTTTAACGGGAAAAAATTAATTTAACAAAAAAGAGTTTTTAATGAAAAATAATTTTAACGATAAAAAAACAGTTTTTAACGATTTGTTTTCCAGTGATAAGTTATTTTTTTAGAAAAATAGTTTTAATACAAAAAACAGGTCTTAATGAAAACGTTTTAAAAAAAAAGTTTTTAGCCAAAAAAAGGATAATGAAAAAAAAAATTCATTTTTTTAATGGAAAACAAATTTTAATAATAAAAAACAAATTTGACAAAAATAATAGTTTTTAGAAAAGTAATTTATAAAAAAACAGTTTTTAGCCCCCCCCCCCCCCCCCAAAAAAAAAAAATCGATTAAAAAAAATGTTTTTTAACAAATTTAAAAAGGCTTAACCTAGAAAAACAAGTTAATTTTTTTTTCACGGGGATGACAAATCTGTGGAAAAGTTTTGTCATCCTGTATAGGTAAGCAAAATTTGTTCAAAAAATTGTTAATAGGATAACAAAATATATATGCAGACAATATATATATATATATATATATATATATATATATATATTTAGCATGGAAAAGAAGGACTATCAAATACACAAAATGGGTGATAAAAGCTTCATTTACCACCATTTGTCACGATAAATATGACCTATCAAATGGATCCTACTATTTTCCTCTTAGTTAAAGGGCAAAAGAAGTATAATTAAAACGTTAGCAAAGAATGATTTTATCTCTTGGAAGTATAAATTGAACACTCTAAGTCTCCTTCAAAGTTATTTTAAAAATAAAAAAACACAAAACACGAAAGAAATAAAAACTAATAAAAGTTCTAAAAATTCAACATGTAGACATATAATACATTATAATATGGAATCATAATCGATTGATTTTTATCCCCAATGGTGATTTCCATTGGTC
Source organism: Sambucus nigra (assembly GCA_949130495.1). Taxonomy (NCBI): domain Eukaryota; kingdom Viridiplantae; phylum Streptophyta; class Magnoliopsida; order Dipsacales; family Adoxaceae; genus Sambucus; species Sambucus nigra. The sequence goes on from OX422208.1 coordinate 400,249,489, forward strand.
AATTTAGATCGGCTCTTTGATTTACTTATAAAATTAGAGAAATTAGAACCACTTCTGAACAAGGGGATTCAATCATGAGAGTGTAATGATATCTATTTTGTATTAAATGTTATGTATGGAAATTTGATTTTGATTCTTTTCTGAGAGACAAAATTCTATCTATCGTTATAAAATAATTATATGTTAGTTGACATTTGATTCTTTTCTTAGAGACAAAATTATGTTTTAGCAAATCACAAACAATAGATATTATTATCAACTATAGTTTGGAGTTTATAGTGAACTCCATATCCATATATAGTGCATTCCTCTGCATCCAAGTATCATTCTCATCCACTCTACCCATCTCCAAGATAAAACATTATATAATCAACAAGTATATAAAGAGCAAAAAGTAACTTTAGTCATAATTACATTTAGGTTCCGTTTGACAATTCAATTCCAAGGCTTGGAATTGGAATTGAAAGGTCAATTTCAATTCCGTAGAATTCAAGTTGGCCTTCCAATTTCAATTCCAAGCCTTAAAATTGGGTTGCCAAACGGGCCCTTAAAATATCCCGTAAACTGGAAACAAATTCAATTTTTATCATCTATGTATATATATAAAGTTGAAGCTTGATAGCAGGTTAAAGCTACACATGGCCCCCTTCCTTAATTATAGGACTCCCACATCCCTTTTTCTCCCCCTATCTATCTCTTACTAATTATTTATTTTATTCCAATGAATCGATTTATCTTCCCCAAAGCCTCCGTCTGATCATTTTCTAAACTCTTTCACCCAAATATTTATTCCAATGCACCGATCGATCTATTTATCTTTCTTCGCTCTTTTAGTACCATCTCCATTTCACATGAATTCACACTCTTCTCCCTCCCTATCACTACAAATAATTAGGTACTCAATTGTTTACTACTTATTTAGAATAATAGTTATGTTATGTATGTTCTTTTTCTTATTTATGATTGCCTGTATATTGAGGCCCATTAGGTGATACATTTTACACATTAACAGTTTGTTTAAATACCTTATAGAAGAGATACTAGTTGTTAGAGTTGGCGTTTTCATTTCTTACAACAAAAACACTTTTCCAAAATAAAATTATATTTTTTAAAAAAATGAAAAATTATTCAACACTTTCTCTTAATATATTTTTATTTTTATAATTCAAATATGAAGATGCATTTGTTAAACTAATTTAATGTTCTTTCATTCATGAAATTCATGTTTATTAATTTATTTAGTCCTTATAGATGGTGTATGGGATGTTTGAGCGGCCTTAGTGCTGATACCCACGACAGAACTTCTAAAAGAGTTTACTATACTCCTGTAGATATTTTGTTCTTTAGCATGCTTTGCTTATTTATGCATTTCCATTTATAACCCGCAAAAGGTAACTAATTTAGAATTTTTAACCACTTTGTGTGTATTGAATATTTCTTAGTTTAATTATAGAGTCATAAAAAAAGTATATGGTATGTATTATGCACAATAGTTTAGCTTTTACAAAAGTTAGCATAAATGTGAAACTTTGTCCAAGGTTGAGGTCGATTCTCGCAATGGTGGTAAAATGGGGATAATCATCTTATATCCTTTCATAGGAAACTCTGTACTTATGGATTAAATTGAAGGGTATGGACACTATATTTTGAAATACTAATTTATGTATATCGGTAAATATTTTTTATTTCTTGCTTTCCTAGTAGATTTGTAATTTTGTGTATATATAGAGAGATAAATGTGAACTCTGATAATATGGGTTAAGTTAGACCTTTAATAAACAAATAGATTATAAAAAATAAGAAAAATTGAACTTCTTTGACCAAATGTATCACCTTAGAAAGGTTTTGAATTAGTGAATGATTCATCTTCCAATAGAGTCTATTTAAAAGATTTATATCTAAAAAGAAGCTAAATCTTAATGTTGATTTATTTATTATATTTTATTAGCAATAAAACTTTAGCAAATAACCTATATACTTCATTAAACATTATATAAAGATTGAAATGTATTTGTTTACTTTTTTTTAACATTTCTTCTCCAATACAATTATTTTCTCTTTTTCTTTTTAAAAACTTGTTGCTACTCTTTTCCTTTTTTACTTTCTATCAAAGCATCCCATTCATGCACTTTTGTTATTTAGTATTATATGTAATATTTTTTCTTTTGTTAACCTATAACGGTCCACGCATCGTGCATGACTAAATGCTAGTAATACATAAAATGAAGAAGATTTCCATTAATTCAATCACTCTTCTTCTACTTGTTATATCTCATCCCTTAAGAAATGAAAAACATGAATAATTTCATGCTACAAAATATTTTGTTGGATATATTTTGAGGTTTTAAAATTCTTTCTTTTATTTACATTTGACTGTTGTTTTATGAGTTGGTTTTATAACTTCTTTTTTATATGTTGATTTTAACTGAAAAGTAACTTACATTCCATGTGTCTTTTCAAAGTCTATAAATAGACTAGTAATTTGTGTGGGTTGAGAGAAATCTGATTCTCACATTCTTTTATCACATGTACATTCTTCTTTCTTCTCTTTCATACTTTCCACGATTAATATATACTATTTTCCTAATTGTGGGGGCAACACGACACAAAAGATTTGGTATAATTTCTCTATGGTGTTTGTGTACTTCAAAGGATCTTGACTTTTGGGTTGTATTTTTAGATTAGTAGATATACGTCAATACTTGAATGGAGGTAGGAATCTAGGATTTTAGGGTAGCGATTATGCGTCTCTCAATGATCAGGCCAATCTATTTTTATCATAATAATAATAATAATAATAATTAATAATAATAATAATATTATTATTATTATTATTATTATTATTATTATTATTATTATTATTATTATTATGTGTTTATTAAATTAATTTTTTTTGAAAATTTTCAATAAGTTTTTAAATAATTATTTTTCTAATAAAATATTATTACTATTATATAAGATTGTTTATTAATAAATGACTTATAGTCTAGTGGAGTAACATATTGAAGGGATTTTTTTTACCTTTCACCCTAAATGCTCCCAACAAAATGGTGAGAATGCGACAATACAAATATGAAGATTAACGATACAAATATGAAGATTAACGAAATGGGAATGGAATGGTTCATAACTGCTCAAATTGCTTATGCTATAAATGTTTTCTCATTTTAAAGCTTTTACCCATAAACTCTTTCATATGCATGAATACAGTAATAATCAAAATCTAGAAGATATTAATGAGCAACACATTTAGGCTGCATATAATTAAATTCATCCAGCTAATTAAATTGAATCTATGTGAATTGGTGTGGGTGAATTTGACATTGATTAATCTTTCAAGCCTTCATACTTATTATTCCCGGCCATAACAGAATGCCAATTGAGTTCCATGTCTATGTAATTACATTTATTAATCTTCTAGGCTATTGAATCCATATTTCTAGTTGCACGCACTTGTAGTGTACACTAACCAATAGTTGAGGTAGATAATTAACAAGCCCTAAAAGTCATAAAGACTAATGGTCTGGTTAGCTGAGTTGAGCAAATTTGACATCAAATATGAGCTTCGAATAACCATGAAGAGGCAGGCCATGGTCGATTTCACTATTGAGTTCACTTATAAAGAGGGCAATCCAAATCCTGAACCTAACAAAAACACACGAACATCGGTACAGGACAAGAATTCTAAGGTTTTAAGTAGTTAAGGTTCAAATAATTTCCAAAATCGAAAATTTCACAACAGACTTCTTTAGAGTTTATAAGGAAACCAAACATATATAAGAAGAATAAGTTTAAGTTATGAACCTCCAGTTGGGACCTTCCTGGATGGATCCCATTATCTTCTAATTATGGAATAGTAAACTCCGTGAAGACCTAAAATAAGCTCATGGACTTCATTATAAAGCAATACGTGTTTGATGAGGGGTATTGTTTAAAATATGCTTTGTCTTGAATTCTTATGAGTGATCACCCCTCAGAAGTTCAGTCCTTGTTAAACAAAATACACGAAGGCTCATGTCGGGTCCATATAGCTGGAATGTTAGTACTTAAGAGAGTGTCAATGTATGGATATCATTAGCCAATGATGAATGAAAATGTTATTGAATATGATAATAAGTGTGACAAATTCCAAGTACATGCCAACAATTATCATTAGCCGATAAAATCCCTCACACCAATTACTACACCATGGTCCTTTATACAGTGAAGTATCGACATTGTAGGGACACTCCCCAAAAATAGGATTGGTTCACATTTCTTATCATGGAAGTGGACTACTTCTTGAAATGGGTTTAGGCCAAAGCGATGGTCCTAATAATCAAGTCGGAGAATTTTCAGTTTATCTCGAGAAACATCATATTAATACAGCATTCTACGGGCCTTCATGTGATATAATGACGAGTAGTTAAAAATGATGGCTTCATAAATTATTACAGCAAGTACGACATCATGAACCATTATTTATCAACCATGAAATGGTCAGAAAAAAATTTCGAACAGAACGATCCTTTCTAGGATAAAGAAGAATTTGGAATATGTAAAGGTGAACTAGATTAATGAACTTCACAAGATCTTATGGAATATGAGACTCACTTTTGGGTCGAAGGTTGTAGCACCAACTGAGATTGGCCTCTCGAGTCATAGGGTACTAAAATTCAATTATGAAGTCAATGATTTATGAGACGCTTATACCTTTATTTGGTTGAATAAGTGAGTTAATAACAAAATCTAAGTGAGACAACCTATTAGAAGAGAGCAACTTATTACTGCAACAAGAAAGTGAAGGATTGAATTCTTACAGAGGGAGACCCCATCTTAAAGGATCTTATTTATAAGAAAAATACTGTCGAGGCAAACTGACATGGCATGTGTAGTAGTTTTCATGGCATGTGTAGCACCTTCTATTTTTCGCACCAAGTTGATCAGGTCGAATGCAAAATGTAGGGAGTGTTAAATAATTTATATCATCCTCAACATCAACGTAAAAATAAAAAAGGACAATAAATAAAACCATCCACAATAAAACTCAATAAAGGATGGCAACGAGAATAACTAAAACTCTAATAAAACTAAATCAACTGTAATAAAATCTCTTTATACAAATATATCAACTAAATAAAAGATACAACTGTAACCACCTCTAATCAAAGCTCACGAATAGAAGAGACTACGAAAATGAAACAACGACTCCTACTCTAAGGACGATGGGTGAATCTTTAACAACTACAATTCTGACAGCTCAACCGTGCTGATACTTTGTATAATAATAATAATAATAATAATAATAATAATAATAATAATAATAATAATAATAATAATACTTGGGGGGAGTGGGGAGGTTTTACAGATTTGATTCAGTACCCTAAAGTTCCAAGAAATAACTTACATTACCAAAAAAGTAATAATCGTGCGACTCGTTTGTGATAAACATGCCATCCCATGGACACTCATATGAATTAGATACCTCATCCCTCATCATAAGTAAAATATTACGTGAGTGTCTGAACCCAAAGAATAATCAATACTAAGATCACTAAACTATCAAGTACTATCATGTAACAAAATACTAATATTAGGATACAACTAACTACATATGTATTGAATACACTCCTAAAAACCACATATATAAAAACTCATTAAGATACTTATGATCTCATACTGTAATATTTCTCTTATCTTAATATCTTTTAATTAAATGCATTCATCACTGAACAATAACGCGTGTACACATTATGATCTCGAATCAACCCCCACCCAAGTCACCTGCATAACAAGATGGACATAATCTCATAAAAATAATACATAAATGTGACATAGGTCTTTAATCAAAATGTCCATCACCGAACTAATATCATATTCACGAATATAAAAACCACACGGAGGCATCTACCTTCAGGGACCTTCTCGAGCTTCTATTGGTAAATCCACAGGAGTCCCTCGCCTAATGGATTTTAAAACAAACACACATAAATGATAATAGGGGATCACTATGTAATCGAACTAGCGGGTAGTCCCATACTAAAACTCATTCGATGGATCAAATCATCCACCTCTCTCATCACGTCATGAACACACACACACACACACACACACACACACACATATACAAGATACCACATACTCTTAAGCATACCCAAAACATCATAATTTCCAAATGCCAGATTGTTAGTTTAATTAAAAAATTGACCATCTCTTAGATCCTTAATTCATCCCAAATTTACAATGTATCATACGTATACTACAAAATAAGATAACGCATACTCTCAAGCATACCCAACTATCCCAATCCCTGCTGTCAAATTGTTCGTTACATTTTTATCTTTATTAACTCTCAAACCTTATTATATCCTTCTAGTTTATCACACTTAAACTACTAGTGCACATATATATATATATATATATATATCTGTGTGTGTGGGGGGGGGGGGGGGGGGGGGATGGGTGTGTCTCCACATTGAATTATTTAATGAGTTTTAAGGCTTATAATCTCTCAAGATCCAAATTAACACCCAAACATCTTAATATGTACTCATAACTATAAGTACCAACTATATATGTACACATACATCCTTTCATATTATATATATAAAAAAATATAAATAGTTGTTTAAGATGAAAACCAATCAAACAACCCTACAAAAAGCCCATTGCACCCATACAATAAAATCAGATCGATCCAGACCAAATTTGAATCGATCTGGATGCACCAAGTTTTAATCCTTCTTTCCAAAACGTTTTCATGGTGGCTTAAACATCTATTAATGCCAAGCCCAAGATTTAAAAAACATAATAAACCCAATCTCTTGGTGTATGAATAACATACTCATGATCCTAATTTGATTTCTCAACGAGTCACATCATTATAACACGGATTAAATATGTCAAAAGTCAATTTGAACCTAACTTTCATTCTCGAACTTGAATTAATCCAATTAACATATGATTTCAGAAGTCAAAACATCAAATTAACATAGGAAAACCATACTTATAATTGATTTAGCCCTAAATATGGATTCTAACACAGAATCATAACTCAAAACAATTCAATTAAAGGTTTTTAACAAAATCCCTAATTAAATTAGATTACAAAACCCACCAATGATTTAATTCAATAACCAATTAAACCGAATATGAATATGATTTAGATAGAATATTAAAATCCCTAAACATGCTTCTAAATCCCAAATTAAAATACAAGACATATGAATCATAAACAAATAACATATTATATGATGATAAAGCAAGTGATTTCCTGCATAAACGATAGGAACAAGTGATTCTTCCTATTGATTCCTTGTTCTTTGTCCTTAACTAAATAAGTCTAATTCCTTAGGTCACTAAAGTCCTAATTCCTAGAGGTATACCTACCTCATAGGCCCAGTACAAATTACTAAAAACATATATCCGACTTTTCATGACACTCCAGAGTCTAATCCAAATAGTAATACCTCACGATATTATAAAAGGCACGCTTAATTATTATATGCTTAACATATAGTCCAATTATATATAATTAATGTTACTAACTAATTATTTATAAAACACAACACAAAACCACATCACCTGTAAACTTCAATTACCATCTAATTCATGTATTTTATTATTACAAAACCACACAAGTAATAATACATCCCATTTATTAATTTATTCCTCAATAAATAAATAATAAATAAAAGTCGCAAAAATACGAGGTATTCCAGTTTTCCACACTAAGATAGGAATTTTGTCCTTGAAATTTTCTAGAGGATAACATCGCAACATAAATCGTATAAATACCATAGGCTTAACACAACTTGCTCGTATCCCGATCATCATGAGATAATGAAATAAGGCTCACGTACACCTACCATAATATGCCACGACTGTGGAAGCTATACATCTAAAAACAAGTGTACATACCCCACAAGCATCACATATGTATATTTTATATACAAGTCTCAATGACATATATATAAGGTGTGACCACAAAGTAAAGGGATGCCCTATTACCCTATTATTCGCGACTTGATTATTTCTGGGATGTCCCCACCTATGCTACTGGTGGTGTGAACATGCCTCGGTGCTCTCGATGTTGCATTCCTTGGGTTTGATGTCACTAAACCTTGGAAGATCTCGATGAGTTATCTCTCCAAATAAGTAACTCCCAACTTAATAACCGAATGTTTTAGCTTCCAACCGCCTCTCAACTTCCGACTCTTACTAAGTTCCGTGCGTAGGATGTCTTGCGAGTGAAATATAAATAAGGAATCCTCCAAATACACTACTACCTATCTTAGTCGGGTATTAAGATTAATTATCCTAAGACCAAACATGGAAAAATTCATTATCCATATAAACCATATCCATCAGGAAGTAAATATCAAATGTGACTTTAAGAAAAAAAAGAGGCTCATGCCTTCCGACAGTGATACCAAAAATCTTAAGTTAATTGATCTAAAAACATTCGAAAAACATCACATGTTTTCCCAAACATCCAATAGATCATACTCCTCCCATCCTTTATCCAATTGAGTGTAACAACCACTAATTTACATCCAAACATCTAACTAGTCCAAAAAGTCTCTACTATCACTAGTCGTATCACTACGTCACTATGCTAGGATAGTCTAGATAAAGTAAAGGATTTTAAAACAAAGTAATAATTAGGAAATGCTTGCAATCTTGAAGACCTCTAACTTACCAACTTTGTTACAACAAGTCAATATCTCATCCAAAAGGACGCTCACTCACTCTAAAGTCTAAGGTAAGGCCTAACAAAGATATTTTAATCTCAATCATAGATGATGCATGTCCTTTAAAATATTTAAGGGCAAAAATATCTTAAATTAGCCATCCTCGAATGCGGACACTAAATTGGTAATTTTTCTAAGTATATAATGATTATGCATGCTAGCCCGAACCTCGAAAAATCATAAAATGTAAAAGATTGCTACCAAAAGATAATCCATAAATAAAAAGAAATGAATCATTATATAAACAAACTAAAAATTTAAATTCCACATATTACATTATTATTAAAGATTACAAATAAAACCTTTATAAAGAAAAAAAATATTTTCAGAGAACCAACAAAAAATAAAAGGACATTAGTACCGAGCTTTACAAGTAATGACATGATCGGTTGTCTAAGTGGTCTCTATTGGACAAAATATTAAAGTAGGAATGTCAATCAGAGGGATATCTTCAATCTGCTTCATTGTTTCCTCATGTCTTTCTTCATCTTCAGTGGAAATGGACTTGTCTTTAGCATTATCCCCATATCATTGGTCAACACCTTCATAATCTCTAAGAACTTATTCCCCACCTGAATCTTAACCCTTTATAACCATCTAATAAAATAAATCATGCAATCGAAGATGAAAGGCTAAATAAGACTTGAAATTAATGATGGCCTCCTCCTTGGACTTCATAAGATCATCCCTAAGCTTTTTATAATCCTTTAAAGCTTTATCTATCTTGTTTGTCATATCCTTATTCGTCTCCTCTAATGCGTCATTCTCCTTCTTAAGACTTGAATTCATATCACAAAACTCATGGTTTTTAGCTTACTGAGATTTAAATGCATTAGCTTCATTATCAACCACATATACTTTCCCTTTTATTACGGTGGACAACATGGATGACTACAAACAAAGGATCAAGAGTAAAAATAAAAAGTAGAAAATTAAAAAATAACAAAGAAAAATATGGACGAATAGCTTACCTGCAGAGTCTTATTTTGATAAAGATACCACATAGTATCAATACAAAGGGTCCACCACCAACGATAATCATTATCATACATTCTATATGCCATATGGGCACTAGCAGTTCTAACATAAAACCATAAGAAATTGTCATCCTTGCGGAGCTGGAAAATTATCACAGGAAGGATTTTGTGTTTCACATAGTTCGGGACCTCTGCCTCAATATAGTTCCCTCATTAACTAGGGAGATAATTATAAACCTAGGTAGAAATATAAGCATGATATTAAGTTCTCTGTTATTTAGGGTCGGCCTAGGCATCCTCCTAGTAGGGTGATTATTCCCAAGAGCAATAAATTTTTCATCTTGTAAAATAGTAATCACTGCACATTCGACTTATTTTGGAGGTATTACCCAAGTGGTTTGTGTGGTGTGACTTTCCTAAGTGCCAGGAGGTGAAGTACCTGAAGGGTAGAGAAACTTAGAAGAATGTGATCTGACAAGATTGACTTAGAAAAGTTCATTAAAATTTTACCTACTTCAACCTCAATGATAGTCCAAGATGAACTAACTTCATAACCAAACCGTAAGAGTTTGCGAACAGAGATTATAGCCTCGAACACATAAGGGTCTGGTTGGAAATATTTATCAATGACCTTCCTTTATTTCAGAGAAAGCTAGGAAATTACCTTATCTGAAAAAATCTAAAATATGGGTCAATCACTGAAGAATATGAAGCAGGATATATAGATTTAGATAAAAGAACTGTAAATATCACTAAGCAATGGTTCACCCCACTCCTAAGGCATAATGATATTCTTAAATGATTCATGAGGAATAAACTCTTATTGACCTCGGTCAAAGAACGAAAAATGTTTTTTTAGTAGTGATTACTGTTTTGTCACCTTTACCAACATTTTCTTAGGCTTCTTGGAAAGGAGATAATAATACCATGGAGCCTTTGAATTTTCATTTATTCTATGAATAAATCTTAGTATCTTTTCCATGATATCATGACCAAATCTCCCTCTCTCTCTCTCTCTATATATATATATATATATATATATCATTGACCCAAGGACGGTATTGAAAGAGTCGTGGTCAATCATACTGTGTATGATCTCGTAACTTCTAAGTATACCTCAAATGATAGGATGGAAAGGAAGATGAACCCTAATAATAAAAAGTGTTTAGAAAATGTATATTTCCCCCTTTAATGAAAGGTCATAAGCCCTCATATACCTCTTACGGAGCCTATATCGAATACTCAACAAAATATTACATAAATACCTATATTATAAGATTTGTTAATTAGAATTATCATAACGATACTTCACCGTATCACTCTTTAATGAATTGAAAGAATTGGAGGATAAGTAATAAGTATAATATACCTCAAAATAGGTATAATCACTAGGGAGGAATTGTTAAAGCACGATGAATCACACTCCTCAGTTGAAGAGACTAAAATATAATGAGCTATCTTCCTTGAAGTTTTATTAGTCCTATTTTTAGGGGAGTCCCTAAGGACTAAAATTAAGATTTGATGGTGGAGAAGGTGCAAAACCAATTAACTTAAGAGGGTCACCAGATATGACCCTAGAATTCCCCATTAAGGTACCTTCACTCGAAGGAGATTAAAAAATAACTAATGGAATAAACTTTTAAGTAATAGCATTAATGCTACATCAAGTGAAGACAAAGAGATAAAGTACATGGACTGATATTACTTAACCGAATTAGACATATTCTTTACATATCATAGATTTGGTAATGGTAAAAGTTTTTCAAACTTTTGTATTTTCTTATCGTGTACTTTATTGCTTGGAAGTGAAAGCAGATGACTTTGATGAACAAAAGTCTGGATTTAAAAAAAAAAGTTATTTTTACAAAATTTTGTCAAGGGTAAATCTTGAATGACCTCGTTCGAAATAGGTTACCCTCGATCGAAGAAGTCTTCGAATGAGAAACTATTTTTTGAGGTAGTGGACCTCGATCAAAAGCAAACTTCAACCAAAGATTCGTCAATCTAAGTATTTTTCAAACGATAGAACACTTTCTTCTAAAATTGGCCCCTAAATAAAAAAATAATCGATTGAGAACCTCTCGATCAAAAGATCTGGATCGAACGAGGACTCTATGGTTTAAAAACTTATTTATTTGGATCTCTTTCACTGCTAAACTATTTAAACACCTTTTAATGCTTATATAAATTGATGAAGCCTAGTGTTGATGCAAAAAACTAGACTAGACTAATTAGTTGATCACAGATAAATAGAAAATAAAGAGATAAGAGATTTTTAAAATGGTTCGGCTTGATGGAAGAGCCTATATCGACTGTAGTGTATTGCTTTGAGATTGTTCAATTGCCTCCCTTTTTGCGGTCCAAAATCTGTATGTAGGGTTTACAATGTATTTATAATCCCCATGGGGTGTACAAGGGCTGGAATATCAAAGGATGGAATGTATTTATATCATAGACATTTACATCTATATAATCATTAATATATACAACTGTTGGTGTTTGTCTATCATCATTGGTCGGCGTCCCTGGTATTGGTCGGTATTTCTGGAGTTGGTCGACATTCCATCTGTAATGACTAGGATTAATCCTCCACTGTATAACACGTTTTAGTATTTGAATAGTAAATGTAGATGAATAATTTTTGGTATCAACAGAAGCCCCCAATGTTTCATGCTTAAATCTTTTACAAGAGTATGGAGCATTTGGCTCTTAAAGTTGCTCGGGTAACAATTTTAGGCCTAGTCGGTTGCCGACTTCCAATATTTGTAAAAAAATATGGTTAAATTATGGGGATATAATGTGCGTGGAGTTTTTGAAATTATCCACCATTTTAATGAATCATTTATGGGTAAATCTGTCTTTTCTGCCTTTTAGCCATCACCAGTTCAATCGATGCTGCTTTTTAATCATTACTTTTTCAATTTTTGAGGCAACCTATAAAGAGCGGGAAAAGACACAAACTTTTGATATCTCAATTCTTCTGAGTGTTTTTGGGCTACAATGTCTTCAAGCTTTCTTTTTCTTTCTCAAACCATCATTTTCTGTTCTTCAGTTCTTGCTGAATCCTTAATTCCTATCAGAATTTTTTATTTTCTCTTCTATTCGTCATCATGGTTTACTCTGTTGATTCTCTTAATGAATTCAGAAATGAATTTAAAATTCCATCTTAGGTTTTTTTGGAACACGCTATTTTACCTGATGATTTTTTCTTGCCTGTTGAGGGTCATTGGTTTCCATCTATTTTTATAGCTGGATGTGGGTTTACTTTTCCTCCCAACCCACAGTGCCTTGAATTTTATCAATACTTTGACATTGTCCCAGCTAGGGTAGCCCCCAATACTTGGAGGGTTGTGAATGGAGTATATAGGTTAAATCAAATTCACGGAACCCATTTAGGGATTCCAGAGTAATGTTCTGTTATAAGTGGGTAACTAGCGACACCACTTTTTATTTAAACACTAGAACTATAAATAGAGCTTTAGTAGTTAATAATTCAGACTCTAATATGGATTTTTTTTAGCATGTGGGTATTGAAAAAACTGGCAATACGCCCTTGATTGGAAATGTTGAGTACCAGGGGCCTAGGTGTCATCCTTTTGGTAATGAGATAGGTTATTCCTCATTTAACTGTTTTATCTGTACATATCGGTTTAAATGTTACACTAATTGTTGCTATGTAAATTCTTTTTGCAGTTAATCAAAAGATAAGGTGGCCCAAGGAAAGTGAAGTGAATTTGAGGGAGTTAAAGTTTATTTGGGGACTTCATCAAAGGATTAGCAAGGAGCACGTTAGGTTTGCATCTTATTTACTGCAGTACAAGAACACACCTCTTCCTTTGTTGTTCGTCCTACTCTGTCCCCTATAATTGACCTTGAACAAGAACCTCCTTCTACTTCCTCAGCCACTACATCTGGCAGTGGTGATCTTGATTCCCTTTCCACTTACTCCTTAGATTCAAATTTGCCCCTTGCTGCATCCATGGGGAAGAAGAAGGTTCCTAACATTTTAGGAGATATTACTTCCAATCCCACCTCTAAATGAGCTGATAATTGGGTAAAAAATAATAATGGGATTGGAGAGAAGCCCATAATCAAGAAAACTAAAGAGATCTCACTAATTAGAATAAATAAAGGTCTGCCCTCTTAGTTAGAACAAGGTTCTTCTTCGAATCCCAACCAATGTGAGTTGGTCGATATATCTTTTTTTGCCTCTCCAATGGTTCTTGACCCAGGATTGGCAAGACAATTAATAAAGTCTGGGACTTTGCCAGACCATAGGAGTGCTGATGCTGCATTGCCTCGCTCTAAGAGTTCTGATAGGGCTGCTCAAAACCTTTACCTTATTTAATTACTATCTCTTAATTTATTTTTCACTATACTGACTTTTTTTGTTGTTCTTGTGCATTTCCTCGTTGACTTCAACAATATGTTAGAGAAAGATGGGGCTTTAAGAGCTTCTTCCTCTGATGAAGTTGAAGAAGCTTTCAATGAGTTGAAAAAGTCTCTGCTTGATTCCCAATAAGCATTAGTTACGAAACAAAAAAAATGGGAGAAGAGAATAAAGATGGTTAAGAAAGTTGCTGAGACTGTTTGGGGTTTGGCTGACAAGTTACAGAAGGACTTAGATGCTGAGAAAGTCAGTTATGCCCATCTATAGAAGGACCTGGGTGGTGAAAAGGTGATGAGAGCTAAGCTCAGAGAGGCTGGCTTCAACAAAGGATGGGATGAGGCCTTTGGTGCAGCTTCTTCACAAATTGAGTTTGCGAAGAAAAAGTGTTTCAAGGATGGCTGGTCTGCAGCTCTGGTGGAGGTCGGTACTCCAAATGATTCAGAGCTATTCTTTCGACATGATCCTAGGACTCCTCCAAACATGGATGAGGAAGTTGATGATGGGGGTTCTAGTGAATCTTTGATAATGGTGGAGTCTTCCAATAATTACCAGGATGTTGAATCTACTGCGCCCTCCAAAGTTAATCCTCTCCCTCCTTCAGCTCATGATTCTTTTTCAGCTAATCCTGAAGCATGTAATAGAAGGTGTAACACCAAGAAGCTTTTGTTTTCCTTTGTTCAATAGTTGTACTTTTTTTCTTTTTCAAAGATATATTTGTACTTCCCTTTTTATTAATAAAAGGAGAAATATTTATGTTCCTATGCTTGTATTTTTCAATACTTTGCAACTTGTTGATTGATGACTTTGTTTTTCTGAATAGTTTATGGATAAAATGGAATACTTCTCATCTACTGACTTCGAGCTACACCAGAGGTGTAATGAGATTTTCAATCACTTATCTTTGATAAATGCCGACCTACTGTAGTTGCTCGGAGAAGGAGTATCCGAGCAAGCCAAAGAGGCATATGTTCATTTGAAGTGTCTTCTTGATCGTGCAGTGGCCAATAATATTGCCTATTTTGAAATGATTGATGAGATGGAGGAGGAGCATAATGGGGCTAGGGAACTTTTGCATGAAGATTATGAGAAGATATTCCAGCCCCTTATTGAAGGCTGGGGCTTTGAGCAAAAGTTGGATAAATTTGTTCTCATTTTCGAAGATAAGAATTCCTACTAAAATATGAGATGGATGAAGCAAGGGACATTGCCAAGCTTCTACAGGAAGAAAATAATAACTTGAGAGATAAAATTGATGCTCTAAAGTCATACACTACTATTATTGCTACTACAGATGAGGGTCATTCCTTCTTAGAGGCTAAAAATTCAAGGTTGAGTGAGGAGTTGGAGGCTCTAAAGAAAATAAAACCTTCTTATTTATCTTCCCGAGCTAGAGTCAAGCCTGGAAGAGGTACTGGCTGAGGTACTACAGAGGAAGTCAGGACCCAACAAGACCTTACCAATCAAGTTGCACAATTAAAAGCTAAATATCAAGCTATTGTTGAGATGTCCCAGAAGCTACAGACCTTTTCTGAACAACGATCACCCAATCTTCTCAATTACAAGCTAAGGTTTGTATTGTTGAAGAAGCTGCATTCTCAGGTTGATAAATTAACCTTTCAATTCCATAGGCAACCAAGGGAAGTCTGGATGGATGGGTATAATTAATCTCTGGGGCATCTTGATGATAAGATTTATTAAGCTAATAATGAGAGGTACAAGTGGGGTTGGATTAAAAATGCTCTTTGTGGGACTGGTATGATGCAGGCTTGCTTGAACTTGACAAATTTCCTTTTAAGTTATACGTCAAATGGATTCCTATTCATCGTATTCCTTAATGATTGATTATAAAATACTTAGGAGATTACGAGCTTCATGATGAATTAGAGATCATCCAACCTCCTCACCTGCTTGATCATCCTAGTAGAAGCAATACTAGAATGCTTGGCATGAATCCTGCTGGCATGAATCCTATTTCAAAAGATGAAGGGAAATATCCTGCATAATGAACCTTTGTACCTTATTTTGTTAACGCAGTCATGTAATTACTTTAATTGAATGAAATAGAAATTTGATAAACTTATCTTATTTTGAATGTTAATCGCTTCTTTATAATTAATTCTATTGATACACTTTATTTAAGTTGAGTATCAATGATCAATGAGTGCAAATGTTATATTAGCATACTTAGATTAAAATCTAAATTTCGAGCCAATCAGATGACTACATAGGTTCTACTTGCATACTTAGATTAAAATCTAAATTTAGAGCTAGTTACCCTTATCTCTCCAAAGGTTTTACTAATGAACCCAAGTATTGGATTTTTTATTAAATACTAGTGGTGTGATTAGGCGTTTATGGAATATGTGCTTACGTTCCTCTTGAGGAACCTTTATAATGTTCTTCCTGTACTTTTCCCAGTAGGCTAAAGATCTTGGTCTATCCTTATTTTTGCGGACCAAGTTTCTTGAGGATTTAACATCCTGTTGACTTGGACTTCGTGTATCAACGATCAAGTTTGTGGATTGTAGATGCTCCGAGAAACTTATTGCCTCTATTGAGCATTTTTAGGACAATATTTGCTCAACCGAGCAATAATTTATAACTTTTTATCAAGCTAATGTAGTGCATAGCACGAGTATTCCCCAAAAAAATAAACAACAAAAATGGAAAGAAAACCGAAGATTTTATTAATATTGCAAGTTGAAAACATAATACGACATCATTGACAATACTTTTGGAGATGCTCTGCATGCCATGGGTTTTTGAATTCTTCACCTTCCAAGGTTTCAATTCGATAGGTTCCAAGTCGGATCACTGCTGAAACACGGTAGGGCCCATGCCGATTGTCTTGAAGCTTATTATTTTTCTGTAACACTTTATTCAACACATAATCTCCTTCCTTTAAGTTTCTCGGTTTCATCCTTTATTGTAAAAATGAGTTGTTCTTTGCTGATAAGCCACATTGTGCAAGACAACATCTTCTCCTACTTCTTCCAGCATATCTAAATCCAACCTTCTCATTAAGTCACTTACATGAGAGTTAAAATTGAAAAATCTATGAGATGGTAAGCATAGCTCGGCATGAATGACAACTTCAGTCCCAAATGCTAACATATATGGGGATTCTCCATTTGCTGTTCGCGGTTTTGTCCTGTATGCCCACAAGATAGAGTGTATCTCATTTATCCAATTTCCCTTAGCATTATCAAGACTTTTCTTCAACCCACTAAGAAAGGTTCGATTCATAACTTCAGTTTGTCCATTACTCTGAGGATGTCCTGGAACAAAATGAAATTTTGGGACATTGGAGTGAGTACACTAATTTGCGAACTCATCATTATCAAATTGTGTTCCATGGTCGGTAATGAAAGCGTTGGGTAACCCATACCTACAAATGATGCTTTTTCATATGAATTAATAGATTTTTTCATAAGGCATATCTATCAAAGGCTCTGCCTCCACCCATTTTGTAAAATAATCCACGGTGACCACCAAGTACTTAAATCTTCCTAAGGTGGTTGCCACACTACACCAAAAAGGCCAAATTGTCACCTTTCAGTCGGTCACCCTTGTCACGGTCATTGATCATGACAAAAAATAGGCATTTTTTGTCACGACCAATGACAGTGACAAGTCCGTGACAAATACCTTAGTCACAGACTTATCACGGTCTGTGACCGTGACAATCGTATAAAGTTGTCACGGTCAAAGACCGTGACAGGTCCATGACAATTTTGCCAGTAAAAAAAGCCCTCCCCTACTTTTTTCCCACGGTTTTGGTTTCCCTCCCTCTTTCTCTCTCTAAGAAACTGCTCTCTCTCTCTAATCGATTTTCAGGTTTTTTCCTCTCTCATCTCTTTCCTTTGTATATATATGTGTGTTCGTGTGTGTATATGTGGCTGGTGTGTGTGTGTGCATGTACGGTGTGTGTGTGTGTGTGGTTGGGGGATGGGGCGGGGTGGTGGTGGTGCAGGGGGTATGGGGGTGGGGTGTGTGTGTCTGTGTGTAGGTGGGTGAGTGTGTATGGTGGGGTGTGGGTGTGGGGAGGGGGGATTGGTGGGGCAGGGGGTCGGGGGGGAGGGAGGGTTGCGTGTGTGTGTTGATTAAGGACTTGAAATTAATGTTTAGTTTAGGACTTGAAATTAATGTGTAAACACCCAAATATATTTTGTACCCTTAAGTATAAATACCCAAATATATGTTGAGATTTTTCTCACAAATAGTCATAATAGGAATTGGAATTGGGACTTATAATTTTTGTTGTTAATTTAATTATGACTTTAATTGGATATAAATAAGTTAGGAGCCTTTAGATTACCTTTATTAATTGTTGGTTTTGAATTAGTAAGTGGTTAGTTTTAATTGATACTTAAGACTTTTAGTAATTTTACATATTAGATGTTGTTTTGGAATTCAAAATTAAGTTGTTAAACATTAATACTACATTGTGACAGTTAAAATGGACAAATTGATTAATAAAATATAGCTTTAATTGGAACTTTAATTGTATAGCTTTAATGATGATATATTTATAAGACGTGATGAAATGAGAGCTACAAGTGGGGTTGGATTAATGCTTTGACAGTGATGCGAGTGGATTAAAATAGCTCATTATGCGACTGGTATGATGCAGGCTTGCTTGAGCTTGACAATCCTCCTTTCAAGTTAGAATTCAAATGGATTCTTATTCATCGTATTCCTCAATGCTTGATTTCAAAATACTTAGGAGATTACGAGCGTCATGATGAATTAGAGATCATCCGACCTCCTCACCTTCTTTATCGTCCTTGTAGCAGCAATACCATAATGCTTGGCATTAATCCTATTTTAAAAGATGATGGGAAGCGTCCTGCAGAATGAAGCTTTGTACTTTTGTTAATGCAGTCATGTAATTACTTTAATTTAATGTAATGGAAATTTGATAAACTTATGTTATGTTGAATGATAATCCTTTCTTTATCATTAATTCTATTGATACACTTTATTTAAGTTGAGTATGAATGAGCAATGAGTGCAGATTTTATATTAGCATACTTAGATTAAAATCTAAATTTTGAGCTAATCAGATGACTACATAGTATCTACTATTATAGTTAGATTAAAATATAAATTTAGAGCTAGTTACCCATGTCTCTGGAAAGTTTTTACTAATGAACCCAAGTATTGGTATTTTCATTAAATATTAGTGGTGTGACAAGGCATTTATGGAATATGTGCTTACGTTCCTCTTGAGGAACCTTTACAATGTTCTTCTTGTACTTTGCCCAGTAGGATAAAGATCTTGTTTTATCCTTATGTTTGCAGACCAAGTTTCTTGAGGATTTAACATCCTGTTGACTTGGACTTCGGGTATCAACGATTAAGTTTGTGGCTTGTAGTTGCTTCGAGAAACTTATTGCTTCTATTGAGCCAATTTCAGGATAATTTTTGCTGAGCCGAGCAAATTTTTTTCCTAAATCGAGCAACAATTTATAATTTTTTATCAAGATAATGTAGTGCATAGCACGAGTACTCCCAAAAAAATGAACAATGAAAATGGAAAGAAAAGTAAAGATTTTATTAATATTGTAAGTTGAAAACTGAATACAACATCATTGATAATAATTTCAGAGATGCTCTGCATACCATGGGTTTTTGAATTCTTCACCTTCCAAGGTTTCAATTCGATAGGTTCCAGGTTGGATCACTGCTGAAACACGGTTGGGCCCATGACAATTGTCTTGAAGCTTATTATTTTTCCGCAACACTTTCTTCAACACATAATCTCCTTCCTTTAAGTTGGTCGGTTTTATCCTTTTATTGTAAAAACGAGCTGTTCTTTCTTGATAAGATGCATTGCGCAAGGCAACATCTTCTCCTACTTCTTCCAGCATGTCTAAATCCAACCTTCTCTTTAAGTCACTTACAGGAGATTTAAATTTAAAACTCTATGAGATGGTAAACCTAGCTCGGTATGAATGACAACTTCAGTCCCAAATGCTAACATATATAGGGATTCTCCAGTTGTTGTTCACGGTGTTGTTCTGAATGACCATAAGATAGAGTGTAGCTCATTTATCCAATTTTCCTTGGCATCATCAAGCCTTTTCCTCAACCCACTAAGCAAGGTTATGTTCGTAACTTCAGTTTGTCCATTACTCAGAGGATGTCCTGGAACATAATGAAATTTTGGGACATTGGATTGAGAACAGTAATTTGCGAACTCATCATTGTCAAACTGTGTTCCATGGTCGGTAATGATAGCGTTGGGAAACCCATACCTACAAATGGTGTTTTTCCATATGAATTGATAGACCTTTTCATAAGGCATATCTATCAAAGGCTCTGCCTCCACCCATTTTGTAAAATAATCCACGACAACCACCAAGTACTTAAATCTTCCTCGAGTGATTGTCACACTACACCAAAAATGTCAAATTGTCACCTTTTAGCCTACCACCCTTGTCACGATCATTTACCGTGACAAAAAAATACGTGTTTTTATCACGGCCAATGACAGTGACAAGTCCATGACAAAGGCTTATCACAGTCAATAACCGTGACAAGTACCGTTGTTATAGACTTGTCACGGTCTTTGATCGTGATAATAGTATAAAGTTTTCATGGTCATAGATCGTGACTGGTCCGTGATAATTTTCCTAGTAAAAAAATCCTCCTCCTCCTCCTTTTTTCCACCATTTTGGTTTTCCTCCCTCTCTCTCTCTAAGCGATTGCTCTCTCTCTTTCTAAGCGATTTTCAGGTTGTTTCCTCTCTCTTCTCTTTCCTTTGTAACTATGTGTGTGTATATATGTGTACATGTATGTGTGTGTGTGTGGTGGGGGGAGGTGGTGGGGGGTGGGAGGGGTGGGTCAAGGGTTATGGGGGTGGGGTGTGTGTGTGTGTGTATGTGTAGGTAGGTGAATGTGTGTGTGGGTTTGGAGGGAGGGGGAGGGAAGGGGGAGTGGTGGGGGGAGGGGTGCGTGTGTGTTTGTAGATTGGGGACTTGAAATTAATGTGTAAATACCCAAATATATGTTGTACCCTAAAGTATAAATACCCAAATATATATTGAGATTTTTCTCATGGAATTATCATAATAGGAATTGGAATTGGGACTTATAATTATTATTGTTAATTTAATTATGACTTTAATTGGATATAAATGAGTTAGGAGATTTTTATAACCTTTATTAATTGTTGGTTCTGAATTAGTAAGTAGTTAGTTTGAAATGATGTTTAGGATTTTTAGTATTTGTACATATTAGATTCTGTTATTTTGGAATTCAGAATTAAGTTATTAAACATTAATATTACGCCGTGACAGTTGAAACAGACAAATTGATTAATAAAATATAGCTTTAATTATAACTTTAATTGTATAGCTTTAATGATGATATATTTATAAGATGTGATGAAATGAATTAATTGAATAGATGAATTATAAGGAGTATGGGATACACATTTGTTGGTTTGTTGTTGCTGTTGCTGTTGGATTATAGTGGACCGATGTTGGGTTGGTTAATTTTGAAAGTGGCATGACCCCTGGATTATTGTCCAAATGGGAGGGAGGGTATCTATTATTGTCCAAATAGATACTAGACTTCTAGTTCTTATGCGTATGCATTCAATGGACCTTAGACCCGTTCGGGAGTCATTGCCCCTTTAATGAGACCTCTCGAATTGTCCCGTTTGGACAGTTTGGGATTGCATAATTTTTGTATAAAATATTCTTAGTGGCTTAAACTTGTAACTTTTGGAGGAAGTTCTATAGTCGTATCCTAATGTTCTCTGGGTAAATACTAGATTGGCAAGTGTGAATGTTATTTCAATTGGCAAATTGAAATAGCACTCATATTTACGAATCTACATCGTGTACTTGGAGAAATATGGGGATTTGATGCCGAATTTTTCTCATATCATAACAATGTGAATGAAATGTTAAGTATATTACCGAAATATGAGGTCTTGAATGGGATAGGACCACTCACCCTTTAGAGGAGATGGAGGAAATAAGAATTAATATTATAAATTGAATTTGAAATTTAAAAATCGAATATAAATAAGACATAATTAGATAAAGCATACTATAAATCTTAGTTTTGTTTATACTAATCCACGAATATATGCTTCTTACCTTTAACAGGTGATTGTTTACAGTAGTTGTGATGGGATATCCTAAATATAAAGAGTGGATGGGTGAGACAGATAGAATGGGGGATGTGTTTCGCAGAGGCGCTAATGAATTTATAAAATACGCAAAGAGATGTCATAATGATGAATAGTTTCCATGTCCGTGTACTAGGTGTGAGAATGGTAAGGTGTTTGATTGGAAAATAGTTTAACTACATTTGTTAAGATGGGATATGCAAGATAATTATCGATTTTGGAGTTTTCACGGGGAATTGAAAGTTCCTTTTATCCCCGAAAAACTTTCACAACAACCTTCAACAAGTAGGATAGATGTAGAAGGGGATGACGTAGGTCATAATATGATAGAAGATTTAGTTGATGATCCGTACAATGTTCATAAAGTGGAAGAGAATAAGGTCACTAATGATGTACAAGGTTCAGGTGCTCATGAAGATATCAGGACAAACCTTGACAATGAATACCAAGGTTTAAAATTTAAGGCGACCCAACCATTATACTCTGGTTGTGAGAACAATTAAACAACTTTACATGCCATGGTTGATTTGCATAATTTAAAACCCCAATACGGTTTGTCTGGAAATAGCGTGACATGAATTCTGAATCGGTGAAGGGATTTCTACCCAAGGAGAATACGCTTTCAAATAGCTATCCTGTTATGAAGAACAGTTTGAAAGGTTTGGTAATGAAGTATAAATCGATTTATGCTTGTGTGTATGACTGCATACTATATCGAAAGGAGTAGGAAAATATCGATCGGTGTCCGGTATGCGATGAACCTAGATATGTCCAATCTACTGCCAAGGAAGGCATAAGATCAAAAGTGTTGAAATATTTTCCCGTTGGGCCTAAATTAAAGTGGTTTTTCACAGTACCATGGATAGCAGAGGCAATGAATTGGCATGATAGGGCATAAGTAGGGGATAGTCTCATGCGTCATCTTATTGAATCTATAGCTTGGAGGAGGATGAGTTATGAGTATCCCAATTTTGATCGAGAATAGCGTAACATTCATTTGGCTATATCAACATATGTTTTCAATCCATTTAGAAATATAAGCACCAATCAGAGTGTATGACCAGTGATCTTAGTCCCACTCAACCTCCCACCTTCACAGTGTATGAGACATGAATTTTTTATATTTGTCTTTGTTGATACCCGGTCCAAAGGCACCACGTGATGACATCGATATCTACCTGGCTCCTTTGGTAGAAGAATTAAATGAGTTGTGGGAAGAGGGTGTGTAAGAATTTGAATCTTTTAGAACAGAAGAGTTTAAGCTAAAAGCTATGCTGATGTGGGCAATTCATGATTTTCTAGCTTATGGGACATTTTTCGGTTGTGTAGTACATGGTTATTTGGGGTGCCCTATATGTGGAGAGGAGACTGAATCTCTTTATCTCCCCGCTAGCTCAAAAAATATATACCATTGCCATAGGAGGTTTTTAACCCCCGCTCATAGTTTCAAATTTGAGAAAGGTTCCAATTTTTTATCGGGTGGGGTTGAACATAGGCTACCGTCGAGAAAACTTTCAGGTTCAGAAATTGAAAGTAAATATTTTGATTATGGACCTAATATTCCTGGTAAGAATCCTAAATTTAAGAATGTCAAGCATAAGAAGACCCTAACTGGGAATGAAACCGAGAAAAGAAAGGCATGGTCTAGGAGGTTAATTTCATTTGACTTTCCTTACTGGAAGAATAACTCGGTGCGCCATGTATTGGATGTGATGCATGCAAAGAATAACATCGCTGCATATTGTGGGAACATGCCTTGGGGGGATTCATTCGAAGGATAAAGAAAATGCATAAATAAACCTTAAATCGTTGAAACTTAAGCCACGACTATGATTGAAAAAATACAGTAGGGGAAGGACAATAATTCCCTCTGGTACATTTACTTTGACGAGTGGGGAAAGGAAGGTTCTTTTAGACGCAATATATAATTTGAAGGTTCCATCTAATTTTTCGTCCAACGTGCAAAGGATTGTGAATTATGCTACCCACGATTTACATAAGTGTAAGTCCCACGATTTTCATGTGATCATGCAATTGGTTCCTCTATTGTTTAAGCACTATTTTTCCAAGCACAAGGATTTGTGAAGGACAATTATGCAAATTAGTATCTGCTTCTCACTTTTGTGTGAGAAGGTAGTCAATTGAGGACACATAATGGTAGCAAAATTGGTGGTGACGGGACCGAAGCGATTTGTGTGTTAGTGAGGTACTTTACCCCATCATTCTTTGATGTAAGTGTTCACTTTTTGGTACACCTCTGCGACGAGGCACTTCTTTGCGGTCCAGTTAGATATCGATGGATGTATCCATTTAAAAGATTGATGAAAGTTTTCAAAGATTACGTTAAGAATACACGATACATTGCAGGATCAAGTGTAGAGGAATACATCACCGTGGAATCATCAATCTATACTCGGGAATATATGACTAACTCGACTGGCGTTGATGATATTGATGAGTTCGCCGATGAGGGTGGCATGTGATGGGCAAACGAGTGAAATTAACGAGTTTGCAACATGAATAAATAGCTCGTTATCTATTTCACACACATAAAGATGTCGAAGAATGGAAAAAAGTAAGTTTAAATTATTTTAAGTTTGACATTATTTAAGATTATTTTATACATGATTAATTTTGTAATACGTTCATCACATTGAAATTATGTAGAAAATATGAAGCCTGTGAGAAAAATAAAAGACGAAAAACAATGGCACAATCAGACAACGAATTTAGGTTGTTGTTGTCACACGAGGTAATTATAATGAAAAAATTTATTATATAACGTTACATTATAATAAAACTTTACAACTAACCTAATTAATTTATCCATATTCTCAGCTGTTAAAGACGGGTGATGAGACATCAATGCTTGCTTGTCTAGCCACTTGACCCTTCTTCATGGCACAAGATTACAAAAAGTATAGATTGAACAGTTACGTATTTTGCGCAAAGGTGTACGATGAAAGTACATATGTACAGAACTCGAGCATTTCATACAATGCTCTTACTTTCTTTCGAGCGAGCGCAAAAGTTAAAAACCTCGTTGAAGCTGAATTGACTTACTATGGTGTAAATCGAAATATATTTGAGTTGGACTATGTAAGATCAAATAGGTTGTAGTTTACTGTGATTGTGTAAGATTTGAGGATAAAAATGCTTGTAAAGTTGATCCTGGCACCAATTTGGTCATGATTGACTTGTCCAAGTTGAAGAGCAACGAACACGTGAGTGATGAACCGTTTGTTTGCGCATTTCAAAAGGTCAAGAAAGTGGTTTACTTAGAGTAAATCAACAACGAGCCGTGGTTAATCATCCTACATGCGAAAAACGTCTAAATAGTGGTGTGGATGACTTGGATGCTCCTATCGAATATGAATCCATTTTTGATGATAACCCAAATTTGAAATAATTTTTAGATTTGTAATAAGTATTCCAATTATCGGAAAATAGCTTAATGCTTTTATTGGACATCAGTTTACTGCTTTTAATTCATTTGTACTTGATCATTTTCTCTCTCTCTCTCTCTCTCTCTCTCTTTTCTTTATATGTGTGTGTGGGGGGGGGGGGGGGGGGGGAGGAGTTTTCAACTATTTTCTAAAATTATTTCGTGTCACGACCATTTGAGGTTGGGACGACCACATTGAATGTTTTGTGTCTTCTAATTTATTTATATTCTTCTAATTCATTTGGATTTGTACTAATAACAATATTTAATGTCTCCTTCAGGGATTAAGATAAGGATGATGATGATGATAATGATAATGTCTTCTTCAGGGCTCGGTGGTAGCGGAGGCGACGAGGGATCCTCAGCCCCTAGGTTCCCCAAATGGGGCAAATTGGGAATGGTCGTTGAGAACAAGATGGGATTATTGACTCGATCCCTCGATCTGGTGAAGACAATTATCGTCCCGGGGTATACCAGTTGTAGGGAGGTGCCCAATGAGCTCAAGTTAGCTACTTGGGCGGCACTACAAGTAATGTATTTATATTTCAATTTCATTTTTAATTTATTCGCGACTAACATTTACATTGTTTATGTTTTGTATTTATTTGATAGGAACAATTCATCCTGCTGCCAGAACTATTTGATTCTATGTTGGAGTAGTTGAGGGATCAACACAAGACATGAAAGAAGAGTTTGCGGGCCCGATACTTTGGGAAGACTCGGGAGTCCATTATCAAAATTTGTGAGTTCATCCCGTCGAAGGAGCCGATCGCATTGACAAATTGGTAAAAGTTGATCGATAATGAGAACGAGGAGAAACAATTAGCATCTCGCCAATCGGGGAGGGAAAATCGGGTGAAAAAGACAGACGCGCACTACTCCGACCGAACGGGTTACGCTGAGGTGGAGCACAAGATGGTAAGTTTTTATTTTTCTCTAATTATAAAAATATGTTAATCTTCATTATTTTCCTTTGCGTTACTTACTAGTTTTGCTTTATTTTATTTTAGGGTATGGGGAGTGGCCCTGGGGGTAGGCCACATAGGCTTGATCCCAATGTGGAAATTCGGACGAAGAAGGGCAAGGATAAGGAGGTGTCCCCGTGCGTCACGACCATGATCATAAGTAATCCAACAGTTTAATTTTTGTGAATTACGTTATAATTTTTTATTTACTTATTTAACTAATTGTGTGCTTTTTTTGCATTTTAGGCAAAGCTTAAGAAAGTGCATGAGTCGCAGTCTGATGCTAACAAAGAATTTTGGTCCACGGACGCAGTCAGCCAAGTGCTTGGCACTGATCGCAAGGGGAGGACTAGGGGGTGAGCTAGTGGTAGGGAAAATCTAGGATCACCGGAATGGAGACGAACAACACTGGGTTGGTCGTCAGGTGGACACGCATGACGTGAAGCTATCAAGGTTGGAGACGATGGTCCTAGATATGTACGCATTCATAAAGCATCAGTTAGGCAGAAAGAGAAAGGGCAAAGGGAAGGAGAAGATGGTGGAGGGGGAGGTGGAGGAGGATGAGAACGTGGACATCACTTATTCATCGCCGATACACACAGACTCGTCACTTGACGATAAGTCCCCTAATTGGATACCGTCCAGTAGCCTATGTCAATAATCGGTTGTCCGAGCGTGTTTTTACGCGACATATGTGATGGCCAGCGGATAGCGAGGGGGTTTAGGGACTCGAATACCGTCGAGGGTATGCCGGTTCATGGACTTAACCTTCAAAACATCGAGGCCAAGGTGCTCGTCATGCATGTGATAACCAAAAAAGAGAACTCCTCGCTGTGGTTGTGCAAATAATTAGGCGTGATGCATATTGAGGGGTGTCTTAATGTGTATATCGTGTGGACTTCCTTCCTCCTCGAACCTGCCACTGACACAATGTCATGACATTATTTGTATATATTTTTATTTAGACACTTGTATTATATTTGAAATGTTTTGATTTGGACATTTGGATATGGAAATAGATATGCAATGAATTGGTGCATTCTTTCTATTTTATTTTGATATATGTTGTTTGAACAGGTATAATTTTGCTATAACAGGTACAAATATACTGCTGGGTAGTGGCAGTGGCCAAACTACCCAGCAGATTGTTTTTAAATTCTACCCAAATTTGTCACGGTCAATGACCGTGATAATTTTTTTAAGTTAATCACGGTCTTTAATCGTGACAAATCTTGTCAAGGTCAAAGACCGTGACAGGACCGTGACAAGTCTAATGAACTTATCATGGTCAATAATCATGACAAGTTCGTGATAACAAACGTTGTCTCTCCCAGAGTTGTCACGGTCATTGACCTTGATAAGTTAGACTTGCCATGGTCGAAGTCCATGACAAGTCGACAGTTTTGGTGTAGTGGCAATGGCCCAACCAAGTCTATAACCCACATGGAAAATGGCCATGGTGAAGTGATTGGAGTAAGAGAAGCCTGTGGAGTTTTGCGAATTGTGGAGTTTTGCGAATTGTGGAAAATCACTGACATTTATCACACTTCTTGGAAAAAGTTGCACAGTCTTCTCGCATTGTTGGCTAGTAATACCCTTGAGTACTGATTCTTTGCAGAAGTGTTATCCCTGCTATGTGAGCTCCACATGATCCTTCATGCACCTCTTGAATTAGATCTTGGACCTCTGATGGGTGCACACAACGCTACAAATTGACTGTTAATCCTCTCCTGTATAGAACACCCTTATCTAATACATACCGAGATGCTTTATATTTGAATTTCTTTGCCTCCACTGTATTTGTTGGTAGGGTTTCTTCTTCAATGTATGCTCTGATGGAATCTACCCAGGAAGGCTCCATATCTATAATAATGAAATTGATCATCAAATCCTTATCGATGCTCCTATTGGCCAAAATCTCAATAGGGATAGTTCGTCGGAGTTCAATTCTAGTTGCAGAGGCTAGCCGAGCAAGGGCATCAGCTCGGGCATTTTCTAACATTGGGATTATGTTTATCTAAACAACTGGTAATTTTGTAATGACTTCCATTACCTTGGATAAATACCTAGTTGTCAAATTTCCTTTGGCTCCATATAAACCCAGTGTTTTGTTTACTCCATATAAAATTAGGCCTACAATAAGAGCTTCTTACTCTTCTTCATTGTTTTAATCCTAGAATTAAGAACTTAGTGCATACTCGATATCAATACTATTGATATAAAAATTAGTCAGCTGACGTGGACCAGTTATGATAAGATACCTGTCGTCCAATATGGCATAATAATATACACTGACCAACTTAACATGCTGAGCTACTCAGAATACCGAGCTACTCAGTATACCGAGCAACTATCGGCAAAGACCCAAGACAAATTCAATGAATATTCTTAATGTACTAATACATATGCTTATCTAATGATGACGTATTGTCTATTCATATGGATAGCCCAAGGGCTATAAATACATTATAATACCCTTATAACGGGGTAAGCTATGATAAGAGAATATAATCAAGACTAAGGCAAAGCACCTAGCAATACAAGATAGTGGACGTTGGCCATTTTATTAAGGCTGAACCACTTTTAAAATCCTTTGTCTTATTTCTTTATTCATATTTATCTGTGATTAATTAATTAGATCAAATCTAGTTCTTTACATCAACAGATTGGTGTCGTTTATGGGAACGACTATACGTAGAGTTTTTCACTAAAAAATCACAAGAAATGGCTAATATCCCAGAATCTAGCAACATGAATAATAACGGGAATCCTCCTAACCCCTCTACTCCCCCAAATGCAAACGATATCATTGGAATCTTGGCCAGTTTAGCCAGGGGACAAACACTAATGCAAGAGACTATGCGACAGTTCCTTCAGACTGTTCAAAATAGAGCGTTCGCTCAATCAGGACAACGAAGCATTTAGAGAAACATGCACCCACCATTTTCATGATCTCAACATACTGCACCCCATCATACTTCACGATCTAGACGTACTGAACTCCATCATACTGGAACCTCAAGTGATCCATCCTATCAGCCTGGTTTGACATCCCATATAAGAATTATGGATTCTCAGGAAAACATCACTCTAACTCTAAAATTAATAATCTCTCTGGAAAGTTTGAGCAGAGTCTCTCCCTTCGACCGTTTGGGCCCTAGGAGGAAAAAAAATCCTCCTCGGATTGCGTCGAGAAACTCCCAATGACCAAATAATTTAAGGGAAGGATCTCCCCAATAACATTCAAATCTCAGGCCTGCAGCTTGCATAGAAAGATCCCAAGAAGAGAACTCAGATTTGTTGCTCGTACAAATAAATCAGAGGCCGGAAATGATGCATGGAAGGGCTCCATTCAGAGATTGGAAGACAGGTTAGAGGAGATGGATAAGGCTAAAAACTCTCTCCAAAGAACCTTTATTAAAGGATCTCCATTTGTACATGAAATTATGGATTTTCCTACACCCTCAAAGTTTAAGGATCCTGTGGTTATGCCGAAGTACGATGGAAAAACTGATCCTGTTCTCCACATAGAGCAGTACCAAGCTGTAGTAGATATTTATGCGGTCCCAGATGAAATGAGTGCAGGGCATTCTCAGGAACCATCACTGAATCTTCTCAGATATGGTACAATAGCCTTCCTCGATGGCATATTGCAACCTTCGATCAACTGGCAGAGCTCTTTATAACAGATTTCTATTTTGGTGCAAAACCAGTCAAGAGGGTAGCACATCTGTTAAGCGTAAGGAAAAAAGCAGGAGAAAGCACTAAGGACTATATCACTCATTTTAACAACGAGAAACTGGACGTCATTGATAATGAAGAGAAGATATCCATTACAAATCTTAAGAGTGATCTTTTACTAGATAAGCTGTACTACACCCTGGCTAAGAATCCCCCCAAATCTATGGTTAAATTGATGGCAGAAGCAGCCAAAATTATGAATGCCGAATAAATAATGGTTGCGAAGAAGAATGCAGAGGCAAAGGCCGAAACTAAAGCTGAAGGAAAATCAGAGAGGAAGATCACAATCATAATGGTGGGAGCAGGCAGTCGAAAGGTAAAGAAGCATTAGACCATATGAGGAGGTACGTAAATTATACTCCCTTAAAGGTGGATATAAACCATGTTCTGAAAGAGATCAAGAATAGCGAGGAACTGAATTGGCCAGGAAAACTGAAGACAACCCCTAAAAAAAGGGAAAAATCCTAGCACTGAAGATCACGGTCACACGACCAAGCAATGTATAGGTATCCAAAATGAGATAGAGGCATTCATTATATGAGGAAATCTCAATAAATACGTTGATCGCCATAATGGTGGCAAGACCAACAATAGAACTCGACAGAGGTCCAAGTCTCCTTGTCGACCAAGAGACGAAAAGAAAAGGGACCATAAAGATGAACTCGATCTGCCAAAAAGGCCAAGACAACCTGAGCGTGAGGTATTTTCAATTCATTTTGGTTCATTCGATTGTAACATGATTACAGGTGGAGATGCAGGAGGGGGTGATCATACCGCCGAGAGGAAATTTTACCTCAATGAGCCTCAAGATTTATCCAATATACAACGGATAAATATGACAGAAGAAGATCTCCTGAGGAAGGTGAACAAAGATAAACTGGTCATTAGTTTTTACAAAAATGATCTGGAAGGTGTTTTATATCCCCATGATGTTCCTTTAGTGATGAAAATAAGAATGAAGGATGTAATCATCTCAAGAGTACTGGTGGATAATGGTAGTTCGACAGAAATCATATTCTACCCTTACTTTCATAGTTTGAATCTAAAGCTTGGTCATTTGGAGCCATATCACTGGATCCTTATTGGGTTCTCTGAAGAAAAAGTTTTTTCGCTTGGGACGATCAAGTTCGACATGTTGATTGGAACCTGTCCTGCTGGCAGATCAGAAAAGGTACGCTTCTTTATCATAGATAAAAATATCCAATCATCATACAATATAATCATGGGGAGAGTAGGTTTGAAAAGTTTATAGCAGTTCCATCCACTATACATCAGTGTTTAAAATTCCCGACCAAATTTGGTGTTAGAATTGTGAAGGGTGATAAAAAAGTAGCTCGGGAATGATAGTACTCATCTGTCGAGCACAAAGAATTGGAGGATGCAAGGAAAAAAACTAGTACTTATCAAGTGGATGAATCTGATGAGTCTGATATTGAAACCTTAGACCCTAGGGATGAAACAGAGCTCGTTAAAGGACAGGTCATGGAGGCAACAGAGAGAATTATTCGAGATGATGAGCGCCATAAAGAACAACTCAGATTGGTGCTTCACTTGATCTAATATTGAAACAAGAGCTGGTGGAATTTTTGAAGCATAGAAAACAAGCATTCGCATGGAGTCACGAAGATATACCGGGGATAGACCCAACTTTCTTATGTCACAAACTCAACGTCAATAAAGAGATCAAACCAGTGAAGTAACAAAGAAGAGTCTTTAGTCTGGAGAAGAATCATGTTATTCAAGAGGAGGTGGAAAAGCTACAAAAGGCTTCTTTCATCAAAGAAGTCAAGTATCTTGATTGGCTAGCTAATGCGGTGATGGTTAAGAAGAAGAACAACAAGTGTAGAATGTGTGTGGACTTCACAGACCTGAATAAATATTTCCCAAAAGAACATTTCCCTCTGCCCTGGATAGACCAACTAGTAAATTTTACTTCGGGGCATGAATTATTGAGCTTCATGGACGCCTAATCCGGATACAATCAAATTAAAATGAAGCCCAAAGAAAGGGAGAGTACCTCTTTCATTACCCCACAAGGAACATATTATTATAATGTTATGCCTTTTGGTTTTAAAAATATTGGCGCTACGTATCAGTAACTGATGAACAAGGTGTTTGCAGAGCAAGTCGACAAAAATATGGAGGTATACATCGATGACATGTTGACCAAAAGCAAGAAAGCAGCTGACCATATAACTGATTTGAGCCAAACATTCGACCAGTTGGAGAAGTACTAGATGAAGCTGAACCTAATGAAGTGCATTTTTGGCGTACAAGAAGGCATGTTCCTCGGGTACATTGTGAATCAATGAGGTATTAAAGTAAATCCTGATAAGATAAAAGCCTTGCTAGAATTACAATCTCCAACTACCAAGAAGGAAGTGCAAAGCCTTACAGGGCTTATAGCATCTTTCCACAGATTCATCTCTCGAGAAACTGATAAATGTCTTTCATTCTTCAAGGTTCTTAGAAAGACCTTTGAGTGGAATGATAAATGTGAGAAGGCATTTTCAGAGTTGAAGAGATACTAGGGGAAAGATCCTTTACTGTCCAGGACGGTGTTGGGAGAAAAATTATACTTGTATTTAGCTGTCTCAAAAAGTGCAATCAGTTCAGATTTGATAAGAATATAAAGCGGAGTGTAAAAACCAGTTTATTATATGAGCACGGCATTCGGGAGAGTAGAGATCAGGTATCCCAAACTGGAGAAGTTAGCATTGGTATTGATTGAGGCAAGCGGGAGGATAAAACCATATTTTCAAGCCCATACAATAGTGGTATATACTGACATGCCCCTCAGACAGGCTTTACATAAGCCCAAAAAGTATGGAAGATTGATGTATTGGGAAGTGGAATTAGGAGAGTAAGGTATTATCTACAAGCCAAGATCTTCTCTCAAAGGGCAGGAAGTAGAGGATTTCATCGCTAAATTTACCTACCCAGATACTTTCGATCAATAGGGGCTAATGCAGAGCAACTCAAGGATGCTAGAGGATTAACAGGTACAGTTACCAATCAATTCCCAGCAGCAGACCCGCCAAAAGAGATGGTAGTCGATCAACCAGAATCTTCTAGTAAGAGGCCAGAGTTGAAGGATGGAGAAAGGAAGCGCCATATATTCCATCAAGATATTTGGTCAAACCAAGGGTTTGATAATAATGTCCCTATATGGAATTTATATGTTGATGGTTCCTCGTGTGCGACAGGCTACGGAGTTGGAATTATTCTCAATAGTCCATATAGATTAGACATATAATATGCTCTGTATTTACAATTCAAAGCTTCCAACAACGAAGCTGAGTATAAAGCTGTAATTGTGGGCCTCAGCTTAGCTAAATCATTGAATGCAGAGCAAGTTATCGTGTTCAGTGATTCACAATTAGTGGTAAATCAGATTCTCAATCTTTACGCAGCGAAAGGAGAGTTCACGTCGAGGTATTTAGCTAAAGCCATGGAGATTGTATCAAATTTAGTAGATGTCCAAGTGATTAGAATACCAAGATTGGAGAATGAGAGAGCAGATGCACTTGCTCGGTTAGCTTCAGCTATGCGCACCGAGCTACGAAGAACACTTCTAACTAAGATACTGGAAAGCAGAAGTATTGATGAATATTTGATGGTGAATTTTATAACTTTGGATATGGGACCTTCCTGAATGGATCCCATCAGGGCTTATATTGAAGAAGGCACATTACCAGCCAACCAACTTACAGCCAAGAGGTTGAAGTTTAAAGCTGCCAGATACGTCTTAAACAACGAAGTTCAGAAGACGTGTGATAGCTGTTCTGCAAAGACGTGTTCACCCAACATAAGTTAAAGATCTAATAGAAGAAATTCATAAATGTTCTCGCGGAGCTCACATAGCAGGTAGAACTCTTTTATAGAGAATAAATACACAGGGGTACTATTGGCTAACAATGTGTGCCGATTATATAGCTTATGCCAAGAAATGCGACAAGTGTCAGCGATTTTCTACTACACAAAGAACTCCCCAGGCATTGTTAACACCAATTACTACACCTTGGCCATTTTTCATATGAGGAATAGATTTAATCGGGCCTCTGACAACTTTAAGAGGACGATTCAAATATTTGGTGGTCGCTGTTGATTATTTCACAAAATGGGTGGAAGATGAACCTCTCATCGATATGGCCTATCAAAGGGTCTAGCAATTCATATGGAAGAATATTATTTGTATATATGG
Organism: Sambucus nigra; assembly: GCA_949130495.1. NCBI lineage: Eukaryota > Viridiplantae > Streptophyta > Magnoliopsida > Dipsacales > Adoxaceae > Sambucus > Sambucus nigra. The sequence continues at coordinate 400,284,089 of OX422208.1, forward strand.
TCTACCACATGCGTTTATCATTGATCATGGTACCCAATTTGATAATGAGGAGTTCGCGGCGTACTGTCTACAGTTTAATATTCAAAAGATTCATTCTTCTTCGAATCATCCCAAAAGTAATGGGCAAATAGAGGTGGCGAACATAACTCTATTGAATGGGATGAAGAAAATTTTGGATGATGCTAAAGGAAACTGGATAAATGAGTTGCACTCAGTGCTATGGGCTTACCGAACAACTCCCCGAACAATAACTGGAGAATATCCTTACATGTTAGCCTTTGGGAGTGAAGCAGTGATACCTGTTGAATTAGGACTACCTACGCATAGGGTTCTTAATTTTAATTCTCCGGTAAGCGATTTGATGAGACGTTTGGACTTGGACATGTTCAAAGAAGTCAAGGAATACGCATCAATTCGAAATGCAGCTTATCAGTAAAGGACCGCCATATTCTACAATAAAAGAGTCAAGAAATGTGATCTTAAGGAGGGAAATTATGTGCTCAAAAAGGTAATTCAAAAGCATAATAAGTTGGAAGCCAACTGGCATGGGCCCTATCGTGTCATAGCCGTTGTTCGACCTGGCACTTACAAAATAGAAACTCTAGAAGGGGAAGAATTAAAAAATGCTTGGAATGCAGAGCACCTGCAAAAGTACTACCAGTAATGTAACTACACATGTACCCCATTATTTCAGTATGAATGAATACTATGATTTCCAAATATTCATTTGTGTTATTTTTTTCAGAGTACTAGTGCTACACACTACACTTAAACTCACTTGCAGCAAAAAAAAAAACTTTGTTCGGCATCAGCACAAACACCAAAAAAGTTGGTCGATATTAGCAAACACCAATAAAGTTGGTCGACATCAGAAAACACCAATAAAGTTGGTCGACATCAACATAACCAACAATGTTGGTACAACAATCGAGCAAGGTAAGTCCTGTTTGATTATGGGTGACCCAAGTGGCATTGAAAACTAGGCAAGAAGATGGATAAAATATCCACTGCCTAGGCACCAAGGAAATCTAGATATGATTGTTACAACTAAGCAAGAACATGGGATAAAAATAATTCCATTGCTTAGGCACTCATGGGTGATAAGTCACAACAACTAGGCAAACATATGGGGCAAAGTTCCATTGTCTAGGCAATCAAATCAACAAAGGACAAAATGTCCACACACACACACACACACACACATACACACACACACACACACACACACACACACACACACACACACACATATATATATATATATATATATATATATATATATATATATATATATATATATATATATATATATATATATATATATATATATATATATATATTCAGCGAAGAACATCATTATTATAGTTGATCTCATAAAGATTGACATGATAAACATCATACAATTAATTTATTTCCAAGGAAACAAAATTACTAAAAAATGATTTTTCTTCGTTAAACAATCACTAACGAAATACAAATAGCCTATTCTATTGGTTTCTTTCCTTCAAATTTAGGTATAGGATCCATTCCAACTGGAGGATCATATAAAGCAAAAGAAGAGTTGATAAAATTCAAATCTTGCAGCATTCTGGTGTTACTCGAACTTGGTCGGCCAAGCAGATGTTGAGGCCGGGATATCTCAAAATCTTTATAAAGATTGTAGTAACCAAGGTATTTGGAAATCAACCACTGAGGAATGGAGTGGACTCGAATCCAGCTAACATCTAGTTTGAAAGGAGGTACTGGAAGATCAAGTAATCCAGGCTCATACCAATCCCATAACTCTGATCCTGGTTCGACCTTCATCACAGTTAAAGAATTCAACCATCCCTGTTTGTATCCATCATTGTTTGATTGTTTCAACTTGGCATTAACATGGCATAAAGATTCATTATATCCCCCCATCCAAAACTTTTGGGGCTACTTATGGAATTGATAAGTCAATCTTTCAACATGCTGATGAAGCCTCTTTACCAAGTGTTATTTACTCTCCAACGCAAAACTCTGATTGGAAAGTTGGTTGATAAGAGTTCGAATTTTTTGGGACATCTCAACTAAAGCTTGTTTTTTTGCCTTTAGTTGAGCAACTTGATTTTCTAAAGCTTATTCAGTCCTAGTCTCTTCAAGGATACTCCGACCATCTCTAGCTCTACCCAGAGAAGAGGATGTAGGTTTGACTTTTCTCAAAGTTTTTAATTCTTCCCTGAAATAGACATTCTTAGTCTCCAAAAAAGAAAAACCTTCATCATTAAGTAGGACCAGAGCTCCAGATGAAGCAACAGATTTTAGTTGTCTCAGTTCTTCTCTTAAAATAATATTTTCCGCCTCCAGCAGCTTAACAATGTTTCAAGGCTCCTCAACTTCAAGTTTTAGCACACTCTCTTTCTTGTTATGGGATGAAATAAATTTTTTTATAACCCCGATCAACACTCAACTGTTGGTACTTCTTCTCATAATCTTCATGCAGAAGAGCAGTGGCTTCCTTGTGTTGAAATTGAAGTTCTTCGATCACTCCTTGGAGATCCTCAATTATTTCATAGTAAGCAACGCTACTTGCAACAACTTGATCAAGTAGACATCTTAAATATTGGTAAGCATTAATTTCTCGCTCAGAGGCATCAGACCAAAGAATATCAATTATTTGTGCTTCAGTAAAATCTGCACGACCATCTTTGAAGTAATCAGTACACTTATTCATTAAGTCTATATCATGAGCTGACAACAGTTCCATACTAGCAATGAACTAGCAAGGAAAAGTAAAACTAGATCAACAACAGTACAGCTATATTGAACAGGTAAAGGAGAAACTCATAATAAATACAAAGTCCATTTTATTGATCATAAGAAAAGAGGGTACTACCAAAGATACAAAGCAAAAGGGACAAACGATGAAAAGCAACAAATTGCCGAATAATTCTATACCTTCTCCTTATTCCCTATAACATCCCCGACTATTTTTTAAGAAGGAATTAGTTGATCGGAGGGCAGCTGATATGGCTCGATAGAAGTTATTATCTACTGAACTTACTCAGAGGACTGAGGGATTATGGCAACAGGTGTTTGATCTACTATCAACAAAGAAGATTAATTAAATCCAGCTTCATCTTCTTCTTCTTCTTCAATAGAAGGAGGAGGGCCATGGACATATCTCTGAAATAGTTTAGAATCTTCATCAACGTTCAACTCCTTCAATGCTGCAACCCATCCATCCCTGAAGCACTTCAAACTTGCATACTCCATTTGACTAGAGGCAGCAGTTCTATCTTTGTTCTACCCTTTGTCCCAACCAGAGCTAAATAACTTCTTCACAATAACTTTTCTCTTCGCCCTCTTTAAAGAAGAATTTTCCCTAAGAAGCGACTTCGAGAGAGGTTTTTCTGGATTCGCTGAGAGTGATCTCTATAAGATTTGGGATCTCTTTGCAATGAGGTCAATTCATCCTTTTTACAGGACCAGGGCATTGGCGATCGACATAGCCTTGTTCCTGCCATTCGGCAGGTGTGTTTAGGCACACTGCTGATAGGCAGGGTCTGGGACCTGCCGTTTGACAGTGTCTTTTAGGACTTTTTGGAAAATTGGTCGTAGAACGCAAATCATTGATCAGAATCATGCACGGGGTGGACCGTTGGAAAGGTAATTCAGATACCTTCAAAAGTCCTTTGGATTGCTCTCGGGTTTGAGAGTTGACTTTGGGTCAAATATGGCTTGGAAGCATTCATCAGTCCATTGGACGGGGAATCGTCGAACGCAAACGAATCGTTCTTCCGCATGGTAAGTCCGAATCATGCACAAGGCGGACATCTAGAAAGGTTAGGAGATCTAATTCGACAATCCAAAGAGTTTTATCAGGTTCAAGGAGTTGACTTTGGTCAACTGGGCCCTGGAAGCATTTGGTGACGTTTCAGAGTCAAACGAATTATTTCTCCGTACCGTAAGTTAGAATCGCGCACGGGACAGATCGTTGTAAAGGGGTTTCAGTTCTCTTTGAGAATTCATTCAGTCTCGATCAAGATGAAGAACTGACCTTGGTCAAATGGAGCCTGGGAGCGCCCAATGGCCTCCTGATTGAGTTTAAGGGGAAATGGGTCGTTCGTCCGCATGGTAGGTCAGAATCGTGCACAGGATGGACCGTTGGAAAGGGGTTTCAGTGAAATTTAAAGATTCATTCAGTCTTGATCGAGCTGAAGAGTTTGACTTTTGGTCAAACGGAGCCTGGGAATGCTCGATGGCTTTTAGGTCAGTACTCGGGGTATGACCTGGATCTGCAGTGATGAGGGGAGGTGCTAGGGACCTAAGGAGAGGTTAGGGGGGGTAACAAAATTGGGTGTCTACAGATGCTGTCAATCGTAAAGCCGAGGCTTTTCATCTTCTCCTAGTATACCCTATTCCCCTTATTGTTGTATATCCTCTTGGGACAGAGATAAGTGACTCAATGTCTGAGTCATTTGTGTCTACAAACGATAATCAATCCATCTCCCACACCACTCAGAGTGTGGATTCTTTTGATGAAGCTATGAGACTCCCTTCGAATGGGTCTGAAGAAGTTGAAGAGTCTTATAGAGCCTCGTCTTCTAACAGGCTGAGTCATTTAATCAATTAAACTCTTTTATATATGTTCTCTCATCTCATAATGAGATGAAAGTAGATGTTACGATCCCTCCTCTGCTATGGTTGTCTCTGTATCTACCATTCTGGGAGAAAACTTCGTAAAAAGTGCTCCTGGTGACGTCCCCCCAGGTATAGTCTCGACTGGAAATACGGATGATGATGATGATGTAGTCAAGGGTACACTTAACACCTCTTGTGTTAAATCGTATGTCAAAACAATCGCTAAAGTTGATCTTTTAATTTGGAGACATCTTTATGGCATAGGTCCCTCTGTCACTACGAAAGAAACTTTTGAGGACGAGAGAGACCTTTTAGGTCGCGAGCGCAAGGTATGCGTATTTGAGCTGATATTTAAAGTCGGCTTTAGGCTACCCGTGAATCTAGTAGTATGATCCATTATGGCTACCCTTGGTCTCAGCTGTGCTCATCTTTAACCAAATTCTTTGAGGGTAATTATTGGTTTCGTTACTCTCTGTAAATTAGTTCACCATAAAGATCTTCGAGTTGGCATTTCTAGGGGATGTTATACTGTCTCGTCCCCCAAAACTCAGCTTGGATACTACCATCTCTTAGACAGGAAGCCTACAAAGAAATCTCTACTTGTTACTCAGACCTCCAACCATAATTGGAAACCTCATTATTATTTCATTTCTAGGGCATGGGAATTCGGCCCTGATTCTACCTTTAACGCCTTTGAGCCCCGAGTTTCCCAACGATGGGCCCCCCAATGTTGGCCAAATTAGATCCAAGATTAAGAATTAAAGCCACCTAGGATGTGGAGAAAGTTAAAAAATAGGGCAAGGAGGGGCGTATTATAAAATTTGAGTTGTTGATGGCCTCATATTTTTTATAGCATACTAGTCTAGGGGTTGACTCCTTAACTGAGTTATGTAAGTATTCCACTTTTTCTAACTGTTGTTTCATAATTTTTCTACATAAATTAATGATCTCATCTTATCCATTATAGACCAACCCCTAATACATCTTAAGCCGTTTGGAGGATGGCAACCCTAAGTTTGACTGGCTTGCTAAATAAGGTGGGCAAGAAGATAACACCCACTCCTTATACCAAAAAATCAATGGTTATCAATCCCAGCCAAGTCGAGGGGTCGAAGAAATAGAAAGAAGTTCAGGAAGATCTCCCTACATCTCAGAGGAACAAAAAGAGAAAATACATCCAAGGCTGGGACAAATCAGACCACTCCTATCTCTTCTGAGGACGCTCTGGCAGATCGTCTGGGGAACCTCAAAATCAACCCTGATTCTTTTCTGGGGGATAAGACCAAATATTTTGGGGATGTCTACTCTATAACATCGGAGCCTGAGATCCGATTTTTGGAAGCCACCAACATTTCTTTTATAAATTATTTTGTCTTTCACAAGGCCATCCATGTAAATTCCTATGCCCTTTCCTATTCTTGAATATTTTTCTGTGATGTCGTCTCGTATTGACATCTCTTCTTCTATGTACGCCCCCATCTATCTACAAAAAAATCCATCAATGGGTAGAAGAGAAGATCCTTGAGATCTGGCAGGATCATCCTTCCATCAGAAATTACGAGACTCGAAAAAAATGCATCACAGGGTTGGAATCTGAGATTGAGAGCTTAAACCATCAACATACTGAGGATATCAACATGTTAAACACAAACCAAGTTGAGGCAGTAAAGGCATTGATTAACAAACATTTACAGAGATTGCTGAAAAAGTGCAAGCCGCATTGACAAGGCTCTTGAAGAGGCTCAAAAGAGGGTTGTTGAAGACTTTAATTCTTCAGAGTAGTTCTTAGGATATAGTCTGAAATACCTTGAAAGAGGAGCCTATACTTCTTTTCGATGGGCCACACTCAAATTTCTTGACATCCCCCACCTATCAGAACATCTTAAAGCCTTTATCCTGGATGAGCCTTTTGCAATAACAGCCCTGAGCCAAATGAAGGGTCGTCACAAAAGTAGAAGAGACTAAAACTGCAGGTGATGTTGAGGCCAAAAGAAATGTTGCTGGGGATAGGCAGTCCCCTTCCAAAACTGTGACTCAACTGTGGATGAGATGAACCCGAGCTTAGGTCTTTTTATTTATATGGTTTAGCTTCTGTGGTCTAATGCCCTTTCGAATGTAGCACTTTGACAATTTATGATATTTGGTTATTGTATTATGATATTATGCATGTGAACACCTCTATTCTTGAACAATTTGGTTACACCTCTGAATGAAAATTGCCAATATTACTTATTCTCGTCATCTTCTCTTGTAATGTCATGTTCTCTTATATGATTATAAAATGGCCTTAATCTGAGATTACCAATTTTATGGTATCCTTATTAAATCGCTTATCATCTTTGGATGAGATGACCATAACTAATTAAATGATTTTCGAATTCAAATGTTAATCCATCAAATTATGGTGTTAATATTACAGGTCCCCTCTCGTCGTTTTGAGAGTGTATGGATGATTACTACCTCTTCCTACACTGTCGTCTTGATCGACATATATTTTCACCAATTTAATCATGCTAAGATAAATCATGATTGAATTTAAATTCACCAAATTATGTTGTTATATCACAAGTCCCCTCTCATCATTTTGAGATTGTAAGGATGAGTGTTACCTTGTCCTACACTATCCTCTCGACCGAGAGAGATTTTCACCAAATTAATGATCTTAAGATAAACCATGATTGAATTTGAATTCATTGAATTATGGTGTTATATCACAAGTCCCCTCTTGTCGTTTTGAGAGTGTATGAACGAATGTTACGTCATCCTACGCTGTTGTCTCGGTTGAGAGAGCTTTTGACCAAATTAATGCTGTTAAGATAAACCATGATTGAATTTGAATTCACCAAATTATGGTGTTATATAACAAGTCCCCTCTCATTATTTTAAGGGTTTATGGACGAATGCTACCTCATCCCACACTATCATCTCGGCTAAGAGAGCTTTCACAAAATTAATGATGTTAAGATAAACCATGATTTAGTTTGAAATGACCAAATTATGGTGTTATATCATAAGTCCCCTATCATCATTTTGAGAGTATATGGATGAATTCTACCTCGTTCTACACTGTTGCCTCGGTAGAGAGAGCTTTAACCAAATTAATGATGTTAAGATAAACCATGATTGCATTTGAATTCACTAAATTATGGTGTTATATCACAAGTCCCCTCTCATCATTTTGAGAGTGTATGGATGAATGCTACCTCGTCCTAAACTGTCATCTTGATCGAGAGATCTTTCACTAAATTAATTATGTTAAGATAAACCATGATTGAATTTGAATTCACCTAATTATGATGTTGTATGATAAGTCCCCTCTTGTCGTTTTGAGAGTGTATGGGTGAACGATACCTCATCCTATACTGTCGTCTCGACCGAGAGAGCTTATTGCCAAATTAATGATGGTAAGATAATTTTCCCCGCTCTTGGTGTTATTGAGAATCCATGGACGAGGTTAGCCCCATCGGGATGTCATTAAGTGTAAGGTAATGTTACTTCACCACATAAGTGATGCTCCATAGCTTAGGATGAACTGAAATATAAAATCTAAACTACTCATACAACAAGAATAGGAGAGATCACTTGCAATTTTTCATTCATAACTTTTCTTCTCGTACAATGATACAATGATAGAATAAACTTATATAATATCCCACTGATAATACTTCTTTAGATGATCAGCATTCCAAGGATTGGAGAATATCTCTCCCTCCAAATTCTCGATCGGATACATTCCAAGAACTACCTCTTTTGTTACCCTGAGGGACTATGCCAATTAGGATGAAGTTCGTTTTGCTTTTGCTAAGGCTTATTGAAAACCAAGTCTCCTAGTGCTAATGGCCTAGCCTTCACTCTTTTGTTGAAGAATCTGGTAGTTTTCTGCTAATAGGTTGTTTGTCTAAACTCTGTGTCTTCTCTCCTATTTTCAATAAGGTCTAGATCTAAATTCCTCTCTTCATCATTTGCTTCTGGTTCATAGATTTGAACCTTATGGTTTGGTAGACCAATTTTTGTAGAGATCACTGCCTCTGAGCTGTAGGCAAGCATGAAAGGGGTTTATCCTGTCGAAGTTCTCTCTGTCGTCGTGTATGCCCACATGAAAACATGCACTTCATCAGTCCAAAGACTCTTGGAATCTTATAATTTCTTCTTAAATTCGTCCAATATGGTTCTATTAGTCACCTCTTTTTGTCCATTTACGTGAGGTTATCCTAGAGCTAAGTAAAACTCCTTGATGCCGACCCTCTTATAATAGGCCTCCAAAGATGAGTTTTTAAACTATTTACTATTGTCCGAGATGAGGGTATGAGATACACCATATCTACAAATGATGTTTGTCGAAATAAACATGAAGGTATTCATATCGATAATTGTTATCATGGCCTCTACCTCAACCCATTTGGAGAAATAGTCAATCGCCACGATGAGATACCTGCAGTTTCCAGTTTCCCTCGGCAAGGGTCCTACCAAATAAATTCCCAAAATAGTAAATGGATAAGGAGAGGTAATAGAATATAGAGGACGATGTAGTTGGTGAGTGATGCTGGCATATCCCTAACATTTATCACACTTCTTCACATAACTGGTCTCATCCCTGGCCAAGGTCGGCCACCAAAACCCCTGTGTGACAACTCTCTTTGCTAGCGATATCCCTCCAATATGTCTAGAATAATCAGCTTCATGTATGTATTCCATCTCTAGCGGATGGACATTTGGAGCGAAGGGAGGAGAAATCCTTTCTTATATAACACATTCCCGATGACTGAGAATTTAGCTCATTTGTACCTTAGATTCTTCCTTTCTAACTTTGAGTCTGGTAGTTCACCATCTATACCAGACAAGATATTCCATCCAAGATTTACCTATCTCAAGGTTTAAGCAAAACTCAATCATGTTGTCCTCTTCCTCAATGCTTGGTCAGTGTAGGATCTCTATCGGCACCGATATTCTAATTTCTATCCTGGTTGCTGATGCTAGTTTTGCCAGTGCATCGGCTAGGCCAATTCCTAGCTGAGGAATCCTCTTCAGTTTCACCTCCCTGAAGTTTTTTAATGTTGCTTTTAACCTAGCTAGGTATCTGGCCATTCTCTATCCCTTTGCTTCATACACTCCTAGAATTTAGTTCACTACCAGCATAGAGTCCCTCTGAACCATCAAGTGGCCGACATTCAGTGCTTTAGCGAGGTAAAAACCTTCAAGGAGCTCTTTATACTCAAATTCATTATTTGATGCCTTGAATTTAAATCTCAAAGCTTACTCTATATCTGTTTCGTTTGAAGCCAACATTGTCACGCCCGTTCCACTCCCAGCCTCACAAGAAGAACCGTCAATAATAAGGCACCACACAATATATATTTTTTTAGAGAAATTGCCTTCTTCTAAGACTCCATTCTTGAAAATAAATTTTTATTCTTCATTCTTGGCCATCGCTGTCCTGGACTTACTTATATCGACTTTATCCAGGTTAGGACTGCCCCTTTGGGTCTCATTCGGTTGATTTATAATATCATTTGCATCGATGGCCTCATCCCATGTGAACTCAGCTATAAAATTAGCTAGATCCTATACCTTAATGGTTATCATCGACTGATAAACGATGTAGAATTCCCCCAACTCTATAGAACATGCTATCAACCTACTCGATTTCTTAGGTTTACGGATGACCTGCCTAAGAGGAGAGTTTGTTAAGACAACCATTGTATGGTCCTGGTCGTAGGGTTTCATCTTTATGGATTCTTGAATGAGAGCATAAACCAATTTATCCATTTTTGGATATCTCTGCTCGGCCCCTTGAAGAGCCTTGCTATTGAAATAGACTAACTTCTGGACACCCTCATCATTTTTCATAATAATTGCACTGATAGACAACTCAAACACGGCCAGGTACAAATACATATTTTCTCCCAGAATAGGCCTTGACAATAAGAGTGGGGAGTTGAGGCAGACCTTCAACTCCTGAAAGGCCTTCTCACACTCTTCACTCCATTCAAAAGCTTTTGTCAGCAACTTGAAGAATGGTAGACACTTGTCTTTGCCCTTGCCCTTAATACGAATCTATTTAGCATTGCGACTCGTCCAATAAAACTATGGATATATTTTATGGTCTTAGGAATCTTCATCTCCATCAAGGCTTTTATTTTTTTGGGGTTAGACTCTATCCCCCATTGATTGACAATAAAACCCAAGAGCTTGCCTACTTTGATTCTGAAAACACACTTTGAGGGATTCAACTTCATCCGATATTCATTCATCATGTTGAAAGTTTGGTGTAGGTCGCACACATGTGTCTTGGCCTTGAGATTATTAGTGAGCATGCCGTTAACGTATACCTCCATGGTATTTCCAATCTGATCCTCAAATATTTTATTTACCATCCTCTAGTATGTAGCCACGGTGTTCTTGAGGCCGAAGGGAATTACCTTTTATCAATACATACCTTTATTCATGATGATCGAGGTCTTCTCGACATCAGATTGATTCATGAATATCTGATTGTAACCCGAATAAGCGTCCCTAATAATTATCACCTCATGCCCCGCCATGGCATCAACCATTTGGTCTATTTTTGACTGAGGGAAGATGTCTTTGGGGCATGCCTTATTTAAGTCTGTGAAGTCCACACACATCCTCAATTTTCCATTGGCCTTTGGAATAATGACAACATTGGCTAACCCCTCTGGGTAGATAACCTCTTTGATGAAGTGAGCCTTTTCTAACTTATTCACCTCGTCTCTTATAACTTTGTATTTATCCCTGAAGTAGGTCCTTCGTCTTTATCTAACTGTCTTAGGTCCCTTGTATACATTCAATATGTGGAACATAACCTCTGGATCAATTCCCGGCATATCTTCATGACTCCAAGAAAAATGCTTTGTCTCCTCGTCAGGAGTTTAATAAATTCTTCTTTGATCTCTCTCTTTAGGGTTTTGCCGATCTGGATGATTTTTTTTGGCTCGCCCTTATTGAGGACTAACTAAAAAAAAAATCCTTACTGAGGATAGTGGATTTTACCTCCTCGATAGCTTCACCCTTTTTCAGCTTCATGTTGTCCTTGGGGTCGAGAGTGTCTATGCTGTAAGTAGTGGTGGCCCTCTCATATGCTTATCTCTCCTCAATCGAATTGAAGCATCATTCACATGCCTCGACCTAGTCACCTTGAAATTCCCCTACTCCATAATGAGTTGGTAATTATATCATCTAGTGAACAGTTGAGGGCACAACCTCAAACTCTTTGAGGTCTACTCGTACCATAATTATGTTATATGCTAAATAAACGTTCTCATCCATTACGAAGTAACTAATCTTCTTTATGAGACATCTCTGTCACGTCTCCCCCATATTAACATCCATCTCAAAATTGCCAAGGGGTGGAATTTTTCTCCAATAAAACCAGCTAGTGGTTGGTGGTATGGGACGAGTCTCTTGTTGCTAAATCCCAAGCCTTCGAAACATTCCCAGAACATTACATCGGCCAAACTGCACCCGTCGACCAGTATCCTAAGGACTTCAAACCCATGTACTCTAGTGGTGATCACCAATGGGTCATCATGTGGGGCTAGGATACCCTTGAAATCCAACTTTTAAAATCCAACTACTAGAGTGTTCATATCTACTATCTTCTTCTTCCATGGATTTGAATCAACAACGAGCGAATAGATTACTTTCGACTTCGAAATATCTTTTTCCTCTGCAACATGAGCCTTATGATCGGCTATCTCTCTACCACTACCGGCTAAACCTCCATATATCATTTTCACATCATGATAAATATAATGCAATCGACCCTTGGGATCAGTTACTTTTTGTGGTAGGTCATGGTCGGCCTCCTTATCATTATCTCATGCATCATCATCCTTATTCACTAGATTATTAGGTTTATAGTTGTCGTCTTTTCTCTTTCGGGTATCATCTCGGCCACCCCTCTTATCCACATACTATCTCAATTTCTCATTCTTCAGCATCTTTTCTATTTCATCTTTAAATGAGAAGCATTTGTCAGTGGTATGGACATGGTCTTAGTTGAATTCACACCATTTACCTCTATCCCTCTTCTGAGGAGGGGCTTTGAGCTTCTCCAGCCATCTCAAGGACCTATCATTCTTGATTGCATTCTGAAACATTTTTGGTGTGGAATTCAAAGGGGTATAGTCAACGAACTTGTCGTTCGCTGGTCTCTTCTTGTCGTCTTTGCCTTTTTACTTCTGAAACTTATTTTCATTACTTTCTCCCTTCTCATCGCCTCCCTTGGTAGCCATTGTCTCCTCCGCATTCGTGACCCTCCCGGCCATATCCAGGAGTTCATCCATGATTTTTGAAGGATCCTTGGCTAGCTTCCAGAGGAGCTTTCCTTTCGGTAGACCTCCCATCAGAGTGGTCATTACAATATTCTCTTCATAGTCTTCCACCTCCAGTTTCTCGTTGTTGAAGCGGATGACAAAGTCTCACAATGATTCATTTTTTCCTTGCTTTACATACAATAAGTGAGTGGTCTTCTTTCTCTGTTTAACCCCAAATAAGAAGTTATATATGAATGTCTCTGCAAGTTGCTTGAAGTTCTCAATCGCATTCCTTGGGAGAGAAGTTAAACACAAAAAATAACAAAGCACACTTAAGAAATAAATTTTAACCATTCTTTTAAATAGAAAAAATACTATAAGAAAAAAAATCAATTTTCATTTTTTAATCTCTTTTTGCAACTAATTATTGAAAAAAAAAGATTCTGGATTTTTTTTAAATTTTGACTTTTTTTTGTATTTTTGTGATAAACTAGTGCTAAAATTACTTTTTTACTACAAAAAATTTATATCTAATTTTTTTTACTAACTAAAAAAATAGAAAATATTATATGTTGAGTTTTTTTTTTATATATTTTTATGATTTTTTTAACTGACAAAAATGAAAAAAGTAAAAAAACTAGTCTGAAAATCCCAACTTTTTTAAAAAAAAATTGCTAAATCCGCGACAACATGATTAAGTTCACAATAAAATTTAGCATGGACTGTCAATTATTCCCTTAAAAAGTTCAATTTTAAATTTTAAAGTATAGTCTTTAAGCATGGACTGACAATTAATTTAGTAAAAGTATAACCAAAATACTCATATATAAAATAAAAATACTTTTTATTAACAAAGTCGAAGGTTTAAGAAACACTCTCGCGTTGTTTTAAATGAATACCGATTTTTAAAATTTTTTAGAACATATCGGGAAATAAAGACGAATTTAAACAGCACACAATATTAATTAAACATAATAAACTTCACCTATTCCTAGTTAAGAAATCAAGCTAGCATAATTGAAGACAAACTAAAAGTACAAGAGTTAATAATAATTCTCATTAATAAATTAATTTACAAAAATAATCGAGTCTTACAATTGATCTTAACAAAATTTCACCCATAAAAGAATAATTCTTGGCCCTCATTAAAAATATACTCTAAAAATAAAAGCATGAAAAATTATCTCTTAAAGCTCTCTATAAAATAATGCGTCCAAGGGTCCTATTTATAGGTTTAGGTGAAGGGTATTTAGATTGGTATAAAAAAACTATTTTAATAGATTAAAATGGGATTTTAAAATCCCAAAATTAATTATTAAATGGTTACTCATGAAATTTGAGTTTGCATAAAAAAATTGGACTCTTTTTTCATTGGTTGGATTTTGAGTTGGAAGTTATCTGTTTGGGATTCTTGTTTATCAAAATAAAAGAAATTATATTTGAAACTTGTCAATTAAGGGAGTTGTTTGAAGAATTTGAAAGGCTGATGGGATGTTTGGGTGTGTTTGAACGCGCTTGTGTGGGGCCAAACAGGGCCTTAATGCTTCAAAAGTCTTTTCGCCAAAAATAATGAGGGTCCTGGGACTCGAACCCAAGGCCAAAGGGTTCCTTAGTCGCACTTCAAACCAGTAGGCCTTCTCATTTATATTATTTCTTCAATAAGTTAAATACCAAACCGTTTTCCGAAATTCCTTTTTTTCATGCTTTGGTCCCAAGAGTTTGTACTTCATTCAATTCTTCCCACAATCTTCATATCTTCACAAAATGACCTCGGGTCTTCACCAAACATCAGAGGTACTGGTAAAAGTATAAAATAGCTGATATTAGTTTAAATTCAGCTTTCTAACGTTTAAGAAATTACTAATTTCTTCTTATTTTCATTTTAGACCCCTAGATTTCATAACTTTTCCATTTTAACTTGGAATTCAACGAAATTTCTGGGAGAACTTTATTTTGCCTAAATAAACATTTAAAAATTATCTTTAGGTACATGAAGTTTCTAAAATTTTGATTTCACCCCTTGGGGTTACTATAATTGCATTTTAATTCAAATTTTATCCACAATTTCATTTTTCTTTTATTTTACCAAAATAACTATAAAAAATTATTATTTATGATACAAATAAGGCCTAGATTTTGTATAAGTCATATACTCATCACAACTGTATAGTTCTGGTACCCTGAACACCAAGTTTTTTAATTCATCTTAGATGAGGTGTTCCCCACCTACAAAGAGTTCTCTGCGATGCTGGGTGTTAGCCATAATGTAGCGGTTGCAATGCCGAATTTATCACGTTTATCATGGGTGAGTTTGGACGAGTTTCTTCATATCTCCCCTTCAGTCACTCGACCACTAGTTCATGGAGGAAAAATTATCCTCTCAGCAATTAGTAACTCGGTGTGTCATAGGGATTTTTCTAACAACTTTGCCAGAGTTGTAGCCTAGGTTCTGACTGCTAAAGTTTGTTAGTAAATAATGATCGGACAATTGATCCTCAGGTAGCCGTGATAGTGGTGTGGTTATCCTACTACTATAGTCCTACGGCGGTGGTGTTAGTGGGAACTTTGAATGGCCTAGATGCCTAGAAGGAAGGTCGGACTGACTTTTTGTGGAGGAGCCTTGTCATGCTGTTCATGTGGCTTTTTGGGAAACTACGGATAGAGGCCCTACTGAGTACCCTTTATCGGGAGTTCCCAATTTTTTTCTATGTCCCTTTTTAGTTTCATCCCTTAGATAGAGAACTGGGTTAACTGGTTTATTGAGCATGGGGCCCAATGCCTTCGATGGTCTATGCCATGGTGAGGAGAATTGTAGTCAATTTTTTAGTTAGGGAAATACCGATATGTGCGATTAATTGATCTTTACCAAACTTTCTTCTATTATCCACGACGGCTCGGCACCAAGTAGGATGGGAGCTGATTGTTACACCTCGTATAATCAATTTCCTTCTGCTGAAGGACTTGATCTAGTTCTTAAGGATAATACCGTGGCTTGTATGGTAGCGTCGCCGACCGCTCACGCATCTGTCACAATCCCTGAAAGAGGATAGGTTTCTATCTAGGGATTATTTGAAATGGTTATGGAAATGAGTGTTCGGGAAGATTTTAGAAGAGTAAACTGGGATAAGATGGCTTGTCACATTTGATACCATTGAAGTAGGTGTTGTGATTTCGTCAAAAATGATAAAGTTGTATGTTAGCGCAACTGGAGAAAAAAATCAAGAATGGGACACCTGGGGGCCTCTAGGAGTAGGTAATGATGATGAGGCGGGCCCATAAAATAGTTGAGGACAAGTCTTGAGAAGCTGGTTATGTTTGTGTTTTGTGGGGAATTTATTGGGTAGATGTTTTGTAGGTTTTATGATTTTTTTCTTTTGCAAAGCTTGTTATTAGTAAAGACTGGTAGGTTGTAATGAAGTTTAGTAGGGAAGTGGTTTGTTTGACTCCCATCACTAATATTTTGTGTAACAGTCATATTCTTTAATTAAAATAGACATATTTTGCTATGACTTTTGATGAATTTTTTATTTGAACTGTCTGTACCAATCGCTAAGGAATACATAATCCTATTGCTCGTTTAAATGATGAGATGATTACCATTGTTAATGGAAGAAAAGAATAGCATTTTGTGAAAGAGAAAGGACTGCGCCCAGGTGTGTTATATGGGCTTCCTACATGCCACTATGGGTTTTGAAAAATTATGAGCTTTATTTGAAAAATTATGAGATTTATTTGAAAAGGGTGTTCTGAGAGGATCAGGTTCCACGCAGTTTTGGGTAGAGGGAAATAAAGTGTTTTTATAAGAATAGAAGGGGAGGAGAAGAGTTTTAGCGCACGAAGAATTCGAATTAAGGGTACAATTTACTGAGACGATCCAGATTTACTAGACGTGTCATTTCTAAGGCACAGAAAACAGAGTTTTTCATGGTGTCATGAAGATATGCCTGGGATAGACCCGAATTTCCTGTGCCATGAGCTTAATGTGAACAAGGAGGTAAAATCAGTAAAGCAACGAAGAAGAGTGTTCAGTCTTGAGAAGAACCAAGCTATACAGGAAGAAGTAGAGAAACTACAAAAAGCCTATTTTATTGAAGATGTCAAATATCTTGATTGGCTAGCAAATGTCGTGATGGTGAAGAAGAAAAATAATGAGTGGATGATGTGCGCAGACTTTACTGATCTTAATAAGGCATGCCCAAAGGATCATTTTCCTTTGCCCCGAATCGATCAACTGGTAGATGCTACCTCGGGGTATGAATTTTTGAGTTTCATGGATGCTTATTCCGGTTACAACCAGATTAAGATGAAACCTAAGGACAAGGAGAGTACCTCTTTTATCACCCCAAGGGGAACTTATTGTTATAATGTTATGCCTTTTGGACTTAAAAATGCAGGTGCAACATATCAGTGGCTGATGAACAAGGTGTTTGCAGAGAAAATCAGTCATAACATGGAGGTTTATGTTGACGATATGCTGAAGAAGAGCAAGAAAGCTGCTGATCATCAAGTTGACCTAGGTCAAACCATTGATTAACTAGAGAAATATCAAATGAATCTAAATCCCACCAAATGCATATTCGGAGTACGAAAATGTATGTTTCTCGGATATATTATTAACCAACAAGGAATTGAAGCGAACCCCAAAAAGATCAAGGCTCTATTGGAGCTTCGATCTCCAACCACAAAGAAGGAAGTGCAAAACCTCACAGGGTGAGTTGCAACACTTAATAGATTTGTGTCACGAGCAACAGATAGATGTCTCCCATTCTTCAAAACACTTCGAAAAACTTTTGAGTGGAATGATGAATGCAAGGAGGCCTTTCAAGAGTTGAAGAAGTATCTGGGGACACCTCCACTATTATCTAGACCAGTGATGGGAGAAAGACTATACTTGTACCTGGCAGTTTCAGAAAATGCAGTGAGCTCGGCGTTAATAAGAGTGGAGGACGGAGTACAAAAACTAATCTATTACACCAGTAAAGCTTTTCGAGGAGCAGAAATCAGATATCCAAGGCTGGAGAAGTTGGCGCAAGCACTGATTGAAGCAAGCAGAAGGATAAGGCCATACTTCCAAGCCCATACTATAGTGGTGTACACTGATATTCCATTAAGACAAGCTCTGCATAAACCGGAGAAATTAGGAAGATTGATGTACTGGGTAGTAGAACTTGGTGAATATGATATAATTTATGAGCCTAGATTGTCACTCAAAGGGCAGGCAGTAGTGGATTTTATCACAAAATTTACTTAGGAGGGTTCCTCCGATGAGTACGAGTTGAATACAGACCAACCTGTGGATGTTACAGGATCATCAAATTTAAACCCCGATCAATTTACGTCGGTGGACGAGCAGTGATAAGTACCGAAGGAGGACAAAAGGAAACATCAAATATTCCACCGAGGAACTCTGTATGACCAAGAGTTTCATAATGGAGTACCTATGTGGAATCTGTATGTAGATGGCTCTTCGTGCTCTACAGGAAGTGGAGCAGAGATTATTTTAAATAGTCCAGATGGGATTGATGTGGAATATGCACTGCGCTTTCAATTTAAGGCTTCTAATAATGAAGCCGAATATGAAGTAATGATTGTGGGTCTAAGCCTGGACAAAACCATGAAGGCAGAGCCAATCATTGTGTTCAGTGACTCCTAGTAATCGTAAATCGAATTCTAGGGGTGTATACAGCAAAAGGAGAATTAATGGTTAGGTATCATGCAAAAGCGATAGAAGTTGTATCAAGTTTTACTGCAATTCAGTTGATTAGAATACAAAGATTGGAGAATGCAAGAGAAGACGCCCTAGCTTGGTTAGCATCAGCCACATGAACCGAGCTACGAAGAATAATCCCAATAGAAATCCTGGATGGTCGGAGCATAGACGAAGATTTGATAAGTAACTTTATTGCTCTCGACTTGGGACCATCTTGGATGGATCCCATCAGGGCCTATATTGAAGAAGAAGCTTTACCAACTGATAAACTCACAACCAAGAAATTGAAGTTTAAGACTGCTCGTTATATATTGAACAATGGAATTTTGTATAGACGAGGAGTTATAGAAGGGCTACAAAGATGTATCCATCCCTCCGAAGTGAAAAGTTTGATCGAAGAGGTCCATGAAGGGTCTTGCGGAGCCCATGTGGCAAGTCGAACGCTTTTGCAAAGAATAACAACGCATGGGTATTATTGGCCGACGATGAGAGCTGATTGCGTAGCTTATGCCAAGTATTTTGATAAATGTCAACGCTTATCTTCTATCCGAAGAACTCCCCAAGCATTGTTAACACCCATCACGTTTCCATGGTCATTCGCCATGTGGGGGATAGACTTGGTCGAGCCACTTCCAATGACCAGGGGAAGGTTTAAATACCTCGTGGTTGCTATGGATTACTTTACCAAATGGGTGGAAGCTGAGCCTCTCATTAATATGACATACGATAAAGTCTGTCAATTCATTTGGAAGAATATTATCTGTAAATATGGTCTACCACATGCATTCATTACCAACCATGAAACCCAGTTTGATAACAAGGAGTTTGTTGCGTATTGTCATTAATCCAATGTACTGAAGATCCACTCTACACCGGGTCATCCCCAAAGCAATGGGACAAACAGAACGCTGCTGAATGGTTTGAAGAAACGATTAGATGATGTAAAAGAAAATTGGATTAACGAGCTACATTATGTGTTGTGGGCTTATTGTACCACACCATGAACAGCAACTGGAGAATCTCCATACATGCTGGCATTTGGTAGTGTAGCTATCATACCTACTGAATTGGGTTTACCCACGTATAGGGTGCTAAATTTCAAGTCTCCTGTCAGTGATTTGATGAGAAGATTAGACCTAGATATGCTTGAAGAAGTAAGGGAAGAAGCGGCAATCAGGAATGCAGCGTATCAACAATAAACAACTTTGTTCTATAACAAAAGAGTGAAGAAGTGTGATTTGAAGGGAGGGGATTATGTGCTGAAGAAAGTGATCCAAAAGAATAACAAACTGGCATTGACCCTACCGAGTAACAGAAGTTGTTCGTCCAGGGACATAAAGGATTGAAACCTTGGAAGGAGAAGAATTCAAGAATTCATGGAATGGAAAGAATTTGTGTAAATTTCTTCATTATGAATAAAGTGATGTTTCACCCAGTTTCTCTCTTCGTTGAATTTTTTTTTGAATATTAGTGCTACACACTACACATCAATCAATTACCACCAACTCCGGTTGGTCGGGAATCAATTACCACCAACTCCGGTTGGTCGGGAACTAATTACCACCAACTTCGGTTGGTCGGGATTCAATTACCGCCAACTCCGGTTGGTCGGCAAATAATTACCACCAACTCCGGTTGGTCGGGAATCAATTACCACAAACTCCGATTGGTTGGGAACTAATTACCACCAACTCTGGTTGGTCAGCAACTAATTACCACCAACTACGGTTGGTCGGGAATCAATTACCACCAACTCCGATTGGTCGGGAATCAATTACCACCAATCTGTTGATGTAAAAAATTAGATTATCTCTAATTTATCAATCACAGGTAAAATAAATAAGACAACAGATTTTTAAAGTGGTTCATCCTTGTAAGAATGGCCTACGTCCACTGTTTTTGTATTGCTGACTATTTACCTAGATTTCTTGATGAGTGAGTTTACCAAGAAATCCAGAGTCCCGTTCTAATGAGGAGGTTATAATGTATTTATAGCCTTGAGGCTATACATGTTAAAGGACAATGCGCTGTTATCTAGTAAACATATACATCTGTACGATAATAATGAGCATTTAATGCATAGTCGTCTCTTTGATTCTCTTGATTTGGATGCTCTGTACGCTAACTATCTCGGACCTCCTAAGATGCTCGGCACGCTTGGGTTGCTAGGGGTGCTTGATTAGCTCGGCGCCTTAAGCTCCTCGGGGAGCCTAAGATGCTCGGTATGATTGAGTTTCTTGGGGCGCTTGAGTAGCTCGGTGATAGTATGTTGTTTGTTAAAAGTGTTCGTAGGATGACACGTGTCTTCAAGTGAATGGTCCACATCAGTAGACTAAATTTGGTATCAACAGAAGCCCCCAATGTTTCATGCTTTGAGGTTGAAGAAAAGTGTGGAATATTATGCTCAAAAACTGCTCAGATTATTGGTTTTTATGGTTTTTAAGAAAATGTTCATTGTGTATAATCCCTTTTTGAGCACATAGTATCAGGCCTCATAAATATTTTGAATTTTCATGACCACTTCGATATTTCTGTCCTTTTCTTCTTTTAGCCGTCGGGAACGCAAATGTCTTTCTTTGTAATCATTGCCTTTCCCTATTCCCAAGGTAAAGTATTTAAACGTGGCAGAATCCTACCGTCTTTCACTTTTCAAATCTGTATCTTTGAACTCTTCATTTTCCCTCTGTCTTGTGCCTTCGTTCTTTCCATTGTTCATTGTCACCTGATCTCTTTTTCTCTATAAGATTTTCTTCCCTTTCTTTTATTTACTTTGTTCATCATGGTTTATCTTGTTGAGTCGCTGGAAAAATTTCGGTTTGAATTTTCAATCCCTTCTTGGGTTATTTTGGAAGAACTTTCTGAACCTTCTGATTATTTTTCTTTGGCTGAGGGACATTGGTTCCCAAGTCTTTTTATGGCCGAATATGGCTTTTCTTTTTCTCCAAATCCCCTATGTTTGGAGTTCTGCCAATATTTTGATGTTGTACCTGCAAGAATAGCTCCAAATACCTGGAGGATAGTTAATGGCATACATAGATTGAATCAACTTCATGGAACCCATTTAGGGATTCCAGAGATTATTTGCTGCTATAGATGGGTTGTCAGTGATACCACATTCTATTTAAAAACTAGGTTTTTGAATAGAGGTTTAGTTGTCAATCTTCCTGATGCCAATAGAGATTATTTTGAGCATGGGGTTGTTATGAAAAATTGGCAACACACTCCATTAAATGGAGATAATGTATATCAAGGTCCCAGGTGTCCCCCTTATGGCAATGGAATAGGTTATTTTTATTTTTTGAAATCTTGTTTTCTTCGCGTTCAATAAAATGCATCACTGATATTTGTTTTTTATTTGTTACAATTGACAGTAAAAGAAAACCTCCAAAAGAGACTGATGTCAACTTGAAGCATTTAAAACATATTTGGGATTTGTATCAATCTGTTGCTGAGGACCATATTAGATATGCTTCTTACTTGTTGCAATACAAGAGCTATACTTCATCTTTCACTGCTCGTCCTTGTCCGATGGTAGTTAACCTTGACCAAGTACCATCCTCTAAGACTAGTGTGGAAGGTTCTTCCTCTGAGTCAAGTATTCCTATCAGTGATCTAATGAAGAAGAGAAGAGCTCCTGACTTTTTTTACAAGTCTGCCTCTACTACTGTGGAGGCAAAGAAAAGTAAACAAGATGTCCCAAAAGAAGGGATAAAGACTGTAGATGTAACCCCTCTTATTGCTGCTAAGAAAATTGGCTAGAAGTCCCCGTGGCTTCGAGCAAGATTGTTTCTCTCTCTCCTCCGAGTGAGGTTATTGTCATATCACCAATAAAGACAACGTCTTTAGTTGAACACACTCCTGCTCCTCTGAGGAGGCTAAAGAAAATCTCTTCTGAGAGACTTGTTGAACCTGTCTCTCTACCTTCAAATGTTGAAGGTAGTGTTCCATCATTTGTTGCTCCGAGCTCTGCTGTGAGTTTGGTGAGATCCTGGACTATCCCCGAAGTCCAAGGTATTGAAGATACTCTTTCTCGTGAGAGAATCACTACTCTGTCTGCTCAACACATTGCCTCAGTAAGTATCTTTATCTTGACCCCTTTATTTTTTAATAATATGTTCATGTATTGACTTAAAGTGATTTATTTTTTCATCTGGTGGCGTGTTTTAATAGCATTTTAAAGAAGGATGAAGCTATCAAGGCTTCAAGCTCATCAGGAGGAGTAGAGGAAGCTTTTGTTGGGCTGACCCAATCTCTGAAAGATTCTCGTCAAAAATACGAGGAATATAAAGTTGCTTGGGAGAGGCAATTCAAATACATTGAGCTAGAAAGAGATCAAGTTGTGAATGCCTCCAAGGATTTGGAGAAGAAATTGAAGGAGTTTGAGTAGAGCAATAAAAACTTTGAACAAAACAACAAGGAGCTGGAAGTTAAGCTCAAGTCTACTGAAGAGGAAGTTGTTAAACTTCAAGATGTTGAGCGACAAAATATGGAGGTGTAAGAGAAGTTGAAGGCTGCCGACGATATCCTTAGGGAAAGGACCTCCTTGGAGAAAGCAAAAAGGAAGAAGGCAGTTAAAAAATCATTCAGTGCTGGTTGGGACAAAGGCTGGAACAAGGGTCTGGTTTCCATGTCCTCTCAAATGGAGTATGCCAGCCTCAAATATTTTAGGGATGGATGGGTTACATCCTTGCAGGAGCTGAAAGTTGCTGAGAATTCAGAATTATTATAGCAGCACACTCATGGCCCTCCTCCCTCTCCTAGAGAATAAGAAGAGGATGAAGCTACTTCAGATGAATCTTCTATGATGATTAGAGATCTAGTCCCTGCTGTTCTTATTGTTCAACCTAGTTCCGAGCAACTCCAACCAACCAGTACTTCTGCCGAGCAGCTAATTTTGCCCTCCGAGCAACCAGTCTCTTCCTCCAAACCTTCTAAGGAAGTCATAGGAAATAAGGAGAAGGTGTAGAGCTGTTTGGGTGTTTATTTTGTTGTTCTTGAATGTAACCTCAGACTTTGTATTTTCTCTTATGATGAAATAAAATTCAAACTTTGGTTGTTCATCTTGAATTTCTTCTTTTACTTGCTCTGTCTGCATCATTATTGATTCTTTTTATTTCTTCTCTTTGATAGTTTTTGGCCAGGATGGAGCTCTTATCAGTTCATGACACAGAATTAATGAAGAAATGCAATGACTATTTTAAAGCTGGTCATGCAGATCTTAATGAGGCTCAATTCATCGATATTCTTGGTTCAGATGCTTCTGAACGAGCAGTTGAAGCTTATCTATATTTAAAGTGTTTGCTCGATCGTGATGTTGCCAACAATGTGGCCTATTACGAGATGATTGAATATATATAAGGAACTATCGAGGAACTCCAACAGTAATATAAAGAATCTTCTACCCTTTTGCACCAAGGATAAGAGAAAAAATATCAATAATTGAGTGGTGACAAAGGGTATGATACATTTATTTCTGCTTATGAGAAGAAATAGAGTGTTTTGAATCTTGAGGTTGAAGAACACAGACATATCGCCAAGTTATTGGAGCAGGAGAACATTGCTTTGTGAGAGGAGATAAAATAACTGAAATCTATTGCATCCTCCTCGGGAGCCTTGGTCCCTATTAATGATGAAGGTTTCTCTTTCTTAGAGGTAGAAAATGCCAAATTACGAGATGAGTTAGAAACTTTAAAAAGGTCTATACCCTCCTCATCTACTCGTGGACGAGCAGGGTCTTCTTCTCGTGGATGAGCTAGGGTTGGTCGGGTCACCATTGAAGAAGATAGAACACACTCGGCTTTATAGAATCAGGCCTTTCAGTTGATGGTGAAGAACCAAGCTATAGCATAAATGTCTAAGAAGATTCTGAACTTCAGCGAACAACTCACTACTCAGAATTCTGCCTTTAAAAATAAGGAAATCCTAGTGAAGAATCTCCACGAGCAACTGGAGAGGTTAAATTATCAATTCCATAAACAACCCAAAGAATTTTGGATGGTTGGGTATAATGAAGACCTTTACCATCTTGATGATCGGATCCAACAATCAAATAACGAGGGGTACAAGCAAGGGTGGTTGAATGCACTCCGTGTGCTAAAATTGGAGCAGGGTCACTACTTATGGGATTATTATGACACTGTAGTGCTCAATTTTCCAGTGCCTCCTTTTAATCTTGACATCAGTTGGATTCCTGCTAGGGTGATTCCTCAATACTTAATCTCCAAGTATCTCAGCGATTACAATCTTCATGTAAACTTTGATATATCTCGCCCAGAGCACTTGCTTGATCGGCCCTCTGTAATGAATGTTAGAATGCTGAGAGATGTAAATTTTATAAATTCTCCTTATGCCTTAGATGATCCTCCTGCTGGAGTAGAGCGTGTTTCAAAGGCAGAAGGGAAAAAACCAATAGAATAGGATAATTTGTGTAATGAAGTGTATTTTTCACAGCATATATAATTCTACTTGATTTGAATGAAGAAATTTTTAGTCTTTTGCCATTTTATTTTCTTCTAAGTAATTTGCAGAATGTCCTTGTTTGTTTGGTTGTGAATATATGTACATTTTGATATGTACATTCTGTTTTCTTTTTGGAATAATAGAACTTGTCATATTTCTTGTTTGATTATAGTGACTTCTCACTCTTTGGGCCTAAGTAATGGAATGATTTGCATCCCATGTTCCTGCTTTGTTTGGTACTAACCAACTGGAGTTGATTGTAATTTATTTTCCGACCAATCGGAGTTGGTGGTAATTATTTGCCGACCAATCGGAGTTGGTGGTAATTGATTCCCGACCAATCGGAGTTTGTGGTAATTGATTCCCGACCAAACGGAGTTGGTGGTAATTATTTCCCGACCAACCGGAGTTGGTGGTAATTAGTTCCCGACCAACCGGAGTTGGCGGTAATTAATTCTCGACCAACCGGAGTTGGTGGTAATTGATTCTAGACCAACCGGAGTTAGTGGGATTAATTCCCGACCAACCGGAGTTGGTGGTAATTGATTCCCGACTAACTGGAGTTGGTGGTAATTAGTTTCCGACCAATCGGAGTTGGTGGTAATTAGTTACCGACCAACCAAAGTTGGTGGTAATTGATTCCCTACCAACCAGAGTTGGTGGTAATTGATTCCCGACCAACTGGAGTTGGTGGTATTTATTTGCCGACCAACCAGAGTTGGTGGTCATTAATTCTCGACCAACCGGAGTTGGTGGTAATTAGTTCCTGACCAATCGAAGTTGGTGGTAATTAGTTCCCGACCAACCGGAGTTGGTGGTAATTGATTCCCAACCAACCGTAGTTGGTGGTAATTATTTGCCGACCAATCAGAGTTGGTGGTAATTGATTCCCGACCAATCGGAGTTGGTGGTAATTAATTGATGTGTAGTGTGTAGCAAACTCCGGAGTTGGTGGTAATTGATTCCCGACCAACCGGAGTTGGTGGTAATTGATTCTCGACCAACCGGAGTTGGTGGTAATTGATTCCCGACCAATCGGAGTTGGTGGTAATTGATTCTTGTCTAACCGGAGTTGGTGGTAATTGATTCTCGACCAACCGGAGTTGGTGGTAATTAGTTCCCGACCAACCAGAGTTGGTGGTAATTATTTCTCGACCAATCTGAGTTGGTGGTAATTAGTTCCTGACCAACCAGAGTTGGTGGTAATTGATTCCCGACCAACCGGAGTTGGTGGTAATTATTTACCGACCAACCAGAGTTGGTGGTAATTGATTTCTGACCAACCGGAGTTGGCGGTAATTGATTCCCGAATAACTTGTAACACCCCGCCTAATTAAATACCGGGTGATCAGTCATTTATTAAATTAACATCAAGGTGAGCGGTTGGTTCATTCTCAGCATCAATGTCGTAAAATAATATTTCCAATTTGAACACCCTAAGTAATTAAGCTAAGTGTCAAAACCATTTAAAACCTCATTTTTCCTTTACTAAATACCAATATAAACCATTTTAATACCCAATAATTAAGAATTACATAAATACTAGCAATTTACACACAAGAATTAAACCATCTATATAATCCAAACCAAGTTTAAGAACCATAAATGAAATCATCCTGACAAGAGTTAACTCCCAAGGAGTATTGAATACCGAAAATATAAATGAACATAAATCTTTGACAAGATCTAAATGCAATAGGATATCGAGCAACACATACCCTAACTATGAAGATCTAAAGTAGGAACTGATTCAATGACGAAGTCGTCTAAATCAAGGGCCTGCAACTCCCACATAAGCTGCAACACGTCCAATCCAAAGAACCTAAGCATGACTCCCCTGTGGTTGGGCACCTGTAATACATACATATATATACAATAGAGAAAGAAATGATAGAAAACATGTCAGAGCCCGAGTGTAAAACAGTTTTAAAAATAGTTTAGCAAGTATTTAAAATGCTTACCGGCTAATATCACAATCATGTTAGTATGCGACACTCTCTTGAGAATCCTCATCTCTCATCTAGTGTGCACTCCTACCGTACCTCTAGGACATCCTAGTTATAGTTCTCACGCTAACTTGATTATTCAAATGTATCCATTCTTTATAGCCCAAATTATTCCCACGTATTAACCTTATTGGTATTAAGATTTGAGTCTCTTCTCATCTAAGAGTGAGAGTTCATTATAGAGGCTTTGATGACAGTCTTCCTCACTAACTTTGTTTTCGAGAATGACATACAGATAATCCACCTCTAGTTCGACGGGGAGAACCTCCTCCATGCCATATAATAGAGAATAAGGTGTAACCCCAGTGGCTGTTCTAATAGAGGTGCAGTAGGACCAACGGTAATATGGGATTCGATCGGCCTAGTCTCTTTCGCTTTCATTCATCTTGTTGATGATGGTTTTAAGGCTCTTGTTTGTGGCTTCAACAGTGTCACTATTTTGGGGTCGGTAGGGAGAAGAATTGTATCTCTTGATTTCATACTTGCCAACTAATTATGTAACCTAAGCCTCGAAATGGAGTCCATTGTCAGGTATCAACACATAGGGAACTCCATAGCGACATATGACATTCTTTCTGATAAACTTGACCACTTTTTTTGTATTCAGTACCGAGTATGACTCAGCTTCAACCAACTTCATGAAGTCAACAGTGGTGACCATGATAAATTCATTCTTATTCGAAGCTTTGGGTTGACCTTTCCTATGATGTGTATGCCTCAGGTAGAGAATGGCCAGGGAGAGGTCCTGTTGTACAACTCTTGAGGAGGCAAGTGTTAGAGGTTGGCAAACTATTGGCATTTGAGGCATCTTCGAATATAGGTAGTACAGTCTTGGATTATAGTAGTCTAATAGTACCCTTGACGGATGGTTTTCGTGGCAAGCATATGACTATTCATGTTGTTCCATCATTCCCCACTGTGGATTTTCTCCATCATTCCCTCAATCTCAACCCCTTCTATGCAATGCAAATGGATTCTGTTGGAGTTTCTCCTAAAAAGTGATTTTTCGCAGATGATGTACTGGTCAGTGAGTTTGTGAAGGGTCTCATGGTCTTTCTAATTTACATCTCGTGGATACCTATCATGCTTAAAAAGGCAAAAAATGTCATAGGTACATAATCCGTCCATGTCGGGGTCTTCTTCGATGACAATCTTGATATGACAACAGTGAGTGGGCGTAACTTATTTTTGAACCAGGAAAGGGGCCATTATTATTCCTTTAGGCAATTCAACCATGGAGGCCAGGGTTAATAATGCATCAACTAGCTTATTCTTCAAGTGAGGAAGGTAATGGAAGGTGACATCTTTGAATTAGGAGGCAAGTTATTCTAGGTGGGCGTGGATGGGTAGGAGATTTTCATCTTTAACTTTCTATTTTCTGAGGTTTTGACCGATAATGAGGGTAGAGTCTCCATGGATTTCCATGTGATTTATTCCTTTATCGAGGGAAATCTTAAGACCTACGATGCATGCCTTGTATTTTGTCATGTTATGGGTTAAAAGGAAGTCTATCTTGATGATAATGAGTGTGTGAGAGTCATCAGGGGAGATCAGGAGTATCCCAATGCCATATCATTTCTTGTTGGAATCTTCATTGAAGATGATGTCCTCTTAAGAGGTGCAGAGGATGTCTTCATT
Source organism: Sambucus nigra (assembly GCA_949130495.1). Lineage (NCBI taxonomy): Eukaryota > Viridiplantae > Streptophyta > Magnoliopsida > Dipsacales > Adoxaceae > Sambucus > Sambucus nigra. Next base: position 400,312,786 of record OX422208.1, read on the forward strand.
TGGAAATTTGGAGACCTAAACCTCGGTACCTTTTATGGGATGATAGAAAAGGTACTAAAAAAGTCCCTCCCCTTCATAGCATTTTGTGTGACATACATAATATCGAACTCGGCTAGCAACATTAACCAACATGCCATTCATCTTGACAGAGTGAGTTTCCCTACTAGGTATTTCATGAGGTCTTTTCGGGATACTAGCCTGATGGGAAATGCAAGCAGATAGTGTCAAAATTTCTATGTGATTCAGACTAAGGTGACACATTCTTTCTCCAAGACGGTGTAGTTTACTTCGTACCCGGATAGCTTTCAACTAGCGTAGTAGAATGCTCTTTACTTGCGAGATTCTTCAATGTATTAGGCATGTAAAGACCATGCTGTGGTATTAGTGACAGTCAAGTATAGAAGGGATGGAGACAAGGCCGCAAAGGCATGAGCACTAAAGTTCAGGTGAGGTATCACTTGATCTGATCGAAGGATTCTTGGCACTACTCATTTCAAAATTTGGTTGAGTTTTTTAGAGAAGTTTGAAAATGGGTTCCCAGATAGAGGTCAGTTGGCTGATGAATCGAGCGATATATTGCATCTTACCCAGGAATGCTCGTACTTCTTTTTTTATTATGGTTGTTGGCCTCTGAAATATGGCTTTTAGTTTGGCGGGATCTTCTTCAATTCCTTTCTCACTGACCATGAATCCAAGGAGTTTTCCTTTGCTGATGTTGAAGACACATTTCTGTGGGTTAAGCCGCATCTGTTACCATCGTAGTCATTCGAAGAATTTTCTTAAGGTGAGGATGTGATATTCTCGAGTATTGGACTTGATGATTATGTCGTTAACATATACCTTGACTTCTTTATGGATGAGGTCATGCATAATGGTTATAGAAGCCCTTTTGTAGGTAATCCTGACATTTTTTAGAATAAATGACATGACAGTGTAATAGAAGGTTCCCCAAGGGAGGGTGATGAATGTAATTTTCTCCTAGTGGTTTGGGTGCATTTTAATCTGTCTTTAGTCGACAAATCCATCAACAAACGACTTGAGGGAGTGGTTGGTTGTATTGTCCACGATCATGTCGATCTTGGGGAGAGGGTGATAATCCTTTAGGGATGCTTTGTTTTGATCTGGATAGTCGATGCACATGAAGACTTTCCCTCCTGATTTCGGCATGGGGATGATATTTCCAAGCCATATGGGGTATTTGACTATGCGAATGAAACCCATGTTCATCTATTTAACTACCTTTTTTGTGCTTGAGGGATAATTCTATTCGGAGCTTCCTCGGTTTCTACTTGATAGGTTTGATTTCTAGGAATATGGGGATCGCATGCTGAGCTATCTCTAGATTAATGTCGGGCATGTCTTTAAGAGACCATGCAAAGACGTCTACAACCTCTTTTAGAAGGTCTTTGAATTATTACCAATCATAATCGTTGAGGGTGGACCATATCCTAATCTCATGCTTGTGGCTACTAGAATCGAGATTAATAACAACAGTATCAACATCATTAGTTTAAATGTGGTTATGTTGTTTATTATTTTCCTTATTTAGACCTGTTAAGAATTATTCATTTACAAAATCATCATCATCATCATCATCAAAAGTTTGATTATAATCAATACAATTATTGTAAGGCACGATAAGATACTTAAAATCTTCGTTTATTTCATTGTTAAGGAATACTACATTGAGAACCTCATTAAAAGAGGCCTTGTTTACATTGATATCATAAATAAAAGAAACATCGATAAGTGTGGAGGTTTCTTGAATGGGGTGGATAGCAAGGTTTAGATGTGCGTAGGAAAGTTGGACCGAAATGGTGTTCCAGTCAAGGGGAGGTTCTTTAGTAGTTGTAATCTTTACGGACAAGTTTGACTGTGCAACTTCTTATTGAAATATACAGAGACTCATCCCCAGGGTTTGTAGGTCATATGACTCCTCAATGTCACTGCCCTCATAGTTTGCAGTGTCTTCCATGGTCTTGTCGATTAGAGGTTTTATCTCGTTCTCCCATTCCTCACACCAGGTGTTGTCGTCTTGGAAGAAGATCTTCATTCCTATCTTCACCATTTTTATAATGGGGTCATGCCATGGCTTAAAAAATCTGTAAAAGGGGAAGTCTTCGCCCTCAAATTTTCCGTTTGAGCTTTTAAAGTCATCACCCCAATCGGTGGCAATGATGTAGTCCTATTAAGAGTAAACAATGCATTCGACAACTTCCATGTCTTTATCAAATAGGTCTTCCCACTCAGTGAGGAGGTGCAGGAATGATGGGACCAAATGTCCCAGGAGTTTCAAGGTCATGAGAAACTCAGGGATGCTGCATACTTTTTCTTTCTGGTGAAACATATTTGACATCGTCTGCATGACATCATCCAGGATGATTTGTTCTTCGGTTACCACCAATTAGTCTGATTCTCGAGCCCATTTTTTGGCTTTAATAAATAGGCCATTGAACCTCTCATAGTCAATGGTCATCTCTGTGGGTAGTTTCATTTCAAACCTCCAAAGTTAATCTAGTACTATAGTCATTTCAATGCCTCCCCCCATAATCGGGTGCTGATGGAAATATAGGCTCGTATTAGGAGAGACAGAGCTTTATTAGAAAATCTTGTAGGTTATAGGACAAAGGATGAGTAAACTTTGAGGGGTTTGGGTGAGATTGTAGGTATGTCGGGTATTTTGGCAGGAATAATTTCGGTACACGGGTCAAATTTGGGGTTGCTTTCAAGGAAGATGCATTTGCTCTAGTTATGTGTGCTGGGAGAAGGTTATGAGTGGTGTTAAGTTTAGGTTTAGCCGAAAGAGTGACAATTCCTCGGTCTATAAGGCCTCGAATTACATTTATGAGGTGAAAGCATTGGTTAATGGTGTGGCTTTCAATTCGGCAAAAGTAGCAGTGAGCATCCTATTTGAATTTTTTCGGGAGAGGATGTGGGAATGGTCGAGGTTCCAATGTTTTGATAAGGTTTCGGTATTGCAGAGCTTGGTATAACTTTAAGATTGGAGCATCGACTTCAGTGTATTCTATTCTGACAGGATTATAGAAAATTTTAGTTTCCCAAGAAGTGGAAGGTTAAGATATATTATTGATGGTAGAGATTGACGCATTGGCAGGCTTGTCATACTTTCGCTGTGTAAACTATATGATCAACTTTTTCAATTTAGACTTTACTTTGGTAACCCCTTCTTTAATTTCCACACCATCCTCTGAGAGGGATCTGGAGTGTGGGTAGTACTATCCTCCCATTAATGATCGGATATGGGGTAGGAAGTTCTTCTTCACTATACTCACTTGTTCTTCCTCTGAGGGCCTGATGTTCATAATGGTGGCTTTCTTTATCCATCTCCCGGTGAAAATATAGAATGATTCTCTGGGTTTTTCCTTGAAAAACTCTAAATCTCGATGCGTGACCCCCCGATCTTCATTTTATATGTATTGGGACATGAATTCCCTATCTTCATCCTCCTAAATACGGATTCTGGATTCTTTGAGAGACAAGAACCATCAGAGAGCATTCTCTTATAAGGTTTGTTGAAATAATTGGGCCATTATTTCTTTTGAAACTCTAAGAAGGGTCATGGATAAGTGATATTTTCGTATATGCATAATTGGGGGCCCACTACCTATGAACTTCTCTATGTTTGACATTTTAAACTTTTTTAGTAATTTAGCCTTAGGATAGGGAGACATGTGGGTGTAGTCCATGTAGTTTTCGTAGATTTTAACTAGGTAAAAAGAAATTCCCAGTAGCTTGAGGTCTTCCTTGACCTTATTCAGTTCTTGTTCTTTAGGATCCATAAACACTGGAGAATTATCCCTTGACTGGGCAAGGTTCAGAATTAGGAGTCGAGCGGGAGGAAGCCCATTTAAAGAGGGACAATCAGGGTGTGTTGGTACTCCCTTGAGGCCCAAGAAAGTTTGGGGGTAGGTGGGACCATGGAACGAGGGAAGATGACTTTAGGTTAGTGAGCTTTGGGAGTTTGGGCCCCATGTCTTTGCATCTATTAGAGATCATATTGAAGGTTATTAATATTGGCGCTGATTTGGGCAAGCGTGGCCATCAGATATGGCTGAATATATGGTCCTTGGTATGCATTCTCCATGAAAAACTTGTGGAGTTAGATCTCAAATTCACTGAAATAAGTAGAGGAAGCGATATATATTTGGGGTGGTTTATTGGAAGACAAAAGCCAATAGAGAGTTCGGCCAAGATATTGGTGTTTGATCAACCTAAGAGGGAAAAATGATTTAGTTAATTTTTGGAGGAAAAAGGAATTTTTTTTATCCTAAAAAGGGGGAAAATATATTTTTTGATATTTTTATTTTGAAAAGAGGGGAAAGGGAGAATCCTTATTATGCTTATTATTATTGAGTTTCACTTGTACTATGTTTACCTAAATGCAAGGAAAATGCCGAATAAGAACATAGCATGAGGAAAAGATATGGTATAAGATGTAAGACATAATTTAACGTGTTTCTAGGCTTACGGACATGGTCCTATTTTAAAAATGGGTAAAATAGCACGGAAATTTAGGTAGCAGGGTGAACCTGAATATCAAAAAAGTTTTGCATAGTAACCGACAAGATAATTATGAGTGACCTAAGACAGATGCCTATATAAGGTTTATGCATTTGGTGAGTTAGTGGAAGGCTTCCCTCATTTGGCATGATTTTCACGATATACCTCTTGCCTATAAGGGCGATCATTCATCGATACGTGTGGATAAGCCATTTGATATACTTTAGTGTACGTGAATTGTCTCACAGTAAACCTCATGGGGACGGTACATGTGAGAGAAAATTCGATATACTCGATGTACGTGAATGAGTTCCCTACTATATACCTCCCATCATGAGTTCGGTCAAGAGGTACAATGCGTGGGGAATCGTTCGATAGACATCAAAGATACGAGTCCAATGGAAGGTGAGAATCATATCGCTTAAGTTAACCGTACCCTATAGGACCAACAACCATCATGAAGTGACCCCGTGTATAGGACAAACTTTTGGTTAATATTTCCATGCTCTGGTGATGTAGTGTGCCAAAATGCATGAGTTTTGATTAGTATCTTGTGGAGATTTTTTTTTCTTGATAAGTAAAAGGAGTACTACCACTATGAGAGAGAACATATAAATATCATGAGATAAAAGTAAAGATAGCTAGTATATACATGGAGCATGGGAACTATACAAAGCATGGTAACAAAGTGTGAAGCATGTGAATATATAAGTGAGTGAGAAATGTGCAGAGTGACATATGAGCTGAGTATGCTAGTGAGACTAATCATGGATTATTTTTAACTAGCATGTGAGATGTGTAAGTGAGCATGGAGATAAGTGAGGAAAGGTGAGGGTGTGTGCTAGTGAAGCTAAACATGGATAATCTACAAGTGGTGTGTGGAGCATGTAAGTAGAGGTGAGGCTATATACAAGTGCATGTGCGTGAAATGAGCATGGAGAATATATGCAAGTGAGTGTAACGTGGAACATGGTGAGCATGTACAAGTAAGTGAAGTGTGATATATACATGAGCAAAGAGAATGGTGGAGATAAGCATGAGATAAGAAAGTAAGCATGGGAGTAAGGAGAACATACAAGTGGAGGCATATGTTCGCATGTAGAAAAATGAGTAAAGAAGTAACACCCATGTGAAAATAGAATCTAGTCCTCTAGAACGTCCCTAGCGTAATTTCCACTGTGGTCATCCGGGTTGGATTCCTCCGAAGCAGACCCAAACCTGATCTTGGAACGAGGTTAGAAGGAGGAAAGGAGGTCCTCCTATATCTCTCCATTTTTTTCCATGTGCATATCGATGATTCGAGGATATAGAAATCCTCTTTTTTACACTCGATTCGGCATCTTTGCGATCTTCCACGGATATAAAAAATTTCGTCATCAAATGGGGATAACACAAAGAGATGGAATCGCCAACCTATTTTTCTTAAAATAGGCTAAAGAACTTGGTCACCTCAAGAGAACGACATTAAGGTCATACTAAAACATGCGAAAACCAAGTGAATCAGAGGTTTGGGGACTAAGTTACGGAATGGGATAGTGTTAGGCACCCGTTCCTCCCTTTTAATCTCTCATGGGTTATGTTAATTTTCACCTTTTTTCTCCATGATGTGTGTGTGCGTGTGTATAATATAAATAATGGGAGGGTGGAATTATCCGACTCGCATCATGGAATGGACACAACGGACTCATCCATAGGAGTGCACCCGAAAATAATAAAAAAAATCTGATGCACGTGTTTGTCGAATCACGAATCGCTATGAAAGAGTTAAGTGCATGTCGGACGAAGCATAAATATGTAGGAGTCAAAGAGTCACAAAATAGATATGATAGGATAAAAAAGATATAAAATTAAAAGGCGGGACTCAAATATTGGGATTGTACCAAGACGCCTGCGTAACCCAAGGGGCATTAAAGTCCATTAGTTTGAAAATAGCATACGAGTGGGGTTCAACCCATAAATCCCAGATGCAGGACTCCTCTTTGAGTGCTTTTGAAGTAAAATGTGTTCAAGTGTGAGAAAATGGAAGTCTTACGTTTGGAATTTATGAATAAAACTATAATTTTGTCTTTTTTGAGTTTTCATGAAAATAAGTTGTGTGCAATACTAATAATAAAAATAAATATTATTTGATGTGAGATAATGAAACAAAAATATAAAATATCACAAAATGAGAAAAAAGCGAATAATAACACTTGAAGGAATAAACTAGAAGAGGGGTGAGGAATGAACCTCCTTGTATATCTTTGTTACTAAATTTAGAATATATATAAGCGGTGTTTTTAGTGTTATGAAGGTAATATGATAGGTTGAAGTGGAAGACTAAGTGTGGTAAGAAAGTGAGGTAGGGAAATGTTGGAAAATGGACTTTTTTGGTAATGAGAAGACTCTCATTTCGAGAAAATATTTGATGACTCCTTAAAAGAAACTTACCTCAGGGGTGAGGTCATGATCCCATCATACAGTGCCATTTAGGAACTTCCCTGAACAATCTATCATCATATTCCTTGCCTCGTTTGGAAAGGAAAGTACACCCTACCATTAGACAGGAGGTTTGGGGTTCCCATAGGCAGTCCGAAATGAACTTTTTCATAAAAATGAGCATAAAATGCAAACATTAAGCCTGAATCGTGCACAGCCAGGATCATTGCAAAGGGAATTCATATTTATTGAAGAATAATGATCCATTCCCATGTCCGAGAGTTAACCAAAGTCAAATGGGTCTCGAAAGCGCCTGAAGGTCTCTAGATAGGGGATTTTGGTGGACAACGGGTCATTCATGCAAACCGTGAGTTCGATTTGCGCATGGCATGGAATAATGGAAAGGGAATTTAGAGACCTTAGATATTTGATTGAGCTTTGCTCGATTTGGAGAGTTTACCAAGGTCAAATGGGTCCCGAAAGTGCCCGATTTCTCTTCTATGTAAAATAGATCATTCGTGTGTATCGTGAGGTCGATTCCCCATAGAACAGACCATTGGTTAGGATATTCATATCCCTTCAAGGTTTTATTGAGCTTTACTTAGTTAAGAGAGTTAACCAGAGTCAAACAGGGTCTGGGAGCGCCCGGTGGACTTCAAATCAGAATTCGAAGTAAAACTGATCTTTTATCTAAACCGTGAGGCCAATTCGCTCATTGCATTCACCGTTGGAAAGGGGATTAGGACCTATTGGAGGTTTTATTGAGATTCTCTCATCTCGGAGAGTTGATCAGAGTCAAATTTGGCCTGAGAATAACCTGTTGCCTTTAGATAAGTACTCAGGATATGACCTAGGGTTTATTGTGAGCTAATGAGTGTTAGGGTCCGAAAGAGGTTCTTAGGGGGCTCCTGAGATGAGGTGTCTAAACCTCCACAACAAGATTTTGCCCTTATCCTATATCTCACCATCACCGAAACAGGGGCTATGTTATCCCAACATATCAAAGAATCCCGCAAAGAGAGGGTTATCTTCTATGCTAGCCAAAAGCTGTCAGGTAAGAGGTAAACTATACTGTATTGTAAAACACGTATGTTGCTTTAGCTCGGGTCATGCATAAGCTTCGGCACTACATGATTACATTCCCTATTAAACTGGTGTCCCGAATGGGTCCAATGAAATAAATATTAGATAAGTTTTCCTTATCGGGTCGCATGACCCGATGGTTGATGTTATTGATTGAATTCGACATCTCGTATGTTACGTGGAAGGATAAGAAATGAAGATCCATTTCTGACGACCTTGACAATAATTTCATGGGGGAGCTTAATTTTGTATTTTTGAATTCCCAAACAAAGACATTCTCTATACCTCTCATGAAGATCTCAGATAATTGATGTTCTTCACTAGAGCTGCTAACAAGAAAGGATACGACATTGGGACACTCCTTATCACTCCTCACAATTCTCACACTCCCATCTCCATCAAGGAAGAGTTCCTTTTCGCTAACATGACGGAATATGAAACATTTACTGTAGGGATCAATATTGCCCTCGGGAGAGGAATCAAGTGCATTGATATTAATGGAGACTCATTTCTCATCGTGTGGTTCTAAAAAAATAGAAAGTCTAAGACGAGACTCCTACCCTTCCATTCTCACCTCGAAGGGCTAGCCTCCTATTTTGAAGATGTCACCTTACACTACCTCACTCATTTAAGAAATAGCCTAGCCAATATATTGACAACCTTAGACCCTATGGTTGACATGCCCGCGGGGATAATAATGCCCCCTTCCTAATCGAGATCAGGCAGCACCAACTCAGTGCTAACACATCGAGCTTATAATAAAAGAATATTCGGCCATAGCTAAATTATGGTATTATAACACCTGGAACGTCCTCAAGCATGGTAGTATCCATATGACACTGATAAGAAAGACCATACCACCCTTCACATGTTAGTTGCTCAGTACATCATCTGTGATAAGGCACTTTTCAAGAGTAATTTAAAGGGAACCCACTTGCATTGAATAATAGTGCTAGGGTCGAAGACATGATGCAGAAGATTCACAGCGGGAAAATTAGACCCAACATTAATGTTCATATGCTTACCAAGAAAGTCATTCATTAAGGAGATTACTGGACCACAATGGTTCAATACTATGATACTTACGTTAGAAGATTCCTTAAATGCTAATAGTTTGCCAACCATCAACATTTGCCTCCCTAGGAGTTGTACAACATGACTTCTACCCAACCCTTCTCCACTTGGGGCATAGGAATCATCGGGAAAGTTACTTCTAAGGCATCAAACGGGCGTGAAAATTCATCCTTGTCGCCATTGATTACTTTAGAAAGTGAATTGAAGTTGAGTCATACATAGTGTTAAATGCAACGAAAGTATCCAAGTTCATCAGAAAAAACATCATCTTTCGCTATGGAGTTCCTCATGAGATTGTATCAGACATTGGGTTTTATTTCAAAACATAGGTCACAAAAATAGTTGATTATTATTGAATCCAAAGGCAAAAGTCCTCTCCCTATCGACATCAAACCAATTGGGGATATCGAAGCCACCAACAGAAGCCTCAAGTCCAATATCAGCAAAATGATTGAAAGTTATAGAGACTAGGAAGACTGAATACCATACGTACTTTGGGGCTAGTGTAAATCTATCAGAATACCCACTAGGACTACCCTTTATTAACAACTATATGGCATGGAGTTAATTGAAAAACTGTTACTAAAGCCGTTTAATACAAGATTAAACTATTTAAGTAACTTCGAACTGTTTTTTTTGGAAACTATTTTCTTTAAATCAAATCAGGTAAATCACAAGATATGTTTTTAAAAAATGCACCAGATCAGTTTAAGTTTTGTTAACAAGTTTTGAAAAACAAAACTGAGACAGTTTAAATCAGCACACTATTAAGAATGAGATGAGGAGATGTAGAAAGATTAATGACAAGAGATTTTTAACATGGTAAAACCTCACCTAATTGAGAAAACATCCACGGTGACTTCTAAGTCACAAAGCAAAAATCCACTAAAACAAAATATATCAGTTACAAACTATATACCATACATGCACACAAATCAGTCCTATACAAGTTTAGGAATGTACCCACTGGTTTCCTTCTAACATCTCTGCAGTTATGATTGTTGATGTGGCTCTCCCAGTTTGCTAACTTCCACTTTGTTCCAGTCTTTACATCAAATCTTGTTTCAATATCTTATTACCAACACTTTCAGTGTTGTAGTATGTAAATTTTTGTGATGGTGCTCTAACACATGCATCCACACACTCACACTTATATATACAAACAGTCCTAGAAAATTACAAATCAGATCTATATGCGGTGATTTTCAATTTCTCTCTTCTTAGGAAAGTAAAACCTTATTTGACCTTTAAAATGATCCCGGAATCCATGGCTATCTTTCTTGGAAGAAGATTCAAGATCTTAATCAATTTCAGGGTTTTGAAAATATTTTTAAAATTGAAAACTGCCAAGTGTGATTCCAACTAGGTCAAAGATCTTGTTTCCAAAGAACTAGAAACATAAAATGATTTTATTGATTTTGAAGATGAAAACATTTACAGAATATAATCAACAAAAGATTTCTCAAGAAGAGAAACTAAGAATACAGATCTAAGTGTAATATAACATAAAATGACTAGATCTATGATTTCTATGAAACAAAAATACAGATCTAACCTAATGTTTAAGTTGGACACAAGATCTTAAAACCAAGAGGTTAAACCACAAATAGATTTCAAACCAACACAAGAATAACTCTCAAACACTTAGGTTTGGTGTTTGGTATAAAAGGTTTTAGAACAATGGATTAGGTTTTGAAACTGGGTATGGACAAATTAGGGTTTCTAACTCTCTCTCTCTGGTTTTTCTCTCTTCTCTCTTCTCACTCGAATTAAACGAAGTGGAAAAAGTCTCTCAAACGCTGAGGGTAAGGCTCCTTATATAGGAGGCTGAGAAGGATCGTGAAGATAGTTCAAAATCAAGGACTGGGATTTGGTCTTCCCATATTGACTTTGATCCAACGGTGAGATAAAAGCGGTTGGTTAAAATGCTTCTGATTAGATGATAAGGGTTACACAGGGATAGGAATTGGACACATGCAGAACGTTGATAAAATCAATCCAAGGACTGAGATTGAACAATGGCTTTGAATCTTAAAGGAAACACAAAATGAACCGATATCAGCATGACTGGGTTAAGGCAGCAATTGGCTTTCACATGCACGTCTAAAATTAATTCCACAGCTTCCCTTATAGTCTCAAGCGCTTTTGGATCCTACCCATCTCAACTTTCAGGCATAAAACCATTAAACAAGAAATTACAGAATAACCCCAAAAGCTTTTTAATCCAATTTTAAATATGAAAAAAATCCTTTTAAAAATCATTAAAACTTCCCAAAAAATTAATATAATTTTTTTAAGGGAAATTAACACACTCAACACACATACAGACAAATTATTGAAATATATGACCAAAGTATTCAATCCTCATGTGTGTGAGTGTTTGTGAATATACCTTCAAAAAAATTTAAACAAGAGGAATGAAGATTAGAGTCTGAGGCTTTTTGGATTCTAGGGAATGGACTCAATTTTATCACTATTTTCAAACTAGATGAGCACTTATACAATGTAGACTCAAGTGAGTCAAGAGTATAAGGTGCTTCAATCTCCCCCTTTGTAAATATGAGACAAAATATCCTTTGAGTCATCTTGGACTCATAGGGCAACAAAGATTTAAGCAAAACCTATTCCTATACAAAAATTTTATCTACCCATTTCCTACAAAAAAATTTACATAACTCAACTAATTACAAATCAATACGCTATTACATCTGTTGAGAATAACTGTACTGAATCATGCAAATAATCACTAAGATCAAGTTTTTAGAATATGTGCAGAAAAAAAAACTCATAAGACTCAAATTTCTCTCCCATTTTGTCTCAAATAAACAAAGGGAAAAACTATAAGACAAAGAGTTTATTTAACACCAACCCTACCTATTGATTTACTCAAAGTAATAAATCTATTGTAATCCAAAGTTTGGTAAACATATCTGCGAGTTGCAAATCAGTAGGAAGATAATTGATTTCTAATTCCTTAGTCTCAACTAATTCGCATATAAAGTGATGTCTAATTTTTATGTGTTTTGTTCGCTAGTGTTGAATAGGATTTTTAGAGTATTGATCACGCTTTGATTATCACAATAGAGATGTAGTTGTTCCTCTTTAATACCATAATTACTTAGCATTTGCTTAAGCCAAAGTAAATGATCACAACAACTTCCAACGGCTATGTATTCTGATTCAGATGTTGATAAAGAAGTGCAGTTTTGTTTCTTACTACTCCAACCTACCAAATTATTACCAATATAGTAACATGCTCCTAATATTCTCTTACTATCATCAGTACACCCTGCCCAATCGTCATCAGTGTATCCTATTATAGTGCTATGAGTATCATTGGTGTACCAAAGTCCTAAATTTAAAGTGTCGTTTATGTAATTATTGATTCTTTTAACACAAACTAAATGGATCTCTTTAGGATTGTTTTGATAACGGGCACACACACAAACAACGTACATAATATCAGGATGCGAGGCAGTAAGGTATAGCAAGGTTCCTATCATACTACGATATATTGTAGGGTCTACGGATTTACCACTCTCATCCTTAGATAGTTTGACCGTAGTACTCATGGGAGTTTTAGCATCTTTTGCACTCTCAAGTCCGAATTTTTTAACAATCTCTAAAGCATATTTAGATTGCGACACAAATAATCCTTCTGAATTCTGTTTGACTCGAAGGCCCAAGAAAAATTATAACTCCCCCGTAAGAGACATTTGAAATTCTTTATGCATAATTTCAGAGAAAGATTTAACCTCTGAGGGGGAAGTTGATCCAAAAATTATATCAGAACATAAACTTGAGCTATAATAATATATTTGTCAAAATGTTTGACACAAAGGGTTTGATCATTTACACCTCTCTTGAAACCTTTATCAAAAAGAAAATTGGAAAGGCGTTCATACCAGGCTCTTGGCTCTTGTTTTAGGCCATACAAAGCCTTTTTAAGACGAAAGACATGATTTGGATATTTAGGGCAATGAACCCTTTTGGTTTTTGGATATTTAGGGTCACTGAACCCTTTTGGTTGTTCTACATAGGTCTCCTCAGTAAATATTACATTAAGGAAGGAAGATTTGACATCCATTTGGTAAAGCGTAAAATGTAAGTAGCAAGCTATGGCAAAGAGAAGACGAACAAATTCTAAGCGAGTAACAGGAGAAAAAGTCTCGTTAAAATCTATTCCTTCAATTTATGAGTATCCTTGAGCAACTAATCTGGCTTTATTTCTAATGATTATCCCACTTTCATCAGATTTACTTTTAAATTTCCAACGTGTGCCAATAACCTTTTTGTGATTAGGCCTAGGTACAAGATACCAAACATCATGAATGATAAATTGAAGAAGTTCTTCCTGCATTGCAGAAATCCAATGAGAATCATTAAATGCATCATTTATATTCTTTGGTTCCACAAGGAAAACAAAACATGCATAATGAGCATAGTTTCTTAATTGAGATCTTGTACATACATGTTCGCTAGGGTTACCAACAACGTTATTTATGGGATGATCTTTAGAAACCCAGTTAGGTACTTCAGGTGTCTTAATTGGTAAAGAATCATCTATTTTAGGAGAGTTATTTTCTAAAACATTTTCAGACTCTTCCACAATAGTTGGTTCTCCAGTCTTACTCTCTATAGTAGTGTCACTTACAATAACGTTTATGGATTCCATTAAGGTCTTAGTGATAAGGTTATAGACACGGTATGCTCGACTATTAGGAGAATATCCTAGAAAAATAGATTTATCTCCACGAGTCTCAAATTTTGATAAGTGTTCTCTATCTTTGCAAAAATAACACGTACTACCAAAGGTTTTAAGATACTTAAGATCGGGCTTCTTCCCATACCATAGTTCGTAAGGAGTTTGTTTAGAATTCTTTCTATGATAGACCCTATTGATAATGTGACACGTAGTTCGAATAGATTCTACCCAAAAATATTTAGGTAAACACTTGGCATGAATCATAACACGTGCCATCTCTTGAAGGGTACGATTCTTTCTCTCAGCAATACCATTTTGTTGAGGAGTTTTAGGAGCACTAAATTCGTGTTTGTAACCATTATAGTCACAATACTCGATAACACCAATATCTATGAATTATCCACCTCTATCACTATGAATTATATTTACTTGAGTGTCTTTCTCATTTTCAATTAGAAGTAAAATCTTCAAAAAGGTTTAGAAAGTGTCAGACTTTTGCTTTAAGAAAGCTACCCAACTAAATCTGGTGAAGTCATCAACCATAACAAGAATGTAACTGTGTCCACAGAGACTAACAATTCGAGAAGGACCCATTAGGTCCATATGGATAAGCTCCAAGGATTTAGAGGTAAGAATATCTCTAACTTTCTTATAAGGTTCCTTAACAATTTTTCCTTCCTGACATGATCAACATACAATATTAGAAATAGGTTTGATCTTAGGAATACCTCTAACTATTTCTTGTGAAGACAATCTACTAAGATTTTCATAATTTATATGACCCATTTGATTATGCCATATCTCATTGTCATCCATTCTGGCAATGTTTCAGACCTCAGTACTGTTCTGGACAGTATAAAAATTGCTAGGAGTCGTGAGCCCTATAATTATGCACTCACCTTTTTCATTTAAAATTTTGCAATTATTCTTTGAAAAGGTGACATTATGATTTGAGTCACAAAATTGCGAGATACTAAGTAGATTATTCTTAAGACCTTTTACTAGAAGAACATTTTCAAGTAAAGGTAATCCTTCTTATTGGAGGTTCCTTTATCAATGATTTGAGATGATACACCATCACTAAAAAAACTTTTCCTCCAGCAAAGCTGGTTTTGTTAAAAAATTTGGTATCATCTCTAATCATGTGCTTTGAGCATCCAGATTCTAAATACCAACCAGAGGGAGTGTGTTCATCTTTTAAAGTAGTAATCACAATGTTACACTTCATCTGGGGTATTAGCTCATCTTTTCTAACCCAAACAACTCTTGTTTTCATTTTGCGCTTATTTTCTCTCATTTGATAAAATTTGCGAGCATTAGATTTTTGTTGAAAAATGTTTTGCGCATGCGGTTGAATTTTATGAAAAGTATGAGAATTTTGTTTAGAAAAGTGCTAGGAACCCTTCTTGGGAATGATCTTTTAGGTTTGGTCTTTCTCTTTCTATAGTTAGAGTTTTTGTCTTGTTGTTTAGGGAGAACATAATTATTACGACTTCTCCTAGAATAGTTAAAGTATAGTACAGAGGAGTATTATAGATAGGGTTGACTAAACGTCTAGAGTAGAAACCTTCAAAGTGATGACCATATAAGTCACAGTAAGAGCAATATAAATTGCTCAAGGATGGTATCTCCTTGGGAAAGTCTCTAAACATAGGCTTCATGGAATTTTGGGGTTGAACCTTATTCCTATGAGGTACAGTTTGAAAGGCAGAATCACTCTTCCTAGTCGGGGGGAAAACATACTTAGCCTTAGGTGAACTTTCACACTTAGAGCAACTTGATTCCCCAATATGAAACTTTGATTCTTTTTCATTAAACTCATTTTTCAGAGAATGAAAATCTGGACAAGTTTCTATAGGTCTTTTGCCTCCTAACACAAACTTAATTGGTTCAAAGTTTTTAGTTTGTGTCTTCAAATTAGGGCAAAACCCAAATCCAGTTCGATCATCAAAATTGGTTTTTGAATCAGCATCAAAACCATCAAAACAGTTTGAATTATTTTCAAATTTTGCAAATTTTTTGAAAAGTGTTGTTGTCCTCTCTTTGGATTGTTCCAATTCTAATAATGTCCCTTTATATTTTTTCTCTAGAGTTTCACTTTCTACAATTAAATTCTTTAATTTTTTATCAAAAATTTTGACTTCGTTTTCATGAGTTAGACATTGGGTAGTATACTCTTCAGCATTAAGTTTAACCATCAAATTTAAGTCATCTAGTTTCTTAGTGAGATCTTTCACTATCTTCTCTAGTCTAGTATTTTCGTGAGAGTTTTCGCATAAATAGTGTGAATGTCAGGGAGGTCTTCAGTGTTCGAATCACTAAGTGTAGTGTGTGAAGTGAACCCTAAGGATTCAATTCTTAAACTCACGCACCTATTGACACCGTCATTATTGTTTTCCCTTTAAATCACACACCCCGTGGTAGAAATAACAATATTCTCGGAAATTAAAATATCTAAACCAGTAGCAACATGATTCATAACAACAGAAGTAAAGCTATTATCATCATTCTCATACATATGCATATCATCATTATAGATTATCTTATCAAAGAAATACATGCAAGGATAAAAAACATCAGATGATTCAGGTTCCTCATTTTCAGAATCACTTGAATCATCCCATGTTTTGCAAATGTTAGCCCTAGTATGTTTATTGGTAGTATTCAGTTTCACTTTACAGTCTTGTGCTATGTGTCCTAGCTTTCCACATCTAAAACATTCAATGTTCTTGAAGTCTTTGTTGGGTCTTATGTCCTTGTGATGTTTGCTTCACCTTTTTCAGGAGGTTTGTAGTTAGACTCAGTTGGATAATTTGGTTTGCCTTATCTATTTGCCAATTTATTTCTAAATTTGATAATTTTCTTAAACTGTTTGACATCAGGGAAATTTGATTATCCAAACTGTCTATATCACATTCCTCATCATAATCATCAGTAGGAATATTAAGCTTAGGTTTCATCATCTTAGAGGAAAAACTCAAGTTGGAACTAGTCTGTTTCCTATGGGACTGGGTCATTTGTTTCTTAAATTCTAATTCCATTTCCGCAGTTCTTAATTTACTACTGAGTAATTCAGGAGTGAGATTTTGGTCACACATTTCCTCAATAGCATATATTTTGTTGTCAAAATTCTGTGGTAATGATCTTCGAATTTTAGATACAATTTCATGTATGTCATATGTTATCCCATTAGCATGCAATTTGGTTACAATGTCAGTCAGTTTCATGTAAAAATCATCAAAGGATTTAGAGTCTGACATAATTAGAGAGTTATATTCCTGGACAAGCATTTGAGTTTTCGCAGCCTAACTCTAGTGTCACCTTCATGTATAGTGATCAGTGTATCCTAAGCTTCCTTAGAAGTGGCACAAGATGAGATCTTTTTGAACCCATGTTCATTTATGGACATAAAGATGGCATTCTTGCCTTTGTTATTGTTTCGAGAAGTTTTATTCTCTTCTTGTGTGAATTCACTTAATGCTTTCTTAATCCTCTCATTACTTCCTTCAGTGGCTGGTTTTGGACAATTTCCCAGAAATCATCTCCCAAGGTTCCTTGTATGAAAGCAACCATTCTTACCCTCCAGTAAGCAAAGTTGTATCCATCAAAGAGTGGGGGTCTGGTCAAGTTGCCAAATCTTTCATTTTTCTCGTCCATTGTTTTGATTTCAAGAAAACAGTTTCAGAAACACAAGATCTTTTTTTTAATATTTCCAAAGCTCTGATACCAATTTACAAACTGTTACTAAAGCCATTAATACAAGATTAAACTAGTTAAGCAACTCCGAACTGTTTTTTTTGGAAACTCTTTTCTTTAAATCAATTCAGGTTAATCACAAGATGTATTATTAAAAAATGCATGAGATCAGTTTAAGATTTGTTAACAAGTTTTGAAAAACAAAACGTACACAGTTTAAATTAGTACACTATTAAAAATGAGATGAGGGGATGTAGATAGATTAATGACAAGAGATTTTTAATGTGGTAAAACCTCACCCAACTGAGGAAACATCGACGGTGACTTCTAAGTCACAAACCAAAAATCCACTAAAACAAAATATATCAGTTACAAACTATATAACACACATGCACACAAATCAGTCCTATAAAAGTTTAGGAATGTACCCACTGGTTTTCTTCTAACTTCTCTGCAGTTCTGATTGTTGATGTCGCTCTCCCAGTTTGCTAACTTCCACTTTGTTCCAGTATTTACGTCGACTCTTGTTTCAAGATCTTATTACCAACACTTTCAGTGTTGTAGTGTGTAAGTGTTTGTGATGGTGCTCTAACAAATTCATGCACACACTCACGCTTATTTATACAAACAGTCCTAACAAATTACAAATCAGATCTGTATGCTGTAATTTTCAAGTTCTCTCTTCTTAGGAAAGTAAAACCTTATTTGACCTTTAAAATGATCCCGGAATCCACGACTATCTTGCTTGTAAGACGATTCAAGATCTTAATCAATTTCAGGTTTTTGAAAATATTTTTGAAATTGAAAACCGTCAAGTGTGATTCTAACTAGGTCAAAGGTCTTATTTCCAGAGAACTAGAAACAGAAAATGGTTTTGTTGATTTTGAAGATGAAAACATTTACAAAAAATAATCGACAAAATATTTCTCAAGACGAGAAACTAAGAATGCAGGTCTAAGTGTAATATAACATAAAATGACCAGATCTATGATTTCTGTGAAACATAAATACAGATCTAACCTAATGTTTAAGTTGGACACAAGATCTTAAAACCAAGAGGTTAAACCATGAGGTTAAACCACGAAACAACTTTCAAACCAACACAATAATAACTCTCAAATAATCAGGGTTGGTATTTGGTATAAAAGGTTTTAGAATAATGGATTAGGGTTTGAAACTGGGTATGGACGAATTAGGGTTTCTAACTCTCTCTCTGGTTTTTCTCTCTTCTCTCTCTTCTCTCTTCTCACTCGAATTAAACGAAGTGGCAAAAGTCTCTCAAAGGTTGAGGGTAAGGCTTCTTATATAGGAGGCTGAGAAGGATTGAGAAGATAGTTCAAAGTCAAGGGTTGGGATTTGGTCTTCCCAAATAGACTTTGATCCAACGGTGAGATAAAAGCGATTGGTTCAAATAATTCTGATTGGATGATAAGGGTTACACAGGGATTGGAATTGGACTTGGACGCATGCATAACATTGATAAAATCAATCCAAGGACTGAGATTGAAAAACAGTTTTGTGTCTTAAAGGAAATACAAAATGAACCGATATCAGCATGACAGGTGTATTGGCTTTCACACGCGCGTCTAAAATTAATTACACATCTTCCCTTATAGTCTTAAGCGCTTTCAGATCCTATCGATCTCAACTTTCAGGCATAAAACCATTAAACCATAAATTACAGAATGACCCCAAAAGCTTTTTAATTCAATTTTAATTATGAAGAAATGATTTTTAAAATCATTAAAATTTCCCAAAAAATTAATAGAAAAAGTTTTAAGGGAAATTAACACACTCAACACACATACAAACAAATTAATGCAATATATGACCAAAGTATGCAATCCTAATGTGTGTGAGTGTTTTTGAATATACCTTCAACCAATTTTAAATAAGAGGAATGGAGATTAGAGTCTGAGGCGTTTTGGATTCTAGGGAATGGACTCAATTTTGTCACTATTTCCAAACTAGATGAGCACTTATACAATGTAGACTCAAGTGAGTCAAGAGTATAAGGTGCTTCAATCTCCCCCTTTGGAAATATGAGACAAAATATCCTTTGAGTCATCTTGGACTCGTAGGGCAACAAAAATTTAAGGAAAAATGTATTCCTATACAAAAATTCTATCTACCCATTTCCTAGAAAAAAATTTCATAACTCAACTAATTACAAATCAATACCCTATTACATCTGTTGAGAATAACTGTACTGAATCATGCAAATAATCACTAAGATCAAGTTTTTAGAATATGTACAGAAAAAAAACTCATAAGACTCAAATTTCTCCCCCATTTTGTCTCAAATAGACAAAGGGAAAAACCATGCAAGACAAAGAGTTTATTTAGCACCAACCATACTTATCGATTTACGCAAAGTAGTAAATCTATTGTAATCCAAAGGTTTGGTAAACATATCTGCGAGTTGCAAATCAGTAGGAAGATAATTGATTTCTAATTCCTTAGTCTCAACTAATTCGCATATAAAGTGATGTCTAATTTTTATGTGTTTTGTTCGCGAGTGTTGAACAGGATTTTTAGAGATACTGATCACAATTTGCTTATCACAATAGAGATGTAGTTGTTCCTCTTTAATATCATAACCACTTAGCATTTTCTTAAGCCAAAGTAATTGAGCACATCAACTTCCAGCAGCTATGTATTCAGATTCAGCTGTTGATAAAGAAGTGTAGTTTTTTTTCTTACTACTCCAACCTACCAAATTATTACAAATATAGTAACATGCTCCTGATCTGCTCTTACTATCATCAGTACACCCTGCCCAATCGGCATCAGTGTATCCTATTATAGTGCTAGGAGTATCATTGCTATACCAAAGTCCTAAATTTAGAATGCCTTTTATGTATTTAATGATTCTTATAACACAAACTAAATGGCTCTCTTTAGGATTGTTTTGATAACAGGCACACACGCAAACATCGTACATAATATCAGGATGCGAGGTAGTAAGGTATATCAAGGTTCCTATCATACTACGATATAGAGTAGGGTCTACGGATTTACCACTCTCATTCTTAGATAGTTTGACCGTAGTACTCATGGAAGTTTTAGCATCTTTTGCACTCTCAAGTCCGATTTTTTTAACAATCTCTAAAGCATATTTAGATTGCGACACAAATAATCCTTCTGAATTCTGTTTGACTTAAAGACCCAAGAAAAATTGTAACTCCCCTATAAGAGACATTTGAAATTATTTATGCATAATTTCAGAGAAATATTTAACCTCTGAGGGGGAAGTTGATCCAAAAATGATATCGTCAACATAAACTTGAGCTATAGTAATATGTTTGTCAAAATGTTTTACAAAAAGGGTTTGATCATTCACACCTCCCTTGAAACCTTTGTCTAAGAGAAAATTGGAAAGGCGCTCATACCAGGCTCTTAGCGCTTATTTTAGGCCATACAAAGCCTTTTTAAGACGAAAGACATGATTTGGATATTTAGGGTCAATGAACCCTTTTTGTTGTTCTACATAGGCCTCCTCATAAAATATTCCATTAAGGAAGGTAGATTTGACATCCATTTGGTAAAGCGTAAAATGTAAGTAGCATGCTATGGCAAAGAGAATACGAATAGATTCTAAGCGAGTAACAGGAGCAAAAGTCTCGTTAAAATCTATTACTTTAATTTGAGAGTATCATTGAGCAACTAATATGGCTTTGTTTCTAATGATTATCCCACTTTCATCAGATTTATTTTTAAATATCCAATGTGTGCCAATAACCTTTTTGTGATTGGGCCTAGGTACAAGATACCAAACATCATGAATCAAAAATTGAAGAAGTTCTTCTTGCATTGCAGAAATCCAATGAGGATCATTCGCTGTATCATTTACATTCTTTGGTTCCACAAGGGAAACAAAACATGCATAATGAGCATAGTTTCTTAATGAGATCTTGAACGTACATGTTCGCTAGGGTTACCAACAACGTTATTTATGGGATGATCTTTAGAAACCCAGTTAGGTACTTCAGGTGTCTAAATTGACAAAGAATCATCTATTTCTGGAGAGTCATTTTTTAAAACATTTACAGACTCTTCCACAATAGTTGGTTCTCCAGTCTTACTCTCTATAGTAGTGTTACTTACAATAACGTTTATGGATTCCATTAAGGTCTTAGTGTGAAGATTATAGACACGGTATGCTCTACTATTAGGAGAATATCCTAGAAAAATAGAACCTATCGGGGACCCAAGAGGGAAGTTCATGACCAATAGGAGCTGGCACTACATCATAAAGAAAATTATGTCAGGTGGTGTCTCTATGATCACAGACCTCGATGGACAGGAGATTATGCATCCAGTAAATTTAGATCGTCTTAAGAAATTTTACCTCTAGTTCGAATTCTCGTCCTGCTATGACTTTTATCACTTCCCTTCTATCTCATAGAGTTATATAGGCAGCCCATAAAAATACCTTGGGAACGGTCCTTCTTCTTTCACAAAATGCTATTATTTTCTCCTACCGGGAAAATTAGTCTCTTTCATTATTTAAATGAGGAAATGGATTATTATGCCATAGCGATCGGTATAGATTGTTCAAAAAATGAAATTTATCAAAGGCAGAATAAAATATGTCAAAATCATCATCATCTTTATTTAAGAAAAAGTATTCCAGTTACATGACACATTAGCGATAAGAACGAGAAATAATAAAACACTTTACAAATTCCTCAAACTTAACCTATACAATAAACCCACATATTGCCAAAACCTTTCCCGCTATATTCCCTATAAGACTTGCTTTAACTTTCTGATGGACCCACCTCATCATTATTTCTAGTCCCCAAAGGACCCTAGGAATCCTAATCAAGACTACCCTTCCATCTCGCTCCATGTGACAGTATGACTTGATTAACTTGGATAAAATCACAATGCCATCCTCTAGAACATCAAACATCATAAGATACCTTTGTCTGGTCTTCTCATCACAGAACTCATAACTACCTTCTTCCATAACTATTTTAAATGATCCCCGAGTATAATCGCAGTCTCCTCGATAGACTGAGACAGATATGTAGACGATCGGAGGATCTATCACAACGATCCTAAAATCATTCTTAGAGATTCAGTCAAATCTTCTATAAGAAACAAGTTGGTTATACAAGGAGGAACAATCGCCTCCCAACCTACTTTATGAAATTTTTTCCAAGGAAACTAAAAGGAATATAGTTACTAAATAGGCTCAGGTCGCCCTACCATGGCACCTACTAGTGAAGATGTTTATCCCCATGATACATAAGCCAACTCACCAAGTTCTCCATAGATGGGACAAAGTTCTAAACGGATCATTTGAAGAAGTTAGGAACACTCGTTAGAAGGTAATTATGGGGAGATGCCAAGTGTAGTCTCTTCGATAACCACATCAATAGTATTAGTGGGATTCCCCATAAAAATTTGGCCCAACCTTCTTTCTAGGCACCCAGTCTATTCAGAGTCTTTGCTAATATTATGGTAGTAGGATTACAGTGATGAGACATCTATATAACAATTGTGGTCACCTCAGGATCCGTCATCATATCACCCATTACTAAAAGAAACTCGACCTTCAACCCAGAGACACAGCACTAGCAAAGCCATTATTGGTATAGTCTCTTTAACATACCAAATTCGTTACCATCGGGAGAACAATACTTTCTAAACACTCAAGTTAAGTCTTAAATTCTTCAACAATGGGAACCGCCATTTCAAGAAGATAAGAAGGTTTGGAAATAGAAAGGAAATTGAAGTGTGGTGATGAAACTCCCTAACAAGCTCCTTTTTATACCCAAAATCACTCACAAAAAACAAAGAGCTCTTCCTTCAATTTCAAAACTTTTCCCAATTACACCCAAGTGTAGAAGGAGTACAATAAAGTCTAGAAACATGATTTGGACCTAACTAGTTTGTCTATAAGTAGGCCAAGGGGTATGCCGATAGGCATCCCCCTATTTTTGGAAATTTTCTACTTTCCCCCCTTGCATGCATCTTACCAATAAAGACCCTTTTTTGTCAGAGATAACCTGCTTGCAAGAGTTTTACGAGTGTTTCCTTCTAAAAAGAAAAATACTCGCATGTTTCTTATACTTACCTTTGGAATAAATAAAACCTGATAAAAAAAATTCAAGTTCATGCAGAATATGTCATTTAACTCACGACGAATCAAAAAAATGAAGAAGGCATCTTATAAATATTTTTCATCATGCTTAAATTTTTTAGGTACAAAATAAAAGAGGAAAGAAGATAAAAAAATATTAAAACATTTTGTTGAGACATAGCAACCCGGACTTTCCAAAATCCTGTAATCTAAAACTGCTATTTCAAGCACTTCGGTGAATGCACTTCCCCCGACGGTAAGCAGTAGATCCCCCCACTCCCAGAACCAGAGATCTCCTCAGAAATGGCTAGTGACACCAAAGAAGACCTGGCATTTTTACTCACGTGATCAAACACCAAAGACATCCAGTCTTAAATGTCCTTTAGGCCTGATGTCAATACATGAACAGTCCAAAAAAGAATAAATCCAACAAAAAGGATCACGTCAATATTAGGAAAGAAGATCGGAAATAAAATACAAAGTAGAAAGAGGAAGTCATGCCTATATCTAGAGAAACTCCTCGAGAAGGGGTGTGAAATAGTTTATATCTTCCATAGGGTTATGAGGCGCTGAGATAACCTCCCACCACCCAATTGAATGTGGTAATAAGGAGGGGAAAGGTGTTGGACATGCGCATCCTCTATCATCGTCGCTACGCCACCCACCGAGCTAAGAGCGAAAGGTACCAGAGAACTAGTACCCCTCCTTGGTCCTACTGTTGGTGGAGGCATTCCCTAAACATCATAAATGGATGCCGACACCAACCAATTGGTCGTGAAGTCTAAATAATCACATCTTACCATTGTGTTCGTAATGAGCATATAGGGTTCTCCCACCTACACCGTCGTTTTTGCCTCTTCTGACATCTCCTTCACATGTCTCATGAACTCAGAGTACACTTATGGTGGAACCTCCACCTTACCCTCCATCACTTGCCTCACTGCCCTCTCCCTAGGGTACTAGACATGCTTGAACTCAAGCTATATTAACCTCCGAATCGGGGCATGTATGCATGTAACCTCTACAGCCCTCGAGGACAGATGCCAAGAGTAGAATGTCACCTGTCCCTAAGTAAAGTCAAGTCATCAAAAATCTAAAAGTTGCAAACAAAACATATAATTCAAAAGGAGAAATGAAAAAATTAAATCTGAACATAATCGCTCGTCAAAGCATTCAACACTGCCCGCACATTCTTCAAAACTAAAAACTCCTTCGATTTCCTCCACCGATACATCTTCGGGAAGTTCTCTGCCTCACTCACCCTCAAGGAAAATAACGGAACATTGTGGCCAGTTATCTCATAGAACCACGTCTGAAAAAAGAGATGAAAAATATCAAGAAGAAAAAAATGAGAAAGACAATTAGAAAATAAAGAAACCTATAAATTACCTCCTAAAAGTACGTGGCCCCCGTAAAAGTATGTCAGAGACACCGACGAAAAGAATTGAGAGAAGAATAAAGGGATGCCAACGTAAAGCTCCCCCAATTATAGAGTTTAATCTCTTATATGATCCTCAAATAAAGGAAAAACCATAAATGGATAACATCGCCACTCATTGCCACCACAAAACACCCCAACAATAGCGACATAAACAGATGCGCTGCCTGCACCACATGTTGTATATTGGTCTCATAGATATGTTTAGAGAATAAGGTATCATTCAACACCAATATCCTTATTTAATCCCCAAAAATGATCCAATAAATATCTCTTAGGTCAGCTCAAACTTTGACCTCAGAAATGCAAAAAGTTCTTTCCACCACGATCTGGTGACCCTCGCACTTGAGCCCAGCCAAATGATGAACATCTATGGGTGTCACTTTAATATCACAAAAACCGATGTTAAATGTGTGAACACCCAATCCTAGGATCCCTTAAGAACCTCCTTAGGTCCCTAACACTCACTAATTCACCGTAAATCCTAAGTCATACTCCAACTACCGATCTATAGGCCACCTGGTGCTCCCGGGATCCGTTTGACTCCTATTAACTTTATCACGTGAGCAGTAGTTTAATGAGTATTTGAAAGTATCTGAATTACATTTTCAACAGTCCACCCCATTCATAAATTCACCATATGGTACGGACAAACGATCTATTTTACCCCAAAAAATGATTTGGAAGCCATCGGGAGCTCCCGAGCCTCGTTTGAATCTGATGAACTCTTCATCTCGAGAAAAGCTGAATGAATCTATAAAGGTTTCTGAATACCATTTTCAATGGTCCACCCCATGTGCAAATCAGCCTTACGGTATGGACAAGTGATCCATTTTACTCCGAAGGGTCACCGAGAACTTTTAGGCCCCATTTAACTTTGGTCAACTCTTAAAACTGAACGAAGCTCAATGAAATCTCAAAGGTCTTTGAACACCCTTTCCAACTATCCATCCCACTGTTTTGCTTTGAAAATTTCCATCTAGTTACCAATGGGCACTTCTTAGCCCCGTTTAATTTCGATCAACTCTTCAAATCGGGAGTGCTTCAATGGATATTAAAGGGCTCTGAATACCCTTTCCAACGATCTATCCCGTGCATGATTCTGACTTACGATTCGCATTTTATGACTATTTTTTGAAACATCTATCTCAGACTACGAAATGGCACTCCCATGACCCTACCTATTGATAGTATGTCTAGAGTTCTATACCGATGGGCAGATCAAGAATCGTACTGATAAATAGAAGCCAGGACCTCACTTTGAAAAGCACCCCTAAGCCCAGAACATCCCTTTTAGCAATTCAAAGAACTTTCTCTCGAATTTAAAGCTGTTTCGATCCTAAAAAAAACATTTTCCATATTACTTCCATCATTTTCATACTCCATTTAGTAAATTCTCACCCATCTCCTCATACCACCATCACCTCGTTGTGAGATCAGCTTATTTACAATCAAGATCCACTTCACGTCTTCATAAGGATGTCCAATTCTCCATCCTTCTCGTTCAATTCTCTTATTTTAGCATTAGTTTCTTTATTTATACTTCAGCGATTTATTTCATTACATCACATACCTTAATCTCAAACCTTTATTATTATTATTATTATTATTATTATTATTATTATTATTATTATTATTATTATTATTATTATTATTATTATTATTATTATTATTATTATTATTATTATTATTATTATTATTATTATTATTATTATTATTATTATTATTATTATTTATACATACTTTATTTTCATAAAAAAAGGGTTTACCTATAAATTCCAAAATTGGGATTGTCACTACATATTCTCACACTTAAAGTATGTTTATCTCGACACACAATATAAGAGAAATTCTCCGTTTGGATTTATGGGTTAAACCCCACCCTATATTATTTTCTAACTACATGCACTTTGATGACCCTTGGGATACGTAGGCATCTTGGGTCCCCCCTTGTACACATTTATTTCCTTGTTTTTATTATATATATTCTTAATGGATTTTATATGCTTGTATGCTTGTGTATTGTCCGATATATACATTCGTTCTTCTATAACGACTTGTGAATCGGTAAGGATGACCTCACTCCCTCCTTCTCCATAAACCAAGTTGAGTGATTCCATTCTCCACTTATATTATGCATATAAGCACACATTTCACGGAGTTTAATGGGAGAATATTAACACATGCCCATAAGAGACCGAAAGGGCGAGATGGCTTCCTAACACCTACCCATTTTGTAACTTAGTCCCCGAACCTTTAAACTACTTGATTTGTCAAGCATCAGTATTGTCCTTGATCTCGTTCTCTCGAGACGACAACATTTCCTTTTCCTGTTTTGTGTAAAATAGGTTAAAAACTCTATCACTACATGTAACCCCACATCGACGACGGTCGAGCGCCCCGAGAAAGGATGCAATCTCGTGTGCATGCCAAAAAAGAGGGGAATCTCTCCTAGGATCCTCCTCGGGATGGAAACAGTGGCGACTCTGTTGGGGACTATTTTAAGAGGACTAGAGTTAATTTCTTCATGGGTATTATTCTTTTCTGCATATGTGCATATGCACCTACCTGTATGTTTACTTTTATCCTCTATTTAACTTTTTGTGTATATCTACCTCATGTTTATACCACTTTTCACTCACTTGTACACTTCACACACTTACACTTAGCTTCACTTTCTACTCATATGCATCGATCGCCACTTAGAATATCAATGATTAGGCTTCAGTATCACACACCTACACTTCCCACACTTGTATATATATCCATGTATAGTCTTACTACCACACACACTCACTTGTATATATTCCCATGTCACTCACTCACATATATTCATGCGTATTGTAGTCTCCATGCTAGATTTACTTTTCATAATACTCGTATATGCTCCTTTATTAGTATAGTACTCCCTTTACTCATCGTGAAAATAAAAATACTCTCTCCATAATATGCAAATTAAGACCCATGCATTTTTGCACACTACATCACTAAGAGCATGGATATATTTACCAAACTTTTGTCCCGTACTGGGGGTCACTTGTGATGGGCACTGGTCCAGTGGGTCGTAGTTAGCCTAAGCGATATGACTCTCACCTTCCATTGGCCTCATACCTTCGACGTATATCGAATGATTCCCTTCGCATTGTACTTCTTGATTGAACTTACAACGGGAAGTATATAGCATGGAATTCATTCATGTACATCGAGTATATCGCATTCTCTATCACAGGTACTATCCCCACGAGGTATATAGTGAGGTAATTCACATACACTCAGGTATATCAAATGGCTTGTCCACACATATCGATGAATTATTTCCCTTATAGGCAAGAAATGTATCATGGAAGTCATGCCAAAGGGTACACTAACCCAATAAGTTCATAAACCTCATGTAGGGAACTCATATTTAGTTTGTCAATCACCCTACGAAACTCTATCAAAATTCTAGGCATACCGCCTAAATTTTCACATTATTTCACCTTTTTTAAAATAGGACCCTTTTCGTGAGACTATAAACAAGTTAAACTGTGTCCTACATATTTTTAAACCCTATTTTCCCAGGCTCAGTTCCCGTCCGACCTTTTTCTGCATTTAGAAAAACTTAATACAAGTGAAAACCTAATAATAACACTAATAATAATCATGCTGAGATCTTTCTCCTTTTTCCCTCCTTTTTCAAAAACCAAATATACCAAAAATATTTTTTCTCCTCCTTCAAAAATACCAAAATATTTCTCCCTCCTTTCAAAAATAAAATTGAACCATTTTCCATCAGGTCGATCGCATACTTGATTTTTGGCCTGACTCCCAATTAGCTTCGGTCTTCCTTCAAACTGCCCCGAGAAGATTCGTTTGGGAACCATTAAAATGGAGGTGATAATAGGCACCTGTCCATCTAGACGAACAGAGAAGATTCGTTTCTTTGTAATGGATAAAAATGTCCATTCATCTTATAATATAAGCATGGGAAGAGTAGGGCTAAAGAAGTTCTATGCAGTACCATCTACTGTATATCAGTGTCTAAAATTTCCTACCAATTTTGGTGTGGGCATTGTGAAAGGTGATCAGAAAGTAGGTCGGGAGTGCTACTATTCTTCTACTGAGTAAGAATACTTGGAAGAAATAAAGAATAAAACCACTACCTACCAAGTGGATACTCCTGAGCTTGATGAAGAATCTGAGGTTGAAACCTTAGATCCATGAGAAGAAACAGAGATGGTAAAGGAATAAATTGTGGAAGCAACTGAAAATATTGTGTTAGATGAGGATAAACCATAACGCCCCACTCAAATAAGGATAACATTGGATCATGTTCTTAAACAGGAACTAGTTAGATTCCTTAAACAGAGAAAGCATGAATTTTCCTGGAGTCATGAAGACATGCCTGGGATATATCCTAATTTCCTTTGTCATGAGCTCAATGTAAACAAAGATGTTAAATCAGTCAAATGAAGGTGAAGAGTATTCAACCCTAAGAAGAACCGGGCCATACATGAAGAGGTCGAAAAGCTTAATAAATACACGTTTATTAATTAAGTGAAATACCCATACTATTTGGCCAATGTCGTTATGGTCAAAAAGAAAAACAACAAGCGAAGAATATGTGTAGACTTTACGGATTTAAATTAAGCATGCCCAAAGTATCACTTTCCTTTGCCTTGAATAAATCAGCTCGTGGATGCTACATTAGGACATGAGCTTCTCAGCTTTATGGATTCTTATTCTAGTTATAACCAGATAAAAATGAAGCCTGGGGATAGGGAAAGCACTTCTTTCATCACTCCCCGAGGAATATATTGTTATAATGTTATGACTTTTGGTTTGAAAAATGCAGGTGAAACATATCAAAGGCTGGTCAACAAGGTGTTTGAGTAATAGATAGGTAAGAATATGGAAGTCTACGTAGATGATATGCTTACAAAAAGTAAAAAGTCATCCGATCACGTTACCGACCTTAGCCAGACTTTTTATTAACTTGAGAAGCACCAGATGAAGCTGAATCCGACCAAATGTGTTTTTGGGGTGCAAGAGGGAATGTTCCTCGGGTACATAGTAAATCAAAGGGGAATTGAATCAAATTCATACAAGATCAACGAACTAATTGAAATTCAATCTCCGACTTTTAAAAAGGATGTGCAAAGACTAACTAGACGAGTAGAAGCCTTGAACAGATTCATGTCCCGAGCTACAGATATATATTTGTCATTCTTCAAGGTGCTCAGAAAAAGCTTTAAATGGAATGAAGAATTTGAAAAATCTTTTAGGGAATTAAAAACGTATTTGGGGTCACCTTTATTTCTCTCCCAATCAATCACAGGTGAAAAGTTGTACCTATACTTAACAGTTTCTGAATCGGCAGTAAGATCAGTATTGATTCGAGAAGAGAATGGAGTTCAAAAACCCGTCTACTATACCATTAAGGCTTTAAGATGAGCATAAATCAGATATCCTTGTTTGGAGAAATTGGCATTGGCATTGATTTAAGCATCTAGATGCATGAAACCCTATTTTTAATCCCATACAATCATAATTTACACTGATATGCCTCTAAGGCAAGCTTTGCATAAACTAGAGAAATATGGTAGATTAATGTATTGGGCTGTGGAATTGGGGGAGTATGATATCATATATGAACCAAGGTCTTCTCTAAAAGACCAAGCAGTGGAATATTTCATAACAGAGTTCGCCTACTCTGAGGTCCCCGAGTAGCAAAGTGATCAAAAAGAACAAAAATCAGAGGAAGGTAATGTTACCAAAAAATCTCCCGAAGAACTTTCTTCAGAAAAATCGAGTGAGAACCTATTAGAATCTTCTTCTCGAACACAGGAGATGACCAGGAAGTATGAAGAGGCAAATAGAAAAGTATTCCACTATGAGAGTTTGACAGATCAAGCATTCGATAACAACGTCCCCGTATGGAACTTATATGTTGATGGGTCATCTTGTTCAACCAGTAGTGGAGTAAGTATAATACTTAACACTCCTGATGGTATTTATGGATGTAAAAAACTAGATTTGATCTAATTAATTAATCATAGATAAATATGAATAAAGAAATAAGACAAAGGATTTTTAAAGTGGTTCAGCCTTAATAAAATGGCCTACGTCCACTATCTTGTATTGCTAGGTGCTTTGCCTTAGTATTGATTATGTTCGCTTACATAGCTTACCCCGTTATGAGGGTATTATAATGTATTTATAGCCCTTAGGCTGTCCATATGAATAGACAATATTCCGTCATTAGATAGGCATATGTATCGGTACATAGTAAGAATATTCATTGAATTTGTCTTGGTCGTTTATTCTCGCCAGATAGTTGCTCGGTATACTGAGTAGCTCGGTATTCTGAGTACCTCGTCATGTTAAGTTGCTCGGTGTATGTAGTTATGCCATGTTGGATAACACGTGTCTTATCATAACCGGTCCACATCAACTGGCTAATTTTTGTATCAACAGAAGCCCGCAATGTTTCATAGTTGAAGTTGGGCATGAGAGTGTGGGATATCATACCCAAAAGTCGTTCGGGTATGTTTATCCTGTCTTGTTTGATTATATACCTCCAACACTTATAAAATTTTGCACATATCATAACAGTTTTGAGCGTGAAATAAAAAACTTGTAAATATTTCAAATTTTTGGCGAATGCCTGGGTACTTGCGTCTTTATCCTTATAAGCCGCCGAAAATGCAATCGTCGTCATTTGTGATCATTATTTTTCCCATTTTCCAAGGCAGTGTATTTTAAGATGATAGCATCAGATTGTCTTCTACCTTTTGCCATTTAGATTCCCAAACTTTTTATCTTCTCACTTTCCTTCTTATGATCGTTCGTTTTGTCATCTGCTTTAGCTGATTTCTTAATTTTTTGTAAGAGCTTTTTCCTTCTTTCTTCATTTTAACCACCATGGTTTATCTTATCGAATTATTGGATAAGTTTAGGGATAATTTTGGGATTCCTTCTTAGGTTACTTTTGAAGAACCTCCTTGCCCTTCTCATTTATTTTCTCTAGCTGAGGGACATTGGTTTCTTTCCATTTTTATAGCAGAATGTGGTTTTTCTTTCCTACTTAATCCCATGTGTTTGGAATTTTGCCAATATTTTGATATTATTCCTGCAAGAGTAGTTCCAAATACATGGAGGGTAGTTAATGACGTACATAGGTTGAATCAAATTCATGGAACTCGTCTAGGGATTCCTGAAATTATGTAATGTTATAAATGGGTTAATAGTGACACCACCTTTTATTTAAAAACTAGGTTTTCTAAGGGAGCTTTAGTGGTCAATCTCCCTGATGCTAATAGGGATTATTTTGAACACGGGGTTATGATGAAAAATTGGAAACACCCCCCATTAAAGGGGAAAGACGTGTACCAAGGTCCCATACGTCCACTTTATGGCAATGGGATATGTTATTTTTGTTTTTCAGATTTACTATGTTTTTGTTTCATAAAATGTGTCACTGACATTTATTTTTTATGTTGCAGTTGACATTAAGAAAAAATACCCAAAAGAGAGTGATATTAATATAAAATATTTGAAATTTATCTGGGGTTTGCATCAAGTAATAGCCGGGGAACACGTGAGGTCTGCTTCTTATTTACTAAGATATAAGAACACCACTTCCTCTTTCATTGCTCGACCTCTTACTCATCCCTTGGTGATTGATCTTGAGCAGGCTCCAGCATCTTCTTCATTGGTTGAAGAATCTGCCTATGACTCGGGTACTTCTATTGCTGACCTGATGATGAAGAAGTGGAGAATGCATGATCTCTTTGCCAAGGTTGCCCCTAGTGCTGATGGGGTAAAGAAGAGAAAATATGATGTCCCAGCTAAAGGGACTAAGAAAAAGGATGTTGCTCCATCTGGTGGAGAAGTCACAGCTATCAAGGAGATCAGCAAGAAGCCCCCTTGTTGTTACAAAAGAGGCAACACCTTTGATTGAAGGGGTTGCCCTTATTCAAGAAGAGGCGGCACCTTTGATTGAAGCTGTTCCTTTGAGAAAATTAAGAAGGGGTCTTACTGAGAAGACCGTGGATGATACTGCTCAACCTTCTGGGGTTGAGGTATACCTTATTTGAGATCTAGTTCTCCAGTACTCATTACCCCTGGCTTGGCTAAAAAATTGATCTGGTCTAGAACCCTTGAGGTGCTGAGACGTCTACTCCTCGGGAGAAGGTCACTGAGTTGGAAGCCCAACACATTGCATCAGTAAGTGTCGCTATACTTGTCATTTTTATTCTTCGTACAATGTTCATACTGTGACTTGTGCTTTCCTTTCTTTTGAAAATTTTGGTGTATTTTAATAATATCCTGGAGAAGGATGAGTCTATAAAAACTTCAACTTCATCCAGTGGAGTAGAAGAAGCCCTTACTGGGTTGTTAAAATCTTTGGTGGAGTCCCGGTAGAAGTATGAGGAGGACAAATCTTCCTGGGAATATAGAATCAAATCTGTTAAAACAGCTCAAAAAAAGTTGAGGAAGCTGCTAAGGAGGATGATACAGCTCGGTAATAATCTATAAATGCTTCCAAGGAGGGAGAGGAGAAATTAAAGGTTATCATTTCCAGTAAGGTGGAAGTTGAGGGCAAGCTTGGAGAGGATGAACGATGTAAGAAAGACTTTGAGGATAAGGTAAAGTCTATTGAAGAGCGTGATTTCCACACCCAAATCCCTTGCCAACCTTCATTTTTCATCATCCTTTTCACCAAACTTGGTGAATTCACTACCCTCTATCATCATCCAAGTCTAAGGGCTGCTCTCCAACATTCAAGATCAAGCTCAAGATCTTCAAGAAGGTCCAATTTTCTCAACTCTCTCCTTAAATTCTCATAAATTTGCAATAACTTGTTTTATTACTTAGAACTTTCATTATCTCATCTCACACATCCTAATATACTTTTTATTTAGTATTATTGCACATCTCTTAATTTCATATAAATAAAAACCCAAAAAATAAGAAAAAAGAGGGTTTGTTCATAAATTCCAAATGGGAATTCTCACACTTTTCTTACACTTCTCTCACAACTAAAACACTTTTTCTATACACACACACAAATAAGAGAATCCCCGATTGGATTTATGGGATAAACCCACCCCTCATTTTGTATGCGAACTACGTGGACTTTGATGCCTCTATAGGCTACGTAGGCATCTCGGGGTAAAACCCTAGACTCGAGTCCTATTTTTTTTTTTACTTTTTCTCTCATTTTCTATTTTCTCTAAACTCCATTCTCTTATACTATATATATATATATATACATATACATATACATATATTTGTTCTTAGAGGCGTATTATTCCATATATGTTATCGTTCCCTCATAACGATTAATGTAGTGATGATCGCCTAAATCCTATTTTCTAATACTTTTTATACCTTCCTATGGACGACTCACTTTACCTCTTCCATGGTACAAGTTGATGATTCCTATCTCCACTATATATACACATGCACACATATCACGGGGAAAATAAAGGAAAATAGCAAAAACCCATGAGAGACCGAAATGGCGGAATGGGTGCCTAACACCTTCCCATTTCGTAACTTAGCCTCCGAACCCTTTTCGAATCATTTTGGTTTCTTATGCACCAATATGTCTTTGGATGCTATCCTTCGGGATGGCTTCCCTTTTTTTCTTTTGTCTGTTTTCAGTAAAATAGACTGGCGACTCTAATCTCTCTATATTTTTCACCTCACCTCAAATGACGCCGATCGAAGCGCTCCCGAGAGGGACGCGCGGGACCTAAGAATCCTCACTCTCGCTCGGCCCGCTGGCCTCGAGGATCGGGATCCGGGAGGGGATGGCCACAGTGGCGAATCTTCTGGGATTTTATTTTGAGGGTTAGACTCTATTTATGTGGGTGTTATGTTTGCTTATATTCTCCCCCATTTTGCATATCCCCCTTTACTACTCATGTGTACCCTATGCTTATGCTTCTATCGACACACTTGTAGAAAATTCTCCATATACACTTTGCACCACATGCACCTAGGGTCACATATATCCACATGTTGCACGCATAATCCATACTTAGTGTACCGTTGGTACTTGCACTTTGCTCCCTGTTTGGCATAATCAAGAAAGATACTCTCATCATAAGATGCTAATAAAAGAATCATGCATGATTCACACGACATCACCAAAGAGCATTATTATTGACTAAATTTTACCCAGTAACTGGAGGGCCACTTTGTGATGGGCGCTGGTCCGGCAGGGCGTAGTTAGCCTAAGCGATATGACTCTCACCTTCCATTGGACCAGTACCTTCGACGTATATCGAACGGTTCTCCTGCATCATACCACTTGATCGAAGTCATGACGAGAGGTATATCGCAAGGAACTCGTTCACATACGCCAAGTATATAGAATTCTCTCTCACACCTACTATCCCCACGAGGTGTATGGTGAAGCAATTCACGTGCACTCAGGTATATCAAATGGCTTTTCCACACGTATCTATTGCCCGCAAGAGCAAGACGTATATCGTGGAAGTCATGCCAAAGGGGGGAACCCTTTTCGATTCACCCAACCAACTGCATACCCGCATATAGGTGTCAATCCTAGGACACACATGTTAGATTTCCGATTTCAACCCAAAACTCTGCCGAAATTTCGGGTAGACCTGCCGCCCGAATTCTCGCATTTTTAAAACGGGACCCTGTCCATAAGCCTGGTCACAAGTCCAGCCATAGCTTTGCATATATTACAAACCCAATTTTTCCAAGCTCAGGTCCCGTCCGGCATTTCATTTTGCATTTAGGAGAATGTAATACAAGTGAGAACATAATAATTATAATAATCATGATGAGATCCGTCTAAAAAAATCCAAAAACACTTCTCCCTTCTTTATCAAAAAGCCAAAAACATTTCTCCTCTCTTTATCAAAAATCCAAAAATATTTTGTCTTTCAATCTCGAAAAAATGACAAAAAAAAAACTTCTTCCCCTTTTCTAAAAAATAAATCCCATTTTATGCCTTCTCAGGTCGATCGCAAGCCCTTGGCCTGGCTCCTTATTGGCTTCGGTCTTCAGTGAAGTCACCCCGGAGTTCCATCTGTTACCCTATTACTCCTTCTGAGTCTGGAATCCATCCATTTTCCATGGATAATGCCGATTAAGTACCTGTTGTGCAGCCAGATCTGACGGTAATTCTAGCTCAGCTTGTGTCCTAGATTGACAACCTCCAAACCTAGGTCCAAGAGATGCAACGAAACTAGGTTCCCATTCCTTAAGAGTTAGAGGCCCTATTTCCTCATGCCATGGATCCTCCTGAGCCTATCTGGGTTCCCAAAGAGTATCAGCACGCTCCATATGCCCCTCCTACTAATAGGCCGCCACTTGCCCATCTTCCTATGCCGAATCTTGCCCAACATGGGGATATCTTGCCTATGGTCATTAATCCGAAGGAAGAAGAGATGAATAAAGTCAAAGAGGACCTCAACAAGCTCACCAAGAAGTTTGACCAAGTCAGAGTCTCAGGAAATTACATGGATTACACCCACATGTCTCCTTATCCTAAAGCGAGGTTACTTGAGAAGTTCAAGATGCCAAATATCGAGAAATTTGGAGGAAGTGGACCCCCGATTATTTATCTCCGTAGTTATCACAATTCCATGACTCTATTAAGGGATTCTAAAGAAGTGATGGCCCAATGGTTTGAACAAACTCTGAAGGATAGTGCCCTCCGATGGTTTTTATCTCTCAAAGAATCCAGAATTCGTAGCTGGGAGGATGTATCCCGAGAATTCATGTCACAGTATAAATACAATGAAGGGCTTGAGGTCACCCTTCTTGATTTAGAGCTGTTCAAGTAGAACCCTGGAGAATCAGTCAGTAACTTCATCGCCCGATGGAGGGAAAAGGCAGCAACTATGACCAATCGTCCTTTCAAGGAAGAACAGGTCAGCACAGTAAAGAAGAACTTCTTACCCCATGTCCGAACAACGATGGAAGGACAATACTATCCCCACTTTCAAGCTCTCAGAGAGGCAGGGGTAGAA
The DNA here is from genome assembly GCA_949130495.1 of Sambucus nigra. Taxonomy (NCBI): domain Eukaryota; kingdom Viridiplantae; phylum Streptophyta; class Magnoliopsida; order Dipsacales; family Adoxaceae; genus Sambucus; species Sambucus nigra. The sequence continues at coordinate 400,349,814 of OX422208.1, forward strand.
ATTGAGGAAGGTCTTGCCAAGACAAAAGTTTAACCAAAGAAGGTGTCCAGACCGTTCACCTCTAGAAGATATGACAAACCTTCCAGTGCTACAGTCTCAACCATCAACATCATCTCTCAACCAACCGCATCATGGGCACCAGAAAGCAGCCCTATACCAGTCCTAAAGGAATACACTAAGCTCCATTCTCCCCTCTCCAAAGTCTATCAAGCCCTGTTAATCCGAAACCTCATCAAACCCTTGGATCCCCGTCTATTGCCAAATCCACTCCTAAGAAACTTCAAGGCAGATGTCCATTACGCCTTTCACCAAATAGTTAGCCATACCACCGACCAATGCTTTCACCTCTGAAATGTAATCCAAGGTCTAATTGACTGGGGTACTATCGCCCCACTAGCCAATCCTAAGCCAAACACTACTCACAACCCACTTATAAATCATACCAATGCCATATTCTTAAAAGAGAACTCGGAATTCGATCCCTCAACTCAAATCACACCCATATAATTTCCTAAACCTCTCCAAATTTGCCCATATATCCTCCTACACCCTGCTAGCCTCACTGATAAGGCACTATCACTCCTTTCCAGAGCATGCATCGTTGTCCGTATTCGTTCTGAAAATGGAAGTATGGAATTACCAGAAGTCTTAAACCAACTCCTAGAGTTTGGGCTGAAATTGCCCTCACAGATGATCATTAATTGCCAGAGATATAGTAAACTGTTCTTGGAAGCACGAAAATGGGCCCAAGATTTAGATAGTTGGGTAGTACCAACCGATGAAGTCAGCTTGGATGATGTGGTCTAGATTATAGCAGAATTCTTCAGGTAGACCAACAACATTTGTAGTATCACCAGATTATTCGATGCTTTAAAGCTACAGGGGCGCCTTGTCCCTTCATCCTTACATGTCCCCACATAATAGGATAATCTGTATGAAGAAGACGTTGAAGTTGTGGAATGAATCGACTTTACATAGAAGGACATAATTATTGCCACCGGATGGGGGAAGAATTCAAAGATTTAAATGAAGAGCAAGCTTTAGAGAAAACTGGCCTGGTAGTCGACATGTGTGGAATGATATCATTTGAAGAACTCCTCTAAGAAATAAACAAGGTGGCAGAACAACCCAATATCGATAAGGAAATGGGATTCATATTTTTTCCTTCTTCAGTAAATCACATAACCAGATCAGGGAGGTATTACCCGATCCCAAGCTCACTACCAGCCAATGATAAGGGAAAGGGCATGGAAAACCTTCCTACCTCAGGGAGAGCAAGATCCTCAACCAACTAAAAAAAACTGAAGCTAACATCACTCTATGGGGGTTTTTCATGTCTTCTTAGATGCAAAAAAATGCTTTGATCAAGTTGCTCACTAGACCCACAGTTCCTCCACTATCACACCAGAAGAAGCGGTAAATTTGGTCGAATCCTTTACCTCTACCCGAATGCTATCCTTTTCCGAAGAAGAAATACCCAAGATTGGGCCAAACCATAATCATGCACTCAACATCTTCGTCAAAGTTATGGGGAAGGTTGTACCACTCTCTTTTATCGACAATGGATCCACCTTGAATGTTTTCCCACTGATAACCTTCAAATGTTTAGGACTGAAAGAAACCGACCTTGCTCCAACCTTCGCTGCTATGCGTGCCTATGATAATACCCATCGGGAGGTGATGGGATCCATAAAGCTTGTAATAGGGGCTGGCCCTATAAACTCTGTCGTTGAATTCTAAGTTATTGACATCCGAGCTTGTTTCAATTTATTGCTTGTACGACCTTGGCTCCATGGTATCAAGGGCGTGTCTTCCTCACTCCATTAAAAATTAAAATTCTTCACTGATGGATGGGACATTACCATCTTGGGCGACGACGATAATGCCGATAGTGAAAGTACCAGCAGCCCAATCCTTGAGATATAACACAGGTCAAATGATATGCTCCTATCAGGATTCCAAGTTGAACCACTTCTACTCCCAACAGGGGACGACTTCAAAGAAAGGGTTTGTATAGAATATGACCCTCATGGAAACATTAATGTAATTCAAATGTTCAGAAACATGCACTTCATGCCCGGACTGGGGCTAGGACAAAGACAGCAAGGGATACTTGCGTCGATTGAACTAAAAAAGGCCTTTCCTCCTTGTGGTTTGGGGTATAAACCGTCAGCACAAGAGCTCAGAATAATCCACTAGTCTCGACCAACGAGAGGACTAGACTGTGTCCAGACTATCCCAGATGATTCCTTGAATGGACGATTCATCAAAGAGGGTGAGAAATTCCCCTTTTGCGGCTTTTCTGAACCATGGTATGACCATACAGGCAAGAAGATGAAGCCTCGAATGGAGATCTTTTTCCAAGACAGCTACCTATGGGCCGAGAGTTCCCAACACCATGTACAACCACTCATCAAAGATACCGAAGATATTGAGGAAAGTGACTCCGAAGATTCCTTCAACTTACAGACATTGGGGCTAATAATCTGCATGGTTCACTAAGGCACTACATCACCGGATCCGTCCTAACTGATTAAAGCTACTGATACACCTCTCCTCAACTGGCATGCTGCGCCATTTCTACCTGCTAAAATCTCCCCTAATCCTAATGTTCACCCTATTTCTTCTTTTGTTGTCTATCCATGTTCAAATTTAATTGAGTCCTCTTTTGATGAGGTTCTTAATGTTGTTTTTCCTATTAATGAAATAAACAAAGATTTTGAGTATCTTATTGGGCCTTACATTAACTGTTTGGATTCTAGTCAAACTTTTGATGATAATGATTTTGCAAATGAATAATTCTTAACTGATCTAAATAAGGTTAATAATAAACAACATAACCACGTTCCAGTTAATAAAGAAGGGAATATTGTTATAAACCTCGGTTCTAGTAGCCAACTGCACGAGATTAGGATAGGGACTACCCTCGACGAGCATGAGCATGCACAACTCGAAGAATTGCTAATGTAATTCGCGGATGTCTTCTCATGGTCCTACGACGATATGCCCGGCATTGATCCTGAAATAGCTCAGCACGAGATCTCCACTCTCCCAGACTACAGGTCGGTCAAGCAAAAGTTGAGAAAACTCCACACCGAATGGTCGCTCAAGGTCAAAGAAGAGGTGGTCAAACAGTTGAATGTAGGCTTCATTCAAGTGATCGAATATCCCACGTGGATAGCCAATATAGTGCCCATGCCGAAATCAAGAGGCAAAGTTCGGATTTGTGTATACTATCAGGATTTGAACAAAGCCTCTCCAAAAGATTTATCCGCTACCCAGTATCGAAATGATCGTGGACAACACAGCCAATCATGCTCTCAAGTCATCCATCGACGGGTTTGTCGGATACAACCAAATAAAAATGCACCCAAACCACCAAGAAAAAACCGCATTCATCATCCCATAGGGAACCTTTTGCTACATTATCATGCCATTTGGTCTCAAGAACGCTGGGGCTACCTACCAGAAGGCTGCCACGACCATCCTACACGATCTGATTCACAAAGAAGTTGATGTTTATGTGGATGATATGATTATCAAATCCAAAACTAGAGAGGGTCATGTTCCTGCTCTCCAAAAGTCTTTTTGAACGACTGTGGCAGTATCAGATGAGACTCAATCCACAAAAATACGTCTTCGGCATTACAAAGGGAAAACTCTTAGGATTCATGGTCAGTGAGAAGGGGATAGAAGCAGATCCTGCCAAGCTAAAAGCCATACTTGAGAGGCCACCTCCTCGAATAGAGAAAGAAGTCTGAGGTTTCCTTGGGAAATTGTAATGCATCAGCCAGTTCATCAGACAGTTAACCTCTATCTGTGAACCTATCTTCAAACTCCTCCAAAAGGATTCAACCAAGATTTGGAATGAGTCTTGCCAAGAAGCTTTTGTCTTAATAAAACAATATCTGACCCAACCCCTGGTACTCATGCCACCACAGCCTGATCTCCTCTTGCTCCTATACCAAACCATAACCGACACTGCAGATGTGGATTTTCTAGCCTAATACATTAAAGATTCCCGCAAAGAAATATCCATCTATTATTCCAGTCATAAATTGGTCAGATGTGAGGTTAACTACACCGCTTTGGAAAAGGCATGTATCGCACTTTTCTGGGTCACCCAAAAGTTGCGGCACTACATGCTCGCCTTCCCCATCAAACTTATATCCCGAATGGACCCCATCAAATACCTTCTTGAGAAACCCGCCTTGTCTAGACGAATGGACCGATGTTTGAGGCTCCTAGTCGAGTTTGATATCATGTACGTCACGTAGAAAGCCATGAAAGGAAGAGCCATCTCTGACTACCTCATTGATTACCCCGTAGAAGAAGCCGATGTCTGGGTCTCTAAATTCCAAGATGAAAAAATCCTTTGCAGCGCTCAAGACACCTGTCGATGGAAGATGTTCTTTGACGGTGCTGCCAATAAAAAAGGATATGACCTAGGGATACTTCTGATCGCCCCAAATGACTCCCACACTCCCATTGCCATAAAATTGGATTTCCCTTGCACCAATAACATGGATGAATATGAGGCATGCACAGTAGACCTCAAAGTTGCTCTCAAGAAAGATATTCAAGGCCTAGATGTCTACGGGGATTCCGCCCTCATCATCGGTCAAGTGCTAAGAAAATGGAAAGTCAAGGATGAGAAACTCCAACCCTTTCATGCCCGCTTAGAAGAACTAGCCTCCCAATTATAAGATATCACCTTCCATTACCTACCTCGAGCAAAGAATAACCTAGCAGATGCCCTTGCTACCTTGGCCTCCATGATCGACATGCTCGAAGGAACCACAACGGCCCCCTTCCTAGTTCAAAAGCAAGACAAACTAACCCACTGCTACCACATTGAGCTCGTCACTATAGAAGATCCTGAGCTAGATAATTATTTGTACTATGATATCTAGCGTCTCCTCAAGTATGGTAGGTAACCCAAGGATTCCAATAAGAAACATCGGGAAACCCTTCGAAGACTGGATGCCTAGTACATCATTTGTCACAAAGCACTGCTCAAAAGGAACTTCGATGGAACTTATTTTCGCTGCATCGCAGGGTCAGGCTTTAAAAAGATAATGCTAAAGATCCAGAGTGAGGAATGCGGACCCCACATGAACGGTCACATGCTTGTCAAGAAGATCATCCGATAAGGCTACTACTAGACCACCATGACCCAAGATTGCACCGCCTATGTCCTGAGATGCCTCAAATGCTAACAATTCTCCAACCTTCAGCATCTGCCTCCACGCAAATTATACAACATGACTTTTCCCTGGCCATTCTCCACCTGGGGCATCGACATTATAGGGAAAGTTACACCAAAAGCTTCCAACGGATATGAGTTCATCCTAGTTGCCATTGATTAATTCACCAAATGGGTTGAATCTGAGTCATACGCAGTGCTAAACGCTAAGAAAGTAGCCAAATTCATCAAGAAAAATATCATCTGCCGATATGGGGTCCTATACGAGCTAGTATCAGATAACGGGTTACATTTCAAGGAATAAGTCACACAAGTGGTCAACGAGTATGTAATTCAGAGACACAAATCTTCTCCCTACCTACCTCAGACCAATGGTGCAGTTGAAGCCGCCAACAATAACCTCAAAGCCATCATCAACAAGATGACCAAAAGCTATTGGAATTAGGCCGACCGAATCTTGTACACCTTTTAGGGCTACCAAACCTCAATTCAAACCTCTACTGAGGCTACCCCTTACTCTCTATTTTACGGTAGGGACGCAGTACTACCCGTGGAGCTAGAAATACCCTAATTGTGCATCATGCTTGAAATCAAGGTCAGTGAAGAAGACTGGTGCCAAAGCCGTCTTGACGAGCTGACCCTCCTAGACGAAAGGAGATTAAAAGCACTATACCATGTACAAGGGTACCATCATCGAATAGAGAGATCATTCAACAAGAGAATCAAGGGCCGTGGTGTCTGAGAAGGGGACCTAGCCCTCAAAGGAATCATAGAACCCATCTGGGAACCCAGAGGGAAATTCAAGCCCAATCGGAGTGGCCCTTACATTGTCAAGAAGATCTTGTTCGGCGGTGACACCATGCTCACCAACTTAGATGGGGAAGAGATGGATCGTCCAGTCAACCTGGATCATCTTCAGAAATTATACCCCTAGTTCGAAATCTCGGTGCGCTACGACTCTTCTCATCTGCCTTTTATTCTAAAAAAAATGCCATTGCATTGCATGTATATATTATTCTGTGTTACATCAAATTTTCAAGGAAATAAAATAAAAGCAAAAAAAAAACGGGACTCAGCTCGAACCCACATTCTCTCTCTCTCTCACCTACCTTTCACCCATCTCTCTAAGAGCTTCCACCCCTGCGACGCGCTCTATTTCCCCTATGGAGAGACAACGCACCACCATTACCAGAGACAGAGTCCTTCCCAGACGAAGAAGAAGGCACCAAACAAAAAGGAATCGGGAGCGCATCTCTAATGTGGGAGGTCGTCAAAGAAATCCAGTCTCTAATGTCCCTTAGCCAAGTGGTCGACACCCGAACTTGCTGCAAAGAAAAGGCAAAATCAGTATCAAAGAGGGATCAAAATAGGAAAGGAACCAAAAAAAGAAGATATACCGCAGGATGAAGGACCTCCTCTGTCAAACATAACTCCTTCGGATCCATCGCATGAGGACGGTGTAACATAGGCACCATCCCTCCATCAGCTCGCTGAATATTGTATGAAGGAGTGCAATCGCACGAAAGGAACCTCTGAAGTCACCGCCGCCGGACCACCGCTACTGTGGGAAGACCCCACTTCCCGACTTGAACTCGCAGGAGGGAAGGGAAAGGCATCATATATACTGAGCGCCATCAACCAGCTTGTCACAAAGTCCATATAGTCATACGGCGCAGCCGTATCAGTATACAACAGGTGGGACTCACCGATCATCACCGCGATCCTCGCATCCTCCGACAGCTGCCACTCCCGCCTCATAGACATAGGAGGCTACGCGGGTGGTACCACCACCTCCTCCCCAGCAATCTTCCAAACCACTCGCTCCCCCAGACACCAGGAATGGACGAACTCATGCGCCAGCAAACGCCTCATTTGCGTGTTCACCCCCACCGCCCCCGTATCCTTAATGGTTATCCCCCAAGGGTAAAAGGTCACCTGAAAATCCACAGCATGCATAAGTCAATAAAAAATTAGAACATGCCAAAACCAAGAGTGAAAAGGAAAAACTCTTACCCTACCACTGGTCAGGCATTCAAGACCTGACGCACCGCCTCCTGAGAGAGGGATCCCTTCGACTATCTATTGGCCTTCCGCCATCGATACAATCGGAAAAAGTCCCCATCAGTATCATCCTTCAGAGCGATCAGCGGGGTATTGCACCCAATCACCTCATAGAACCACGTTTGCCAAAGACAGGAATTCACAATAAAAAAGAGACGCATAAGGAAAATGTGAATGGATGAAAGGAAAATGCTCAAAATTAAAGTATACCTCAAAGAGATACGTGGCTCCAGTAAAAGTTTGTCGGCAGCACCGGCTGAATGCATCCAAAGAAAAATAGAGGGTTGACAAAGTCAGTCTCCCCCAATCATAATGAGGGATGTTCAAAAACATCCTCAAGTACGACAAGAACCACAAATGGATGACGTCGCCACTCGACGCCACTATAAAGCCTCCCCGCACCAGAAAAATGAATAATCAGGCCATATGCCTCACCTAAAACTTGTCCTCCACATCAACCACCCTACCAAGCAGAACATCCTTCATCAAGGATAATCATATGGAATCCCCAGAAACTATCCTCCCTAGGTCGCCGAGCGCCACCCTCACCGCCTCCGGCCTCACCTTCAGAGAGCGATCCACCTCTATCTGCTCCCCATTACAATCCAACCCTAGCAGCTACTGCACGTCTATAGGAGTCACGATCATCTCCCTAAAACCGAAATGGAAGGTGTGGGTAGTATCCCACCATCTATCTCCCAAAGCGCACAAGACCACTGTCGACCGAGGCGTCTCATCCAGCGCAGATGCCACCTCCCAAAACTCACTGATGATACCACCCAACGACCACATGTGGAAGATGCTCCTAGACATCCTTAAGTCCCGTCGTCCCACGGGCACGCATGTTCTTTAAAGAGATATCAGACTGTCAAAAGAAGAAACCTTGTGAAAATTCAAGGAAGAACGAAAAAATCACCAAAAATAGGAGAATGCCAAAAGTCAGGTTACTTACATAACCTCCATGGCTCACCACCTTAGAAGACCGATGACACGATGGCTCCCGCAGCAAATTCTGCTCATTCGCAACTGGATTGAATGAGTTAAAGGAGTTCTCACTCCCCAAAGAAAGAGGCGCCCTGGTCCTCCACTCCACGTTCCTCCCAGTCATTAACAGTCAACCATTCCCTATGCATTATAGTGCTCACAAAGGCTGCCATTTCTTGGAGATCGGAATGCTAGAACGATTTGCAGAGGAAAATCACAGAAAGAAAGAATGCAAGAAGATGTGAAAAATGAGGGGAATCCTCCCCCTTTATATAGGAAGCTAAGCGTCATGCCGATCGGTATTTTCCCACCTACCGATCGACACTGTCTCCTTACCTTCCCAAGCCACTCTAAAAGTTTATGCCACTGTCGAATGGCACCCTCTGAACTGTGCCGACCGGCAGCCCCTTCGACCTGCAGAATTGGTCATCTTTACTTAAGCCCGCATAATTGGCTTCAACCCGTAGAATTGGTCATCTCAACTTAAGCCCTCAGAATTGGCTTTGACCCGCAGAAGTGGTCATCTCTTCTTAAGCCCTCAAAATTGGCTTTGTCCCGCATAATTGGTCATCTCAACTTAATCCCGTAGAACCGGATTCGACCCACAGAATTGGTCATCCATACTTAAGCCCGTAGAATTGCCTTCGACTCGTAGAATCGATCACCCTCATCTTTAATCCCTCAGAATTGGATTTGACCCGCAGAATTGGTCATCTCAACTTAAGCCCTCAGAATTGGCTTCGACACGCAGAATTGGTCATCTCGACCTAAGCCCGCATAATTGGTCATCTCAACTTAAGCCCTCAGAATTGGGTTTGACCCGTAAAATTGGTCATCTCAACTTAAGCCCTCAGAATTGTCTTTGACCCACAGAATTGGTCATCTCAACTTAAGTCCTCAGAATTGTCTTTGACCCACAGAATTGGTCATCTCTACTTAAGCCCTCAGAATCGGCTTTGACCCGCAGAATCGATGATCTCAACTTAAGCCCTCAGAATTGGATTTGACCCACATAATTGTTCATCTCTACTCAAGCCCTCAGAATTGGATTCGACCCGCAAAATTAGTCATCTCAACTTAAGCACTTATAATTGGCTTTGACCCAGAGAATTGGTCATCTCAACTTAAGCCCTCATAATTGACTTTGACCCTCAGAATTGGTCATATCAACTTAAGCCCGCAGAATTGGCTTCGATTCGCAGAATCGATCACCCTCATCTTCAATCCCTCATAATTGTCTTTGACCCACGAAATTGGTCATCTCTACTTAAGCCCGCAGAATCAGCTTCGACCCGTAGAATTGTTCATCTCTACTTAAGCCCGCAGAATTGGCTTCGACCCACAGAATTGGTCACCCTCATCTTCAAGCCCTCAGAATTGGCTTCGACCCGCAAAATTGGCCTTCTCAACTTAAGCCCTCAGAATTGGCTTCGACCCGTAGAATTGGTCACCCTCATCTTCAAGCCCTCGGAATTGGCTTCGGCCCACAAAATCCATTACCCTCATCTTAAAGCCCTCAAACTTGGCTTCAACCCGCAGAATCCATCACCCTCATCTTTAAGCCCTCAGAATTGGCTTCGACCCGCAGAATCGGTCACCCTCATCTTCAAGCCCTCAGAATTAGCTTCGACCCTCTGAATCTGTCATCCCCTACACCTCCTCAAGAATTGGCCTAAACCTTTCCTCCAAACCATTCCTTTGGTCCTCAGGATCGGCCTTGACCCTCTGAATTGGTCATCCTCATTTCCTTAGGTCCTCAGAATCAGCCTCGACCCTCTAAATTGGTCATCCCCCCTCAAAAGCATCATGCGGTGTCTATTCGACGACTATCATTTGTTCCAAACTCACCCGTCGAGGGGCTCGGTAGACACCCCATTTTTTCACCCCCTAAAGTCTCCTTAATTCCCTTGCACCTCAACTCATCACTGTAGATCCATGTCATACTCCGATTACTGACCTAGAAGCCATCAGGCCCTCCCAAGCTCCGTTTAACCAAAAGTCAAACTCTTTAGCTCGACCGAGACTGAATGATTTTTCGAAGGGCACTGAAATCCCTTTCCAACGGTCTGTTCCGTGCATAATTCTGACCTACCATACGGACGAACGAACCATTTCCACCGAAACTCAATCAGGAGGCCACAAGGCGCTTCCGGGCTCCATTTGACCAAGGTCATCTCTTCAGCTCGACCGAGACTAAATGAATCTTCAAAGTTCACTGAAACCCCTTTCCAACGGTCCATCCCGTGAGCGATTCTGACTTACGTTACGGACGAATGATCCGTTTGACTCCGAAAGATCACCAAATACTTCCAGCGGTCTGCCCCGTGCCCGATTCGAACTTACCATGCGGACGAACGATCCATTTTTGTCCGAAGATTCCTCGTCCAATGGATTGATGAATGCTTTGAAGCCATATTTGACCCAAAGTCAACTCCCAAACCCGGGAGGAGTCCAAGGAATTTTGAAGGTCTCTGAATTACCTTTCCAACGGTCCGCCCCGTGTGCGATTCTGATCAACGATTTGCGTTCTGCGGCCAATTTTCCCAAAATTCCTGAAAGACACTACCAAACGGCAGGCCCCAGACCCTGCCTATCGGCAGTGTGCCTAAATGCACCTGTCGAATGGCAGGAACAGGGCTATGCTGATCGAAAATTCCCTGGGCCTATAAAAGGATGCCTTGAACTCATTGCAAAGAGAGCCCAGATCTGATAGAGATCACTCTCAGCGAATCCAGAAAACCTCTCTTGAAATCAGCGTGATTTCCACACTGAAATCCCTTTCCAACCTTCACTTTTCATCATCCTTTTCACCAAACTTGGTGAATTCACTACCCTCCATCATCATCTAAGTCTAAGGGATGCTCTCCAACATTCAAGATCAAGCTCAAGATCTTCACGAAGGTCCAATTTTCTCAACTCTCTCCTTAAATTTTCATAAATTTGCAATAACTTGTTTTATTACTTAGAACTTTCATTAACTCATCTCACACATCCTAATATACTTTTTATTTAGTATTATTGCACATCTCTTAATTTCATAAAAATAAAAACCCAAAAAATAAGAAAAAAGAGCGTTTTCTCATAAATTTCAAACGTGAATTCTCACACTTTTCTTACACTTCTCTCGCAACTAAAATACTTTTTCTACACACACACACAAATAAAAGAATCCCCGATTGGATTTATGGGATAAACCCCACCCCTCGTTTTGTATGCGAACTACGTGGACTTTGATGCCTCTATAGGCTACGTAGGCATCTCGGGGTAAAACCCTAGACTCGAGTCCTATTTTTTTACTTTTTCTCTCATTTTCTATTTTCTCTAAACTCCATTCTCTTATACTGTGTATATACATATATTTATTCTTAAAGGCGTATTATTCCATATACGTTATTGTTCCCTCCTAACGATTAACGTAGTGATGATCACCTAAATCTTATTTTCTAATACTTTTTACACCTTCCTACGGACGACTCGAACCTCTTCCATGGTACAAGTTCATGATTCCTATCTCCACTATATATACACATGCACACATATCACGGGAAGAATAAAGGAAAATAGAAAAAACCCATCACAGACCGAAAGGGCGGAATGGGTGCCTAAAATCTTCCTATTTCGTAACTTAGCCTCCGGACCCTTTTCGAATCATTTTGATTTCGTATGCACTAGTATGTCTTTGGATACTGTCCTTTGATATGGCTTCCCTTTTTTCTTTTGTCTGTTTTGAGTAATATAGACTGGCGACTCTAATCTCTCTACATTTTTCACCTCACCTCAAATGACGTCGGCCGAAGAGCTCACGAGAGGGATGCACGGGACCTAAGGATCCTCACTCTCGTGTGGCCCGCACGCCGCGAGGATCAGGATTAGGGTGGGGATGGCCTAAAACACCTCTCCCTAAGTGTTGGTGACGCGGCCATAAATGTGTATCTAGTGTGCGTTCTATTTAGGCTCAAGTCCAAGTCTCTCGCTCAAGTAATAATCCTCACGGAAATAGGATGATAAAATTTTAATGATGTTTGGAAAGACGGATAATCCTAACTTGACTCTAAAAGAAACGAAATGACTCTTTGAATGGGAGATTTACTCCAAACTAAATGCGGATTTAAATTAACTACTCATTACACTAAATGCTGGTAAGATTTAACTAATGTAGACAAACTAATTGCAAGTGATAAATTTATGCAAGGATTAACTATAAATGAGAATAATAGGTCAGGTTACCCCACACCCTATTAAATTCACCTCGTAGGATACTAGATTTCGGAATTAGAATTTAAATGAATGTGGACTTTATCAATCCTATGCATTACGTGTATGCAGGATGAAATCCATCACCATACGAAATCAAAGGCAAGAATAAAGCGGTGCTTCATTAACTAACACGCGCGTCGCACTCTTAAGCATCCCAGTTACCTAGGGCAAATGAGATCAAAAGTCCTACGATGATTGCGATAAATACGCAACATGATTCCGTTAAAATTCAATTCAAAAATGAATTTTCCATTATGGTGAATTACATCGGGTGGGGTTCATGCACCCTAACCTTTAAAGGTTTAGCCATACATGATTAAAAGAAAATAAAAACCACTTTTAATACTACTGGAAATCAGGACTGCTTTAGAAGAAATTGACAAGAACAATTTGAAACTATAAATTATAGCTAGAAACTGGAAATTAATTGACTAATTAGGGAAGAAAACATATCAATGGAATGAAATTACTTGCATCGATGAATCCATAATCCAAATCTGAACTAGAACAATCAATCTTCAAACTATGGTTTTTCCTACAAGTGAGAGAGTTTTTTTCTCCAAAACCTAACTAAAACTAATTATCCGAACTCCCCCGAATGTCTAACAATAACTAGAATTAAAATACATCACGAAAAATAAGGAGTTGTAGTTGAGTCAAACTCTAAATTTGAAACTGAATATCATAAATTATCTCCACCGGACCGATCCAACGAGTAATACCAGATCGGTTCACTGATGACCGGATCGGTCCGGGGCTCAAAACTAACTAGTGTGCTTTTCCCTTTCCGGACCAATTTGTTTTGGCCAATAATCGGATTGGTTCAATGTTTAAAAGTGGACAGAATGCTTTGGCTCATCTGGACCAGTTCGTTTTCCCTCATATTAGGTTCGGTCCGGTTCTAGAATTACTCCATCCTCATTATCTCATCTTCAAGCTCTCATATCTTCTAGCTCGATGATCGGATTAAGGTGTCGCCTGTCCTACGCCCTTATAGAAGTATGGCCTTCATTTTTCATGTTGGACCCTCTTTTGAATTCTCGATATAAATTTACCTTTCTGCCCTTTGACTTTTCTTCCTTGCCTGATTCCTCTACTTTGGATTCTTCCTCTCTTTAGTTAGCATTAAATACCTGTAAATAGCATGAAAAATACACAAAAATCGAGATACTATGTAGAAAGGTCAGTAGCATATAAATGGGATAAATCAATATGGATTACATTATTCGAGGTTCCAGAAGATACTATATAAGAGGATAAATTTCGGAAGAATTTATGCCTAATCAAACCCCCTAACTTAGAACTTTGCACATCCCGAGCTATGTAAAAGAATCCAACTAAGGCTCCACTCTAGAAATTCATTTTATTAGGATAAAATACCACTTTTGAGCATATGTAACAAGCCTTTAATCCCCTAGGTTACTCGAGTAGGACGAGTTATGTCTCGTGAGGGTTTGCGGTGAGTATACCCACAAAATTCATTTTGACTCAAAGGAAAAAAAATCAAAATACCTAAAAATTATACAATTTAAAATTTTCGGAAAATAGTCACCCAAAATTTGTATTTGTAAGTCTCAATTTTTTCGTGTGTGTGTGCGAAGCCAAAAATTAAACCGCAAATTTCCACCGATTGATCATTACGTTACTTGTCCGATTTTTTTTTGACTTAATTTCTCACGGGATACTCTCGCAAACGAATCACTAGCTTTGTGTCTATTTTATCTCGGTATGTGTGATGTAAGGAGTAAATGTAAAGGAACACAAATTCACGCACACAAATTTAAAGACGAACTAGTTGAGGTGAAAAGATCTCGTCATTGGAATACGATTATTAGGAAAACGGGAAATATCATCTCTAATTCACACATTTAATCTCTTTTATTATTATTTTTATGCCTTAACTCTCCACGCCGTAACCAATGTCGCCATTCGGACTCGTTTAGGACTTTTTCAGGTTTAAGGTGTATTGGGTAAAATTAGGATTGGTTGGGAATTTAAGAATTGGAGAATTTTGCTTATAATGTCCATTTGTGCTTTTTCGGGCTTTCGCTCAGTTTTCTCATCTTTTTCTAATTTTTTACTTTTTTTTCACACCTTTCTTTTCTTGATATTTTTATTGATCATAGTTCTACTTTTCTTGTCCCTTTTTATCGCACCATTTGGGCTTGATTTCTGGATTTTCACAATTTCGGGCTAAGTTTGGGTTTTTCGGGTTGTCAATTGAAAAGGAAAAAATTTATTTGGCTCAAATAGGGTTGCAAAAAGGGTAATTTTTCATGACTTTTCTCGCCAATATTTTTGGGTGACAAACGATGGCTTAACTTCATTGTCCAAATTACTAATTGCATAACCATGTGCGTCTCGAGATTAATTAAATTTAGAGATCTATTTAGTGCGTTCTTCAAGAAAACATTCCATTTCCCATAACCGATTAAAGTGAAAGAATTGAGATTCTCGACAACTTATTTTAAACGCTAAAATGAACTTTGGGTTAACCATTAACTCGGATTGACTTCAAAAACTGATTAAAATTGATAGGCTCGAAATCTCACCGGGTTTGATTAATCTCCACATTTATTCGTTAAGTCGTCAATTCACGCTCAATTTCCATCCTTAGTCAATTTTGGCTTTGTGCATATAGATTTTTACAAATTTGATTCTTTTAATAGAATTTCAGTGATATTTTTGAAAAATTTAAATTCTAATTTTTATTTATTTTGAAGAAAAATATTTTGGTCTTTTTCAGAAGTTTCCTTTTTTTTTTGGTGGGGGGGTTAAAATTTTATCATTTTTTTGGGCATTTTGGACTTTATGAAATGTAAAAAGGCATGCATACCCCCCCCCCCCCCCCCCACACACACACACAAACTTAGGCTTTTGCATAGTCCCTATGAAAAAAGGACTAAAATATATAGTAAGGAGAGGACAACAACAAATGAACAAAGTACAAAGATGCGATAAATGAAAACAAGCACAAGACACATAAGGTAGGAAATCCAATTTCCATTAAAATATGTTGAAAGCTTACAAAAATCGTGGAAATAGGAAAGGATAAACAATTCATTAACATCCAAAAGCAAACAACCAATTGTGAGGGCTAGTTACAAGGTCCGGGGGGCGTCGGGGTCACAAGGATCATAAAAGTAAGGCGAGGGAGGTGTATCGAAGGACATTTGAAACATTTATGCTTGAAGGCGGTGTATCATACTAGTATCTCATCGATACATGCATTGGTCCTCCTCTTGATTAGCGTCGTATCGCTCGATGAACCCGAAAAGTTGTGTTTCAAGCACGGTGATACGCGCACCATAGTCTCCACCCAGATGCTCAAAACCAGAGTCTTCCTCCTCCACATACTCGGGCTCCTCAACCTCGGCCATGCTGACATCATCAGCCTCACCCTCTTTGCTTTCATGGTCCGACTCCTCTGACTCAGAATCCTCCTCATCCGCCACAGTCTCCTCTTGCGCTTGTTATTGATGGGCATGTATAATTTCCTTTTGAATTTTGCTCTTTGTGCGAGTACCCTTCCCAGTAGGATTTGGAAGTAGAGGGAACCCACTCAGGCGTTCAATGCCGGAATCCGCTAGTAGGGATGAGATTAATCGGGCGTAGGGAAGTGGGGAGGATCCTTTTTGTCCAAGGCATCGAAGAAGATTTCTTTATAGATTGTGCGGGCCAAATTGATCACGGTGGTGGAGTTGAAAATATGGTAGACGAGTGTCGCTTGGCGTGGGTGCATAGCCGTATCGTTTGGAGTTTGGAGGATGTTAGCTCACACAATTTGGAAAGTGATCCTCTCCTTGGCATTGAGCCTCCACACATAAAAGTTTTCGCAGCACACACCTCACCGAGCACCATCTGAGATATTCATGTGGCCTTAGATAGGGGCTCGAGGGCATTGGGATATGTGTACTTGGTGGGGTTGGTCACATCTAATCTTTTCAACTTGCGTATGATTTGGCCCACGTAGAATGGCACACGGGTGTCTCGGATGTAAGCCTCAGATGTGTAGGCATCTACCCAGACTAAAGTGCCATAGAAAGCACAGACTCGGTTGCACACACTTCGTTAAAGGGCTCGACAAGGTATCGACACCAACCTTGGGAATTGAAGAGGGAGGTAATGGATGATGGAAATTCATTCCAGAGCACTTGACGCCCTATGTAAAGCTTGGAAGAAGGACCGAAAAATTTATGTTACCAATCTAGTTCCTTGATGGAGAGGTATGGGAGTTGCATATCACTTTACTCAACAACGACAGTGGAGTTGTACTTTTGAGGTAGTGAGAGTAAAGGGATATTCAGAAGACTTGGATAAAGGGAGTAAGAGAGGTCGTAGGAGTGGTGCAGAGAAGGGGGGAATGGGTGGTGAGAGGTGTAGGGGACGATTTGGGTGGGAAATGGATGGATTGGGTGGAAGAGGAGGTGAACCTAGGGAATATAAGGAGTTACAGGGACCGAACCGATCCGGGTTACCAAGACCGGATCGATCTGAGTTCCCAGGACCGGACCGATCAGGGATTTTTTTTATTTATATCAATTTCTCCAAAAATGAACCGCTCCGATTGCTCCGGGGCAGACCGGTCCGGTACTAGATTTCACCAACTTCTCTTCTGCTTCATTTCACTGCGCCCTCTCTCAAACTTTTGCGTATCCTCACTCCTCTATCAATATAAATCAACCTTTTTCGCTCAATTCATGTTCTGCAATCCTAAGCATGCTCCCAACGCATGCTCACTCAAACATATCCTATGTGTCCTGTACCGACAAACTTTACTACTTAATTAAATCTGCGAGCCCAACCTATGCACACATAATATACACAAGATTCACCCCATACGCATCGGGGCTGCAACGACCTTCTCATTTTACTTACTCAATCAACATAAATGGGGTACGATAACCAAATGGTGTCGACCTCTTCAACAAATGCCTCATAGTACGGTTTAAGGAATTGTCCGTTCACTTAGAAGGTTGTTCCCCCTTTTGAATCTTCTAATTCTACAGCGCCAAGAGGGAATACCTTTTGAACAACGAATGGGCTAGTCCATTTAGACCATAACTTACCCAAAAACAAGTGAAGTCTAGAGATATAGAGAAGCACTTTTTTCCCGGAATGAAACTCCTTGTGGAGGAGAATCTTATCACATGCAAGTTTCGTTTGTTCTTTTAATATTTTAGCATTCTCGTACGTGTCATTATGTATCTCTTTTAACTCATTCAACTGAAGCTTGTGAGTTTTATCATCTTTATCCGTATCATAGTTCAACCTCTTAATGGACCAATACACTTTGTGTTCTAACTCTACGGGAAGATGGAAAGGATTTCCATACACAAACCAAAACGGGGACATTCCAAGGGGGTTCTTGTATGCAGTTCAATAGGCCCATAGAAAATCATTCAATCGAAGGGATCAATATTTTCGATTAAGATCGACGGTCTTCTCGAGGATGTTCTTGATTTCTCGATTTGCCAACTCAGCTTGCCCATTTGTTTGGGGGTGATAGGTCGTTCCAACCTTGTGAACGAATCCATACTTTCTCATAAGCATCTAAAATGGCATGTTGAAGAAATACGTGTCATTGTCACTAATTATCGCCTTCAGAGCACCGAAGTGAGAGAGTATGTGTTCCTACAAGAAACATATCACCACTTTATTGTCATTTTTTTGGTAGTTATGGCTTCCACCCATTTAAAAACATAGTCTACCGAAATAAAGATGTATAGGTATCCAAAATATGGGGGAAAAGGACTCATGAAGTCAATACCCTAGCAGTAAAAAATCTCAATAATGAGTATGGGGGTTAGTGGAATCATGTCTGGTCGGGTGATAGCCCCCATCGTTGACACCTATCGCATGATTTTCAACAATTGCTCACATCGCGAAACATGGTGGGCCAGTAAAGGCTACCTTGAAGGATTTTAGTGGTCATCTTTTTCGTCAAGAAGTGACCTCCACATGCTTCCGAATGATAGAATTGGATGACCTTAGGTATTTTATCACCCGGTATACACCATCAGATGATTTGGTCTGCACAATATTTGAAAAGGAATGGATCGTTATAAAAAAACATGCGTGACCAATTAATGAACCTCTTCTTCTCTTGCGATGTTTAATCGGTAGGGACGAATAACGTGATAAGATAATTGACTATGTCTACAAACTAGGAGAGTGATGAGGTGGCAAAAAGTTATTCATCTGAGAAATATTCATCTATGGGTATAGGATCGCTGTGTATGTTAGACGAGAGTCGGGATAAATGATCGACAATAAAGTTTTTTACTCCTTTATTATCTTTAATGGAGAGCTTAAACTCTTTTAGGAGTAGGATCCACATTATGAGAATCAACTTTGCATCTTTCTTTGCAAGGAGGTATTTAAACGCTGCGTGGTTGATGAAACAAATAATGGGTGACCTGATGAGGTGGGAACAAAATTGGTCTAGAGCAAATACTACTACTAGAAATTCTTTCTCTATGGTGGAGTAATTGAGTTGTGGTCCGGTTAAAGTTCGGCTAGTGTTGTAGATGATATGAGCCTTCTTTTCTTTCCTTCGGACCAAAACAACCCCTATTGCAAAATCACTCGCATCACACATAAGCTCGAATGACAAGGACCAATTTGGAGCTTGTATGATGGGACAAAAAATAAGTATTCTTTTTAATTGATCGAAAGCACATTGGCATGCTTCATTCCACCCAAATGGGGTGTTCTTCATGAGAAGGTTACTCAAGGTTCTAGCGATGGCACTAAAGTCCTTAATAAACCTTCTATAAAACCCTGTGTGGCCTAAGAAACAACGCGTATATTTTAGCAATTTCAATTGGGCTAGCTCGAAAATGACATATATTTTATCTCTATCAACTTCAATTCCTTTGGACAAGACAATGTGGCCAAACACTATTTCCCCGGTGACCATAAAATGGTATTTTTTTACAATCAGCAGCAAGTTCTTTTCCACACAATGGGCAAATACCTTCTCAAGATTCGCTAGACAAAGATCGAAAGAGGTGCCAAAAATGCTAAAGTCATACATGAATACTTCAAGTCCTATGTCAATCATGTCACTAAAGAGACTTAACATGAACCGTTGAAAGGTTGGGGTGCATTGCACAATCCGAATGGCATACGCTTGTAGGCAAATGTACGTAAAGGACATGTGAACTTAGTCAAGAACATCAATTTCTATTTGGTTATTTCTAGAATAACCATATAACAAGCAATAATAAAGGTGCCCGCTACTCTCTCTAGAATCTGATCAATGAATGGTAAGGGGAAATGGTCTTTCCTAGTGCCCGCATTGAGTTTCCGGTAATCAATGCAAACGTGCCACCCGGTGGTGGTACGTTGGGGAACTAGATCACCCTTAGAATTCTCAATCACAGTCATTCCCGACTTCTTTGGGACAAATTGTATGGGACTCACCCATTTTCTATCCAAGATTAGGTATATAATCCCGGCATCCAACAACTTAATAATTTCTTTCCTCACCACCTCTTTCATGGTAGGGTTCAATCTTCTTTGCATTTCCCTCCAGGGCTTCACATCCTCCTCGAGGTGGATTTTATGGGTATAAATAAAAAGACTTATACCCTTTAAATCTTTTATGCACCAACCAAAAGCACTTTGGTGCTTCCTCAAAATGTTCAACAATTTATCCTCTTAATCTTCATCAAGGCTAGATGAGACAATAATAGGAAATGTCTCGTTCTCTACTAAATAAGCATATTTGACATTGGAAGGCAGTTTCTTTAATTTGAGTGTAGGAAATTTGTCACTGGAGGGAACCATGTGTGACTCCCTCGGTGGTAGTTCCTCAAATCTAGAAAACCCAACTTACATCTCTCACATCCTCGTTCGATTCTCTCTCATCAAGAATCTCTCTCAATTCCTTTATCTCCTTCTCAAAGTCGGTGTACGCTCCCACACTCTTATTGATCCATACAAGGAAAACTTCTAATGAATATACACTATAATTTTCCTCTATGTTCTCCTCCACGATCTCATCAATAAGGTTCACTATGTGAAGATCATTCTCATCCCCCACATGTTTGTCTATGTTGAAGATGTTTGTCTCTAAGGTCATGTTCCTGAAGGTGAGTTACATTTTTCCATTTTGAGTGTTAATCAAAGTGTTAGCGGTATCTAAGAATGGGCGCCCAAGGATAATGGTAACATGGTTACTTGAGGCAAAGGAGGGATCCGTGTCCCAAATGACAAAATCTACCAGGATGTAGAAAGTGTCGACTTGGACTATCACGTCCTCCACAATACCTCTTGGTATCTTCACTGTACGATCTACTAATAGAAGAGTTGTCTTTGTGGGATTGAACTCACCTAAATCAAGTTTCCTATAAATGGATTAGGGGAGGATATTGACACTCGCCCCTAAATCGAGTAAGGATTTTTCGCTTTGATTCTCTCCTATGATGCAGGAAATGGTGGGTGCACCCGGATCCTTAAACTTTAGTGGGAGATCATTGAGTAAACAGAGCTCACATTTTGTGATAGAAACACGTTCTTCTTTACCTTAAGCCTCCTCTTCACCGTCAATAGGTCTTTAATAACTTTTACATAATTGGGAATTTGCTTAATGTCATCGAGGAAAGATAAATTTAACTTCACTTGCTTATGGACTTCTAGCACATCATCACTAGGGGTTTCCTTTTGGGGAAGAAACCAACCGTTGAGGAAATGGCGCTGCGGTGGGTGGTTTCACTACTATTTCGGGCTCACTAGTGTTTTCATTTTGACTCTGTTTCAAGGAGACATCTTCGGCCTCTTTCGTGTCGGGTGAAATCTCCTTGTCTCTCGCTACATCGTGTGGGTGGAGGTGATAAATCAATAACCCTCATACTAAATAGAGCGGTTATGGCTTGACATTGCTCTTGATGTTATGTGGAAGTAGAGCTAACACTAGTTTGACCGTGGGGAGGTCTTTAGCCCTGAGCAGGAAATTTACCCTTCTCTTGGACAATTAATGGCGATTGTAACTTCAAAATTTTTGCATTTATGTTGGTGAACATGAGCTCATATCTAGCATTAGTTGCCTTTTTGGAGTTTATGAATTGGTTTATTGTATCCTCGAGATTTCTACTTGATGGAGTGATATATGGTGCTGGAGGAGGTGGTGCTTATTGAAAGTGTGAAGGTGGAGGAGGGGCAACATGTGAATTAGGATTCAATGCAGCCTGCGGTTACCCATACCTAAAATTAGGGTGGTTTTTCTAGGAAGGGTTATAAGAATTCCCGTGCGGAGCACCGAAATTTCCCTTAAATCCTTCTACACCACTTACTTTCTCTTGAAGCATAACTTTGTAGGCGAGTATTGTCGGGCATTCCTCTATTGAATGTCCTGCCTCACAAATAGCACATACTTCCTCAACGGGGGTGTGTATTGGGCCAGTTAGCTCTCTTACACGCACAACAAGTAACTCTCTCATACCTTTCTCAATTTGATCGAGTCGACGGTCCGTTATGCTATCTTTGTCGACGTTAAATAGAACGGATGCCGATGAAGTGATGGCCGCTTGGCGAGTTCAATTATGAGTGCTAGGGTCAGCTGTATCCCACACTTGAGTGGTGTCGGTGATGTATCTCAAGTGGAGCTCAGCATCATTAGCGTCTAAGTAGATAAATGGGCCATCACACATTGTTTCAACAAGTTGTTTGGAGTTGATGTTTAGCCCATGATGGAAGAACGAAATGATTTGCTATTGATCAAGTCCATGATCAAGGCATGAAGTAACTAACTCATTAAAATGCTCAAAACATCTATCAAATGGCTCATTTTCTAATTGTCAAAAGGTCTGAATTTGAGCCTTAATGGAGTTCGTTCGATGCCGATGGAAGAACTTCTTGAGAAACTTAGATTGTAACTCATTCCACGAGGTAGTCTAATTAGGAGGTAAAGACCATAGCCAGGTCTTAGATTTATCCTTGAGAGAAAATGGGAAGATCTTGAGGCGTATCACATCTTTTGTGCATGTTTGATCACTGAAAGTCTCACACGCCTCTTCAATCTTCCAAATGTGGAGATATGGCTTCTCCGATTCCATTCCATGGTAGGTGGAAAGGATTTGGATCATTCCATTCTAAAAACGGAATTGCCCTGCATTATATGGGAGCAAAATGCATCCCGAAGTGACTGATCGCTGAGGGTAAATGAATTCTCTCAAGGGTCGATAAGTTACCTCTTCTTCGCCCGCGCCTATGCTACCGTGATGTGACATGGCTCTTTCACTTAATGACTCAGTATCCTCACTCGGTGCACTCAGAGAGTATCCAGAAGTAGAACTATATGGGTAACTTTCTATTGAGTTTGGCGGTGTAGGATATGGAACCCAAAATTAATTATGGTTAAGCGTGTGTGGGATATCCGGATTGTACTCAACTATCAGGTTTTCATGAATGCAAGTATGAGTGCCTTGAGGAGTTCATTGTGAATTTTTCACTAACAGGATTTTGAGAGATGTAATATTTTTGTAATAATTTTTTTTGGTCTAAATTATGGATTAACTCGATCTAAGCTATAGTCTACCTAATTCCCCGGCAACGGCGCCAAAAACTTGATGTGACCACAAATGTGTGTCTAGTGTGCATGCTATATAGGCTCAAGTGCAAGCATGTCGCTCAAGTAATAATTTCGGTAAGTCAGGGTCGAATCCTCAGGTATATAGGATAAGAAAATCGTAATGACGTTTGGAAAGACGAAGAATCCTAACTTGACTCTAAAAGAAACGAAAATATGCTTTGAATGGGAGATTTAATACAAATTAAATGCGGATTTAAATTAACTACTAATTACACTAAATGCTGGTTATATTCAACTAATCTAGCTAAATTAAGTTCCAGTTATAAATTGATGCAAGGATTAACTATAAATTAGAATAATCGGCCAGGCTACAATCCCCCACACCCTAATAAATTCTCCTCGTAGGATACTACATTTCGTAATTAGAATTTTAAATGAACCTGGACTTTATTAATCCTAAGCATTACGTATATGAAGGAATGAAGACCGCATCATAAGAAATCAAAGCCAATAATAAGGCAGTGTTGCATTAACTAGCACGTTCATCGCACTCTTAAGCATCCCGATTACCTAGGGCAAACGAGATCAAAAGTCCTACGATGATTGCGATAATTACGCAACACGATTTCGTTAAAATTCAATTCAAAAATGTATTTCCTATTATGGTGAATTACATTGGGTGGGGTTCATGCACCCTAACCCTTAAAGGTTTAGCTAGGCATGATTAAATGAAAATAAAAACCACTTTTAATAGTGTTGGAAATCATGACTGCTTTAGAAGAAATTGACAAGAACAATTTGAAACTAGAAATTATAGCTAGAAACTGGAAATTAATTGACTAATTAGAATAGAAACCAAATCATTGGAATGTAATTACTTGCATTCGATGAATCCGAAATCCAAATCTAAACTAGAACAATCAATTTTCGAACTAGTGTTTTTCCTACAAGTGAGAGAGTTTTTATTTCTCTAAAACCTAACTAAAAGTAATTATACAAACTCCCCCTAATGTCTAGAAATAACTAGAATTAAAATACATCATGAAAAATATGGAGTTGTAGCTGAGTCAAACTCTAAATTCAAAACTGAATATCAGAAATTATCTCCATCGGACTGGTCCGAAGGGTAATACCGGATCGGTTTGGTGATGATCGGATCGGTTCATTTTCTTCTTTAAATGGATCAGTTCGGGGCTCAAAACTGACCAATGTTCTTTTCCCTTTTCGAAATGGTTCATTTTTGCCAATAACTGGATCGGTTCGGTGTCTAAAAGTGGACAGAATGCTTTTCCTCATCCGAACCAGTTCGTTTTCTCTCATATTCGGTCATGTCCGGTTCTATAATTACTCCAGCCTCATTATCTCATCTTCAAGGTCTCATATCTTCAAGCTCGATTATCGGATTGAGGTGTTGTCTCTTCCAACGCTCTCGTAGAAGTACAATCCTCAGTTTTCTCGACGTAAATGGACCTTTCTGCCTTTTGACTTTCCTTCCTTGCCTAATTCCTCTTCTTTGGGTTCTTCATCTCTATACTTAGCAATAAATACCTTTAAATAGCTTGAAAAATACATAAAACTCGAGATACTATGCAATAAGGTCAGTAGCATATAAATGGGATAAATCAGTATGAATTACATTATTTGAGGTGCTAGAAGCTACTATATAAGAGGATAAATTTAGGAAGAATTTATGCCTAATCAAACCCCCTAACTTAGATTGACAAAATTGACCACAAGATCAACAGAAAGAATTTCTATCATTTACAAAGAAAAAGAACAAGAACAGGTATTTGAGCTTGACCGGAGATGGTGACCGGAGGTGTAATGAAAAACATAAATTTCTAACGTTAAGATGTAAAACACCTAATCTAGGTGAGGAACACCACCAAAATCCTAAAAAACCATAAAGATAGCAAAGACTAAGCCCAAGCGGCACCCCAAAAGCTCACCGAAAAGTTTAATAGTTAAAGAAAACTAGACCAATCCGAACGCAAATAAAAGGAAACTTGGTAGAAAAGTGTTACTTGGATTGTAGAAAGCACCTAAAAGAGGAATAAGATCAGGAAAAGGGCTAGATAACTACAATAAAAAAGAATCGATAATGTCAATGGCGATTTGGAGCAGAAAAGCTTAGGCGGGAATAGTTTTGGCAAGAAGGAGAGAGAAAAGGGAAAATGTTGGTTTTTCAACCAAGTAATGAATGTGCACATTTTTTAAGGAAGGACATCATTTGGGAGCTAAACCCTAAGTGTCTTGGCCGTCATTTAGGCTTGGAGCAGATGCTACCGAATGCAAACTATGATTGGTGTCCAATTAAGCCTATAGGCCACCTATAAACTGCCATTTGTCATCTTAATGACCATTATCACCTCGTCTCCTTCAGACACTCTTACCCCTCAGTCTCCTCCTAACATTAGAGACTAAGGTCTAAGGGGTGATTGATATGCCCAAGTGTATCCTCGTCCAGTGCCACCTCATATTCGACGCAACTGACTTAGCCAAGAAATCTTACATGAGGAGGCAACACTCAACTGTATCTGCCTTGCCTCATTATTTATGGATGAGACCACTCAACAGTCAACTTCACCTTCGTAACATATCGTCTTGTACACCAGACATTTATGACCTCATTTTGTCCTGATGTTTACTAGTTCAAGTCCGTACTCCCCTGATTACATTTGGAGAAGATGTTGTAGGTCTCATACTCGACTGAGACGATACCCATCTGGACAACCACTCTACTATATGCCACGCAAAGCTCTAGCATCATCATCCCATGTGGATAGGCAGTTACAACCATATCACATGTGCACGTGAGGGGAGTATTTTGTCATCATGGTCCATATGCATAGATGACAAGTGGAACTTAGTTATTGATGGATATAAACTACACATGCTTGGTGCATGCATGGGGTGCACACCCAACATTATATATACTTGCCTCCTACCTTGAGAAGGAGGATAATTCAAAACCCTACTGTAACCCTGCTGAAATCGTAGTATAGAGAGAAAGTTGAGCGTCTTGTATCTCAAGGCCATTAGAGCCATTTCTTAGTGAAATTCACTCACTTACTCACATTTGACCACTTACATATTATCTTTCTCCTATTTGCCTCACCTCATTCTCCATTTTTATTGTTAGATTATTACCATTGATGTACACTTGATATCGTACTGGATTGAGCTTACAATTATTTACTAGGTGGTACCATATTTGGCACCATCAAATACACCACTAGTGCATCTGTCGTGTTAATTTTTTTCTTACTTTTTTTGTGTGTTGCACTTTACGTTTGGCGTAGTTTCTTTTGTATTTTTTTCTTTTCATAAGAACATTAAAAAAAGGAGGAAAAAAAGGCAAAAGTGAAGAAAAATTCGAAAAAGTGTTCAACAGTGACCAGACGTAAAAAAACTTGTGCAGTCTTACCACGAGCATAAGGAACTCTTGGGGACGACTAAAACGTAGTTAATATTTCCCTCCTATTGACTTCAACTTAAACTTTGGCCCGTCATAAACAAGTGGCCATATAAAATTCTACGCCGGAGGTACATTTTTGTGTGTTCCTACGTGGTTTAATTTCTCACTTAAATTATCTCACTTTCTTGGTCCGAAAATCACTAATTAACCAAGCAATTACATATCCTAAGCCATCACTTTTAATTTAAAATCATGTAGATGTTGATCGTAGGATATTAGATAGCTCATAGGAAACCTCTAAACGAAGCTATAATTAAATTCTAATCCAATGTAAACGTGTCACATCGGTTCCATTTTACCTTATATAGGATTTGTGGTTTTTAATGAGTCTTCGTATCAGCCACCTACCTGAAGGAAAAAAGCGAGATTTGAGTTGATAACCGTAGTTGGTAGTCTTTAAAACACCCCCTTGTCAAAGAGTAGGAGCAGTCTAATTAGGGAGATTAATTCAGAGACCCCTTCTGTTGTCGATTAATCTTCGAAAAATAAGATTTTTAAATTAAAATTCCCCTCCACTAAATTAGATCATTCAATTTTCTTTGTGTTAGTTAAGAATTACGTGGTTTGAATCAAATTATATATTTTTTTAATTTTCTTCACATATAAAAAATAATGAAAAGTAAAATATAAAAAAAAAGGAATTTTTTTTCAAGTGAGCTCAGAGTATGCGAAGTTAGTTTCGAGATTAAACCAGTCGTTTATCGAGTGTGGAGTCAAGCATTCCCGATACTTATGTTGGTAGATTTTTAATATTCGTCGATATGGGAGACAAGTTTGCATGACGTTCCCTTAAAGATTATTTTTATCCGACTAGATCTAGCAACCTTCATGTACACGTCTACCCTAACACAATGCGAACAATTTCAAATTCCATTCGGGAATAATCCAATTATTGCCCATGTTTTGAGTTACCAAAAAAGGGGATCCCTACCTTCGTATTCGTTAATTCGAGGAGATATGTGGGACCTTTAAGTACCAATAACTCACCAACAAGATTGTTAAACTTACATTATTTCCATTCTAATTGAAAGACGAAGCAAAGAGTTGGTTTAACTCTTTAGAACCTGAGTCCATAACCACATGGAATCAAATGAGTGTTGCATTTTTACAAAAATTCTTCCCCAACTACAAGATGGCATCGATACGTCATGCCATCAACATATTTAGGCAAAAGGAGGGAGAAATCTTGTGGATGTATTTGGAGTGATTCAAGGACTCGTTACTACAATGTCCGCACCATGGAATTAAGATGGGACGCAAAGTCCAAATTTTTATATGAGGGGTTTGGTTTTAATACTCTAATGATGCTCGAGTCACTATGTAATGGTGATTTTACCAAGAATAGTGAGGTCGACGAATGGGTATTCCTAGAAGCCATGGCGCAAAAGTCCTAGCAATGGGCACCCAATAGAGAATATAGGTCCATCACATCCAATGAGGGTTTCTCTCACCAAGTCGAACAAAGTTATGATTTATATAACAAAGTTACCACAATTGATCGACATTTAAAATCTTTAGAGACAAACAAAGAGGGAAATCGATCCATGGCTGCGAGAGTGCAACACATAGGTCCGCTATGTATAAAATTTGAGACACATTTGACCACTTAGTTGAGATTTTACCTACCCTTCCTTCCCATAAGGCACTTACTGAGCAAGCTAATACTCTCTACTAAAATAGGCCAAAGTATGACCCATATTCCGATGCATACAATTTGGGGTGGTAAAACCACCCCAATCTTTCATGTTCTAAGGGTTAATACCAAGATCTTGCGATGACCCACCCTCAAGTTTTCAAAATAACACTCCCATGCCATCGCATCCCTCGCCTTTAAAAGATCCAATATTAAGACTATACGATGAATATTTTTGCATAAAGTACCCTTCGATTCCAGCAAGCCACTCAAAATGTCCTCCAATCCACTAAGCAAAGCATGCACGCAAATATTCAAGCCAATAAAAAACTCGAGGTTCAAATGAGCCAACTAGAGAATGCGTTAAGTGAGAGGAATAAGTGGCATTCCCAAGTCATCACAAACCTAATCAAACGGGTAACATGCCCGGGGTCAATTTGTTATTCAAGATGACACGAGCGCATCACACGCCCAAGAGTACGCAAAAGACATCATCATGCATTGGTATTCCAGGGAAGTAGATAAAAACATTTCACCACCTACCTGGAGTAAATCCAAGAAACGTAATGGGAAAGAAGATCCACCCGTTAATCGAACTTACTGCTCACCCTCATATTCTGAGACATCTGTAGAGACCTATGTCCAAAAAGCTTCATTTTCCAGATATTTTTAGCCCCCTGTCCAAAAAAAGCACAAATTAATAAGTTATAGGAAGTATTTAAGCAAGTACAAATTAATATGCCACTACTCGATGCTAAACAATAAATCCTTTCCTATACCAAATTTTTGAATGACCTTTGTAATTTCAAGAGAAGCAGAAAGATTTCCTTGTAGAGAAATCAAGCTCGATCATTTCTTATCAAACTCCCATAAAGTATAAGGATCCCGTACTCTAATGTTCTCTATAAAGGTAAGGGTGCACATTATTGAGAAATGCATTCTAGATTTAAGAGAAAGCTTTAACCTTCTCCCGTACACCGTGTACGAGAAACGATCGATGCACTCATCTAGTTTTGATGAGTGCCTCCATTACCTAACCCTCATTTTGAATAGGTGTAAGGTTAAGAACCTTGTGCTTAATTGGGAAAAGTGACACTTTATGGTCAAACAAGGCATAATGCTAGGTCACATATTTTTTGAAAGGGATATCGAGGTAGATAGGGCTAAAATTGATCTCATTTCTAATCTCCCACCCTCTAAAACTTTGCTTGAAGTCCGGTCATTCTCAAGACACGCATGTTTCTATAGAAGAATTATTAAGGATCTTAGCAAACTATGTCGACCGTTGTGTAATCTTCTTGCCAATGACACACTCTTCGACTTCAACAATGAATTCCTTCAAGCCTTTGAAATGATAAATAAGGAATCGACCTCTGCACCTATTATGAGACCCCCCCCCCCTGACTGGAGTCAGCCTTTTGAGATCATGTGTGATGCTTATGACTATGCCATAGGTACAATTCTAGGTCAGCATAATAAGAAACTTCCTTAGTCATCTACTAATCCAACAAGACTCTTAATGTTGCCCAATTGAATACATACTGTGTAGGATGAATGGCCGCCATGTGGTGGTCAAATTCATTTGAGAAAATATTTTCTCCCGTTACGGTATGCCTCGAGTCATCATTAGCGATTAGCGAATCCATTTATGTAATTGATCCTTCGAGAGTCTCATGAAAAAGTACTTGGTCATGCACAAAGTAGGATATTCTTATCACCCTCAAACTAGTGGTCAAGTAGAAGTTTCCAATAGGCAAATTAAGAAAATCATTAAGAACACTTTGAATCCTAACCAAGAGGATTGGTCCTTAAGGTTGTTAGATGCACTGCGGGCTTATCGCACTGCCTACAAAACACCACTTTTTATGTCCCTATATAGTCTTGTTTATGAAACATCCCATCACCTTTTGGTACAATTAGAACACAAAACCTATTGTGCCATTAAGACTTTAAATTTTGATTTACCTGCTGTGGGTGAGGTCCGAAAACTCTAACTCAATGAGTTGGAAGAGATTAGGAATCATGCGTACAAAAATGCAAAATTTTACAAAGAGAAAATGAAAATGTTCCATGGAAATTCCATTTTAAGTAAGTCATTTGAAGCTAGACAAAAAGTTTTCTCATACAATTATATGTTGCATCTCTTTCCCATTAAGTTTAGGTCTAGGTGGTCTGGTCCGTTTGTTGTTAGGATAGTCTACCCACATAATGTGGTTGAGATAGAGAATCCTAAAAATGGTAAAATTTCAAAGTCATTTGTCAAAGGTTGAAGCCATGTCTAGAATTACGAGATCAGGAAGTGGAGGGAATTATCCTCCATGACCCCGTGTACCATGAGTGAACATGAAAATGGGTCATTGTTGTTGTATCATAGTTTTTCTATTGCATGAATTGTTCATTGAAAAAAGTCCATCTTTACGATAATATCTTTTATATCTTTCCCTCCTTTTTGAATTTTGTTCTTTTACATTGAGGGCAATGTAGAAATTAGGTTTGGGAGTAGCGCGGCCATTTTTCTCCGTTTTGAAAAAAAATATTAAAAAAACAAATCAGAGAAATTTCAAAAATACAAAATGATTTTCAATATAATTGAGTTTTGAAACTATTTTCTAATATAGAATTAATTCATGGATCTCCCCACTTATGAAATTTTTTAGACATTAGCCTTATAATATAATCGAAAATGGATATTGAGGAAAAAGTTAATTCTTAATGAATAAATGTGGAGATTTTAACCCGATAAGATTTTTTTGCCACTCATCGTTTTCGAGAGATTCAAATAAATCCAAGTTAAAATAGCTCAAATTTTTGCTCAATGATAAATTCATTGATGATCTGAAAACAAAAAGTCAAAATGTGAATATCAAGCACTAGAAGTCTTAGTAAGTCATATTGAGACACAAATCAACTTAACGTAACTTTAGAAATGATATTAGGCCATCGTTTGAAAACCAAACAAACCTTTGTACATTATTCACTTATAAGTTCATTTGAGACAAAAAGAAAATAAGTCTTTTATTAAAAACTCACTATCCTACCAAACTCCAACTGAGAGTTCAAACTTGTAAAAAAAGGCCATACTCATTTTCTGAGAATATTAGAGTAAAATTATGGTAAAAAGGCCAAAAGAAAAGGAGGTTGAAAAAATGATAAAGAAAGGGAGAAGAAAAGAAAGAAAGAAAAAAAAAGAAAAAAAGTTGTGAGTTTGAAAAGAAAAAGAAGAAGAATAGAAAAATGGAGGTTGGAAGAAAAATTCCCTAAAGGTCAAAATAGCAAAAAATCTCTATACTCTTTGAAATTTTGAACTCCAAAATCCATTCTTTCTATACAAAATCCAAGCCTATAATACGACCAAAGAAAGACCTAATCGATCTCAAAGGAAGTTAGTTGTAGTGTGGAGAGAAGATGAATATGATCAATGGTGTGATCCAATGTTTTCAAAAAGTAATTGATTTTTTGTTCATGAGATCATATTCGTCCATTATAAAAAGTCCATTTTCGATCATGTACATGTTAAAAATTTTCATTTAAATTTACTTTTTTATTCACATATACTGAGGGAGAATGATCGATTTTTGAGTGTTCGGTTGGGAGTGCAAACAATGAGATTTTGAAATTAGAAGGAACTTTCACATAAGAAACTTAATGATAATTTTTTTTAAATGGATGATTATATTGGCTATGCACACACACACGATAAGTTGGAATTCAGAAGTGAGGTTCTACTATATTTATGAAGTTTGCATTCAAACATGGTTATACTACTATTATATCTTTTATATTGGGTCAAGTTTTTAAATTTTGT
Source organism: Sambucus nigra (assembly GCA_949130495.1). Classification (NCBI taxonomy): domain Eukaryota; kingdom Viridiplantae; phylum Streptophyta; class Magnoliopsida; order Dipsacales; family Adoxaceae; genus Sambucus; species Sambucus nigra. The sequence goes on from OX422208.1 coordinate 400,381,775, forward strand.
GGGTATATTCACTACAATCCCTCACGAGATAAAACTTGTCCACTAGGGAAACCTAGGGGTTTAATGACTTGTTTCACATGATAATTGCAATCTTGATTCCTATGAAAGTGAGTTAGATTTTGAAATTTTAGTTTTGCTCGAGGACTAGAAAAGTTTAGGTTTGGGGGTATTTGATGAGTGAATTATCTTGTATTAATTATTCACAAATCTAGACCTTGTTAGGCCCATTGTATCATAAATAATGAGCTTTTAGAGTCATTTTGGTAAAATAAAAGAAAAATGCAAGTTTGAATAAAATTCGAGTTAAAACTACAATTTTAGTAATTTCACGGTGTGAAATTCTAATTTCATAAGAATTATGGGCCTCAAAATTATTTTTAAATGTTTATCTAGGCAAAATAAAGTTTTCCCTGAAATTTGGTTGAATTCGGAGTTAGAACGAAAAAGTTATGAATCTGGGGGTTTAAAATAAAAATGAGGATAAATTGACAATTTCCTAAACTTTATGAGGCTGAATTTGAATAAATATCAGTTATTTTATACTTTTACAGGTACCTATAAAGTTTGGTGAAGATACAAGGTCATTTGGTGAGGATATGAAGATCGTGGAAATAACTGTTATTGAACTTATAGGTAGAGAAGTTGCTAAGGCTCCACAAGTCGCACTACCTCAGGGTATCTCACTAATTTGTCCTATCTAATCCATATCGCGTCTTCTGCTAACATTTATCATAACTCAAATCATTTTTCCATTCCCCATTCCACATATTTGTTCTTATATTCCATTAGGATATGAGATACTATGGATCCAAGGAGGTTATGTATAGGTTGATGATCGAGAACATCACAAATCAGTCAAGGAAGATCCAGTCGACGTGCTCTTTACTTTAGAAGGCTCATTAAATGTTTACTACTTCATATGAATGTCCACACTTCATCAAGTTAGGGAGAAACCCAAACAGGAAAATGATCACCTACCATACATGTGAAGAGGGTAACAAAAGACACTTCAAAACATGCATGGAGGACTCAGACTATAGTGATGATTTTTTATGGAGATAAGTGATATATAAATACATATATATATATACACACACACACACATATGGGGTATGGTTTATGTAATACCCCGCCCTAATTTTTCATTTAAATTCTGTACAAATTGTGCTGAAGTGGGGTTTGATAATAATTATTGAATGTTGTGGGTAAAAATTGAAATTTGGAAAAAATAATAAGAAAGGAGGTTTTGAATGAGAGTGATATAGTTTGAATGAGACTTGGATCAAGGTATAAGCGAGGATCGAACGAGCTTCGAATAAGAGTCCAATTGTACCACTTCCAAAGGTTGTTTGAAGGTCGTTAGAAGCCATAAATCGAATGAATTGCCTTTGTCATTGGAATAAGCCTCAATATCGTTCAAATGATGTGCTTTAAAAACTCTTAATCATATATCCCTTGTGCGTTGTCACATTTCAGGCCTTTGGTTCAAGAGCTTTCGAGCTCTGGTGAGCCCAGATTGGGAAAAATGGGATTTTTGGTGTTTTAAGGGTTTTTGTAAGGATGGGTTAGGTTCATTTGGGTATGTTCAAGTTATAAGAAGAAAAGAAGGAGAGAGTAAGGTGGTCTTCCAGCATGGAAGAGCTTCTCTCCACCTTAAACGACTTCAAACCTCCATAAACAACCTTATTCTTATAGTAGTTCACCATATTTAAGCCTACATCACCCATTTTCACCTTTGTTAAGTGAAGCTACATATTTGTATAAGTGTAGCAGATAGTTTTAGAGAATATGAAGATGGAGTTTGAAGAAGGTCTTGAAGGAGTCTTGATTGGAAATCAAATGAAGCACACATGGAGCTTTAATGGAGGATGCTTTTGGTAATCCCCGGAGGCAACCTTTGGAGGAGGGGGTGTAACACCCCGTGTTTTGATTAATTGACTTTAATTAATTTGGAGAAAAATAAAATATTGGAGTTAATGGCCTTTAATAATTTAACTTGGTTTTATTAGTAAATTTTTCAATCTAGAATTGATTCGAGTCTTTTATAAAAAGGTTATAAGGATTTTTTTATCATTTAACAGGCAAGTGCATTTTTAAGAATATTTATCAGTTTAAAAAGTTAGACTTTAAAAGATTGCATTATGGATGTGGGGTCATTTAAATTACAGCTGGTTGTCCTCATTCGAAAGACGGAGGTGGTGAATGCTTAGAATCCTAATTTCCTTTTAACTCTTAAACCCTTTAAATACCAAACCGTTACGGGGATGGGACGATTAAAATACATTTTTCTCTCAAACTTTCTCCAGTAAGGTTCTCAAAGAATATTTCCTCTCATCTTAAACCCCTATCCCCTACTTTTCACATGTTTCGAAGATTCAATTGGTGTTTTCTCAAGAGGAGTTCAACCTTCTACTAAGATTTTTATGCAACTAATAATAGGCATGAATACTCATTTCCTTTCATTTAGTATTATGTGTTTTAAGTGTTTCCTAAACCTTTAATAACATGTTTTTTCTTGGGTATGTAGGATTCATGAGTGGATTTTGGGTTTTGTTGGTGTAGGTTGCATGTAGAAAAACCCAAGTTTTGAAATAAATGAATTTAGGGGCGTATAACTCATGTAATTTCTGTGGAGATGATGAAATTAGAATTTTGTTGTATAAATGATGAAATATCGATGTATTTAATTAAAATAATTAAATGAGATTAATTGGTTATTTATGACGTTGTGATAATGAAATTAAGATTTAATTGAATTGGACTAGTATACGTAGTTTTATACATTGATTAATTATGCTTGTTTATGTGCCTTGTTGATACCATTCAATTGCCCTTTGTGACGAAGGATTGTTGGGTATTTATAATCTCCCTATATTTTAGGATGCCTTCTAGGTATGGGACTAGTAGGTAGGTCTTTTTAAGATTTACGCCTTCTAGGTATGGGATTAGTGAGGGTAGATTATTAGGACTTTATTCTGTCAGGGTTGGCTGATTTTTGATACTTTATTATTGTTACCCTAGCCTAGGCATGAGACTAGGTCGAGGTTTATGTTAGAAATTCATCATATACATAGGGTAGGACATTTTGATAACTTGGGGACCCTTCGGTATGGGACTAAGGGGTATTTTGAGGATCTCACGTTGACTAAAAGGATGGCATAATTTATAAATTGAGAAATTGAGAATTAATGCCTAAGATAAAAACAAGTATTAAAATTTATCGCCCCATAATGTGTCAGGGGCCGACAGTTTAAATGGATCAGCGGACGATTTATGTCGTGTCGTCTGTGGAACCTTGTCATGGGGCGGGGTCAACAGTTTAAATGGATCTGAGCCATTTGACCAGGGGAAGTGTGACACTTTGGTGGATTACCACCCAGGACGGGAGGACTGCCATAATAAAAAGTAAGAACAATAATAAAATTTGGTCAATTTAATTAAATTAACATTGTGGGATTTGAGAATTTAAAATCATATTGGTGTGCCATTTGAAATGGGGATCGCTACGGGGAGTTAGTGATTTATATTTTTCGCGTTTAATTATCCCATTTAATTTAAAATATTCTATTGTGATATTTATTGCGTATAATGATACTGTCTGGATTCAAGGATCCTATTTGAGGAGAGTAGTGTGCATTCATGTTCAGAGTTCTGACCTTGTGTGTTGACTAACTTGTCAGGAAATAGTATTTGGAGAAGCTGCATAGAATTATTTGGAGATTTTCTAGGAGGTGCGATTGGAGTTGCTCTACCTCATGCGTATTGATTTAGTTTAGTTTTCCATTCCTTCGTATTTACTTTGAGACACAGTTTATGGTTTTGATTGTTCCATTTGGTTCCAAAGTTGTATGGGTTTTATTTAGTTATATCACTGGATTCAGTTGGAGATTATTCAGTTTCATATTATTATAGAATGGATTTACTTTGAGTTTAGCATGAAGATGGATATTGTATTGCTTAGTTAGATTGTTTATCTTTTGGGATTTATTATCATTTATCTTGTGGATAAATTTTACATGCCTCATATATGTCTCATGCTAAGAATTGTATTTTATTTACTCACGTCCGGCTTAGTTTTGGTGGAGGCCGACGCTAGAATTAGGCGGGGTGTGACAAATGGTATCACAGCATGGTTTTAGGTATCGTAGGTTATGAGTCCATTTAGCTTCTGCGTTATTGATATTTGATTCCTTTTATTTATTTGTACTCTTTAAGGTAGAGGGTCTAGCATACGTGTTAGATGTGTTTCTTAGAGATATGAAGTTTTGTGGTAAGGACGTTGTAGGGATTCAGTTTAGAATTAGTAAGCTTGATGTGAGGATCCTTAGAATATATTACGGAGTTGATAATTATTTTGGAGATCTTAGTTAAAGTGTTAGGTACCGTATGTATCAATTTTTGGTGTTGAGATTTAATTTGAGGACGTTAGCATTTTGGTGACTTTTGGAGATAGGATCAAGTGGGGATTTGTGAGAGTGTGTGGTACGCTATTATTTTCATGGTTATGCGTATGTATATAAGAAATATATATTATTTTATTGTTCGTGGGGTAGGTGCACGTAGGATTGGGTTTATGGGCTTCCAATTATGCCATTTTATGGGTAGGCACATGTGGGCCTTATTTTCTTTTGCGAGATTTACACGTTGATGTGTATGCTTCGTCTAATTACGAGGAAGAAATTCTTTGGTAGTGGGTAAGTATGTAACACGTCGTGTTTTGATTAATTGACTTTAATTAATTTGGAGGAAAATAAAATCTTGGATTTAATGGCCTTTAAGAATTTATCTTGGTCTTATTAGTAAATTTTTCAATCGGGAATTAATTCGGGTCTTTTATAAAAAGGTTATAAGGATTTTTTCATCATTTAACTGGCAGGTGCATTTTTAAGAATATTTATCATCTTAAAAAGTTAGATTTTAAAAGATTGCATTTTGAATGTGGGGTCGTTCAAACGACAACTGATGTCGTTCAAATGACGTCGCATGTCGTTCGAACGGCAGATGTCCTCGTTGGAACGATAGAGGTGGTGGACGTTTAGACTCCTAATTGTGTGTTAACTCTTAAACCCTTTAAATACCAAACTATTATGGATCTAGGATGATTAAAATCACTTTTTTCTCTCAAACTTTCTCCAGTACGGTTATCAAAACATATCTCCTCTCATCTTCAACCCCTAGCCCCTACTTTTCACAAGTTGTGAATATTCAATTGGTGTTTTCTCAAGAGGAGTTCAACCTTCTACTCGGATTTTTATGCAACTAATAGCAAGTATGAATACTCTATTCCTTTCCTTTAGTATTACGCGTTTTAAGTGTTGTCTAAACCTTTAATAACATGTTTTTTCTTAAAATCCATTAGCAACCTAATTAGAGAAGGTGAACACTAAAACTTGGGGCTATTTTTGTAAACTCTTTTAATATGAATAATATTCGTAACCTTTGGGTACATAGGCTTCATGAGTGGATTTTGGGTTTTGTTGGTGTAGGTTGCATGTAGAAAAACCCTAGTTTTGAAATAAATGAATTTGGGGGCTTATAATTCATGTAATTTGTGTAGAGATGATGAAATTGGAGTTTTGTTGTATAAATGATGAAATCTCGAGGTGTTTAATTGAAAAAATTAAATGGGATTAATTGGGTATTTATGACGTTGTGATGATTAAATTAAGATTTAATTGAATTGGACTAGTATGCGTAGTTTTATACGTTGATTAATAATGCTTGTTTATGTGACTTGTTGATATCATTCAATTGTTATTTGTGAACACGGGTTGTTGGGTATTTATGATCTTCCTGTATTTTAGGATGCCTTCTAGATATGGAGCTAGTGATTAAACCTTTTTATTATTTATGCCTTCTAGGTATGGGACTGGTGAGGGTAGATTTTTACAACTTCATTATGTCGGGGGTGGGCTCATTTTTGATACTTTATCATCGTTACGCTATCCTAGGCATGAGCATAGGTCGAGGTTTATGTTAGAACTTCATCCTATACATAGGGTAGGACGTTTTGATAACTTGGGGACCCTTAGGTATGGGACTAAGTTGTGTTTTGAGGATCTCACATTGATTAAAAGGGTGGGGTAATTTATAAATTGAGAAATTGAGAATTAATGCTGAAGATAAAAACGGGTATTAAAATCTGTGGAGACATAATGTGTCAGGGACCGACAGTTTAAACGGGTTAGCAGACGATTTATGTTGTGTCGTGTGTGTAACCTTGTCATCGGGCGGGGTCGACAGTTTAAATGGATCAGAGGCCATTTGACAAGGGGAAGTGTGACACTTTGGTGGATTACCACCTGAGGCGGGCGGACCGCCATAATAAAAAAATGAGAACAATAATAAAATTAGGTCAATTTAATTAAACTAACATTGTGGGATTTGGGAATTTAAAATAATATTGGTGTGCCGTTTGAAATGGGGATCGCTACGGGTAGTTAGTGTTTTATATTTTTCGCGTTTAATTATCCTGTTAAATTTAAAATATTCTATTTGGATATTTATTACGTATAATGATATTGTCTGTATTCAAGGATCCTATTTGAGGAGAGCAGTGTGTATTTATACTCGGAGTTCTGACCTCGTGTGTTGACTAACTTTTCAGGAAATAGTATTTGGAGAGGCTGCATAGAATTATTTGGAGATTTTCTAGGAGGTTCAGTTGGAGTTGCTCTACCTCATGCGTATTGATTTAGTTTAGTTTTTCATTCCTTCGTATTTATTTTGAGACACAGTTTATGGTTTTAATTGGGCCATTTGGTTCCAAAGTTGTATGGGTTTTATTCAGTTATTTCACTGGATTCAGTTGGAGATTATTCAGTTTCATATTTTTAGAGAATGGATTCACTTTGAGTTTTGCATGTAGATGGATCTTGTATTACTTATTTGGATGGTTTATCTTTTGGGATTGATTATCATTTATCTTGTGGATTAATTTTGCATGTCTCATATCTGTCTCGTGCTAAGAATGGTATTTTATTTACTCACACCCGACTTAGTTTTGGTAGCAGCCGACGTCAGAATTAGGAGGGTTGTGACAGATGGTATCAGAGCATGGTCTTACGTCTCGTAGAGTCCGTTTATCTTCCACATTATTGATCTTTGATTCTTTTTATTTATTCTTACTCCTTAAGGTAGAGGGTCTAGCATACATGTTAGATGCGTTTCTTAGAGATATGAAGTTTTATGCTAAGGACGTTATAGGCATTGAGTTTAGAATTAGTAAGCTTGATGTGAGGATCCTTAAAATGGATTATGGAGACGATAATTATATCGGAGATCTTAGTGCATATGTTAGGTATTGTATGTATCGATTTTTGGTGTTGAGATTTAATTTGAGGACGTTAGCATTTTGGTGACTTTCGGAGATAGGATCGAGTGGGGATTTGTGAGAGCGTGTGGTACGCCGTTCTTTTCATAGTTAGGCGTATGTATATAGGCAATATATATTATTTTGTTATTCGTGGGGTAGGTGCGCGTAGGATTGGGTGTATGGGCGCCCAATTATGGCATTCTACGGGAAGGCATACGTGGGCCTTATTTTCTTTTTCAAGATTTACGCGTTGATGTGTATACTTCGTCTAAAATCGAGGAAGAAATTCTTTGCTAGTGGGTACATATGTAACACCCCGTGTTTTGTTTAATTGACTTTAATTAATTTGGAGGAAAATAAAATCTTGGATTTAATGGCCTTTAATAATTTAACTTGGTTTTATTAGTAAATTTTTTAATTGAGAATTAATTCAGGTCTTTTATAAAAAGGTTATAAGGAATTTTTTTATCTTTTAACTGGCAGGTGCATTTTTTAAAATATGTATCAGTTTAAATTTCAGATTTTAAAAGATTGCATTTTGGGTGTGGGGGTATTTCAAACGACAGTTGATGTCGTTTGAACGGCAGTTGTCCTCGTTCGAACGATGGAGGCGGTGGATTTTTAGATTCCTAATTGAGTTTTAACTCTTAAACACTATAAATACCAAATTGTTATGGGACTGGGATGATTAAAATCACTTTTTCTCACAAACTTTCTCCAGTAAGGTTCAATTGGTGTTTTCTCAAGAGGAGTTCAACCTTCTACTCAGATTTTTATCCAACTAATAATAGGCATGAATACTCTATTCATTTCCTTTAGTATTATGCATTTTAAGTGTACCCTAAACCAATAATCACATGTTTTTCTTAAAATCCATTAGCAACCTAATTAGAGAAGGTGAACTCTAAAACTTGGGGTGTTTTTCTAAATTCTTTTAATATGAATAATATTCATAACCCTTGGTATGTATGATTCATGAGTAAATTTTGGATTTTGATGGTGTAGGTTGCATGTAGAAAAACCCTAGTTTTGAAATAAATGAATTTGGGTGGTGTATAACTCATGTAATTTGTGTAGAGATGATGAAATTGAAATTTTATTGTATAAATGATGAAATCTCGGTGTATTTAATTAAAATATTTAAATGAGATTAATTGGGTATTTACGATATTGTGATAATTAAATTAAGATTTAATTGAATTGGACTAGTATGCGTAGTTTTATACATTGATTAATTATGCTTGTTTATGTGACTTGTTGATATCATTCAATTTCCATTTGTGACGACGGGTTGTTGGGCATTTATGCTCTCCCTATATTTTAGAATGCCTTCTAGGTATGGGACTAGTAGGTAGGCCTTTTTATGATTTACACCTTCTAGGTATGGGACTAGTGAGGGTAGATTATTACGACTTTATTATGTCGGGGTGGGTTGATTTTTGATACTTTGTCATCTTATGCTAGCCTAAGCATGAGACTGGGTCGAGATTTATGTTAGAAATTCATCCTATACAAGAGGTTTTGATAACTTGGGGACCCTTAGGTATGGGACTAAGGGGTATTTTGATGATCTCACATCGATTAAAAGGGTGGGGTAATTTATAACTTGAGAAATTGAGAATTAATGCCTAAGATAAAAACAGGTATTAAAATTTATGGCGACATAATGTCTCAGGGACCGACAGTTTAAACGGATCAGCGGACGATTTATGTCGTGTCATGTGTGGAACCTTGTCATGGGGCGGGGTCGAGAGTTTAAACGGATCAGAGGCTATTTGACAAGAAAAAGTGTGACACTTTGGTGAATTACCACCCGGGGCGGTAGGACCGCCAAAATAAAAAGTGAGAACAATAATAAATTTTGGTTAATTCAATTAAATTAACATTGTGGGATTTGGGAATTTAAAATCATATTGGTGTGACTTTTGAAATGGGGATCGCTATGGGTAGTTAGTGATTTATATTTATCGCGTTTAATTATCCCGTTTAATTTAAAATATTCTATTATGATATTTATTGTGTAAAATATTATTGTTTTGATTCAAGGATCCTATTTTAGGGGAGTAGTTTGTATTCAAACGCGGGGATCTGACCTCGTACATTGACTAACTTTTCAGGAAATAGTATTTGGAGAAGCTACATAGAATTATTTGGAGATTTTCTTGGAGGTGCAGTTGGAGTTGCTCTACCTCATACATATTGGTTTAGTTTAGTTTTCCATTCTTTGGTATTTACTTTGAGACACAGTTTATGATTTTGATTGAGACATTTGGTTCCAAAGTGGTATGGGTTTTATTCAGTAATTTCACTGGATTCAGTTGGAGATTATTTGTTTTCATATTATTAGAGAATGGATTTACTTTGAATTTAGCATGGAGATGGATCTTTTATCGCTTAGTTGGATGGTTTATATTTTGGGATTGGTTATCATTTATCTTGTGGATTAATTTTACATGTCTCATATCTATCTCATACTAAGAATGATATTTTATTTACTCATACCCGACTTAGCTTTAGTGGCGTCTAACGCCAGAATTAGGCGGGGTGTGACAGGGGGTGATCCTCCTACACAAACCTTTCTACCACCATTCGAATCCCTTGGAGGTGGGGAAAATCTACTCTTAGATAAGACTCTCTTTATTATTTTTATAGTCTTGATGGTTATAATATTAAGAGTAGGATGCTCAGAAAATGATGATGGGTTTTGTAGAAAAATTAATAATAAACATTTTATGAAATAGAAATGGTGGAAAAATGCCATTTTTATTGAAATAAATGAAGAATACATATTTTAAAGTTTTGTGAAATAAAGATTGGATTTTTATGAAAATGGTTCATTTACTAGATGATAATGTTAAATGTTTTATGAATTAGAATAATTGAAAATGATGTTAAATTTGCTAAAGCATTTGGCGAAATAATGTTTCAAGTTTCTTCCATAAAATGTAGATTTTATAAAAATTGCATTTTATAAACAAGTTTAGGGATGGTTTTAGTGGGTTTAAACATGAAATAAGAAAAATAGAAATTTTAGTCTTCAAAGAGTGTGAAAATAAGTCGAAAGTATGTTAAGTGTAAGGTAGTAAGAGTACAAATGTTAATGAAAATGGAATGGTATATTCTTAGAATGGTAGTCTTTGAAGTGTAATTGGTCTCCTCGAATAAAGAAAGCAAAGAAATGTCTAACATTGGAAAATGGTTAGAAAAGGTATTGGATAAGTGCTAATGGATTAAAACATTGATAAGTTGCTTATGAAATTGGAAGAAAGGTCAAGTTTGGAAACAAAAGGGTAAAATTGTAATTTTATGTAAAGTGGAACATTTTTATGAAATAAGAATGTTGAAAAAGGTGTTACACAAATTTGTCCTTAATGGACATGATTTCTGAATAAAATCAAATTAAAGTGTAAACGATACGAAAACAAAATTTTCAAAGTGTAACAAAATTGGGGTGAAATCTCGGGTTTGTTTTCGGCCAGGTAAAAAGGGAAAGAAATAATAATGTGGACATTTATAAAACACATAAAAGTGAAAGAAAGAAAAATGTTAAAACACATAAAAGAAACTCGGATGACACTCGGATAATTAATGAGGGCCCAGATCCCTAGGGTGAAAGACCCAAAACCACTGGCCATAGAATATGATCGCGTTTCCGACGGTGTGGAGCCCGTTAAAGTACGCAATTTATTGGAAGATTTCAAGAAAAAGATAAAGGAATAAGGAACATGTCAAGAAATGGGTTGTGTGACAAAACGTAATAATACAACCTAACTCGAATGAATTAATAAATGTTCCAATAAAGAATAAAGTGGACAAGAAATGTGTAAATTGATTAATGTCTATAAAGGAAAGGAAAAGGAATGTGTAGTGATAAATAGGTGAGTTAAGAAACCTAAGATGGTGTAACCCTTAATTAACACCAGAATATGTTGTGAAAGTTTTTTCAGAGATTAAAGAAGTATTCTCTAACACGGTGTTCGCATGTGTTGAAAGGGATTGTTTTTAATGAAAATTCCAATGTGCTTCATCTAAAATGAAAAGGGTAATTTCGATAAATAAATGGTTTTGTTTCAACAAAGTGTCGTGGTTTAAAGTATTTAAACGTGAGTGTTAAATAGACAAATAAATTTCAAGCGAAGAAAAAAGAAGTCTTTTATGAGATTAAAATAAATTAATCGGACTATATAACTTTTTCGAAAGTAAAATAGTTTCATGCATTAAGTATATATGAGTATCAATATATGTACAAGGAGGCTGCATGTGCATGTAGGTATAATGTTTAACGTCTTCTTTTTGTCGTTATTTTCTATACTATATTTTGTATATTCTCACTGGGCATTGGCTCACACAATTGTCTTTGTTATGGATGGTTGGGTGCCGGTTCATATTTTGAGAGCGTTATATAGGTAAGTGTTCTACTTAATTTTACGTTAGTTCTGTATGCTTGGAGTTCGGAGATGCTTCCCACGGGTCCTTCACGTGGTTTGAACTTGAAATTTGAATCCTATTCTAAACAAAAGAAACGTTAATTAAAATAAAACTAGACTATCAACATTGTATAGTGTGTTTCATTGCACTTCACGGGTTGACTACGGGTAACCCATAAATTCGGATCGTGGCATTACAGTGTATCCCTTATTTTTCATGATTATTTCTTTGTTACACTATCTCATTATATGTTTTGCGTTTTTATTTGGAACATCATGGATTGCGTAGGCTGTCCATTGAGTCACTCGTATTATTTCCTACTAACTCATATTTTATATTGGTTAACTTACACATATGATTCACTCTTTCCACCTTTAGTGCACGTTGACTTGTATTGGTGTTACATGCTCTATTTAAATTATGTTATTTTTCTATATCTATTAGTGAAAAATGTACTAGATACCTTGAATTTCATATTTTATCTTCATTTAATTTTGGTTGAAATAACTCACTATATGATCTTGCTTAACATTATTGTTTAATTTAGTTTTTCTTTACCTTTGTCAATTCCATGACAAAAGGGGGAGAAAGATCATATTAAGGGGGAGTTATAATCTAGAATGTATCATAATTTGTTTATGATAAACTAAATAAACATGGAGTATATATCCAACAAATGTTGTGCATATCTCAACATAGCCTTGAACATCAAGATATTTTCATTTCTATAACTTATATACAGCTTATAATGATGGATCAATTTCATATCTTAATCATCACATATTCTCTGTAAATTATCCATCACATTGTTATATCTATGTCATGTATTAGTTTGTATGACAGGATAATAGGTGGAATACATTCTAGGAAATATTCTACAAAAGGAGGATTAGGAGTGTAGGGATGTATTTGACTTTAGACGGGCTTGTGTTTATTTGTCATAGGTTACTAGACTTCTCTATAATATTTATAATCTTAATTTTTGTATATTTTTCATGGAATAGACAAAGGGGGAGATTGTAAGAGTATGGTTTTACTCATGTACCCCAATATGACTAAAATATCTTATTATATTGACCAAATATACTTTGAGTCTTATCCTTGATTTGTTCCAGTAAAGGATCCTACAAACCATTCAACGAGCATCCTAACCTTCATGTGCATTTTTTTATACCACTATTAGGAATGGTATATGGAGACGTAGATTCATACACATTTTACTCACACATGTCATCTTAAAGAAAATACCTTTGTGTGTGTATGTTTATGTGTTTATATGGATCTTTGGACTTATTTACGAAATGAAAAAACTACTTTCGAAAAATCTTACAAATTGCATTTCATAAATGTTGTTGAGGTATATCGTAGGAGACCTTCGCCCTAGCTACACAACAGCTAACTGCAGTAACAGATCTCACTGACTGCACCTTTGTACATATATTTTTTCTTTAGCCTGACTTTTATCCTTGCTACAGATTTACCGCAGGGATGCCAAAGCTCGTTGCAATGACTTTGCGACAATACATATCAGACGGCACCGAAATTCTTAGATACAAGAATATATTTCTAGGTACCCCTGCAAACTAAAGATATTTCCATATATTTTATCTCTTACACCTTTTAAGTCTATTTACCTACTTGTACCCTTCATAGATTCTCTTGTAAGCTTGGTGTTATGGTAAGCAGGTTTTTGAAAAATAGAGTGTAAGTGTGATTTCTTTTGTGGACGAAATATTTTTGCCAAAATTTTCTTGCCGCAAGAATTACTTTCAAGGAGAGAAAAATATTTTAATAAATTTTTATTTGAATCTTGTATTCATACAAGTTTTAAGTCTTGTTTTTCTCTTCTATATATTTGTCAGATATCTTTCAGTTTAAACACTTGGGAAATCTGTTAGAACTGAAGCCAGCTTCGCCAGGGGGAGAGAGAGAGAGAGAGTTCAGCAAACGGAGGCGCCGAAAAATAAAAACCAGAGAAAATGGCGGACAAGGCAGTGACAATCCGTACGAGGAAGTTCATGACCAATCGTCTTCTCTCGAGGAAACAATTCGTCATTGACGTTCTACATCCTGGAAGACCTAATGTTTCTAAGGCTGAATTGAAGGAGAAATTGTCAAGGATGTATGAGGTAAAAGATCCCAATTCCATCTTTGTGTTCAAGTTTAGGACCCATTTCGGAGGTGGCAAATCAACTGGATTTGGTTTGATCTACGATTCTGTTGAGAATGCCAAGAAATACGAGCCTAAATACAGACTCGTCAGGAATGGCCTGGATACCAAGGTGGAGAAGTCAAGGAAGCAGCTGAAAGAAAGGAAAAACAGGGCCAAGAAGATCCGTGGTGTGAAGAAGACTAAAGCTGGAGATGCTGCCAAGGCTGGCAAGAAGAAATGAGTTCTTAGGCATTCCACCATTTGGGGGAAAAAAGTGGGGGATTTTGTTTTGCAGTTTGTTTCTTCATCTTTTAAGTCATTATTTTTTATTTCCCCTTGTTGAGGAACCTTAAGACACCTCATGTCTTACTGCTCGCCCTAGTTAATTTAAGTGAGAACAGCGTAAGGTGTTGAGTTTAGACAATTTTATAGATGAAACTATATGAAAAAAAAAAAAAAAAAAAAAAAAAAAAAAAAAAAACACTTGGGAAATCTAAAAATGTTATGAAGTGAACTCGTTGCTCTTAAACATTTTCAAAACCTTGAAAAAATCTCTTTCTAATTTGTTCTTGAAATATTTTTAGATTTCGTATATCAAAGATATATTTTTGGGGTTAATCCATATTTTAAGAAACACTTTCACCTTAGGTAATCACACACCTAGAAAGTGGTACCACACTCCAAGAAGGATTCTCACCTTATTCCAAGCGGTGGAACATATAGTTTATTCTTCAAACTCAAAATGAAGAGCGTTCTCATAGATATTTAAAAGAATAATGATTTGGAATGAGGACTAAATGCCATCTGTTGCAGACTGAAATCGTCACGGTTGTGTAGCGTACTCCATATGTTGGCACTCTCTACGGAGGATATGGTGGAAAAGAGTGTCTTATTGGTTATAGAATCATGAGTGTTGTAAGTCTATTTCTTTAGGTTGTAAAACTCTACCATTGTACATTTGTTATTCTTTCAGTTCAAGGTTTTTTTCCACTATGGGATTTTCTTTGTACGCCTTTATGCTGTGCTATATTGTTTACCTATTCCGCACTTAGATTAAATCACCTAATATTGAAGTTAATGTTTAGTGTAATCTATTTTGTAAATAATTTATCACATATACCTTAGGTCTTGTATTTGATGTCCCAACCTCAATTGTAAAGAAAATCTTGTCACATTTTGAGAAGAGATTTTAGTTGGGTATATTTCATCCATCTCAATTTCGAGCACACGCACTCTCAATGTTAATGATTACGGATTATTGGTTACATTATCGTTTTCTTTGTTAATAACTTTTTTAAATCCCTTTCATTTTTGTTGAGCTTGTCTTATTGTTTGTTTGGGCATACTTTTGGGGAAACTTGACGTTCTTATGTTTCATTCTTAGAAACCATCATGAAACAACATTCGTTCAATAGGGTAACCTCAGGATTTAACGGCTCGTTGCATTAGCTAAATGAAACCTTGCACCTATGAAAGTGTTTTTCAATCCTTTATACATAGTTTTTTTCTCTCTATTGGGTGGTTCTCATTTAGTTTCGTTATTATAGACTAGCAATGTGTAAGTTAGGGGCTATGATTAGTAACGAATATTGTATCTTAATGGCCTTTATTCCTGTACATTAAAGCATAATTGTGTCCGTTAATTCTTATGTTTACATTCCTTTATTGGATAACCTTTGTTTTCAATATACACATTCTTTGCAAGGTTTGTTTGAGGTTTTGTAGGTTTTGGAATGCTAAGCGGAACAATTGGTTATGTTTCAGGAAAGTTTCATGGCAAGATGCAACTTTAAGGGATTTTTTGTAATTTTATGCTTCTGAATTTGGACTTTGGATATCCATAGATGTGTAGTTCTTTGAATTATCTTCATGTGTCCAGAAATCACACGTCATTTCGAGTCTGGATGATGAAATTTTGGCGAATCTCGTGAGAAGCAACATTTCCTATTTTGAAGCAAAAAGTGAGCTGAAAACAGAGCATCAATCGATCGACCTCCTCCATTTGGGTGCATGCACAAGGCTATGGGCTGATTTTCCATTAATCGATCGATCGATCCTTGTTATTCTATGAAGAACTCAAAGGAAGCGGGTTGATTTTAGAAGCATCGATCAATCGATCATCCTAGATATTTTGAGATTTGATACATTTGATTTTTTTCTTTTGTTTAATCCACTTACTATAAACAGTAAGTGAGCTTTTATTTGTCCATTACCTATAGTTTTAGGATACGTTGGGTTCAAATTTTAGAGCTTCTCTCCATTATCTCTATTAAGGTTTGATTGTAAGTTACTATTCATCTTCTTCCTTATTTATATAAGCTTTGTTAATTAGTTCCATGAATTATTAAGTAGTTGTTTTCACTTTTGTTTCTTTTTTATTGCTTTCTTCCATTCCATTATCACTTACCATGCTTTTTATCTAATTTAAATTAGGTTAAAATTATTAAACTTACCATGGATTAATTTGTTTATTTGATACAGTATGATAGTTTAGGCTAGTTTTGATGGGTTAGGATGTTTTTGGTTTTGCACCATGGACCTGTAATGGAGTATATTATGTATGCCTCATGTTTGTGACTTTGTGGGTGTAATATCGAGAGTATTTATTGTTGCCAAAATCAAAGTAAGCTTTTATGAGAATTTAGGGGGTGATAACTCTAGGTTTTATTAATTGTCCAAATAAGATTTAATCCCGATAAAGCTTTTCTTTCCATATAACCATTTATTCTAATTACCCCATGGTGAGGGATTTAATTCTCAATCTATAGTTTTCATTCTCTTTTATTAATCTACTTTTAATATTTATCCGATTAAAAGTAGTTTAAAAGGTTTTAATATTAAATCATGACCTTTTACACTTTTATTCTAGACGTAATGAATGAATTAAAGTCTAACAAACATTTTATGTGGATTCAAGACTCAAAATCACTGCTACAATTATAAAATAAGTGTAGTAAAAGTTTAGGTTCTTGCATGGTGGTGGGAAACTAATTAACGACAGTGTCCTTACACGGCCACCCGATTTTCACCCGATCATTGTCCCAAAAAAGCTTCATGTTCAAGACTAGAAGACGAAATTTCTTAATCTTCATCCGAAAACTACCTCATGGCAAGACCAATGAGATTGTTGTTTTAGGATAAGTGTAAAGGAATTATAACGACTCAGTTTTACCACCCTTATTTTGACATAACTTATATTAAATTTTCTTAAATTGAAAAATGTGTTAAAACTTGTATGTGAGTTGTTTTGGACAATTAGAACAAATACACTATGCAATGTACTTTTTCTATTGAAAAACTATGTTCATAAAAAATGCATTCTTTTATGTGTATTTTAAGTATGAGTGTAATTGGTTGAGAAAAAAACATAATTAGAGTGCTTTTACAAAATATTTTCAAACTCTTGGATGGAGAAAAACTTGTTCAAAATTTCTGGAAAGGGAGCGACCTTCCTCGTCGCAGTTTAACCGCAACGATGGTTTTCCTCACTGCAACAAAAGTTTGTCATTGGTGCCTTTATCCAAGTCCAAAATTCTTTCGAGCATCCCATGATCTGGATCGTTTCAGGTTCCCTCCATCGATGAATTGCCTAATTACAGAGACAATATTAGATCTGGCGTAAAAACAAAATCTATCCAAAATATTGCATTGAAAAATGTGGCGTTTGCATCCATGTATTTTCTTATTTTCGGGAAGCAACCTATTTTTTGCGACTGAGTATAAGTTAGAGGGTTCAAAAGATTGTGTCCACTAGTTCGAAAACACCTATTTAAGTCATCTTGTTTTTCCTCACATAATAAAGTTCAGATTTTTAGAAAAGTTTTCATTATTTTCTCAAGCGAAAAAAAACATATTTTCTTAAGAGAAAAAACCTTCTTTGTATTTTTTAGATATCCATTATTATCATTCCAGTTTGAACAAAATATTTTGTAAATTTTATTTTTGATCAAATTTAAATATATTTTACATCTCAAAAACAATTTATGAGTTTGTTTTGATTAGCCAAGCACTTTTTGAATCTTCCCTCAACCTGTGGGACTAATAAGGGAAAGGTAACCTTTAGTTTCCAATCGTTCATTCGATTGTGGAGAGGTTCTGATTGGTGATCTATGTGAGTTAGAATCGACCAATAAGGAGAAGGTAATTATTTGAACCCATAGACTTCACCTACTTTAACCATCCATTTGTTTTACGACTGTTGATCATGTTTTCATCTGATTCATTTGATCTCAACCGTTGATTTTAAATTAAATGTTAATGAAGCCAAAAACCTCCCACCTATTTCTATATAAGCCTTCCAATCTTAAGTCTAAAGGAACTTTTTGGGACTCCAGAGAGAGCAAAAAGAGAATAAAACAGATAGATAGAGTGTATAAAAATCCTAGTTCGTATCTAGAGAGAGAAAATGTTGAGAATTTGGAGAAGAAGGAGGGTTTATTAGAGATTAATACAAAATGGAACTCCCATGATCATGTCTCCAAAAAAAAACCATTGGAAAATCAGTTTAACTCTAGTTTTGTTCAACAAACCTATAGTAAAAATGTTTAATTTTTAAATTTTCACTCACTTCATGATTAGAAAAGGGTTTTATTCTAAAATAAAGATTTTAAACCTGTTTTGGTAAACTGATTTTGTTTGAAAAATAGTTTTAATTTTTTTTTATTTTCGTTGGATCTTGTTTTGCATGTAACGATTTTTTAAATCCAAATATCTGAGTTCATTCAGAACCACTTAAAGTAATATTTTAGTTTTAGATCTTGTTTATATTTTCTTCAAAACAATTTAAAATTTTTTAAAATAATTTTCAATCAACAAATTGTTTACATCAGAAATATTTATTTGATCTGACTTTCCGTTTTCATATTTGTTTAGATCTATAAACTAAAGTACATTTTGGCATGATTCTGATTTAACACCCTTGTAACTCATTTTGAATGTGTTAGAATTACTGTAATTTGTTAAGAACTGTTTGCACTTAATTGTGTGTGCATATTTGTGCATGTGTATGTATTTAATATCATTTTGATTACACACTTGACACACTTAATCACTTAGAATTGTTAGTTGATATTTGGAGACACATATCTTCAATCGATTTTGTGAATTTACTGTTAGAACATCGAAAGTTCAAAAAGTTCTTACCTATAGTTAGTTTCTAATTTAGGTAAATTTTCTTTCTTGCATTGATAATTATTTGTAAGTAATATGTAATAACACAACTTGATTTTAGTGATTTCTTTTTATTGTCGTATGGAGGTTTCGTGGAGGTTTTTCTAGTACTCCAGAGTTTTACCACATTAAAATTTGCGTGTTGTGCCTATTGCTTTTAATTTCTTTAATTGACCTATTATTCACAACATTAGTTGCTTCTTATATAAAATTCTTGTATATCCTGGTAGTTTTGCCATATAAAAATTAATCAAGAATTTCATAAATAAACTTGACTTAGGTTTCTAGAAAAGTTGGCAAACACATCTTGTGTTTATACTTGGTTTGTTTATAATCTAAAGGAGTTTTCTCAAGAAAGTTGTTCGAATTATACATTAGATATTTTTAACTTGGTAAAAAGGTCAACTGTTCTTTTCAAGTGGTATCAGAGCATCAAAATTCATTTAGATTATATACTTTTTAAAGCAGCTTTTGAAAATAAATGGAAGAGAAATTGCACAAATTAGGAAATCTCTCTAGAGCCCCAATCTTTGATGGGAGTAATTTCCATTACTGTAAAATGAGGATGTTTGCTTTCACCCGAGGCACTTTGGGTGATGATGTCTAGGATATGATTGAATATGAATATATTTTTCCTACTAAACTTGCCAGTGAAGGAAGCACTAAGGGAGTTTAGAAAATTTTAAATGAATTCTGTAAGGAAGAAAAACAACAGTATGATTATAAAAATAAGGGTAGAAATTGTAGCTTTATGTTGGTTAATGAACGTGAGTTTAAACTTATATATTTCTATTATGCTTCTAAGAAATCCTAGGATATGCTAGTAACTGCCCACGGAGGTGACTTACATGTTAAGGCTGGGAATACCCAAATGTCGATACAATAGTATAACACAATATAAAAAATGATACCAATACCTTTAATGACTTATATATTAAGTTCGTTGATATCATAAAAAAATTCTTGCAAATGGTATAGTTTACAAGATAAGATAAATTGTGATGAAAATTCATAGATCTCTTTGGGCTAAGTTTGATCCCGAAAAATATAAAACTGAAGAGATGGACGATCCAGACTTGACCCCTTAACTGTTAAGTAGTAAATTGAGGTCTCTTGAATTGGAATTGGAATTGGAATTGGAATTGGAATTGGAATTGGAATTGTAATTGGAATTGGAATATAAGAAACATATAACTTCATCCTATAAGAAATCCCCTGGGTTAAACATGATGTTCACCTCTCAAGTAACTAAGTTAAACTTTCCAGTCTTGGACTCATATCTACGTGATGACACAGGCCTTGAGAGTCTTGATAACCAGATTGATTTAATGACTAAACACTTTATGAAAGTAGTCAAGTTTAGAAATGATATAGCAGCTGAACAAGGACAATATGGTCATCAAAACTTTTAAGGGTGTGGACCCTCATGACAGAAAGTTTAGTAGGCCTAATGGTTCAAAATATTATCAAAGACCCAAGATGGACTTGTCTAATATTCAATGCCATAAGTTTGGTAATTTAGGGAACTATGCCAATGTATGAAAGTCTAAGACCAAAACCATAAATAAAACCCACATAACTAAAACTTGGGATTGCTCAAGTTATTCTAATAGTAATGACCGTGGACCTTTTAAATTTCATATCTCTTTCATGCATTTTTATGCTAAAATTATTGATAATGAGGATGAAGAATGCTTGTCTGAGAATGATTATTTATTTAGTCATTAATGTGTGAATGATAATGAAAATGAGCCTATTGGGTGCGTGAGTCAAAGTGACCATGTGAATGATGGATTCGATGTGTGTGCGAGTTCCAGTGAACCGATAGGGGACACATCACACACTTCACTTAGAGATAGCGAAAATGATGATGATGATCTGACAAATTTTCAAGACCTATATGTTAAGATTCTAAAGAAATGTTATAGACTTGAAATAATGGTTAATAAATTATCTGCAAAAGTGTATGTTTTAACTAGAATTGTTGGGTAAAACTCCGAAGAATGCACCAGCCAATGGCCTTACCAATGAGAGTGATGTAAAAGAATTCAATTCTAAAATTGTGATGCCCCATAAAATATAAACTAGATTAATCAAGTATAAATTAAGTAATATAAGTGTCTAAAATAATTGGGTATCATTCTAAGCATGGCTGGAAATAAAACTAAATGCATAAAATAAATAACTAAAACATAATAGAGGTGAACCACATACTCTCGGATACCAATCTAACCAATAATAACAGAATAATAGAATACTAAAATTGACTCATAACAAACCTAAATCCATGTGTAATAGTAATGCCGACTTAATACTACTAAACATAAATCTGACATGATAGAAAATAAATATGAATAAAAGAGTGAGCTCACAGGCTCAACACCTACATTCTATCAGGGGTGAGGTTGCACCGGTGGCTTATCTCCTAATAAGAGAATTCAAAAACAACATAAAAAAAAGTTTACAAAGAGTAATTCTATAACTGAGTTTGGTTTGCAATATAACTACGCATTATCCTCTCATCTTGTTTTTAAGTTATCCCAACTAAATAACCGTTAATACCATATGCGTCTAAACCCAAACACAAGAGAACCCCATGATTACATTTTATTCATCTGAATATAATATATGTAATACCCCGCCTCGATAAATAAAATAAATAATACACATAGATTTTTATGAGAAAGAATAAGGTGTGATTTTAAGAATTTGTGGGCGTCAAATCGAATTATAATAGAGAATTTATTTATCTATGATTTTATAGGTATTATATAATGGGTAATTATAAATTAATTAAAAGTCATATATGATTTACACGTGGAAATAGATAACATATAGTTGGGATGGACGTGAGAAACCAAGAAAGAAAATTTAGTTCCAAAACCCAACCCATTGACCTTTACTGCTTCTCAAATTAGTGAAAGGGAATATAGACTAAAGGAATTAATAAAAGAGAATATATATATATATATATATATATTAAAGGTATTAACCAAATGGATTAGGTATACAAATGGGAATGAAATAAAAAGTGTGGAAAACGAGTTCATTCCCATTCCTCTTATCGTTCACACGACGTATGTGGTCGCTCAAACGAAGGACATATATCATTTGAACGACGAACCCCGTCATTCGAACGACGTTCTGGTTAGATCAGTTCCATCATTGTGCTATCATCTGTGAGTTGGTTGATTTTCTTTCAAGTCAGTCCTGACCATCTGACGTATTGAGAAGCTAACTATAGTAGCTTGTGGGTTATACAAATAGTACGATAGAGAGAGAGAAGCATGGGACGTGACGATTATCACAACAGGTATTCCATCATACTCTCATTAGTAGAATCGTTGATCTACTAACTGTGTCCACAGTTGGGGCCTAAAGATAGTGGGGATACTGGATAAAATATATTAATATTTATTTTAAAGACTTCATTATGAGTATAATAGTGGGGTTTGTTGGTAGAAAACACACAAAATATTATTATCCCTCCTCTCAATGATCACTGACTCCCCTCCCATTACATAATCTGTTTTCACCGTATTTCTTTAAGTATATAAAACTACACTCACTCCTAAATACTCATCCTTCCCTACGGATTACTATGGAACTACAAATATATATAAGGTTTTGGGGGTTGTAGGGTGTGTTTGAGGAGGTAGTATTAGAATAAGGTGGCCGTGTTATTTGAGATATTTGAAGAGATTTTTTCATAGAGATTTTCTTAGAGTGTCTTGGGAATCCCATAGAGGACTGTTTGGTGAATATTTTATTACTCCCTTTAGGGCCACCTTTGGAGGTAGGGGAGTTACCCATATTCATCACCACCACCACTTTGGAGTTATTTAGGTGGCTGAATTGCAAGAAGGGCCCGGAGCCCTTGGGTGAAAATCCCTAAACCATTGGCCAACGCATGTGGTGCGCATAGCCACTGTGTAGATCCCGTGTAAGTATATGGTATTGGAAGATTTTGAGAAAAGATAAGGGAAATATGGAACATATCACGAAATGGGTTCTGTGGTAAAATGCGTTAATGCACCCAAACTTGAATGAATGTAATAAATGTTCTGGTAAAGGTGAAATGGACAAGTAAATGTGTATCTCTATTAATGTCTGTTGATGTAAAAAATTAGATCGCTCTAATTATTCAATCACAGATAAATAAAATGAGACAAAGATTTTTAAAGTGGTTCAGCCTTATAAGAATGGCCTACGTCCACTGTTATGTTATTGCTGAGTGTTTGGGAATTCTCGATTACAAGTTCTATCAAGAAATTCCGGTCCCCCTTGGATGAGGGTGATACAATGTATTTATAGCCTTGAGGCTGTACATGAAAGGGTCGATACATTAAATGATATACATATGAAAGGGTAATACATTTAATGTAACGTGTGTGTCAAGGTGATAAACATTCAATGAATAGTTGAACTGTTGATTATCTGGTAATTAATGCTACGGTCGAGATGCAGCTCGGACCGCCTTAGTTGCTCATTGCTCAGGAGTTCCTCGGAGAGCTAGAGTACCTCGGAATGCTAAAGTTCCTCGGTGTGTCCTCGTTGCTCGGAGAGAACATGAGTTGGTCGGGGAAATGAACTTCCTCATTGCTATTGTGCCACGTAGATTGACACGTGTCTTCGTATTATTCGTCCATATCAGCATATTAATTTTGGTATCAACAGAAGCCCCCAATGTTTCATATTTAGAACTTTGAGGAGTATGGAACATTCTTTCTCGGTATATGGAAATATTGAATGATCTTCCTGGGTTTTAGGAGCATCGTATTTGAATTTATTTCCAAATTCACAAAATCTGCCTTTTTTTGAATTTTTACGAGCGCTTCGATCTTTGTGCCCTTTTTGTCCTTTTAGCCGCCGGAAGTTCGATAGTTTCTTTTTGTAATCATTTCTCTCGCCATTTCCCAAGGCACAGTATTTAAACTTCCCAAATAATTATACCGTCCTCTACTTTTTCCAATTTTCTTGCTTTTCGAATTCTCCAGTCTTTCTTTCTCTTGTGCGTTCATCCTTGTTTTCGTTCGTTGTCAACAGACCTCCTTTCTTCCTGTAAGATCTCCTTCCTTCTTCTTTTATTCACCATGGTTTATATTATTGAATCTATTGAAAAATTCCGTTCTGATTATTCCATTCCGTCTTGGGTAACTCTGGAAAATCTTCCTGAGCCCTTTGATTATTTTCGTTTGGCTGAGGGACATTGGTTCCCCAGCCTTTTTATTGCTGAGTGTGGATTTTCTTTTCCATCCAACTCTTTATGCTTAGAATTCTGCCAACATTTCGATGTTGTTCCTGCAAAAGTAGCCCCCAATACATGGAGAATAGTTAATGGGGTGCATAAATTAAATCAAACTCATGGAACTCGCATAGGAATTCCTGAGATCATGTATTACTATAGATGGGCTGTTTTAGATAACGTTTATTATTTAAAAACCAGATTTTTGAATAGAGCTTTAGTAGTCAATCTCCCTGATGCCAACAGGGATTATTTTGAACATGGGTTAGTTTTCAAAAATTGGCAACATGATCCTTTAGTCGGAGACGAAGTGTATGAAGGTCCCAAATGTCCCCCATATGGCAATGGGATAGGTTATTTTCATTTTATTTTATTCTTGAAATTGTGACTTCATCATGTTTGAATAAATGCATGATTGACATTTCAAATTGTTTTTGTTTGCAGTTAACAGCAAGAGAAAAACTCCTAAGGAATCTGAAGTTAATATAAGGCAATTAAAACATATCTGGAGTTTGCATCAGAAGGTTGCAGACGAGCATATCAGGTCTGCCTCATACTTGTTGCAGTACAAGAGCTATACGTCGTCTTTTACTGCTCGCCCTATGGTCAGCTCCAGTGATCCAGTGCAAATTCCTAAGGACTCTGATCCAGAATCTCATATTCCTTTGAGCCAGAAAATGGGCAGGAAAAGAGCTCCTCCTGCTCTATTTGATGGCACTACTTCTGCTGCTGAGGCTAAGAAAAGCAAAATTGATGTCCCAGAGGGGACTAAGAAGGTGGATGTTGCGCCTTCAAAAGCTACCGAGAAGCCCCCAGTGGCTCCGAGCAAGAAGGTTGCTCCTGTGGAGATGACTGCTATTTCTCCGACCAAGAGCTCTTCCTTGGTTGAAACTGCTGAAGTCCCTTTGAGGAGATTGAGGAAATCATCCTCAGTCACTTTGGCTGAAACTGTCTCTTCTCTACCATCTGGTGTTGTTGGTGTTCCAACCATCATTCCTACGAGCTCTGCAATGAGCTCGGTAAAAACTTGGATCATACCCGAGGTCCAAGGAATTGATGAAAATATTTCTAGGGATATGCTGACATCCCTAGCTACTCGTCACCTTGCTTCGGTAAATTTCTCACACTCTGAATTTCCTTTCTGTCTTTGAATACTTGTATTTTTGCACTGACCTGTCACTTTTTCCTTTGTTTAGCTGGTGAATTGTTTTAATAACATTGTGGAGAAAGATGAAGCTATTAAAGCTTCCAGCTCCTCGTCAGGTGTAGAGGATGCTCTGCTGGGTTTAACCCAATCTTTGAAGGATTCTCGTCAACAGTATAACGAGGACAAAGCTGAATGGGAGAAAAAGTTATCTATAGTTGAGGCCGAGTGTGACACCCCGCCTAATTAAATACCGGGCGATCACTCCTTTATTAAATTAAATCAAGGTAAACAGTTGGTTCATTCTCAGCATCACTGTCGATAAAAATAATTTTTCCAATTTAACACCCTAAATAATTAAGCTAAGTGTCAAAACATTTTTCATACAAACTTCCAAATTTTATTAAAGAAAAGATTTTATTAATAACAAAACAACATTTCTACATTATAGAATCACACCACGAAATCTAAATAAAACCATACATTCACCAATCGAATGTCAATAATATAAAGCTAAAATCATAAACCATCCTGAATCAAATCCCATAAACAATACTTGGAATAACTGAAATATAAAAATCCTCAACAATAAATGAAATGATAAAAAGGGCGGCACGTGCCCCATAAATGAGAGTAATAGGAGTGGAGTCAATGACAGAAGCCGTCTACTCAAGGGACCTGCAACTCCCACCTAAGCTGCAGCTCGTTCTTCACAAAGAATCCTAAGCAAGACGCCCCTGTGGCTGGGCACCTGAAAATATACATATATATACAAGAGAGAGAGAGAGAGAAAAAGAAACGGGTCAGGGCCCGAAAGTGTGTTTGATTTTAGAATACGTTAAGCAAGTATTTAAATTGATACAGGCCAATGCAACATCATATTAGTTCGTCTCTCTCTTGAGAAATACTCACCTCTCTTCTAATGTGCACTCCTATCGTACTAACCTTCCCAATGGTTCGTTTATCTTAACTTACTCAAATGTTTTTTTTTTTTTTTCAAAAACTGAACGATAAAAATGTTATAAAAAGGTTGCTTTCAATTTGTAGTATTCCTCTCGTTTTAGCTTCATTACATTATAAGATTTCCCCGTGCCTTTTCATATTTTCACAAAACAAGTATTTAATAATTTGAGTCAACAACCATGTTCTACTTATCAAATCACAGTAGGCAGTTCAAAGTTTATAACCTCATATATATATTAACTACTCGCATAAGATATATATATAGTGGCACCCCAACTAAACTATGGTGCGGGCATACTCTGCTATCCAATCCCCGTATCGCTCACATAAAGGGAAATACAAGTTCGGAATCACTCTCGAACTGTATTAACATATACAAAACAACGTTGAGGCGAAGCATAGATTCCAAGTCCAAGAGGTCAGTACATACCCACACGTCTCTTAGGACCGTCCGACTATCAATTTAATATCCCGTACCTAGGATCTCTATCTTCTAGGGTACGATTCAATATCCCCATAAAGCAACACAGGATACGATCGTCCCAGCGCGGTAACCTCAGGGATAGCAAGTAGCGCGGGTACGTTTTTCACATATATATAATATATGTACACACATTCATATAAATATACCGATTTCATCATATTAATATAGGTCACTCTCATTACCCATAATTACAACCTTTGTCCTAAACTTCACCTTATTAGTATAACGTATAAGGTTTCGCCTCTAACCTTAGTTCGAAGGGTTTTCTCACTCATTACCTAATACTCAAGGGTTATAACTCTACAATTTTAAAATTCAGTAAATAACTTCATTTGATTCCAACGTAACTCTCTTACGCACCACACCCTTAAGTTTCATAAATCTAACAACCTAAAGTAAATATCCCATAATTACCCTCTTCGTTGAAGATTAAAGGTTCTAACATATGTCCATATACTCTACTGGTCCTCAATATCTCCCAAATCATTTTATTTAGAATGCCCAAGGTTTATTCCACAATAAATTAATTCAACTAATTAAACAAGGGGAATAATAGGCTGCCAGGGAGGGTCGATCGATCGACGTCTGGGGTCGACCGATCGAACCTTCGATCGATCGACGATCTAGGGTCGATCGATCGATCGAGCAGGTCTGTGAAAATTCTGCAGAAACTGCAGTGACGGGGTTGCTTAGGTTTCTTCATCAAAACTCATATTTTCCAACTCTAATTGACCCAAAAAGTCTACTGCTTACATCCTAACATAATTCCAGGTTTCTTTAACGATCAACATGCGTATATACATCAATAAACATGATTAAACAACCTAATATTTCATCTAATCATCAAGAACCCTATAGTTTTCTTAACCTTTGTTCTAATCAGTTTTCTCCAGAAATTCCTTCTAACAAATCATCATAATTTCGTGGGTTAAACATCTACTTCACATATTAATTTCCAGGATAAGGTTCATATGATTTCTACATGCAAATCCCTATCAAAATTGGGTTTTCTTCCATGGATTATACTCTTAATCATTCCTACACTAACATGATTATTGCACCAACGGAAATACGCAAGTTAAACACTTGCCTGGGATTTTAGAGGTCTGGTTTCCTGCTGATATTGGTATGGTTGCGTTCTCCTCCTCGCGATCTACGCGTTGGTGGTGACGGTGGTGTAAAAGGTGGTGTTTTTGGCCTTGAATCACCTAGCAAGGTATCTCCTCTCTTCTCCACTAGCCGTCTTAGGGTTCTGAATGATCTAACCCTAAAAGGCTGACTTAAATGGCTGCTAAGGATGGCTGAAATTCGTGGGTTTAATTACCCTAATTTGTAAAATTACCAAAACGCCCTCCCGGGTCACTAATTAAGCCTAAAAACATCCCGAGACCCAAACTAAACCCCCGGGTACACTTTTCTGACTATCTCGACCCTTCCGGACGCGTTGGCGCACTCAAAACGACCATACGAACAACTTATAAAATATTTACTTTTATTTCTCAATAATTAGTCCCGACGCGACACGGGCGCGTCCCGACTAAAATTACCAAAATTGTCATTTTCATTCACTCGTGACATTTACCATATATTACTATGCTCTTAAGTAATATTCAACAATTTCATATTATTACTAACTCACGTCACGTTAATAATTATAACCTAATTGATTTCCGGATTTTTATTAAATAAATCCCCAAATTAATTATAGCATAAAAATACGGGGTATTACATACTTCCCCCCTAATAACGGAATTTCGTCCCGAAATTCAGAAAATAAGGCATACCTGGTAAAAACAACTCTGGATATCTCTCACGCATATCTGCCTCACGCTCCCAAGTGGATTCCTCCACATTATGATGTTCCCACTGGACCCGCACGAGTGGAACTATCTTCGACCTCAATCTCTTCTCACTGTAGTCTAGAATAGCCACCGGTCTCTCCTCGTAAGAGCTATCTGACTGCAAGTCGATCTCATCTATCGCAATGTGAGTATGGGCCATATCATCCCGAAGGTATCGTCTCAACGACGAGATGTGGAATACATCGTGGATGCGATGTAAATGTTCTGGCAAACCCAACCTGTATGCTACTGGCCCAATTCTCTCGATGATGGGAAATGGTCCTACGTACCTCGGAGCCAACTTCCCCTTCTTCCCGAACCTCATCACTCCTTTCATAGGAGATACACGCAACAACACTTGATCTCCCACATTAAACTCCCGGAAAAATCGTTTTGCATCGGCGTAGCTCTTCTGTCTGTCTTGGGCTACTCGAATACGACTCCTGATTATCTCAATCCTCGCGGAGGTCTCCTGGATCACTTTTGGTCCTAATAACTTGTTGTCCCCCACTTCGAGCCAACAGGTTGGAGAGCGACAAGGCCTGCCATACAAAGCTTCAAATGGAGCCATGCCAATCGTAAACTGATAGGAGTTATTATAAGCAAACTCGACCAGTGGAAGATGTGGCTCCCAACCTCCCCCGAAGTCGAGGATACACATGCGTATTATATCTTCCAACATCTGATTAGTACGCTCTGTCTGTCCATCTGTCTGTGGGTGGTAAGCTGAACTCAGTCTCAACTCTGTACCCATAGCCTCCTGAAAGCTTTCCCAGAAACGCGACACAAAAATCTTGTCTCTGTCTGACACAATATTCAGGGGCACCCCATGTAATCTGACAATCTCAGTGATGAATAGTTGGGCATACTGACCCGTGGTATAATCTATCTTTACTGGCAGAAAATGAGCCACCTTGGTCAGACGGTCTACAATCACCCAGATAGAATCGTGGCCTCGCTGTGACGTAGGCAACCCTGTAATGAAGTCCATGGAAATACTTTCCCACTTCCACGCAGGTACTTCCAACGGCTGAAGTAATCCCGACGGTTTCTGGTGGTCCACCTTCACCAGCTGGCAAGTAGAACATTTGGACACAAATTCAGCGATGTCCTTCTTCATCCCACTCCACCAGTACTGACGTCTCATATCCTGGTACATCTTATCGCCTCCCGGATGTACAGCAAATCGGGACCCATGAGAATGAGTCATCACCTCATGACGTAGCTCTGCTCCTTCTGGAACCACTAATCTCCCATTAAACCGCAAACCTTCATCCGAACTAACAGAATAGGACTCAGCACCCTCAGCTAGAAGTCGTACAATCTGCTCCTGACAAAACGGGTCTGTAGTCTGTGCCTGTATCACCCTCGTAACAATCTCGGGTGTGACTGTCATCACGGATATGAAAGAACGTGCTACTGCGTCTTGGTGACCCAACTCCTTCCATTTTGCTTTCCAGATGTCCGTCACATCATCAACCGGTCTACGACTCAACGCATCAGCAACTACGTTGGCTTTCCCCGGATGATACTGTATATCGAACTGGTAATCTTTTACAAACTCTAACCATCTGCGCTGACGCATATTCAGCTCTCGCTGAGTGAACAGGTACTGCAGTGACTTATGGTCTGTGAACAAACGGAATTTCTCGCCCAATAAATAGTGCCTCCAAATTCTCAATGCAAAGACGACCGCAGCTAACTCCAGGTCGTGGGTGGGGTAATTCTTCTCATGCGGCTTAAGCTTGCGGGAAGCAAAAGCTATAGCCTTCTGTTCCTGCTGAAGTACTCCCCCAAGTCCTCGTAAGGACGCATCTGTGTAAACCAGGTACTCTACACCCGGCTTCGGTAGAGCAAGGACTGGTGCCGAAGTAAGCTTGTCCTTTAGCTCGTCAAGAGCCAACTAACAAGCGTCATCCCAAACATATGGTACCCCCTTGCGAGTCAGATTCGTCAATGGACCCGCTATTTTGGAGAACCCCCGAATGAACCTCCTGTAGTATCCGGCCAACCCCAAGAAACTACGTACTTCCGTCGGTGTCGTGGGCTGCCCCCACTCCCTCACCGTTGACACTTTGCTCGGGTCAACTGCTATCCCCTGCTCAGAAACAACATGGCCTAAGAATTGTACCTCTCGCAACCAGAATCCACACTTCTCGTACTTAGCATACAACTGATGTTCTCGCAGAGTCTGAAGAACCTACCTCAAGTGTTCGGCATGCTCCTCCTCGGAGCGTGAATATATCAAGATATCATCTATGAAGACGATGACGAACTGATCCAAGAACTCTCTGAACACTCGGTTCATCAAGTCCATGAAAACGGCTGGGGCATTTGTGAGTCCGAACGGCATCACTCTGAACTCATAGGACCCATATCTCGACAAGAAGGCAGTCTTCGAAACATCCTGCTCTCTAATTCGTAACTGATGGTACCCCGACCTCAGATCTATCTTCGAAAAGAAAGTTGCTCCCCTTAACTGGTCGAACAGATCATCGATTCGAGGCAACGGATACTTGTTCCGTATCGTGACCTTGTTCAACTCCCGGTAGTCCACACACAATCTCAGTGAGCCATCTCTCTTCTTCACAAATAAGACTGGAGCGCCCCACGGTGAGGTACTCCTACGAATGAAACCCTGACCTAATAGCTGCTCAATCTGATCTCGTAGCTCTCGCATCTCTGCCGGAGCCATACGGTACGGTGCGCGTGCTATAGGTCTCGTATCCGGTAATAAGTCTATAACGAAGTCTATCTCACGACTGGGCGGTAGGCCTGGTATCTCCTGAAACACATCGGAATACTCCCTAACAACTGGGATCGAATCCAAAGGAATCACAACCTCCTTAGAGGTATCCTCCTCAATGTAATATAAATGAGTGGTCGAACCTCCCTCTGGGCGAGGCATCGCTACTACAAACATCTCTTGCCCCGGAATGGCAAAAACAATGCTCCCACCGAAGCAATCAATCATGGCTCTATAAGATGCGAGCCAATCCATACCAATAATCACGTCATGTTCGTGCATGTCTAAGACTAGCATGTCTGCAGGCAATACCAAGCTACCAATCTCTATCCCTACTCCCCGGCATATAAAGAATATAAGTGACCCACTCCCCAGTGGTGAGTCGACACACGTTACGGTGCTCTCTGCTGTGGCTAACAATCCTAAGGACTTCGCAAAATGCGTAGCTATAAAACAGTGCGTTGCCCCCGTATCAAACAAAACTTTACCCATAGTACCATGGATAGGAAACATACCCTCAATCGCGGGTGGTGCCTGTGGAGCTGCTGCCTGGTGGACGTTATAGACACGTCCGTACTGCAATTGCCCCTGCTGCACTGGAGCTGCTGGAATGGCTGGTAGGGCTGGCATCTGGGCTGGAGCTGGAAGGGCAGGTGGAAAGAGTGGTCTCTGCGGCTCATTACGGGCTCCCTGCTGCTGTGGGGCCCTATCGCCCTCTGGGCAATCCTGACGCTTATGGCCGTGCTTGCCACACACAAAACACCGGCCTCTGAAATTACCTCCCCTCTGTCCCTGCTGACCACGGCCCTGCTGGCCGTTACCTCCACGCCATTGGCCCTGTTGGCCCTGATGTGCACGCTGTTGACCTTGCTGGCCCTGCTGTTGACCCTGCGGTCGGTGTTGGCCCTGCTGGCCCTACTGATTAGGCTGACCCTGATGGCCCTGCCTAAATCCCCCGAATCCCTGCCTAGAATCACCTGAACGGAATCGCTTAGCAGGGTCCCCCTGATGGGAACTCTGCTCGTGCTGACGAGTCTGTCCCTGAGTTGGTGCCCCACTGGCACTATTACCCCCGGTCCTGCCCTGCTGGCTGGACTCTCCTGCTCTCTTGCTTCCCTGAAGATGGAAGCGGTGATCCTGGCAATGTAGTAACGCTGCATTGAGTACGTCCGTAAAAGTACTCAGGGATAGATTTCCAATAAGGTGCTGACGGATCCTCCAAGCTAACCCGTCGACGAACAGCAAAATCTTCTTGCTCTCAGTGGGTGCCTCATCCGGCACAATAGTGAGAAGTCTCGTGAACTCCTCCTCATACTCTGCTACAGTAAGGTTCTCCTGCTTCAGATTTAGCAATTTCCGCCTCATCTCAGTCTGCACTGCGGGTGGAAAGTGCTTGCGGTCAAACCGCTCCCAGAACATCTGAATAGGAATCGTGTCCCTCTCCTCCAAAGTAGTAGTGGACTCCCACCACTGTAATGCGGCTCCCACCAGTTTAAAAGAGGCCAATAGCTGCTTCTGCACTTCGGTGCACTCATACATACGGAGGTGCCACTGGATGTCCTTCTTCCATTGGCTGACAGTAATAATATCGGAGCTACCAGAAAACTCAGGGGGATGTGCTTTCTGAAAAGCATCCCGAACTCTCTCCCATGCAGATGGAAGCTGTGCTGGTACTGGCGCCACTGCTTGGACCTGTGGTGGAGCCTGCTGAATCACCGCTATCGCGGAATTTACCGCTTGAGCAACGATGGCGGCTACCTCATTCGCATTCATAGTGCCGGGTGCCGGAGCTGCTGGCTAGTCGGCTTGGGCTCGCCTATCTTTCGGAGCACGTCTCGGAGGCATCTGAAACGTGAACAAGTTTATTAGTCTACAGTTATCAACAAATATCAAATAGTTGAAGACTTAAACGTGAAAGCAAGAATACAACAGTCCTAACAATAGGGCTCTATAGCAATAACGTTAAGCTGAAAGCGAAAATAAGCCGTACAGATCCTATGGACACTAGAACCTGATGCTCTGATACCACCTGTGACACCCCGCCTAATTAAATACCGGGCGATCACTCCTTTATTAAATTAAATCAAGGTAAACAGTTGGTTCATTCTCAGCATCACTGTCGATAAAAATAATTTTTCCAATTTAACACCCTAAATAATTAAGCTAAGTGTCAAAACATTTTTCATACAAACTTCCAAATTTTA
The DNA here is from genome assembly GCA_949130495.1 of Sambucus nigra. NCBI lineage: Eukaryota > Viridiplantae > Streptophyta > Magnoliopsida > Dipsacales > Adoxaceae > Sambucus > Sambucus nigra. The sequence goes on from OX422208.1 coordinate 400,415,466, forward strand.
TTAAAGAAAAGATTTTATTAATAACAAAACAACATTTCTACATTATAGAATCACACCACGAAATCTAAATAAAACCATACATTCACCAATCGAATGTCAATAATATAAAGCTAAAATCATAAACCATCCTGAATCAAATCCCATAAACAATACTTGGAATAACTGAAATATAAAAATCCCCAACAATAAATGAAATGATAAAAAGGGCGACACGTGCCCCATAAATGAGAGTAATAGGAGTGGAGTCAATGACAGAAGCCGTCTACTCAAGGGACCTACAACTCCCACCTAAGCTGCAGCTCGTTCTTCACAAAGAATCCTAAGCAAGACGCCCCTGTGGCTGGGCAGCTGAAAATATACATATATATACAAGAGAGAGAGAGAGAAAAAGAAACGGGTCAGGGCCCGAAAGTGTGTTTGATTTTAGAATACGTTAAGCAAGTATTTAAATTGATACAGGCCAATGCAACATCATATTAGTTCGTCTCTCTCTTGAGAAATACTCACCTCTCTTCTAATGTGCACTCCTATCGTACTAACCTTCCCAATGGTTCGTTTATCTTAACTTACTCAAATGTTTTTTTTTTCAAAAACTGAACGATAAAAATGTTATAAAAAGGTTGCTTTCAATTTGTAGTATTCCTCTCATTTTAGCTTCATTACATTATAAGATTTCCCCGTGCCTTTTCATATTTTCACAAAACAAGTATTTAATAATTTGAGTCAACAACCATGTTCTACTTATCAAATCACAGTAGGCAGTTCAAAGTTTATAACCTCATATATATATTAACTACTCGCAAAAGATATATATATAGTGGCACCCCAACTAAACTATGGTGCGGGCATACTCTGCTATCCAATCCCCGTATCGCTCACATAAAGGGAAATACAAGTTCGGAATCACTCTCGAACTGTATTAACATATACAAAACAACGTTGAGGCGAAGCATAGATTCCAAGTCCAAGAGGTCAGTACATACCCACACGTCTCTTAGGACCGTCCGACTATCAATTTAATAGCCCGTACCTAGGATCTCTATCTTCTAGGGTACGATTCAATATCCCCATAAAGCAACACAGGATACGATCGTCCCAGCGCGGTAACCTCAGGGATAGCAAGTAGCGCGGGTACGTTTTTCACATGTATATAATATATGTACACACATTCATATAAATATACCGATTTCATCATATTAATATAGGTCACTCTCATTACCCATAATTACAACCTTTGTCCTAAACTTCACCTTATTAGTATAACGTATAAGGTTTCGCCTCTAACCTTAGTTCGAAGGGTTTTCTCACTCATTACCTAATACTCAAGGGTTATAACTTTACAATTTTAAAATTCAGTAAATAACTTCATTTGATTCCAACGTAACTCTCTTACGCACCTCACCCTTAAGTTTCATAAATCTAACAACCTAAAGTAAATATCCCATAATTACCCTCTTCGTTGAAGATTAAAGGTTCTAACATATGTCCATATACTCTACTGGTCCTCAATATCTCCCAAATCATTTTATTTAGAATGCCCAAGGTTTATTCCATGATAAATTAATTCAACTAATTAAACAAGGGGAATAATAGGCTGCCAGGGAGGGTCGATCAATCGACGTCTGGGGTCGACCGATCGAACCTTCGATCGATCGACGATCTAGGGTCGATCGATCGATCGAGCAGGTCTGTGAAAATTCTGCAGAAACTGCAGTGACGGGGTTGCTTAGGTTTCTTCATCAAAACTCATATTTTCCAACTCTAATTGACCCAAAAAGTCTACTGCTTACATCCTAACATAATTCCAGGTTTCTTTAACGATCAGCATGCGTATATACATCAATAAACATGATTAAACAACCTAATATTTCATCTAATCATCAAGAACCCTACAGTTTTCTTAACCTTTGTTCTAATCAGTTTTCTCCAGAAATTCCTTCTAACAAATCATCATAATTTCGTGGGTTAAACATCTACTTCACATATTAATTTCCAGAATAAGGTTCATATGATTTCTACATGCAAATCCCTATCAAAATTGGGTTTTCTTCCATGGATTATACTCTTAATCATTCCTACACTAACATGATTATTGCACCAAATAAAATACGCAAGTTAAACACTTGCCTGGGATTTCAGAGGTCTGGTTTCCTGCTGATATTGGTATGGCTGCGTTCTCCTCCTCGCGATCTACGCGTTGGTGGTGACGGTGGTGCAAAAGGTGGTGTTTTTGGCCTTGAATCACCTAGCAAGGTCTCTCCTCTCTTCTCCACTAGCCGTCTTAGGGTTCTGAATGATCTAACCCTAAAAGGTTGACTTAAATGGCTGCTAAGGATGGCTGAAATTCGTGGGTTTAAATACCCTAATTTGTAAAATTACCAAAACGCCCTCCCGGGTCACTAATTAAGCCTAAAAACATCCCGAGACCCAAACTAAACCCCCGGGTACACTTTTCTGACTATCTCGACCCTTCCGGACGCGTTGGCGCACTCAAAACGACCATATGAACAACTTATAAAATATTTACTTTTATTTCTCAATAATTAGTCCCGACGCGACACGGGCGCGTCCCGACTAAAATTACCAAAATTGTCATTTTCATTCACTCGTGACATTTACCATATATTACTATGCTCTTAAGTAATATTCAACAATTTCATATTATTACTAACTCACGTCACGTTAATAATTATAACCTAATTGATTTCCGGATTTTTATTAAATAAATCCCCAAATTAATTATAGCATAAAAATACGGGGTATTACACCGAGAAGGTGAAGATGGCTGAGATCTCCAAGAGTTTGGAGGATAAGGTGAAAAGTTTAGAGGTCGAGCATCAGAAATATGACGACAAGCTCAAGAACTTTGGAGAGCTTGAAGATAAGCTGAAAAAGGCAGAGGAAGAGTTGTCCGCCCTGCGAGATATCAAGGGCCAAAAGGAAGAATTGGATGTGAAGCTCTCCTCGGAGAAACTGAAAAGAAAGCTCGCAGTTAAAAAATCCTTTAGCGCTGGCTGGGATAAAGGATGGGACAAGGGGATTGCTGCGATGACATCCCAAGTTCAATACGGGAAGTTGAAATACTTCCGAAATGGCTGGGTAGCTGCCTTGCAAGAATTGAAGATCGAGGACGACTCTGGGCTATTCCAGCTACACCTCCCTAGTCCTCCCCCACCAATTGTGAAAGAAGAAGAAGATGAGCCTATCTCTGATGAATCTTCCATGGCCATCGGTGATCAAGTCCCTGCATCTCTATCTTCTGCCAACGAGGAAATTCCTTCCATGCATCCTCCTCCTGAGAAAATTTCAACTCATGCTGATCAAGTTGCTGTTACCACCGATCAACCAAGCTCCTCGTCCCAGCCTCCCGAGAAAGTCTTGGGAGACAAGGAAAAGGTGTGAAGTTGTTCGGTATCATTTCTATCTTTCATTATTTGTAATCAAACAATGTAATCCTTTTGTGATCTAATAAAATACATCTTTGTTCATCTCTGTTGTTGATGATTTGTTTTTGTTGATTGTTGTCTTCTCTTCATTATTAGTTTGTGGCTAGAATGGAACTGATATCTGCACATGATACAAAGCTGATGCAGCAATGCCACGAATATTATAAAGCTGGTCATACAGACCTTAGTACATCAAAAATTGCTGACATCCTTGGTCATGATGCTACAGAGCAAGCAATTGAGGCTTATCGGTACTTGAAGGATTTACTTGACCGAGCTGTGGCCAACAACGTGGCCTACTATGACTTGATTGAGGAACTTCATTATTCCTTAGAAGATCTCCAAGGTCAGCACAATGAATCAATTGCTTTGCTGCATAAGGAATATGAAAATAGATATCAACAGCTTTCTTCTGAAACAGGCCATAAAAAGATCCTTGCCGGATACGATGTTAGGGAAAGAACTTTAAAAGGTGAAGTTCAGGTCTGCAGGCAGACTGCTGAGTTGCTGGAACAAGAGAACAATAATTTGCAGAAAAAGCTGGCACAGTATGAATCTGCAGCGTCATCTTCCACTGCTTTAGTACAAGTTACCGATGAAGGTTTCTCGTTCTTAGAGGTTGAGAATGCCAAATTAATGCAAGAACTGGATAACTTAAGAAGATCTGTTATTTCCACTACTGCTCGGGGACGAGGAAGAGGGTCTCGTGGGCGAGGAAGAGCTGTTCAAAATGTTGTCGACGAGCAAAATTCTCCACCTGCTCGGAGTCGATCAAGAGTTTTCAGCCGTAATGTTGAAGAATCTCGTACTCTGTCAACATTGGAAACTCAAGCATACCAATTGAACGCCAAAGATCGGGCTTTATCTGAAATGTCCAAGAGAGATCTATCTTTGGAATATCAACTTACTGCAACGAAGTCTGCTTTGAATGATAAAGATGTTTTTGCCGGGAACCTTCACGAACAATTGGATAGATTAACCTTCCAATTCCATAAACAGCCCAGGGAATTTTGGATGGCAGGATACAATGAAGCTCTTGTTCATTTAGATGCTCGTATTGAACATGCCAATAATGAAGGTTATAAGCAGGGGTGGTTGAACGCCCTGGGTGTACTAAAATTGGAGCAAGGGCATTTTTTATGGGATTATCATGCTCCAGGGTTACTAGACTTGCCTGTGCCACCTTTCAAATTGGACATGGAATGGATCCCAGCTTGTTCCATTCATCGGAGTTTAATTTCAAAATATCTTGGTGACTATAGTCTTCATTCTCAGATTGAATTATCTCGTCCCGGGCATCTCTTGGATACACCTTCTGTGATGAAGTCAGAATGCTCAGAGATGTTAATTTCATTAATTCTCCTCTTTGCTTGGAAGATCCTCCTGCCAGCGAGGAACCTGTTTCAAAAGCTAAAGGAAAGAAACCAATAGAATAGGTTTTTCAATGTAACAGTTAGCACATATATGTAGCTTGTAATATATTTTGACCTTTAATGAAAGAATTTCATTTTTTGTTTGCAAATCTTTATTGCTATTGTTCTGCGTTAAACACTAAGTATGTATCTGTTAAAAATATAACAATTTTGTGCTATTCATTGACCAACTTAGTAATAAATATGAGAAATGTTGCTCAATAAAGTAATGAGTATAAAGATGTTTAAAACTTTGCCAACCAACCAAGGTTGTTAAATTATGCTCGTCGACCAATTATAGTTAGTGATAACTTATCCCCGACTAACCATAAATTTTTTTCTTTTTATAAAATGTGTCCGACCAATTAAGGTCGATAAATTCTTCCTGACGACCAACTACAGTTAGTCGGTTTTTATCCCCGACCAACCATACTTGGTTCAGTTTGGAATATTTTGTTCTTCGAAGAACTTTTGTAATAATCTTACCTCCCGACCAACATAAATTGGAATGTGAGAGCATATTTTCAAATCAAATAATATTGTTCTCCCCTCAACCGTAGTTGATTATTGAATTATCAGGTTCTTTCGAACTATCTTGTCCACTAGTTATCTTACCAACCTTAGTTGATCACGCTAGTGTACGCCTCCTAACCAAAGGAGTATATTTTTTTGTTCTTTCGAACTATCTGTCCACTAGTTATCTTACCAACCTTAGTTGGTCACGCTAGTGTACGCCTCCTAACCAAAGGAGTATATTTTTTGGTTCTTTCGAACTATCTGTCCACTAGTTATCTTACCAACCTTAGTTGATCACGCTAGTGTACGCCTCCTAACCAAAGGAGTATATTTTTTGGTTCTTTCGAACTATCTGTCCACTAGTTATCTTACCAACCTTAGTTGATCACGCTAGTGTACGCCTCCTAACCAAAGGAGTATATTTTTTGGTCTCGCCCTTTTACCAACCGGAGTTGGTCGTGGGTTTGAACTATCGTCTTCTTTTTGCTGTCGAGCAGCGTAGTGTACAACACTAGTATTCCCCGAAAAACTTTCAGACAAAGGAGAGGAAAATGGTGAAAACATCATCGTTTTATTCATATTGATGGAACCGTTGTACATTTTACATCATTGATAATACTTGCGAAGGTGTTCAGCATTCCAAGCATTCTTGAATTCTTCTCTTTCTAGAGTTGCTATTCGGTAAGTTCCTGGTCGAACAACTTCTGTAACTCGGTAAGGCCCATGCCACTTTGCCTCCAATTTATTGTGCTTCTGAATTACCTTCTTTAGCACATAATCTCCTTCCTTTAAATCGCATTTCCTCACCCTTTTGTTGTAGAAAAGAGCTGTTCATTGTTGATAAGCAGCATTCTTAATGGCTGCCTCTTCTCTGACCTCCTCGAGCATATCCAAATCCAGTCTTCTCATCAAGTCACTGACAGGAGAATTGAAATTCAGTACTCTATGCGTTGGAAGACCCAACTCGGCAGGTATTACAGCCTCACTTCCAAATGCCAGCATATATGGTGATTCTCCAGTCGCTGCTCGGGGAGTTGTTCGGTAAGCCCACAATACTGATTGTAGCTCATTAATCCAGTTAGATTTTGCTTCACTTAGCCTTTTCTTTAAACCATTTAGCAGTGTTCTATTCGTCACTTCAGTCTGTCCATTGCTTTGAGGATGACCTGGTGCTGAATGAGTCTTCAGGATGTTTGATTGTTGACAATAGGCAGCAAACTCTTCGTTGTCGAATTGTGTTCCATGGTCTGTGATGAAGGCATGAGGGAGACCGTATCGACAGATGATATTCTTCCAGATAAATTGGTATACCTTCTCGTACATCATGTCGATAAGGGGTTCAGCTTCTACCCACTTAGTAAAATAGTCTACTGCGACGACGAGGTACTTGAATCTTCCTCGGGTGGTCGGCAATGGTCCCACCAAATCAATTCCCCACATGGCGAATGGCCAAGGGGAAGTTATGGGTGTCAACAATGCTTGTGGAGTTCGTCGGATAGAGGAAAAACATTGGCACTTGTCACATTTCTTAGCATAGGCTATACAATCAGCCCTCATCGTCGGCCAATAGTATCCTTGAGTCATTACCCTTTGTAAAAGTGTTCGACCTGCTACATGAGCTCCACAAGACCCTTCATGGATTTATTCAATCAATTCTTTCACCTCGGAGGGATGTACACATCTCTGCAAACCTGCCATAATTCCTCGTCTATATAAAATACCATTAGTTAATACATACCGAGCAGCTTTATACTTCAATTTTTTGGAAGCAAGATTATCCTCTGGAAATTCTCCCTCTTCAATATATACCCTGATGGGATCCATCCAAGATGGTCCTAAATCAAGGGTAATAACATTCATCGTCAGGTTTTCATCTATGCTCCGACTTTCCAGTACTTCAATTGGTATCGTTCTTCGCAGCTCGGTACGAGTAGTTGATGCTAGTCGGGCCAGTGCGTCTGCTTGTAAATTCTCCATCCTCGGTATTCTCACCAGTTGAATGGCATCAAATTCTGTCAGTAACTCCATCACCTTTGCATGATACTTCGCCATTAAGTCTCCTTTAACTGCATATGTTCCTATCGTCTGATTTACAATTAATTGAGAATCGTTGAATACCATTACTTACCGTGCTTCCATAACTTTTGCTAAGTTTAAACCTGCTATCATGGCCTCATACTCTGCCTCATTATTGGAGGCTTTGAATAGGAATCGCAAAGCATATTCCATGTCAATCTCGTCTGGGGTGTTCAAAACAATTCCTGCCCCGCAACCTGCTGTGCAAGATGAGCCATCTACATATAATCTCCATATGGGCAACCCGTCTTCAAATTCCTTATCTGACAGGGTTCCTCGGTGAAATATTTGTTGCTTCTTTTCATCCTCCCCTGACACTTTTCTCTCCTCGTCTACCATCTATTTTCGCTCTTTTACCAACCGGAGCTGGTCTGAGCTCGAAGTTGATGATCTTTCTTCATCCGTAAGCCCTTTTTCCAACCGGAGTTGGTCTGGATTTATGTCTGTTGATCCTGTAACATCCACAGGTTGGTCAGCGAGCACCTTTTGCTCCTCAGGGGTATCAGGGTATGTAAACTCTGCTATAAAATCTGCTACAGCTTTCCCTTTTAATGATGATCTGGGTTCATACACAATATCATATTCACCGAGTTCTATTGCCCAGTACATCAGTCTTCCTGATTTTTCTGGCTTGTGAAGGGCTTGTCTCAATGGCATGTCGGTATACACGACGATTGTATGGGCCTGGAAATATGGCCTCATTCTTCTACTTGCTTCAATTAATGCCAATGCCAATTTTTCTTGCTTTGGGTATCTGATTTCTGCACCTCGAAAAGCCTTACTTGTGTAATAGATGGGTTTCTGAATTCCATTCTCCAATCTAATCAATGCTGAGCTAACTGCATTCTCTGATACCACCAGATACAAGTACAACTTCTCTCCTGTTATTGGCCTGGACAACAATGGAGGTGCTCCCAAATATTTCTTCAAGTCTTGAAAGGCCTTTTCACATTCATCAGTCCATTCAAAAGTTTTTCGAAGTGTTTTGAAGAATGGGAGGCATTTATCAGTTGCTCGGGACACAAATCTATTGAGCGCCGCAACTCGTCCTGTAAGACTCTGCACTTCTTTCTTCGTCGTTGGGGATCGCAGCCCTAAAAGAGCTTTGATCTTTTCTGGATTTGCCTTAATACCTCGTTGGTTGACTATGTATCCGAGGAACATTCCTTCTCGTACACCAAAGGTGCACTTCGTCGGGTTGAGCTTCATTTGGTATTTATCTAGTTGATCAAAGGTCTGACCTAAGTCAACTAGATGATCAGCAGCTTTCTTGCTCTTTGTTAGCATATCGTCGACATAGACTTCCATGTTGCAACTGATTTGTTCGGCAAAAACCTTGTTCATCAGCCGCTGATATGTTGCACCTGCATTTTTCAAACCAAAAGGCATGACATTATAACAATAAGTTCCCCTTGGGGTAATAAAAGAAGTATTTTCCCTGTCTTCAGGTTTCATTTTGATCTGGTTGTAGCCAGAGTATGCATCCATGAAGCTGAGCAGCTCATGTCCTGAAGTAGCATCCACTAGCTGGTCTATCCTGGGCAATGGAAAATGATCTTTCAGGCATGCTTTGTTGAGATAAGTGAAATCAACACACATTCTCCATTTATTGTTCTTCTTCTTTACCATCACCACATTTGCTAACCAGTCTGGATATTTCACATCTTCAATGAATTGGGCTTTCTGGAGCTTCTCGACTTCCTCTTGTATGGCCTGATTCTTCTCGGGACTAAACACTCTTCTTCTCTGCTTCACAGGCTTGATCTCCTTATTCACATTGAGTTCATGACATAAGAAGTTTGGATCTATTCCTGGCATGTCTTCGTGACTCCATGCAAAAGTATTCTTCCTGTTTCTCAAGAAAGTTATCAACTCTTGTTTTATTGAAGCATCCAACGACGAACCTATCTGGGTTACTCGTTCAGGGTGCTCCTCGTCCAGAATAACATTTTCTGTAGATTCTACCACCTGTCCTTTTACAAGTTGGGATTCATCCCTGGGATCAAGAGTTTCAATTTCTGTACCTTCCTCCACCTGGTAGGTAGTAGTCTTTTTCCTTGATTCCTCAAGCTCCTCTTGCTCGGCAGATGAATAATAGCATTCCCGAGCTATTTTTTGATCACCCTTCACAACTCCTACTCCGAAGTTTGTTGGGAATTTTAAACATTGATGCACTGTAGATGGAACTGCTTCGAACTTCTTCAAACCAACTCTTCCCATGATGACGTTGTAGGCTGACTGCATATTTTTGTCCATCACAAAGAAGCGTATTCTTTTTGTTCGACAAGCAGGCCAAGTTCCAATGAATATGTCCAACTTGATCGTCCCAAGTGGAAAAAATTTCTCGCTAGCAAAACCTAGAAGGGGTCTGTGATAAGGTTCCAATTGAGATAATTTCAAATTCAAGCTATCAAAGCATGAATAGTACATGATGTCTGCCGAACTACCATTGTCCACCAACACCCTTTAAATCACCACATCTTTCATCCTCATTTTGATCACCAAAGGATCGTCGTGAGGGTAAAGAACACCTGCCAAATCGTTTTTTGAAAAACCAATAATTAGCTTCTCTTTATTTACCTTCCTCGGACGATCATCCTCGGTAAGATTTATTCGTTGAATATATGAGCAGGCTTGAGCCTCTCCAAGATAAGCCTTTCTTTCTGCAGTAACGTCTCTTCCTCCAGCATCTCCTCCTGTAATAACATTACAATCAAATGACCCAAAACGTATGGAAAATACCTCTCGTTCAGGCTGCCTTGGCTTTTTTGGAAGATCGGGGTCTTCATCTGGATCATCTTCATGATCTCTTTTATTTTTCTCCTCCGTCCGTCGAGGAGATCTGGAATGATCTCTAGTTCTATCATCATTCTTCCTTTCACCTCTGCGATCTACATACTTTGACAACTTTCCTCTTCGGATGAGCGTTTCAATCTCGTTCTGAAGGGCTATGTAATTTTTGGTCATATGGCCATGATCTTTATGGAATTCGCAATATTTGGCCCTATTCCTCGGGTCAGGATTGGTCCTCAGTTTATCTGGCCACTTGATTTCTTCGTTATTCTTGATTTCTTCCAAAACATGATTAATACCCATTTTCAATGGAGTATAATTATCGTATTTCTTCAGGACTTCCCATGACGTCCTATTATTCTTGGAGTGCTTGTCACCACCATTACCTTTTTGCTCTTTCTTCTTAGATTTGTCAACCTCCACCTTGGTTTCTTTATCCATATTCTTCTTCGCAGCCATAGCCTCCTCGGCATTCATGATTTTGGCCGCTTTTGCCATCAACTCCGACATAGTTTTAGGTGGATCTTTGGCCAACGTGTAGTATAACTTGTTCGGAAGCAATCCACTCATCAAAGCAGTGATCGCTGTCTTTTCTTTGTAATCTATGACTTCCAACTTCTCGTTATTGAAGCGAGTTATGTAATCTCTAGTACTCTCACCTGATTTTTGTCTAACACTTAACAAGTGTGCTACTCGCTTTACAGGATTTGCTCCAAAACAGAAATTGCCAATGAATAACTCGGCTAACTGAATAAAAGTCAAAATCTTACCCCGAGGAAGATTGTTGTACCATATCTGTGCAGATCCGGTAAGAGTTCCCGAGAATGCTCTACACCTCATCTCGTCGGGAACGGCATATATGTCGGCAGCAGCTTGGTATTGTTCTATATGAAGAACAGGATCTGTCTTTCCATCATACTTAGGGGTCACTACAGGTGCTTTGAATTTCGATGGTGTAGGAAAATTCACAATGGCCTGTACAAAAGGTGTCCCTTGAATAAAAGTTCTCTGCAAGGGATTCCTTTCTTTAGCCATTTCTCCAAGTCTATCCTCCAATCGCTGAATGGAACCTTTCCATGCTTCATTTCCTTCCTCGGGCCGCTTAGTCCGAGCAATTGATTGTTCTGACGTAGCTTCCTGAGATCTATCTCGACGAGTAGCTGGTCGTGATTGTGCTGATCCTTCTCTCAAACCTGATGGTGGTCGAAAGCTTCTCGATGGGGCTCTAGGTTGACTCATATTTCTCCTTAGTCCTAACCGACTGAAAGGAGTTCTCTCCGGAGAGAGGGTGATATGTTGATCTGTATCCGTAGCCCGTATTGATGAAGTTCGCCCAGATTGATAAGAAAAATCATTAGATTCTTCATTACGATATGACCCAGTACGCCTGGATCGCGATTTCCCACGATCACTCCTTTGCCTTGAATGGGTAGGTGCACCACCGTGAAGAGTTTGAATGAGTTGCCTTATTGTTTCTTGCATGGCGGTTTGTCCTTCAGCCAGATTCGTCATAATTCCAGCCAGATCTGGAGGTGCAGATGGATTTGGAGGATTTCCAGCATTTCCAGCATTTCGATTACTGGATTCTGGATTATCTGCCATTGATGATAAATGATTTTTGGTGAAAAATGATAACAATAGTCGTTTCCCACAGACGGCGCCAATCTGTTGATGTAAAAAATTAGATCGCTCTAATTATTCAATCACAGATAAATAAAATGAGACAAAGATTTTTAAAGTGGTTCAGCCTTATAAGAATGGCCTACGTCCAGTGTTATGTTATTGCTGAGTGTTTGGGAATTCTCGATTACAAGTTCTATCAAGAAATTCCGGTCCCCCTTGGATGAGGGTGATACAATGTATTTATAGCCTTGAGGTTGTACATGAAAGGGTCGATACATTAAATGATATACATATGAAAGGGTAATACATTTAATGTAACGTGTGTGTCAAGGTGATAAACATTCAATGAATAGTTGAACTGTTGATTATCTGGTAATTAATGCTATGGCCGAGATGCAGCTCGGACCGCCTTAGTTGCTCGTTGCTCAGGAGTTCCTCGGAGCGCTAGAGTACCTCAGAATGCTAAAGTTCCTCGGTGTGTCCTCGTTGCTCGGAGAGAACATGAGTTGGTCGGGAAATGAACTTCCTCGTTGCTATTGTGCCACGTAGATTGACACGTGTCTTCGTATTATTCGTCCATATCAGCATATTAATTTTGGTATCAACAATGTCCATAAAGGAATGAAAAAGGATTAAAGAAAGTGGAAAAATGGGTGGTTAAGAAACCAAAATGGTTAAACTCGTATTTAACACAAGAGTGTGTTTTAACGAGGAATTTCGAAAGTTAAATAAGTATTTTATAACATGACGAATGCATGTGTTGAAATGGTAATTTTTAAGGAAAATACTAAAGTACGTTGAAATGAATAAATGAATGGTTTCAAGTGTTGAATCGGGTGCGTTAAATAAAGTGATGATGCTAAGTATGAATGGAGAAAATCTTTATAAGATTATGGTAAATTAATTTGGGTAAATAAGGTTTTCGAAAATAAAATGCTTAATGCAATGGCATGTGTATTTTCCAAATGTATATGTATGTAGATATATAAATACTTCAGCTTGCATGTGTTGTAGAATGTGAGTATTCCTTTATGTCATTCGTTTATATAGAGCTCATATAAATGCCACTGGGCATAGTCTCGCATCCCCACCCTGTTATGGCGGGTTGGGAGCGATTTCGTATTTTGAGGGAGCTTTACAGGTAAATATATTTTATTTATGTTTACATTCATATCTTTATTTAGTTGGACTTTGGGGTGCTCCCCATGGGTCCCTCACATAGCTCATCTTCAAAATTGGAATCGTATGCTAACAAGTGAAATGTTAACTAAAATAAAACTGGACTTGCAACATTATTTAAGTTGTTTCATTGTACTTCCCACCTAACGACTCGATTCGGATCAAGTTGACTCACGGGCAACCCATAAATTCAGATCGGGGCGTTACAAATGGTATTATAGCCCTAGGTTCAAGGTTCCTTTCGGGAGTGACGTGGTGAGGTTGGTAGTGGATCTTTCATCCTTGATATTGGTTTGGTCCAGTCATACTAGTTTGATGATGATTTAGTTCGTGTCATCAACGGTAAATTCAAAGAGGTTAGCACGACAATCAAGTTTGTTCCAAGTAGCATACGATTAAGTTAATTGTTATAAATTTCTTTTGCATTTGTGATTAAGTATGTAATAATGTATAGGTGTCCACGTAAGTGGGGACATCGTGGTTTCTAATGTGAGTTTTTGTTTCAACCTTTGATGGCATATATTCTTTGGAGATATTAATAGAATGATATGATGCCCATAGGGTAGGTTACAAAAAAATTGTATATAACCAATGGTAAGGATTGATTCCTAGAGTGTCACAATTGTGTAAAGTGAAATCATGATATAAATTATATGTAGTCTTAGGTGCGACACATATGAGGAGTCTGATTCGATCCTTAGGGTAACACCATGATTGATGAAAAATTGAGAGGATGTTTTCCTTATGGAAGAATGCCTTAGAGATTATTAGCTTATGCGTATATCATATAATCCTTGAATGAGGTCATTAGGTGACAATAAGGAGTAAAGTATTTGAGAGTGTTAGTTCTGTGGTAAGAACATATTGGGTCCCTTAGTGGTGGACTTGGATTTAGTATATCTCGATTCATGTGCCTTGACTATAAAGTTGGTTTAGATAATCATGATGATTAAGGTAATGTGGGAGTAAATCTAAATGACAGTGGTGACTTATTATTAAAAAAATGAGTTTTGATGTTTTAAAATAGGACCTCTTAGGATGTCATTAGGGCGGGCCTCCTCTTGGAAAATATTCTTTGTCCTCTGTCCTAACAGAACCTAGATATTGTTAAATTATAGTTGGTGATCTTAGTGTGTTGTTCAGAAATAGGATCCCTTGTGGTGTTCGTGGGCGTGGGTGGTGGGCCATGGTGTTTATAAACTATGCCCAACGCCCGTATCCTACTAATATATGTATAGGTATGCGTGTAATTGTGTTAATTAATAGAATATCACGTGCTATAAGGTTTGCATGGTAAGTTAATTTGATTATTTTAGTTGAACACTCATCGAGGATTAAAAGATATAGGCCTGGAAATAGTGAATCAAGGCTGTGTGGCATATGTCATGATATGACTCGTGGTTTTTGGTAATAGACATGTAAGTTGTTTAGAGAAGTGATTGAGTTAACATCGTCGCCCATGAGGCATTAGGAATAATTATTCCATTGAAGTTTACATAAGTTATGGTAGACCATTGATGATTGAAGACCGAATGGATCATGATAACTTGTGACGATGCCTTAGAGTTAGTGCTACGGCTTATGTTTCTATGCATGTGCCATGATATGACTTTCGAGGATAATTTTAAATTTTGGTTGGTCAATGCTAGGTAGTGCACCTAGGAGACTTAGAACACGATGGTGTTCGTTGGATCTTTAGAAATAACATTAGGGATAAAGTGTTAGGTTTGATTATAGAACCTTTGTGTGCTACCTGTATGGTTAGTAATGACTCCATCTTAAAGTTGAGATGTCACTAGAATGATTATGATTTGGGATCATGTAGACGGTGTTAAGGGTTGTAGTAATGGTTCAGGAAGTTAATATTGAAATTTTGGAAGCCTAGTGACGATAGGTGGGTGAGTAATGATGAGTGACAAGAGAAGCGACTTTGCCTTAAATGAGGTTCCTTATTCTTACCGGTGAAGGATAAGTAGCGTTAGTCCTAAGGAGGTAAGTAGAGCGTCTCATCTTTCTGAAAAAATATTATTTGTAGTCCGCCTGTCCAACATGGACATATGGTTCTTGGGTAGAACTCATGAATGTTAAGAGGCCAAGCCAGGATACGTGGCAAGGCTAAAGTACTTAAAAAGTACCGATATAAGTTGGAGGATTTAGACATATGTGAGGGTTTCGTACTTCATGTGGTTCGATTTCCTGTCAGAATTAGATTATTTTCTTTGGCGTGGAAGTCATCGGATTCGTTGCGTTCTTGTGCTTTCTTTGATCCCGATTACGGGAAGTAGTGGTTCATTTTGATTCAGGTCTGGCGCTAAGTAGGCTCAGTAATGATACGAGTTAGGCCTGTTGTGCATGCATTACGGTATGCTAGTGCGCCCTTCTTCATATGCACCTTATTGTACACCAGTTTGTGTGTGTGCGTGATCTCTCATTCTTGCATTTGGCTGCAGGTGTTACTTGATTACTTTAGGTTGGCATGTTGTTAGTTAGTTGGTATAACTAGTTAAGACTTGGTCGCATGCCCCGAGCCTGTAACTTGATAGTATTATGAATAGTGGAACCTGATGAACAACGAATGATAGCTTTTCCCTTGGTTTAAAATTTTAGGAGATTTAGAAGGTGATCAATTATATGTATATACATGTTGTGACACTTAGGGTGACATAGGTCGGCATTGGGACCTCATAGGAGAAATCGATTAGGTAGAACCATGCGATAAGGAGATTATCTTAGATATGTGTATCGAGGAGTTTTAAAATTGTATCAGCATAGGCTAGGCAATATCCAAGATTATTCGAGGGAATATAGGTTGAGAATCCTAACGTAGGAATGATCCATGTTGATGAATTCATTGGTGATATTAATAATTGATGAAGATCCATCATCTCAAGGTTTTGTTTAGGTAGAAGTGTTAGGCATGCATAAGATTTTGGCAACAAGGCCTTAGGGTTGTCATGATCGGATTAGCAATGGTGATCAGTTAAAGTGGAATCCTTGGGTTTAGACCATAATGTTGAGGTTATTTAGAATGGAAAACTGGTCATGAGTAGTTGGAGTACATATTGTAATAAACTAAGAATTTTGAGGACAAAGTTCACTAAGGAGGGAAGTTTGTAATACCCCGCCCTGATAAATTAAATAAATAATATACATAGATTTTGTATGAGGAAGAATAAGGTGTGATTATAAGAATTTGTTGGCATCAAATCGAATTATAATTAAGAATTTATTTAATTAATATTTTATAGTAAATTAAGATTTTATAGGGATTATAAAATGAGTAATTATAAATTAATTAAACTTTATATATGATGTACATGTGGAAATAGATAACATATAGCTGACACAAATGTGCGAAACCAAGAAAGAAAATTTAGTTCCAAAAACCAACCCACCGATCTTTACTTCTTCTCAAATTAGTGATAAGGGAATATAAACTAAAGGAATTAATAAAAGGGAATATATATGTTAAAGGTATTAACCAATTGGATTAGTTATACAGATGGGAATGAACTAAAAAGGTCGAAAAACGAGGTCAGACCCATTCCTCCTATCCTTCAAATGATGTATGTGGTCGCTCAAACGAAGGACAACTGTCGTTTGAACGACGAACCCTGCCATTCGAATGATGTTCTGGTTAGATCAGTTCCATTGTCGGCCTGTCACCTGTCAGTTGGATGGTTTCCTTGCAAGTAAATCTTGACCATCTGATGAATTGAGAACCTAGTTGTAGTAGTTTGTGGGTAGTATGAGAGAGAGAGAGAGAGAGAGAGAGAGAGAGAGAAGCGTGGGACATGACGATTATCATAACAGGACTTCCATCTTATTGTCATTAGTAGGGCTGTTGACCTACTGATTGTGTCGGCACCTGGGGCCTAGCGATTGTGGCGATGTTAGATAACATATATTTATAATTTTTTTAAAGACTTCAGCATAAGTATAAGAGAGGGGTTTGTATGTAGAAAACACATAGAATATTATTATTCCTCCTCTCAACGATCACTGGCTCCCCTCCCATTACATAATCTTTTTTGACCCTATGTTCTTTAAGTATATGAAACTACACTCATACCTAAATACCTATCCTTACCTACTGATTACTATGGACTATGAATATATAGAAGTAAATGCATAAATGCGTAAATCTATTAATCTCCATAAAGGAATGAAAATGAATTAAAGAAAGTGCATAAATGGGTGGTTAAGCACCTAAATAGTTAAGATAAATTTCGAAAGGTAAATAAGTAATTTCTAACATGACGAATGCATGTGTTGAAATGGTGATTTTCAAGAAAAATACTAAAGTACGTTGAAATGAATAAAGGAATGGTTTTAAGTAAATTGAGTGTAATGGTTTCAAGTGTTGAACCGGGTCCGTTAAATAAAGTGATGATGCTAAGTATGAATGGAGAAAATCTTTAATAAGACTAAGGTAAATTAATCTGCATAAATAATGTTTTCAGAAATAAAAAAATTAATACGTTGGCATGTGTATTTTCCAAAGGTATATGTATGTAGATATATACATACTTTTGCATGCATGTGTTGTAGCATATGAGTATTCATTCAAGCCGTTCATTTTTATACTGCTCGTATAAATAACACTAGTCATAGGCTCACATCCCCACCTTGTTACGGCAGGTTGGGAGCGGTTCTGTATTTTGAGGGTGTTTTACAGTTAAGTATATTTAATATATGTCTACATTATTAGCTATGTTTACTTGAACTTAGGGGTGCTCCCCTTGGGTACCTCACATAGTTCATCTTCAAAATTGGAATCGCATGCTAACAAGTGAAATGTTAACTAATATAAAACTAGACTAGCAACATTATTTAGGTTGTTTCATTGCACTTCCACCTAATGACTCAATTCAGATCGGGTTTCCCGTCGGGGCGTTACAATATAAGTAAAGGTTCAATAATTTTACCAGTCTATACATTTGAAGTATATTAATATATTAGGGAAGACAATCTCTATGTCTACATCCACATAAGTACGGTCCATGCCACTTACATTATAAATGGGCCACTCTCAAGACCACATATAACGTGTGACACCCCGCCTAATTAAATCTCGGGTGATCAGTCCTAAATTAAATTAAAACAGGTTTCTCAGTTGGTTCATTCTTAGCATCACTGTCGAAAAATTTCTAATTACTAATTACCTAAGTGAAATTAGACCGGTGCAAAATTTTATCTTTCATTAACTCGAGAAAAAATACTCATGCGGAAATAAGAATTTAAACATACACAATATGGTATAATTAAAACCATCTCACAATATGTAAAGAATAAAGTCTTGTCGAGTAAAATCCAAAACTGCTAAATAAAACCAACATAATCCAAAACTGAATATCTGAAATAATGACAATGGACAACATGTCCCAACAAAGAGTACTTCAATGAGATCTTAAACTAGATCTGAATGAATGGATCATCTATGCAAAGTCCTATCAGCCTCCACAATGCTGCAGCTATGAGTCCCTAGACTGAATCCTCAAGTTTGGTGTCCCTGTGGATGGACACCTAAAAGGTTTTGAAAATAGTTTGATAGCAAAAT
Organism: Sambucus nigra; assembly: GCA_949130495.1. Lineage (NCBI taxonomy): Eukaryota > Viridiplantae > Streptophyta > Magnoliopsida > Dipsacales > Adoxaceae > Sambucus > Sambucus nigra. The sequence continues at coordinate 400,434,071 of OX422208.1, forward strand.
TTAGTACTCAAAACGTTTTATAAATATTTTTCAAGTTATTATCATAGTAAGATGAGTTATTGATTACACATGTTAAGATTTTACGTACACTCTCTTCAGTTGCCTCACCCCTCCTCTATAATGCACGCCTAACATCCCATACTTAGCCCACCTAGCTATACTACCCAAGCTAATTGAACTATAATATTCAACTGAACTCATTTACGCGACTAAGTTCCCATACCGCCCACTAGGTATGTAATAGTAACCATGTCTCATTATTTATATACTTAGATAAATGTTCACGCTTTGTTATCATTAACCGATTTATAATTAAGTTTCCCTACTTAATTTGCTTTTAGATGTATTCACGATATCTCATTATCTACTAACTCGCAGAAGTAGATTATTAATACAGTATACATTTCACACACAATATATACTTATAAATTTATTTATTACCAATATGTACTCTTGGCACACATTAAGGACTCTTGGTTCAGAATGGTCCATCGACACCATGTAAAAGGATTGGTTCGGAATGTCACCTCGACCCCAATTTCATTTCATGTAGTGGTTCGAAAAATCACCTAGACCCCACTAATGAAATTTTATACATATATTGATTCGGAACTCTTTCGTCATGACCCCAACTTACTATTTCCATATATTAGTTTGAAATCCTACTTCAACCCTAATATAGGCAATTATACTTTAGGTATTCTCTCCACCTAAGTATCTATATAATTCAGTAGGTATACACTCAAGCTAATAATTGTGCTCGTACGTAATATTTTCTCTTTAATATTCACCGTACTTATTAATTTACGATTTATCTCACTATCGCATTTTAATTGAGTACTCACACAACTCTAAGCCTCCTAGTTACCCCTCCATTCATTTCAGTAGATAAACTATCTCTAACCTACTGATATTAATTTGGATTGATGTTAGCTTCCCTTATAACTCAAATTCGTAATCCCCGATACACGACTCGACCCAATTATTTTCGTTGGTCCATCTCTCCAAATCTTACACCCATGATTATAACGGACCCCCACTACATACCGGATGGTCTTCACTAAGTCCCTACATAGGTATACAATTATCTCTAAGATTATTCTCTGAGAATGTGTGTGCTCGCGTTCAAATGATAAAATTATGTATTAAACACCTTTTAACCCAAACAAACCCTAATCATGCAACTAGGTGTGATTGAAATAATATGTAATCATGCAAGAGTTATTCAAACACACACAATTGAGGAAAAATCCCCCACAGGGGCAAAAACCATTTATTTTCACTATAATTTGTAAGAAAACGGCTTACAATCGGATTACAATGAAAATACAAGTTGACTAAGAATTACCCTCAGGTATCGGATTCTGTAGTCGCGGCTGGAATTATCCCTTTCCAGTAGGGCTGCAATGAAGAAGAAGAAGAAGAACGGTCTCCTCCACAAGGGTTGAACTGCAAAACTGCGTTCTTGGGTTACCAAAAGGATTCACAAATGTATGGATTTTGTGTGAATCAAAATACCTAGAGTATTGGTACTCAATAGGTGAAGACTTGGGGCTTTCTCTACTCTGAAAATCGTGTGTAGAAGTCTTGAAAAAAAAAAAACTTCCCGTAGTGGGATTAAATAGGAGAACTTGAGCCCTAAAATTCGGAACATGATCTGAACACGATCTGTTTGAAATTATCCTCGTCGGATCGGTCTGGTATCTTTTGGCGGATCGGTCCGGTGACATCGGATCGGTTCCTTTTTGAAGGCGGATCAATCCGGTTGGCATCGGATCGGTTCGGCTTTTTAGCTTCATCGATTCGCTATGGATCCGGGGTACACTGGCCTCTCCTCAGCAGGCGGATCGGTCCGGTCTCTTTAGGCGGATCGGTCCGGAGGAACCGGATCGGTTCTTTTATCTGGGCCAGATCGGTCCGGTCTGTTCCTGATTCCTTTTCGGCCTTTGATATTCGGATTCCATTGAAGAGCGTATGATTCTTGAATTTTCTCAACGGTGTAACGGCGTACGACATATAAAATGCTAATGGACAAAAATGTCCTCACAAATCTCCCCCTATGTCTATGCCGGTACATACATAAAAACAAACATCCGAATTATCAATCATAATAAATTGCCTATACAAATCTACCCTTCCATGAACCCAAAACTGAAAGAGTACAAGTTAATAAGACTGCATCGTTTGATCTTCAAATCTTCACGAATCTCAACGCTTTTCTCATCAGGGTGTGCAATACAATGATAATCCATGTAGAACCTACACACATGAGAAAAAACAAAATACCACGTGACAATAAGACTGCATCGTTTGATCTTCAAATCTTCACGAATCTCAACGCTTTTCTCATCAGGGTGTGCAATACAATGATAATCCATGTAGAACCTACACACATGAGAAAAAACAAAATACCACGTGACATATCGAGTTTGAAGTGAGATAAAAATATATACCCAATTTATGAACAAACTCAAACTTTCAAAATTCCCCCATAATCAGATAATTCTTTCTCCCCCTTTTATGATGTCCCCAAATAGACAAATGAGAGAAATAAGACAAATAAGCAAGAGCGGGGTGTCACTGGGATAAAACCACACCATGAATCAACACAAAGAAACCAAGTCGATGTTAGCGTAAATGAAGTGGTGTGATCAAATTCGATAGGAAAATCAATGCATACAAACATGACATATGTGCACGATGAGTATTGGATATTCCTAGCGAATGAACTCAAATGCTTCCTTTGGTGTAAAAGAATGACTTTATAAGATATTGACTTAATCAAATCAACAAATCAAAGCGCAAAATGATTTTCACACCAATAACGTCCAAAATGATTTTATGATTTTTCAGGACTTTCAAGGAAGTGCAAACCCGTTTATATGCTCCAACCAAACTCCCTCAGATATTATTTTGAATACAGGCATTCTAAATTCTCAAACTTTGGAGAATTGATGGTGAAACCTAAGTGGCCCATATGTGGCATGTATAGCTTTTTATTGCCTTTAAATTTTTTCGGGCTCTTTTAACCTCTTAGGACCTCGGATATTAAAATTCCTCCATTTTTTAGGTCCTTTTTTAACGGTGGCTTTTGCGCAAAGGATATATTATTACCTTTCGCATCCCCTCCCCGTTATACAAAAACACACAGTCTCACCAAAACGGTTTTTACATGCATTTCAATCTTGTCAAGTTTTATCGCATATTGTACATTGTATAGACAGGATTGAGATGAAAACACGCAAGCCAACATGAGATAGATAAGTGCAATAATCAAATATAGCTGTGCATGTGTGCAATAAAGGATATAGGAGTCAAACATGTAGGAAGATATCACTAAATACATCTCAAAGACTCCAATCAATGTAAAGCACATGGATGAAATGATGTAGCCTCTCAAATCTCTATCAAACAGTCACATGGATATATGGAATGAAGTTGTGACTTGTCTAACTTAAATGCTCATCCATAAAAGGTGCAAAAACAGAAAAATCTTTTTGGCCCCCTTTTTTTTTTCAAAAATTTTATCAAAATAAAATCTTTTTGTATTTTTTTTTTAAATGAAAAATTAACTAATGATACATGCTAGCAATAGGTAAAAAAATATGATAAACAACCTATGCTAGCAATCAAGACTAGATCTCAACCGGGAGTAACGGTGGAGTTTTCTAAAGATGGTGACATCTTTTGAACCAACTCCACAAGATCATGTGTAGTCTTGATCAAAAACTTCACTTGCTCGCGAATATGTGCAAACTCTCTATCAAAATGAGCAGGAAAAGTATCATGAGTGGGTGCATGTGCATGAATGTGTGAAGTGGCATGATATGGCACAAAACCCAACTTAGAAAAAAATTCCCTAAGATGTCCTCGCTTCTTGCAGTGGGAGCAAACATAAACTGGTCTAGGAAGTAATTTATCAACAATTTTGGGATGAACAATCCTAGACGGACATCCATGGGACTCACTCACAATGGTGGATATAGGCTCGGGTGAATTCTCTAATGTGACTTGAACCTCCCGTGCTTGTTTGAGGTCATCCTCGAGATGGGATACACGTGTCGTTAGACTAGACACCGTGTTGGTCAAGTCACCTTTTTCCCTTTTAAGCTCATCATTCTCTTCATTCAACACACCAATCCGAAGACCTAGGATCCTATTAGTCCTTTTTATTTCCATGGTTTCGATAAACAACTTTCTAAAGGCATTTTGGATCAAAGTATCATCACCATTATCATCCTCACTATCACTTAGAGAAGTGGGCATATCCACTTTCTTGCCCTCTCTCTTAAGTCTAGTGGGACACTCAAATTTCTTGTGCCCTGTCCCATCGCACTCAAAACATCTTATCTTCTCAAGTTTTTTATTTCTCTCATTCTCACCACAACTCTCTCTTTCTCCAAGCAATCTTAAATCATTCTCTAAAGCGGTGATCCTAAGGGCTAAAGCATTATTACGCTTCTTGGTTTCAAAAAACTCAGAATATAACTCGGCGTAGGCGCGTGAGAGGTGTCCTTGTGACGTAGCATCCTCATCGTCGTGAGAAGCATTGGGGGTACTCACATGACTAGCCATGAACGCGGTGAAGTTACGCTCATGCGATGACTCATCTCCCGAGTCCACCGACTCGACCTCACTTTCCCCCTCACTTGAAGCGCTCAAACCATCACTATCACTTTCGTGTGCACTATTGTGGGACAAGGTGGGAGTGCTCACACGACTAGAAAAAGCTACAAACTTCTCACCACTAGTCTCATCACCCTCACCTTCACTACTATCACTAAGTGTGGCGGGCATAGCTACTTTCTTTCCTTTCCTTCTAAGCCACGTAGGACATTCAAACGACTTATGTCCCTTATCCCCACATTCAAAACAAGTGACGTTCTCAAAATCTTCCTCACACTCCTCATCGGATTTATTCTCTTTTTCTGAAAATGAGTCTTTAAAGCAATCCCATTATCCTTAGCCTTAATGGTTTTGGGAAACATGTCAATCTCATAGGTTTGAAGATCTCCTACAAGTTCTTCCAACTTAAGTGATTTCAAATTTCCCAAAGAGTTCAAAACAGTGACTTTAGGAATAAAGCGTTTTGGGAGAGATCTCAAAATCTTTTTGACGACACGCGTGTTATCAATTATCTCACCCAAATTAAAACTAGTGTTAACAATGTCCGACAAGCGTGCAAAGAACTCATCAAAGCATTCGGACTCAGACATGGAGATAGTCTCAAATTGGGTGGCCAAATTTTGTAATTTAGACTCTTTAATAGCGTTCGTACCCTCATGGGTAAGTTGCAAAACATCCCATGCCTCCTTTGACGTGGTGCACGTCATTATGCGTTTGAACTCATCAGGTGTGACAGACCCAGAAATAGCACTAAGACCCTTAGAATTAAAAGAAGACCATTTAAATTCTTCACCAGTCCAAGAAATGTCAGGTTTCAAGTTGGTCACATTATCAACAGTCACGGTGGGAGGAGTCCACCCTCGTTCAACCAAAATCCAGACACGTTCATCAATGGCTTTTAAAGCCGACCTCATACGGGCATTCCAATAAGCATAATTTGTCCCGTCAAAAATAAGCATTTTATAATATGATTTCTCCATTTGAACACACACTTTTTCAAAAATCATTTTTTTTTTTTAGAAAATTGATATCTTAGAAAAAATTTGCGAAAAAAGGAATACGCGATATATTAGCGTAACCTGCTCTGATACCAATTTGAGAATGTGTGTGCTCGCGTTCAAATGATGAAATTATGTATTAAACACCTTTTAACCCAAACAAACCCTAATCATGCAACTAGGTGTGATTGAAATAATATGTAATCATGCAAGAGTTATTCAAACACACACAATTGAGGAAAAATCCCCCACAGGGGCAAAACCATTTATTTTCAGTATAATTTGTAAGAAAATGGCTTACAATCGGATTACAATGAAAATACAAGTTGACTAAGAATTACCCTCAGGTATCGGATTCTGTAGTCGCGGATGGAATTATCCTTTTCCAGTAGGGCTGCAATGAAGAAGAAGAACGGTCTCCTCCACAAGGGTTGAACTGCAAAACTGCGTTCCTGGGTTACCAAAAGGATTCACAAATGTATGGATTTTGTGTGAATCAAAATACCTAGAGTATTGGTACTCAATAGGTGAAGACTTGGGGCTTTCTCTACTCTGGAAATCGTGTGTAGAAGTCTTGAAAAAAAACACTTCCCGTAGTGGGATTAAATAGGAGAACTTGAGCCCTAAAATTCGAAACATGCTCTAAACACGATCTGTTTGAAATTATCCTCGTCGGATCGGTCCGGTATCTTTAGGCCGATCGTTCCGGTGACATCGGATCGGTTCCTTTTTGAAGGCGGATCAATCCGGTTGGCATCGGATCGGTTCGGCTTTTTAGCTTCATCGGTTCGCTATGGATCCGGGGTACACTGGCCTCTCCTCAGCAGGCGGATCGGTCCGGTCTCTTTAGGCGGATCGGTCCAGAGGAACCGGATCGGTTCTTTTATCTAGGCCGGATCGGTCCGGTCTGTTCCTGATTCCTTTTTTGCCTTTGATATTCAGATTCCGTTGAAGAGCGTATGATTCTTGAATTTTCTCAACGGTGTAACAGCGTATGACATATAAAATGCTAATGGACAAAAATGTCCTTACATTCTCAAGCATTGGAAACCACTTAGAACTCAACCAACAAAAGAACCCAAAATCAGACACGGTCGATCGATCGACCATGAACATCGATTGATCGACTCCATCAATCGATCGACAGAGCAGTGACAGACACAATTCTTCTTCTTCTTCATACATTTTCACTAATTTTCAATTATCCTTCTCCCATGATAATATACTAGACTTGTAACTAGCGGTCCCTAACCATTCTTAGGTACACTAGGATGATTTTCAACGATTTAAACATCACGAATCTTCACAAATTTAGCCCTGAATAATTCAAATTCTCTAATTATTCAAGAACCCTAATTTAATATGTTCTTCACATACTGTCAATCATAATTCCAGATTTAATCCTTTTTAATCGTCAAGTCTTCTATGATTTCAAATCCTGTACATGTCTAAATCATTCTACATGCAAATCCCTAACCAACATGCATTTTATTCAATTCTTTTTCTCTAAGAATATTCATCAAATCAAACTATTCATAAATCCTACACATGGACATTATAACTCAATTTAATTTGCAAATACCCACTTGACTTATTCAGAGATGATTCGAGTTCGTGATTTTTGTTGGAAATTGATTGTCTTTCTACTCCAATCTTCCTTCCCAACTTGTTTGTGGTGCAAGAACTCTCCTTCACCAATTCTTCCTTAAGCTTTGAGAATCGTTTCTCTCTTCTCTCTAATGGGTTTTATGTGTTTTTTCTTCCTCTAGCCGTAGCCTCCAACTCTTATAATCTAATTTAGAGTTTGTAAATTCGTAGGTCTCCTCACCTGCATATGCCAAAAGACTAAAACGCCCTCGTATGGTCCCGCTTTAGCCAAAAAATGTTCCGGGTTTCCGACTAGTACCCCCTGGTATACCATTTTGACTCTTTCTACCCTTACGGACTCATCCGTGACCTCTAAATTATCATTTGAGTCACTAAAATATATTTCTCAGTTCTCACCTCAAAATAGTCTACAAGCGACTCCCGGTGAGACAATAACAAATACGCCCATATCACTCGCTATGACGTATATAAAATTTACTATCAATATTTACTATTCACACACATAGTAAATCTCATAATATAATATTAATTAGTCTCTGTCTCTCGATTAATATTTAATTATCAAAATTATTATTTAATCACTTAATAATCATTAAATCGCATTAAATTACTTCACTCGCGTAATTTAAATATTCAATCACATTAAATTACTCCACTCACATAATTTAAATTAAATCGTATTTTCCTATTTAATTAATTAGTTAAATTCTAAACAAGCAGAAATATGAGGTATTACATAACGAAGGTCGGTCCCTATTTCTTTCAGGGATCTCTTGGATGTACTAGCTATAGTTAAAGCTATCCCAAACCTATAACCTCAAAGCATCTACAAGGAATAATCTTTATCTATCTAACGAGGCACCACTGTGTTCTCCGTCGTATATGTCCCAAAAGGATTTCCCCTAGTACGTATTCCATAATTAGTCACACATGGTATGATTCACGTAATACACAAGAATTGTAATCCTACTCATATAAAGATTAAAAATATTTTATTTATGTTTATCACCTTAAATAATCTATTTAAATTAATAATAAAACCTCTAAATTATTGCCAATTTCGAAATTCCACCCAAACCATCCCTAAACTACCCTTGGCCAAGCCCCTGGGGTTCGATTGATCGATTGGCCTCCCATGTATACAATCATTGTTCTCAATTATTGGATTCAACACAAAAAAACTCCATTAATGTAATTCCAAGCTATCAAATTATATTTAAACCCAACTATCTTCTTATATAGTTGTTCCAAAATCAATCCTAACTTATAACTGAGGCTTTTACATGATTTTATCCAAGAACTATACAATTTTATTTTTGATCAATTAGGTTTAGGATAGTTATCAATTCGTTCAATTATGAAGGCTCTTCTGATTAGTTTTCAGGGTATTACATTTTCCTACCAACTATACATCAATTCCATCTCAGATTCATAGGGATTTCTACCAAATTCATATTATCCCAATAACATGAATCGCAACTTGAATTATCTTATTAATTTAATTATGAAATTAGTGAATTGATCCTACACGTCATATTTTAATATAATAATATTTTGATTCAAATGAATAGTTACACCATAACATCTAAATAATTATATTCCAACACTAGGTAAACTTGCCTCAATTCAAAAGTTGGTTGAACTCCAAGCTTAGACTCCTAATTCCCTCTATTCTCCAAGTGGCCTCCTCTCGCTAGATTTAGGGTTTCTCTCCAAAAGTAATAGAATGAATTAGATTTTTCCTAATGAACTTTTTAGTATGATACTTTCGAAATTGGATTTAGGCCCCATATCGTCCTTAACTAAATCAGCCCCAAAATGCTCCTAATTGGTCCAAAATATAACTAAAGCCATATACCAACCCATATGGATTAAAACCCATCGTTTTAAGGCATAATGGGACAATGCACATTCCCAAAAAGTCAAACCAAAATACCGTACCAACAAATGACTATTTAAACCATTATGAGTCTAAAAATTAATTATTTAATTATTTATTAATTTAGCGTGACACAGTATTATAAAAAGTACTTTACGATCGTGGAACCCGGCATAGAGGGGATAATACATATTAAGAAACCTTTGATACCAAATATTTGGCCATTCCATAGTCTCCTATAACACACAGTCAATTATAAATCTTTAATTAATTAATTTCCACATATTAAATCCGATTTTAATTTCGAATAATATACACACGACACAAATAAAATATAAATAGTGACATCGCATGTCACTGCAGGCAAATAATTTAATTTCACAATTTAATTTATTGCTCTGAAATTATGGGGTATTACATTTTTGCCCTCTAAAACAAGGAATTTCATCCTTAAAATTTGGATTTAATACCGGACTAGAATATATCGGGATATCTCATTTTCTCTCTTCTATGTAGATTCAACCTTTCTATGGTGTCCCTATTGGAATCTGACTAATGATATGACCTTCGATTGTAGAGTCTTCTGTCTCCAGTTAAGGATACGATGTATCCAGTCTTCATAGCTCGCATCAGGTTGCATCTAAATCCCGTCAAAATTGATTTGCTAATAGGCATCCTCATTCCTCATAAACTTTATTATCATCGACACGTGGAAAATGTCGTGCACACACTGAAGATGGTCGAGTAAGGCTAATCGATGTGTCACTGGGCCCACCTTATCCAATATGACAAAGGGACCTATGTAATGGGGAGCCAGAGTCCCCTTGGATCAACATATGACCACCCGTTTTATTGGGGAGACCCTTAAAAGTACCTGGTTCCCCACCTAAAACTCTAACTTCCTTTTTCTTTTGTCAATGTAACTCTTATAATGATTATGTTCCATTATCGAATAAGTTCCACCTTCCTTAAGGTGTCCCGAATAATGTCTAATTTGAAGATCCTGTGTTCCCCTACATCCAACCAATATCTCGGTGAATGGTACGGTCACGTGTATAATGCCTCGTAGGGTGCCATACCAATGGTCTGCTAATGTCTATTATTGTACGCAAACTCTACGAGCGGTAAGTTATAATCCCAACTCCATTTAAGATAAAAAAGAAATACATTCCTGAAGCATTTCCTCAAAATTCTAGTTCACCCGCTCTGACACCCTACCTAATTAAATACCAAGTGATCAGTCCTTTATAAAATTAAATCAGATTATCCGGTTGGTTCAGATTATGCATCACTATCAAAAGTTTTATTATTTAAAACTAACCACCTAATATTTAAAATGGTTGATGTCAAAATTTTATCTTATTAACAGTAATCGCCATAAAAGGGAAATAATTAATCATCACCATTCAACACAAAAATGAAAGGAAAGAACTAACTGAAATAAAATAAAGAACTGGAGTAAAAACATCCAGATAAAATCCCATACAATAATCCAATAATATGAAATTAATGTCTAATGATAGAATAAAACAACTCAAAATCACTGAATGTAAAATAGGAGGGAAGACAGTCCAACAGAAGTAAATAACTGATAAATGAGGAGAAATCGACTCAGAATCATGTACTAGCAACATCTTGTAGCTTCCACAGCAGCTACAGCTCGAAAAATGAATGGAATATTCTAAGCCTAGTGTCCCTATGGTAGAGCACCTAAAATAATATAACAAGAAAATAGGTTTAAAGAAAAACGGGTCAGAGCCTAAGTAGAAAACAGTTTAAATATAGCAAGTTCTTAAATTGGATTAATTAGCACAAATATTATTCATATTAACTTAGCATACTCAATTGATATTCTCACCTCTTATCTAATGGTCACGCCTAATGAGCCTAACTAACCATACTAGTCATGATACTCTACCTAAATATACGTAGTGTAACCACTATGCTGGATAAAATATCTAAATAACCCGAAGACATATATTTCTATTATTTAGGAATAGGTTTAAAGATGTCTTAACTCATTCTCATAGCATTCTTAATTCTCAACTGGTGACCCAGTACTTATACACTTTAGTAAAGTAGCCAACATGAAACACAGAATAGGTATATATATATATATATATATATATATATATATCAACACTGCACCCATGGTTAAGAAACCCCTGGTGCTAGACATACTCGGCTATCTAGTCCTATTGCAACGCTCACACATAAAGGACAACAGGTTCAATCTCTCAAGAACTAATAAAACATATACACATATTGGAGGCAAACATAGTCCCAAGCCGATGGGCTACGTACATACATATCCACCCATACGACCGTCATCACTATCGTTCTCACAGATATCCCGTAACTAGGTTCCATGCTCTAGTGGTATGACTCAAAATCCCTTGAAGTCACACAAGATATGGTCGTCCCTAACGCTCTAACCTTCGTTCAAAATCCATTAGCTAGGTATGTCATACACATAATATTATAAGTAATAAGCACCCACACAACTTATATAACTTATTAGGCGTTCACTCAACCCAACTCCTATAATACATTGGTAATATTAACATTTCTACTCTCCACGATATCCATTTACATATAACCCCTCTAGGACTCACATTCTCTCCTAGGTTTCGATACCTCGAGTACCATTACACCCTTACTTCCCTAAAATTTTGGATTTTAAGTCACCCGTTACTCACGTAGGTTAATACACTCACTTGGGTAAACCTATGATGATTTTTAACTCGGTCGGATCCTAAAATCCCATTATGGAATCTCGTTAGAAGTCAAGGAATTCTTGTTCGAACGAGTTCGTTCGAAAAAAAATTCCACTTCGAACGAACTTCAACATCTCGTTTGAAGGGTCATTGGATTTCTCATTAAAAGGCTCATTCGAAAGAGGTCGTTCGAACGACCTGGCAGGTCTTCGAATGAAAAATCTGAACAGGCCTAGTTCTTCCTAAATTCGATTTTTCTATACATTCCAAACCTCAAACTCAATCCAAATTTCGTCCAACATCAATTTAAATGGTTCCAAGCTATCCCTAATCATTATGGGGCAGTTTCTACCACAAATTAGTATTCAAATCTTTATGTTTTTAAATGGGGAATCCAATAATTTCTAAAATCTCTAAGAATTCTCATATAATGAACCCATCACTTTAATTATTTCAAACCCTTAATTTAATTCGTGACTTGTACATAAAATCTCTAGATTTAACAATCTATAAATGGGTAAATCCTCTACATGTAACCAATCACCAAAATCTAATGTTCCTTTGTGATTAAACCTAATGAAACCCAACTTTCCATCATATTATGTCTAAATCATCAACAGAGTTTAACCGGAACAATAGATGTTAAATAAACTAGCAAGATAAACACTTGCCTTGGAATGGATTTCTGATTCTCGGGTTGAAATTGATATGTGGTTGATTCTCTCATTGCGATCTACACTTTGGGTGAAATTCTTGGGTGGAAATCCTTGAGTTCTTGCCCTTGTTCTCCAATGGAGTCTTCTCTCTCTCTCTCTCTCTCTCTCGCTCTCTCACTCTCTCTCTCTCTCTCTCTCTCTCTCTCTCTCTCTCTCTCTCTCTCTCTCTCTATCTATCTATCTATCTATCTATCTATCTATCTATCTCTCTCTCTCTTTCACGTAGGTTGAAACTGACAGTAACCTCTAACCCACATAGATTTTTATTTTAATCCTAATTTTCTTCCATTTAATTACTCAAAAATCCCAAAAGACTAAAATACACCTCTAGGGTGTCATTTTGGGCTACAATGCCCCGGGTTCCAAATATAACACCCGAGTAGTATTTTTTAACTATTTCGACCCTTCCGGACACACTGGCGCACTCAAAATAGTCATTTGAGTTATATAAAAATAATTTACTTTTTTAACCCCCAAATATATAATAGTGACGCTACTCATACGCGTGTCCCGAATAATTATATCTTAACTGTCGTGTATCTCGTCCCCGGCCATATTATTATTTCTGAAACCATCTATGAAATTACTCAATACGCAATGCTCAACATAGTTATTATTAAACATGATTTAAATATAATTATTTTTTATAATTACTAACTCTCGTCACGCTAGTAATTATTACTATAAAGTCGGATTAATTATAAAATAAATTTTCTCTCTTAAACTAATTAATCCCGATTTCCATAATTTCATAATAAAATAAATATGCGTTAAAATACGGGGTATTACATACTTTCTCCCTAATAATTGAATTTCGTCTCAAAATTTGGAGATGAAAATAAACCTGGCAAGAATAACTCTGGATAACATTCAAGCATGTCATCCTGACGCTCCCAGGTAGATTCATCAACATTATGGTGCTTCCACTAAACACGGACTAGTGGTACTATCTTCGACCTCAACTTCCTCTAGCTAAGGTCTAGGATAACGAACGGCCCCTCCTCGTAGGAGCTATCAAGCCGTAAGTCGATCTCATCCAATGCAATGTGAGTGTGGGACAAATCAACTCGAAGAAATATCCTCAGTGAATAGATATAGAACACGTCATGGACCCTATGCAATAACAACAACTGGCCCAATCCTCTCGATAATAGGGAATAGTCCCACATTGAAGTTATAAGGCTATATGAACTAAGGTTATTTCGTAGAATACACACACACAACCCAATTAAAAATTTGTCAAATAGAGATATATTCCAATATTAAATTCCTTTGTCAAATTTACAAGTTAGTATGAACAATTTATAGTTAATGCGATGGGATTAATAATTTGATTAAGCGAAATAAAATTATCCAATTTTATCCATTTTATCCTAGGCATACATCTATGTGATTTAATAAAGTAAGGTGTGAAAATCACAACCACAACGCGCCAATGTACGAGGAAAACCCAAATGGGAAAAATCTCGGACGGCTGGGCCTAGAAAAAATCCACTACAAAATAGGTTTTACAAGAGACTCAAAAGACTTAGAGACATTGACTCGCTCAAGACATGCTTATGTCATCCTCTACCTCCGAATTTGTAGTACGCGAAGCTCCAACGCGTTGCTCGACACTACTCGTGTCACGAAATCCACCGAAGCCCAAAAAACACCATCTCCAATAAGCTTGAGTCCAAAGATCCACTGCAAACGTGCTTGTTGATTGTCAAGTTGATTGCATGGGGTTTTTATTCAAGGGTTAAAGTAGTGTTGGAGATTGATTTTACTAAAAGAGGGAAGTTGTGAATTTTTGCTCTCAAGAGAATATAAAACTTCCTTGTGAAAATAACTAATTTTCGTCCATATATTGAAACTGTAAAAGTAGTGGACCAAAACATTTTTTGTAAAATAACTGCCCGAAAATAAATTAAAATTTTCAAATATGGCAGATCTCGTTCGAACGAGGTCGTTCGAATGACATGTCGTTCGAACGAGTTATCTAACGATGTTCCAGTGTAGAATTAGATAGGTCGTCAGAAATCTCGTTTGAACGAGGTCGTTCGAACGACATTTCTAACGAGCTTCTAACGAGTTTCCAGTGTGGCCTGGGGAATGCGTTAGATCCAGGTCGTTGGAACGACCTGGAGAAATTTCGAACGAGATGTCAGATTTTTCATAGAGAAGGTTAAAATATATTTCAAAAATAATTCTTTACGGAAATTGAATTTTTGTGAACATTACTCAATGTGAAAATTTCTTGTTTATAAAAAGTACTCCAACACTTAAAATGATTTTGGTCATATACCTTTTAGAAGAGTGAACATGACGTGCATATTGATGTCTCGTGAACTTTGGATGCAATGCTCGAATCTTCACGATTGAATGATGCTTGATGAGGAATGACCCAAAATTGTTTTTTCCAACGGAATGTAGCCAATATTACAAATGACTCGATTGGAAATTTATCCTTACAAATCTCCCCCTTTGGATATTCCAAGATAAAACGGAATTATAAAAAAGAAATAAAAAGACTGAATTTGCTAAGCCACCCGTCAATCCGATTCTAAAGCCCGTCCCAAAAACCCAAATAAAAAGACAGACCCAGTAATGTGACTGACGATGTTGTAGAAGAGTAGGTGATGTATCCTACACATATGAAACAACAAATTCATAAATGCATGGGGAATTATAGAATATAAAACAATGTTATGAGAGATTAAAGCATATGTTGAGAATAAATTAATTAACTCCCCCTAAATTATGCATATGTTGATTATTAATTAACTAACTCCCCCTAAATTATGAACTCCCCCTATCAATGTTTCTCCACCCTTTTGTCCGAAAAAGACAAAGGGATAAAGAGAGCCAGCATGGTTAGAAGGAAATCAATATAACAATAGGCAATAAATCCAAGAAACATATGTGAACAAAATGAAGGAAAAGGAGATAATTCATTAAACATGAAGGGAAAGACCAAATATCCAAATATGCATACAGAGCGTAAGAAAATGTATCCAAACCAAAAAAACCTGTACAAGTGATAAAAAATGTTCCGCTCATCCTCACAATTAAAAAGAAGAAGTAGACTACAACAAATGTAAATCACGGAGCAGGGGCATCATGAGGAGAACCATCGGGAAGGGATCCAGAATCGAATGAGCCTTCACCGCGGCGAATCACGTCAAGGTGCTCCAAAAGTAGAGAATATCGACGTGCCTGTGCTTCATCCCTGCGTGCTTGAGCTTCCTCACAGCGAGCCTGTGTCTCCCTATCCTGCTACATAGAAACAAAAATATACTTTAACATCGCTCTGTCTTGATGTCGATCTTCTCAAATCTTCTCAACTTATGATCGCATAAAAAAAATATCCTCTGACTCAACGGGAGCGGGAGCATACAAAAAAGATGGTCGATGGGTAGAACGAGAGGTAGCGGGACGACCAGGTGTAGGGATGGAGGAGGTAGCGAATTGAGAAGAGGCGAAGGGATAGGGAGTGAGTTGAGGGGTATCGTGGGGTAAATGACCACGAGACCTACCTACCGAAGACATGTCAATTATTTAGAAGCATGTGTAGGGGACATCAGAGGATAGGCGGGGGCAGCCGGCGACAAGATAAAACTTGGTAATAATAGCGGCAAAATGTAATGCTTGGCGAGTGGGAATAGAAGGGAGGATCCTAACCATTCGAATGACCAGAAAAAGGAAGGCGGGGAGATCTATGGCAGCCCGAATGCTAATGGTAAGCATGAGATCGATGTGCATTTTGGTGATTTGTGTTGAGTTTGCATGGGCAATAAGGCACGCACACACGATCCAATTAAGGACCATAAAATCTGGATGTAAGTGTTTGTGAAAGATAGTGATAGTGCCAGGAGGGTTAAGCCAGCACACGGTGCGCATAACGAGTGAAGGTTCAGGAAGAGGAGATAAACAGTAATCGTTGAGTTCTACAAAAGAATGAGGTGACGTAATGGGGTTTAATGGAGGAGGAGAAATGGGGTTTAATCGTGGGGAAATAAGTAAGGGAGAGAGAGGGATAATGGGTAATGGGGTAAAGGGTAAGGGTTAGTGGAAGAGTTTTTTGGTAAATGAGGGAAATGGGGAAATGTGGGCAGGTGGAGTGAGAGAAAGTAACTGAGGCGGCAGTTTCTTGGAAAAAGAAATCGCAGAAATTAAACCCGGGTCGTTCGAACGAGACATCGTTCGAACGATGTATTTCGAACGAAGTTCTAGAAACATTTTGGGTATTTTGTTAGATAACTCGTTAGATGTTCATTCGAACAAAATTGTTCGTTCGAACGATAATACGAACGAAGTTCCAGAGAGAATGGAAAAAAGTTCGTTAGAAAACTCGTTCGAATGAAATTTTCTGACGAAATTTAATCTTTTTGAAAATGAATAAAACTAAAATATGTTTAAAAATAGCATAAGGTAAGGAATTGGGAAGGCCAGAAAGATGCCAAAATGAGGATTTTAATAGTCCTAGCTTGTGAAGACATATCCAAACCGTGGGAGCGGGAATGTAGGGGTGTGAACAATGCAAGTGAGAGTTTTTACCCAAGACAACAGACAAAGTACGAAATGCCAAACAATATATAACCGCAATATTCACGCACATTAGCCTTGTGTCAATAACGAAATACTATTGGACACTCAAACACAAATGCACCACGCATACAAGATAGATGATTCTCTCGCCAATGTTGTCACAATAAGAAAGCAATGAATCGATTAAATGTGCATGCCCATTGATCTTCAACTTATATCTCCCATTAGCAACAATAGATTGAGACTATTATTTTTAAAGAATTAATCAAGCTAAATACTTTTGGACTTGGCATTATATATCATTTTCAATGCTTCTATTTTAGGCACATATTTTAAAATGCAAGTGGAGGCTATTCACGCAAAAACATTATGTTTTTCGCGGCTCGAGTCCATTGCTTGAAATGGTAACCAACCGGATGAATATAATTAATTTTTGTTTCAATCTGGGCAATGGATGGTCATGCACAATTTCGATTGCTTATAAGAAATGTGACAAGATTCAGAAGACAACACCAAATCTCACTTTACAAGTACAATGTGAACAAGATATACGCAATATTTCGTGAAAAGTGTGTGCAAAAAGGCAAATATGTGAGGTAATCACAACAATACATATCATAAAAGAGAATTTTTGTGCACAAGATAAACGAGGTCTAGCTTGACTACTCATCAAAAGCCACGTGGACCTAAAATAGGATAGTGATCCGAACACATCGAATCCAAAGCCATATGGACAAAAGTTTGTGAAAGCTTTTCTAACCATTCCTGTGTTCCTTGAAAATAAGAAAGATGGAAATATTTTTGAGATTTTGAATAAAATATATACAAAAGTAATCTAGTTCATATGTATAAAAATATACAAGACAAACAACCTAAACTAGATAGACGGCTTCGATCTCAATCAATTGAGAAAACCCCAATTGATTTCCTAAGGTTTTCAAACCTAAGGGCATCAAGAGGTTTAGTAAAGATATCGGCCAATTGTTGATCGGTAGAAAGGAAGCTTAGATAAACGATTTTCTCTTCAACCAAGTCATGAATAAAATGTTCACGGATCCTAATATGCTTGGTTTTAGAGTGTTGGACGGGAATACGGGAAATGTGAATGGCACTAGTATTGTCGCAATAGATAGTCATAGTGCCTTGAGAAATGCCGTAATCTTCCAACATTTATTTCATTTAAATGAGTTGAGTGCAACAACTCCCAGCGGCTATGTATTCGGCCTCCGTCGTGGATAAAGAAATAGAATTTTATTTCTTGCTCATCCATGAGACAAGTACACTTCCAAAATAGAAACAACCGCCAGATGTACTTTTGCATCCATCAACATCTCCTGCCCAATCGGCGTCAAAATATGCCGATAGACAATCATTTGTGTCGAAGGAATACCAAATTCCAAAAGACAGGGTCCCACTAACATATTTGATAATACGTTTAATGGCAAGAAAATGAGACTCTTTTGGGGAGGCTTGATAGCGGGCACAAACATGTACACTAAAGGAAAAATTCGGATGACTAGAGGTTAGGTAAAGTAAACTACCTATCATACTCCTAAAGAGTGTGTGCTCTACATCCTTTCCTTCGATGTCCTTACTAAGTTTAATCGAAGAACTCATTGAAGTACGTGCATGTTTAGAAGATTCGAGTTTAAATTTCTTAACAATGCCTTTATCATACTTGGTTTGGGACAAAAATATCCCACTTTCGAGTTGACGAACTTGAAGACCTAGAAAGAAAGTAAGTTCACCTACCATACTCATCTCAAATTCATCGTGCATTTCTTTTGAAAATAATTTAGTATGATTATCACATGTTGAACCAAACACTATGTCGTCGACATACACTTGTGAAACTAGAATAGCTTTCTCATCACGACGGACAAAAAGTGTCATATCTACTCCCCCTCTCAAAAAGCCACGATAAAGGAGATAAGAAGTGAGTCTTTAATACCAAGCACAGGGTGCTTGTTTCAAGCCATATAGCACTTTCTTTAGGAAGAATACATGATTAGGGTGCTTTGGTTCCTCAAACCCTTTAGATTGTTCAACATAGACTTCTTCTTGAAGAATACCATTTAAAAAGGCAATTTTTACATCCATTTGATATATTTTAAATTTAAGATGACATTTTATGGCGAGTAAAAGGCGAACCGATTCTAACCTAGCAACAGGAGCAAAAGTTTCTTCAATGTCAACACCTTCTATTTGGGTGTATCCTTCTGCAACCAATCTAGCTTTATTACGAACAATGACACCATTTTCATCCATTTTATTTTCGAAAATCCACTTGGTGCCAATGACATTTGTATTAGAAGGCCTAGGGACTAATTCCCAAACATCATTTTTCTTGAATTGAAACAATTCTTCTTGCATGGCATTAATCCAATGTTCATCTTTTAATGCTTCTTTAAAGTTTTTAGGTTTAATTTTAGAAGTATAGCACATATATGTAACTTCATTTTCTAATTGAGCCCTAGTCTTGACACCTACCTTGAGATCTCCTATAATTTTTGAAGTATCATGACTTTTACACACTCAAGGAGTAGGATCCTTTTTCTCAGTAGTGGGAATAACCAAGTCATTTTGAGACTCAATATTTTTAACATTAGACACAACATCACACTCACATGACAAAACTTCCTCAATTTCAATAGATGTGGCCGGAGTATCGTCTTTTATAACAACATTTATTGATTCCTTGACTTTAGAGCTACTTAGGTTAAAAACTCTAAAAGCTCTACTGTTTTGAGAATATCCTAGGAAAATACCTTCATCACTCCTCGACTCAAATTTACCTAGAAGTTCTCTATCTCGAAGTATATAACAAGGACTACCAAAACCTCTAAAATAGGCCAAATTAGGCTTCTTGCCCCTCCACAATTCATATGGAGTTTTGTTAGTATTAGGATGCAAATAAACCCTATTTACGGTGTGACATGGGGTGTTAACCGCTTCGGCCCAAAATCTACGGGGTACATTTCTTCCTAGGAGCATAGATCTTGCGATTTCTTGGATCGTTCAATTTTTTCTTTCAACTATACCATTTTATTGTGGAGTTCGACCGGCCGAGAATTCATGTTTAATTCTTATTTCATCACAAAAGGCATTTACACCGGATTCCTTGAATTCGGTTCCATTATCACTCCTAAAGCAGTTTATGCTAACACCGTGTTGATTTTGAAGAAACCTACACTTAATAGTGAGAAAATCAACTATCTCAGATTTTTCTCTTAGAAATCCTACTATAGAGTACCTAGAAAAATCATCAACCATTATTAAGATATATCTTTTTCCGCCTATGCTATCGGTACTAGTGGTACCCATAAGGTCCATGTGTATCAATTCTAAGACACGAGAGGTAGTTATTGAGTTTAACTTTTTATGAGGATTCTTAATTTTCTTTCCTAATTGACACGGACCGCAAATAGTGGAGGTTGGCTTTCCTAGATATGGTAAACCTCGAACTAGCTCTTTTTTCACTAATCGATCAAGATTCCTAAAATTAACATGGCCTAACCTTTGATGCCAAAGATCGACAGCTGAGGCTTTTTCACTATTGCAAACTAAAGATGATTTAGGAACTATTCCATAACAATTGTCACTAGTTCTAACACCTTGTAAAATAGATTCACCCAATTGATCATATACGGTGCACTCCGATTGACTAAACTTAATATCAAGATTTTCATCACATAATTGGCTAATAATTATCATATTAGCCTTGAGACCATCAACATAAAGTACATTTTCAAGTTTAGGAAACCCGAAGATTTCAATAGATCCTCTACCCATGATTCGAGATTTGCTTCCATCCCCAAAAGTGACTTTACCATCTTTATAGTTTTCAAGAGTGGTAAATAGAGATTTATCACCAGTCATATGTCTCGAACAACCACTATCAAAGTACCATTGAGAGGTATTTTGAGCCTTTAGTGCAACATGAGCAACAAAAGCTTTATTGGAGTGATTTTTCTTAACCCAAGCTTGAGTTTTTTTCTTTCCTTTGTTGTCTCTAGTGTTATAATTTGAATTATATCCTTGGACTTTAGAAAACCCAAGAAACTCTTCCATTAGACCTTTAGAAGTATTGATAAGATACTCAACTTGGCTCTTAAGACTAACTAATAAGCTATAGTGTTGTTTAAAAGATGTGAAATGAGAGTCCTTTCCAAGCTTGTAGCAAAAATCTTTAAGATGACCCCGTTTGTGACAATAAGTGCACACATAGGGTTATTTTGGACTAGCTTTTGATTGTTGCATAGTAGGACTTATTTTAGGAACATTAGATTTGGTAACAAACTTAGCTGCAGGTTAGGGTTTGACTTTGGATGAATCTCCTTATTCATATCCTATACCCTTTCTCTCTTGATATCCTTTCTCCTTATATCCTAAAACAGGACCTAGAAATAATTTACCTATTCTTCCTGAATTATCCTCGAGTGTGACTATAACTTCATGAGATGACTCGAGATATTTTTCAAGTTGGTCAATTTTAGCTTCGAGAGATTTTCTAATCTCTAAAGACTTATTAAGATCTTTGTTGACACCTACCAAGGAGATAATTAAGTCACATTTTTCCTTACCTATCAAGATAAGCTTCTCAGAAAGAGATATCTTAATTGCCTCGAGTTGACTAACTAAAGCCTCCTTATCCTTCAGGCCTTTCAACTCTTTTTCTAAAGTTAAGATTTTAAAGGTTAATCTTTTGTTTACTTTTTGAATACAAAGAGACTCAGTGTATAGTTCAGTATAGGCAGATTGCAGTTCACTCTCATCTATTTCACTTTCACTTCATTTTTCATCACTACTAGTAGAGTGAGTGGCAGCAACCTCAAGATTTTTCTCAAAATTGTCAACATTTGGGTGTGACTCATTTGAATTACTAGCATCGCTTGCTATAAAAGCATTGAAATTAGTTCTGGATGAGATAGAGTAATCAGAGTCTTCAGACTCATTATCAGTGTCGCTTAGAGTGGAATTGTAAACTGTCTTTTCTTTACCTTGTCTCTTAAGTTTAGTAGGGAATCAAATGCTCTATGACCACGTCCTTCACACTCAAGGCATCTCTGTGAATCATCCTTTTTAAAGTTGTCTTTGTTGAACTTCTTAGGTTCCTAAGAATTGAATTTTCTATTTCCTTTGTTTTTGTTGTTCTCAAATTTTGGTTTTTCAAACTT
Organism: Sambucus nigra; assembly: GCA_949130495.1. Taxonomy (NCBI): domain Eukaryota; kingdom Viridiplantae; phylum Streptophyta; class Magnoliopsida; order Dipsacales; family Adoxaceae; genus Sambucus; species Sambucus nigra. The sequence goes on from OX422208.1 coordinate 400,456,322, forward strand.
AGAGTTTTGCTTTTTGAACTTGAGAAATTTTTAATTCTTTTAGCAAATAGAGCTATATCATCAGGATCTATATCAGACTCATCAGAATCAGACACTTCTACTTTCTTGACTTTCAAGGCAACACCTTTATCTTTTCTTTTGTTATCTTTAGGAAACATATATAATTCATAAGTTTGAAGATCACCAACAAGCTTTTCAAGTTTCAAAGTATTTAGATTTCCTAATGAATTAAGAACAATGACTTTAGGAATGAACCGATTAGGAAGACATCTGAGTATTTTCTTAACAACACAATCTTCAGGTATTTTTTCACCTAAGTTAAAGCAAGAGTTAACAATATCAAATATACGGGCATAAAACTCATCAAAAGTTTCAGTTTCTTTCATGGTGATCGTTTCATATTGAGTTGTTAAGTTTTGAAGTTTTGAAGATTTAACTACACTAGTTCCCTCATGAGTAACTTGGAGAATATTCCAAGCTTCCTTTGACGTCTCACACGTCATTATACGACGAAATTCATCGGGGTTCACTGCACCAAACAAGGTATTTAAACTTTTAGAGTTAAAGTTGCACCATTTTAGTTCTTCCTCACACCATTATTCTACAGGTGTTAAAATAATTTCATTATTAACAGCCATAGTAGGAGGAGACCATCCTCTTTCAACAGTAACCCAAACATGTTCATCAATAGATTTAAGGACAAATTTCATACGTGCTTTCCAATAGGTGTAATTAGTTCCATCAAACAAAGGTAGTCTATTCGATGAAAAACTTTCCATATAACCTCCAGAATTCATCTAAATAACTTTTAGAGACTATCTCTGATACCAATTTGAAGTTGTAAGGTTATATGAACTAAGGTTATTTCATACAATACACACACACAACCCAATTAAAAAATTTTCAAATAGAGATATATTCCAATATTAAATTCCTTTGTCAAATTTACAAGTTAGCATGAACAATTTCCAGTTAATGCGAAGGGATTGATAATTTGATTAAGTGAAATAAAATTATCTAATTTTATCCATTTTATCCTAGACATGCATCTATGTGATTTAATAAAGTAAGGTTCGAAAATCACAACCACAATGCGCCAATGTACGAGGAAAACCCAAATGGGAAAAACCTCGGACGGTTGGGCCTAGACAAAATCCACTACAAAATAGGATTTACAAGATACTCAAAAGACTTACAGACATTGAATCACTCAAGACATGCTTCTGACGTCCTCTACCTTTGAATTTATAGTACGCGAAGCTCCAACGTGTTTCTCGACACTACTCGTGTCGCGGTATCCATCGAAGCCCAAAAAAACCGTCTCCAATAAGCTTGAGTCCAGAGATCCACCGCAGAGGTGCTTGTTGAATGTCAAGTTGATTGCATGGGGTTTTGATTCAAGGGTTAAAGTAGTGTTGGAGATTGATTTTACCAAAAGAGGGAAGTTGTGAATTTTTCCTCTCGAGAGAATATAAAACTTCCTTGTGAAAAATAACTAATTTTCGTCCATATATTGAATTGTAAAAGTAGTGGATCAAAACAGTTTTTGTAAAATAACTGCCCAAAAATAAATTAAAATTTTCAAATCTGGCAGATCTCATTTGAACGAGGTCGTTCGAACGACATGTCGTTCGAACGAGTTATCTAACGATGTTCCAGTGTAGAATTAGATAGGTCGTCAGAAATATCATTCGAACGAGGTCGTTCGAATGACATTTCTAACAAGATTCTAATGAGTTTCCAGTGTGGCCTGGAGAATGTCATTAGATCCAGGTCATTCGAACGACCTGGAGAAATTTTGAATGAGATGTCAGATTTTTCATAGAGAAGGTTAAAATAAATTTCAAAAATAATTCTTTATGGAAATTAAATTTTTGTGAACTTTACTCTATGTGAAAATTTCTCGTTTATAAAAAATACTTCAACACTTAAAATGATTTTGTTCATATACCTTTTATAAGAGTGAACATGACGTGCATATTGATGTCGCGTGAACTCTGGATGCAATGCTCGAATCTTCACCGTTGAATGATGCTTGATGAGGAATGACCCAAAATTGTTTTGTCCAACGGAATGTAGCCAATATTACAAATGACTCGATTGGAAATTTGTCCTTACACACATACCTAGGTGCCAACTTTCCCCTCTTCCCAAAAAGCATGTCTCCCTTCATAAGAGACACCCAAAGTAACACCTGGTCCCTAATATTGAACTCTCGAAAATATCGCTTGGCAACGGCATAGCTCTTCTGCCGATCTTGAGCAACCCGAATACGGCTCCGTATCAACTCTATCCTCATCGAAGTATCTTGAATCACCTTAGAACCAAGTAACCTGTTGTCCCCCACCTCCAACCAACATGATGGGGAACGAAAAGGTCTGTCGTATAGTGCTTCGAATCGATCCATACCGATATTAAACTGGTAGGAGTTGTTATAAGAAAACTCCACCAGCAAAAGGTACTTCTCCCAACATCCTCTAAAATCAATGATGCACATACACAACATGTCCTCTAACATCTGATTTGTTCGCTCTGTCTTTCCATCCATCTAAGGGTGATAAGTTGTACTCAGTCGTAACTCAGCACCTATTGCCTCCTAGAAACTCTCCCAAAATTGAGACACGCACACTTTATCTCTTTTAGACACAATGTTAAGAGGCACCCCGTGAAGTCTCACTATTCCTACTATGAATATTTGGGCATACTGTCCCGTGTTGTAATCTGTTCGGATTGGCAGAAAGTGGGCTACCTTGGTCAGCTGATCCACTATCACCCATATCGAATCGTGAACCCTCTGCGATGTGGGTAATCCCATGATGAAGTCCATGGAAATGATCTCCCATTTACATATAGGAATCTACAATGGATGTAGAAGTCCTTCCGGTCTCTGATGGTCCACCTTTACTAGCTTACAAGTGGCAGGAACTCAGCAATATCTTTCTTCATCCCCCTCCACTAGTATTATCTCTGCATATCCAGGTACATCTTATCCCCACTGGGATGTACCATAAATCGTGAGCCATGCGACTCTATCATCACCTCGTGTCGCAAGTCCTCTCCCTCAGGAACAACCAACCTTCCATTGAAACGTAGACCCCCATCTGATCCCACGGTATAAGACTCGGCACCTTTTTCTAGAAGCTGCACTATTTGACTCTGGCAGAAAGGATCATCTGCCTGAGCATGTACTACTCTCATAATAATCTGGGGTGTAACTTTTATCATACACATGAACGATCGAGCCCCCATATCCTGGTGTCCTAACTCCTTCCATTTTTCTTTCCTCACCTCAGCCATCTCTCCTATCGGCCAATGGCTCAACACGTTTCCTACCACGTTATCCTTTCCCGGGTGGTATTAGATATCAAAATAATGATCCTTCACAAACTCAAACCACTGGCATTGACGCATATTCATCTCCTTTTGTGCGAAGAGGTACTGTAATGACTTGTGATCTATGAACAAGTGAAATTTCTCCCCCGGGAGGTAATGTCTCCAAATCCGAAGTGCAAACACGACCTCCGCCAACTCTAAGTCGTGGGTGAGGTAATTCCTCTCATGAGGCTTAAGCTTACGGAAGGCATAAGCTATAGCCTGATCCTCCTACTGAAGTACACCCCCAAGTCCTAATAAAGACGCATTAGTGTAGACTATATACTCCACTCGTGGCCTGGGAAATACTAACACTGGTGCTGAGGTTAACTTGTCTCTCAACTCATTAAAGGCCAACTGACAGACGTCACTCCAGATAAACGACACCCCTTTATGAGTCAGGTGTGTCAACGGACCCACTATCTTTGAAAAACCTCGAATGAATCTCCTGTAGTATCCCGCTAGGCCCAAGAAACTGCATATCTCGATCGGTGTCGTGGGTTATCGCCACTCCTTAACCGCTGACACCTTCCCCGAATCCACGAATATCCCTCTGTCAGAGATGATATGTCGCAAAAACTAGACCTCCTTCAACCAAAAGCCACATTTCTCGTATTTTGTGTACAACTCATGATGGCGCAGTGTCTGCAAAACTTGCCTTAAGTGCTCGGCATGCTCCTCCTCGATCAGCGAGTAAACCAGAATGTCATCTATGAAGACGATGATGAACTGGTCCAGGAACTCTCTGAACACCCTATTCATCAAGTCCATAAACACGGCTGGGGCGTTGGTTAGCCCGAAAGGCATAACCCTGAATTCGTAGGAACCATATCTCGTCAAGAAGGCAGTCTTCGACACATCCTGCTCCCTAATACACAACTGTTGGTATCCTGATCTCAAGTCAATCTTCGAGAAGAATGTCGCTCCTCTCAACTAGTCGAATAAGTCATCGATTCGAGGCAATGGATATTTATTTCGTATCGTGACTTTATTCAACTCCTGTTAATCGACATATAACCTCAACGATCCATCCCTATTCTTAACGAATAGTACTGGAGCACCCCATGGTAAAGTACTCCTACGGATAAATCCCTTCCCCAATAACTGCTCAATCTGGTCACGTAACTCCATCATCTCTGCTGGAGCCATATGGTAAGGTGTGTGGGCTATCGATCGAGTGCTTGCCGATAGATCAATGACAAAGTCCATCTCTCTACTCGGTGGTAACCCCGGAATCTCCTGAAACACATTGGCAAACTCTCGAACAGCAGGAATCGAGTCAAGTGGAACCACCACCTCCCTAGAGGTCTCCTCCTCTATGTAGTATAAATGTGTGGACGATCCTCCCTCAGAGATAAGCATCACCACCACGAACATCTCCTGACTGGGTATGGAAAAAACTATACTCCTACTGAAATAGTCAATCATGGCCCTATAACTGACAAGCCAATCCATACCTACAATCGTGTCATACTCGAACATATCCAATACGAGCATGTTAGTGGGTAAGATAAACCTCCTAATCTCTATATACACTCCCCAAAAAATAAAAGAAATAACGGAACCTCTACTCAACGACGAATCCACACAAGTAACTGTACTCTCTGATGTATCAAATAATCTCATAATACATGCAAACCCTATGGAAATAAAATAGTGTGTGGCCCCCGTGTCAAATAAATGTTCCCCAAAGTCCCCTGGATAAAAAACATACCCTCAAATGCAGGTGGGTCTTACGGGACTGCTGCCTGGTGAAGATTGTAGACTCGTCCGTACTGAATCTTCCCCTACTGAACTGGGACGGCTGGAATGGGTGGAAGTGCTGGCATCTATGGGGGTGCTGGGAGAGCTGCGAGAAATAACGGTCTCTGGGACTCCTGACGAGCACCCTGCTGCTGTTGGCCTCTACCCTTCTGAGGGTAGTCCTGACGCTTATGGCCAGTGTTTCCACAAGTGAAACATCTCCCTGGGAAGGGTCCCCCATCTGTCCCCGACCGTGATGGTCGTTACCACCCCTCCCTTAGCCATGCTGGCCCTGCTGAACCTGCTGCTGGCCATGATAGACGTGTTGACCCTAATGGCCATGTCTAAAGACACCCTGCCCATGTATAAAACCTCCTTACCTGAACCTCTTAGGATTCCCTGCTAGGAACCATGATAATTGTGTCTATGTTGACCCTGAACTACTTGTGATTCACTGTCACCATTTCCTCCTATCCTGCCCTGCTGGTCGGACTCTCTTACTCACTTAACATCCTTTAGATGAAAATGGTGGTCCTAGATGTGGAGTAGTGCTGCATTAACCACCTCCGAATAGGTGGACAAAGAGAGATTGCCTATCAAGTGCTAGCGGATCCTCCATGTCAACCCATCCATAAAACGCTGAATCTTCTTCTCCTCAGTCGGGATCTCATCCGGTATAATATTCAGAAGGTTGATAAACTCTACCTCACATTAGGCCACGGTCTTTCCCTCCTGCTTCACGTTCACCAATTTTCGTCTCATCTTTATCTGGATGGCCGAGGGATAATATTTGCGTTCGAACCTCACCCAAAATTCTCGAATTATGAGTGTGTGTTTGTCCTCAGCGGTGGTAATAGACTCCCACCACTAAAGTTCTACTCCAACTAGGGCTGTGTTTTTTTCTGAACTTTCCGATTTTTTCGATTTTCGATCCGATTTTTTCTGAATTTGGAATGAAATTTTAGTTTGCTTATTTTCGATTTTTCGATTTCTGATTTTTTTGAAAAAAAATCGGATCGAAAATAAAAAATAATTCTGAATTTCTGATTTTTCAATTTTTTCAGTCCAATTTTTTCGAAACTTTGTCGATCCGATTTTTCCAATTTTTTTTGAATTATTTCTGATTTTTTCAGAATTATTTTCCGATTTCTTTTTCGATTTCTTTTTCGATTTTTTGAAAGTTGCCCATATCCCACATCGGTTGGGAGAGGGAGAGGGTTCCAAAATATGCTCTATAAAAGGAGAGTATCATCCTAACTTCTACACAAATGAAAAAATGAGCCAAATTCTCATGTGTTTACATGTTGGGTTAAGCCGTTTTCATTATTTCTTTAAAATGAAAATTTCGAGTAATCGAAAATCAATAATTTATTTTTTTGAAATTTTAAAATTTCTGGATTTTTAATATATTTTGTTAATTTCTGATTTTTGCCGACTTTTCGATTTTTCTAGATTCGGAAATTTTTTTAATTTTTCAAAAAAATCAGATCGAAAATCGAAATAGTTATTTTATTTTCGAAAAAATCAAATATTTTTCTGAACAGGCATTTTTCGATCCGATCCGACCGAAACACAGCCCAAACTCCAACTAACTTCAACGTAGCCAGTATTTGACTTTACATCTCCATGCACTCATGCAACCTCAAATGCCTCTGGATGTCCTTTTTCCATTTGCTCGCTACCCCCACATCGAAGCTCCCTGTAAAATCTGGAGGATGCACCTTTTGAAAGGCGTCCTTAACACGTTCCCAAGCAGACGGGAAGGCCTAGGCCTTAACTGGAGCCACCACCGGTGCCTGAGGTGGTGCCTGCTATACAACTTCCAATGCAGCATTTACCGCCTGAGCTACAATGGCGGCAACTTCACTGGCATTCATCGTACCCTGAGCTGGTGCAGGCTGAGGCTCGGGCTAGGAAACCCTAGGAACTCTCGGTGCACGTTGAGGAGGCATCTGAAAGGAGATAAAAGTTTCATAAGTCTACAGTTATTATCTCAAAATAGCTGAGGAACGTAAAATGCATAAATAGTACAACAATCCTAAAATATAGGGCTCTATATCAAAGGATGCTACGCGAAGACATAATCATCCGTACAGATCCTAAGGACATTAGAACCTGATGCTCTGATACCACCTGTGACACCCCACCAAATTAAATACCGGGTGATCAATCCTTTATAAAATTAAATCAGAATATCTGGTTAGTTCGTATTATGCATCACTATCGAAAGTTTTATTATTTAAAACTAACCACATAATATTTAAAAAGGTTGATGTCAAAATTTTATCTTATTAACAGTAATTTCCATAAAAGGGAAATAATTAATCATCACCATTCAACACAAAAACGTAAGTAAAGTACTAACTAAAATAAAATGAAGAGCTGGAGTAAACATATCTAGATAAAATCCTATACAATAATCCAGTAATATGAAATTAAAGTGTAATGGTAGAATAAAACAACTCTAAATCTCTGAATGTAAAATAGGAGGGACGACATGTCCAACATAAGTAAATAACTGATAAATGAGGAGAAATAGACTCAAAAGCATCTACTAGCAATATTTTGTTGCTTCCACAGCAGCTACAGCTCGACAAATGAATGGAATCTCCTAAGCTTGGTGTCCCTGTGGCTGAGCACCTAAAATAATATAACATGAAAAGAGTTTTGCAGAAAAATGGGTCAAATCCCAAGTAGAAACTGTTTAAATATAGCAAGTGCTTACATTGGATTAATTAACACAAATATTATTCATGTTAACTTAGCGTACTCAATTGAGATGCTCACCTCTCACCTAATGTGCACGCCTAACGAGCCTAACTACCCATACTAGTTATGATACTTTGTCTGACTATACGTAGTATAACCACTAAGATGGATAAAATATCTAAATAACACGAAGACATATATTTCTATTATTTAGGAATAGGTTTAAAGATGTCTTAACTCATTCTCATAGAATTCTTAATTCTCAATTGGTGACCCAATACTTATACACTTTAATAAAGTAACCAACATTAAATACAGAATAGGAACTCAGTATACATATATAAAATCTCTCTCTCTCTCTCTCTATATATATATATATATATATATATATATATCAACATTGCACCCATGGTTAAGAAACCCCTGGTGCTAGACATACTCGGCTATCTAGTCCTATTGCAACGCTCACGCATAAAGGACAACAGGTTCAATCTCTCAAGAACCAATAAAATATATACACATATTGAAGGAGAACATAATCCCAAGCCAATAGGCTATGTACATACCTACGCACCCATACGACCGTGATCACTATCGTTCTCACTGATATCCCGTACCTAGGTTCCATGCTCTAGTGGTACGACTCAAAATCCCCCGAAGGCACACAAGATATGGTCGTCCATAATGCGCTAACCTTCGTTTGATAGACAGTAGCTAGGTATGTCAATACATAATATTCCAAGTAATAAGCATGCACACAACTTATATAACTTATTCGGCGTTCATGCAACCCAATTCCCATAGTACGTAGGTAATATTAACATTTATACTCTCCATGATATGAATTTATATATAACCTCTCTAGGACCCACATTCTCTCTTAGGTTTCCATACAAGTTTGATACCTCGAGTACTATTACACCCTTACTTTTCTAAAACTTTGGACCTTAAGTCACCCGTTACTCACGTAGGTTAATACACTCCCTTGGGTAAACCTAGGATGATTTTTAACTTAGTCGGATCCTAAAAATCCATTCTGAAATCTCGTTAGAAGTCAAGGAATTCTTATTCGAACGAGGTCATTCGAACAAGTTCGTTCGAAAAAAAATTCCACTTCGAACGAACTTCAACATCTCGTTAGAAGGGTCATTGGATTTCTCATTAAAAGGCTCGTTCGAACGACCTGGCTGGTCTTCGAATGAAAAATCTGAACAGGTCCAGTTCTTCCTAAATTCAATTTTTCTCAACATTCCAAACCTCAAACTCAATCCAAATTTCGTCCAACGTCAATTTAAATGGTTCCAAACTATCCCTAATCATTATGGGGTAATTTCTACCACAAATTAGTATTCAAATCTTTATGTTTTTAAAAGGGGAAACCAATAATTTCTAAAATCTCTAAGAATTCTCATGTAATGAACCCAACACTTTAATTATTTCAAACCCTTAATTTAATTCGTGACTTGTACATAAAATCTCCAGATTTAACAATCTACAAATGGGTAAATCCTCTACATGCAACCCATCACCAAAATCTAATGTTCCTTTATGATTAAACCTAATGAAACCCGAATTTCCATCATATTATGTCTAAATCATCAACAGAGTTTAACATGAACAATATATGTTAAATAAACTAGCAAGATAAACACTTGCCTTGGAATGGATTTCTGATTCTCGGGTTTGAAATTGATATGTGGTTGATTCTGTCATCACGATCTACACTTTAGGTGAAATTCTTGGGTGGAAATCCTTGAGTTCTTACCCTTGTTCTCCAATGGAGTCTTCTTCTTCCTTGGCTCCCTCTCTCTCTCTCTCTCTTGCTCTCTCTCACACGTAGGTTTAAACTGACAGTAACCTTTAACTCACGTAGCTCTCTCTCTCTCTCTCTCTCTCTCTCTCTCTCTCTCTCTCTCTCTCTCTCTTTCACATAGGTTTAAACTGACAGTAACCTCTAACTCACGTAGCTTTTATTTTAATCCTAATTTTCGTCCATTTAATTACTCAAAAATCCCAAAAGACTAAAATACCCCTCTGGGGTGTCATTTTGGGCTAAAATCCCCGGGTTCCAAATAGAAGACCCGAGTAGTGTTTTCTGACTATTTCGACGCTTTCAGACACACTGGCGCACTCAAAATAGTCATTAGAGTTATATAAAAATAATTTACCTTTTTACCCCCCAAATATATAATAGTGATGCGACTCATACGCGCATCCCGAATAATTATATCTTAATTGTCGTGTATCTCGTCCCCGGCCATATTATTATTTCTGAAACCATCTATTACGTTACTCACTAGGTAATGCTCAACATAGTTATTATTCAACGTGATTTCAACATAATTATTTTTTATAACTACTAACTCTCGTCACACTAGTAATTATTACCATAAAGTCGAATTAATTATAAAATAAATTTTCTCTCATAAACTAATGAATCCCAATTTCCATAATTTCATAATAGAATAAATCTGCGTAAAAATACGGGATATTACACTAACTTAGTTTGACTGTTTGGCTAAGGGTGAAATGTTGTAGTCAAATTCAGCTATTACCCCCATGGCCTCCTGAAAATCCCTTTAGAATTGAAATATAAACATACTTTCCTAGTCGGACACAATGTCACGTGGTACCTCGTGTAGTCGTACAATATTCAAGATCAACAGTTTGTCGTAATGCTCGGTTGTGCAATCTGTCCGCACTAAAAGGAAATAATCCACCTTCGTTAATCTATCAATAATTACCTAAATGGAATTGTGACCTCTCTGGGATCTCAGCAATCACTATGAAGTCCATGCATATTCTTGCCCACTTCCACTCAAAAATCTCCAAAGAATGTAATTCCCCTGCCAACCTTTGGTATTCCACCTTTACTAACTAACAGATGGCACATTTAGACACAAACCCCATAACAACGTTTTTCATACTGTTACACTAATAATATCTACACATATCTGAATACATCTTACCCTCTTTAGGATGTACCATGAATCGTGAATCGTGGGCCTCGGCTAACACTAGTCTCCTCAACTTAGGACTCTTTGGCACAACCAATCGTCCTTAAAATTTCAATCTGCCTTCTAAACAGATCAAGAAAGAAGGAACTCCACCTTATATAAGCTCTCATACCTTATCTTGGAAGGAGGAATTTTAAAGTCCATGCCTGTATTACCCATGTCACCATGGATGGTGTAACGATCACAACTCCTAAAAAGGCTTATGAAAAATCCATATCACGAGCGGAACTCCACTATACTGCCCAAATATCTGGTAAATCCTCCTCATGATCTGCCTATAAAGCTTCCAACATAATTGTAAGTCTTTGAATCAATACATCTTCTATCACATTCTCTTTCCTCAAATGATAATGAATCAAAAAGTGTTAGTCTTTCACAAACTCGAGCCAACTTCTCAATCTCATATTCAGCTCACTTCGCATAAATAAGTATTGGAGACACTTGTGATCAGAATAAAATGTGAACCTCTCACGCAATAGTTAATGTCTCCAAATACGAAGAGAAAAAATTACCACCTCTAACTCCAGATCGTGAGTGGGGTAATTTGCCTCATGAGGCTTAAGCTTTTGGAAAACATAAGCTATCGGTCTCTCCTGCTTCATCAACACGCATCTTAGGCCCTGAAGTGATGCATATGTATATACCAAATACTCTACACCACCTTCTAGTAATGAAATGATGGGTACAGTGGGGAGCTTCTCCTTGAGCTCCTCAAACTATCTATAGAAATCTACATTCCAAATAAGCGGTCCCCTTTTTGAATGAGGTGAGTCAGTGGCCCGACTATCTTCAAAAAACCCTAAATTAACATATTGTAGTACCCTGTCAAACCTAAGAAACTTATAACCTTTGTAGGTGTCATGGGCTATCCCCAATCTACAACTGCAGATACTTTGTTATGATTTACTAAATCCCAGTTGCAGATAAAATATGGCGTAATATCTGCACCTCTCGAAGTTAAAACCCACACTTAAAGAAATTAGCATACAACTTATGTTCCTATAGTGTTTGAAAAACCAATCGCAAATATTATGCATGATCTTCTTTTGATCGATAACACGCTAATATGTCATCAAAAAACATGATGACTTACTGATCCATAAATGGTCAAAATAACCTATTCATCAAATTCATAAACATTACTGGTGCATTAGTCAAACCAAATTCCATGACCTGAAACTCATATGATATATATTGTACCATAAAATTCATCTTCATAATGTCCTCCTCCCAAATACATATATGAAGATACCCTGAGCGCAAGTCAATTTTGGAAAAAGTGATGCATCCCTCAGCTAATCAAATAAATCATCAATATGTGGCAACGAATACTTACTTCATACCATTATCTTGTTCAACTATCGATAGTCAACACATAATCTAAGAGAACCGTACTTATTCTTTACACACAAGATTAGAGCTCTCCACCGAGACATACTTATTCGTATGAACCCTTAGATTTAATAATTTTGAATCTTCGCCCACATCTCTCGCATATCTAATGGATTCATATGGTATGGTTCCCTCATAAGGGTCTTGGTGCTCGATGCCAAATCTTCAGAAAAGTCTACTTCTTTAGTTGATCGTAAATGCAATATCTCATCAAATACGTTCGTAAAATCCTGAACATTCAGTATTGAGTCTATCTATATGGTGATCTCCTTAGATAAAGTCACTTATATGTAATACAAGTGTGTTCTAAACCCCCTCAAGCCCAGGCATGACAACTAAGAAAATTTCCTTCCCGAGAATAGCGAATGTAATCTCCATCCCACTACAATCGATCTATGAATGATACTGAGATAACTAATCCATAACTGATATGACATCGTACATCAATATATCCATACGTAATAAGTTGGAAAAAAAACAAAATCGTCCGATCACAACTGCTACGACTTTAAAAATATGATGTAAGGTAACATCCCTACGTACTGGGTTATCCACATGCAGAGAGACATTCATAACTATATCTACCTATCTCGAATTAGATGCAAATGTGTAATTAGAGAACAAATCTTATACGCTAGTGTAAAAAGGACTTATGCATAACTACCATAAACATATAACATACCCTCAATCGTTTGAAGCTGAGTTGGTTGGTCCACTTGATAGACATTGTAAATGCATCCATAATAAAGTCGTGGGCCTCCCTTTTCCTGAGGCAATTCCAGATATACTGAAGTTGGTGGTAATGACCGGTACTATGGTGAGGGTGGAAAATCCTGATGTTTTCCCCACTATTGGTGGCCTTTATTAGCCTTATTTCCCCAAGGGAAACTACATAAAAAATGTTCGAGCTCGCCACAAGTATAACATGGTCCCCAAATTGGATGGTCTGAATAACGACTCTACTGCACCTGCCCCTAGGTTTATTATGTCGTCTCTAACCTTGGCATTGTTAGAGTTATCTCCTTTAGTCCAATTAGTTGTACTGTCGTTGGCTCGGGTTGCCCTGTCCCTGTACACCCAGACAACGTTATGCATCTCCTCCTCTAAATCGCTATGAGGGATGATCCTCCTAAATATATCATCATTGGAAATATGAGCCTCCCTTCCCTTGGGACGATTCCCCAATATCAACTATCTTCAGCCCTTAGTCGTTTCCCACACTCTCTTTCTTTGGGTATCTCTCTCTCTAGAACCATCTGTAATTTTAACAATGCAAGATTACGACCTCCACTATTTGGTTGTACATAGTGAATGAAGGATTTCCCATCAATACCCTCCTAATCACCCATGTCAAGCCTTTAACAAATCTATCCATCTTCCTCACCTTAGAACTTCCGATGTCCGGGGCAATATGTACAAGCCAGGTAAACTCTTTCTCAACCTCCGCAACTACACAGTCCTCCTGCTTCTTCCAATCGAAGTTTTTCTACCGTGATGAAGGTAAATACTTACCCTAGAACTTTTCCTAAAATTATAAAATGATTAGCTTCGATAGGTCCTCTTCAGTGGCAATAGAATCCCAACAGCGTAGGGCATCTCCTACTAGCCGGATGTTGGTTAACATCTGTCTCTGAATGTCATTGCACTCTACCAAACATAGGTGTAACTCGATGGCATGCCTCCAATGTAGTACAATAATAGGGTATATGTATCCCAAGAACTCTAGTGGATACCTTTTATCAATGGAACTAATGGCTCAATCCCAAGAAGAAAAGATAAGCGGGGCATGCATAGGCGCAGTCGCATGTGATGACTACTGCTATTGCATGGCTTCCATATTCGCATTTACTGTGTGTATGATAATATAATCCAGGTATGTCTCAACGATAGTTGGTGCCTATCCCTACTGCAGCTGTGGACGTGGTTGCGATTACTGCTGAGGTGTCATTGCCTCTGACCCGACACTAGTGGTAGGTCACTATCGTGCTACTCAGCATCGTGTGTTCACCATATGAAAGATATAAAACAAAAGTGTATAAGTACACAAATTGAAATACATTACAATAATCTAATTAATAAGCTCTAACACATCAAAGAATGCTACGCAAAAAAAGTGATGGACGTACTCAAGATCCCTGGGACACTAGAACCTGGAATGCTCTGATACCAACTCTGACACCTCATAAAATCTACACTAGAAAGATCAAGTCTAAATTTAATTATATAAGAGTCTAAAACGGTTGTGTATCATTCTAATAATGGCTCTATATACATGTAAATGCATATAATAAATAACTAAAACATAATATAGGTGAATCACATAGTCTTTGATACGAATCTAACTAATAATACTAGAATCATCTCATACTACGACTGTGTCAGAACAAAACCAAAACCAAATGTAATAGTAATACCAACTCAATAATACTAAACATAAATTCTCACAATAGAAAATAAATATTAATAGAGAGTGAACGCGTATGCTTGACTCTTACATCCTATCCGAGCAATAATTAAGGAGAAATATTAAATCAGGGGTGAGGTTGCATTGAATACCAATGTCCTAAAAAGATAATTCAACAAAAATGTTAGTAATAAGTTCAATAAGATAAAGACTATAAGTAAGTTTGGGATACAATATAACTACACATTATCCCCTCATCGTTTAGTTGTTTTTAAGTTATCCCAACCCAAACAACCCTAAATATCACATGCGTCTAAATCCAAACCCAAATGAACCCCATGATTATGTTTTATTCATCTTAATTGAATATAAGTAAATGTTTCTATACATCTCAAGTATATGAACATATATGATAAGACAATCTCATATCAGCATATAAGGTAAGACAATCTCTATTTCTACATCCATATAACTACGGTCCATGTCACGTACATCCTAAATAGGATACTCTCAAGCCCACATATGACGAAGGCCTATCTTTACTACCTTTGGGGATTGATCTCACATACTACGTATAGTTATAGGTTGTTCCACACCTATAACCTCAAAGAATCTACATGGGATGATCACTACACCTTCACACCAGTCATATTGCCTCATACCCCAGACGATATTAAAGGATCCAACTGTTAATCACCTTTAGATACAACGAGTACTTTCAGCACGTGGTGTGCGGGGTAATCATGACCAAGTTAAATACCGTCTCTATCTATCGAGGTACAAGCACGGTCTCCATAATTTCTCTCCATAAGGAAACCCCGTAGTATATATTTTATAAGTACTCACACATGTTATGTTTCACATAATACACAATAATTGTAATCCTACTCACATAAAGATTACAACTCTAAAATCCATATTTATCAACAAAATTAGTCTCATTTAATTAATAATAAAACCTCTAAACTATCACCAAGATCTAGAATTCAACGCAAACAATTCCTAAACTACCCTTAACTAAACCTAGGGGTCGATTGATCGACTAGTAGGGTCGATCGATTGGCCTCCCCTATACGGAGACCCTTTTTCTCCATTACGACATTTTCCCCTCAAAACCTCCATTAATGTAATTCTAAGATCTCAAATCATATTGAAACTCAACTATTTTCATATAAAAGTTTCCTACCATAAATCCTGACCTATAACTACGTATTGTACATGATTTCCACATGAATTGGAGGGACAATTTTAGATCCAATCCAGAAAAGCTAGAATTCAATTATCAATGGGCTTTTGATTGGTTTTCAGTGTATAATACGTTCCTATCAATTATACATCAATTCCATCTCATATTCATAAGTATTTCTACTAAATTTATGTTATCTTAATAACATGAATAGTTACTTAATTATCTTATTAATTTAATTATAAAATTAGTTCATTGATCCTAAAAATTATATTTTAATATAATTATTTTTTGATTAAAATGAATAGCTATGCTATAATGCAAAAATAATTATATTCCCACACTAGGTAAACTTGCCTCAATTCAAAATTAGGTTGACCTCCGATCTTAAACTTCCAATTGCCTCTCTTCTCCAAGTGTCCTCGTCTCTCAAGCTTTAGGGTTACTCTCTACAAGTGATAGAATGAATTAGGTTTATCTTAATGACCTTTTTAGTATACTTATTTCGAAATTGCCTTTAGGCCCCATATGGGCCTCAACCTAATTATCCCCAAAATAATACCAAATGGTCCAAAACATATCCCAAGCCATATACAAACCCATAGGGCCTAAAACCCATCATTTTAACTCGTAACTGAACATTCCACATGCCCCAAGGTTTTGAGTCAAGTTCCACGCAGCTTGACCATATACTAAATGTTGGTAAATATAAAAATGACAAAAGGGGACATGGTTTTAATCAACCCCCATAGAGCGATAAAAAATATTGAAACTATTTTTGTTAAATCCTTTAGAGATTTGGAAAAACAACCAACAAAAATCTTAGGCAATCATTTCAAAACCATTTATCTTAAGGGTGGTAGAAGTTGTTAATGTTCCCAAGAAGAAGCCTGACACTACCTCTAAATACGAATGCCCTCCTGTTAGATATCTTGAAAATAAAACTAAATTTATTACAATTAGTCCTAAAGTTCAAAATCATGTTAAACCTATTTTTTAAGGTTGAGCAAATAAATTCTAGTTGAGTTCAACCACATACTATTCGTATTATGACCTTTATGGGCACAATTAAAGAGACTGTTTCCAAAAAAGATTTAACACTCCAATCTATAACAATATCAATTACTCTCGAGTGAAGCTCCCAAATTATATTTTCCCCAGGTAGGCATAAACCATTTTTAAATAGGCAAATATAAATACAGATCCCGCACTAAAAGAAAACTACCTTACAGAACTCCTAGACCTTCCACTAACTTATAAGGCAAAACATTTTTTTAAATAAGGCCTATTTAGGTTAACAAAAATGATCTAATCCCCCAATTAAGATGTAATATTGTCATTACTGCACTCAAAGCTAAAAGAAACTCAGCTGGGAGGTATTTAGGTTTCGGATGTTTTAAATATATGACTAGTGATGAGTCTAAATTTAAGAACGTGACTAGCTACTTAGGTTATAATTTCATGTTTGGCGATAGAGTATCATCCCATATCATAGGAAAGGGAACACTCCAAAAGGAAGGATTACCCATACTTAGCGATGTTCTCTTAGTTAAAGGAAATAAGTTTAATCTGTTAAGCATAAGTTAGTTATATGATGCATGCCACGCTTTAAACTTTTCTGAATTTGAATGCAAGATTTTTGATAAAAACGGGACATGCATCCTAACAGGAAACCGAATTAAGGATAAATGTTACAAAGCTATTCCTAGATCTAAGTCCTGTAAACTCACTAGACTTGATGATTTTGACCTATGGTACAATTGGCGTTATGGCTATCCCCGATCCCCGCCATGGAGGGAGGAAGGATCCTTTGGGTCCCGCGCGTCCCCTCTCGGGAGAGCGCTTCGACCGGCGTCGATTTTGTGAGGTGTGAAAAATGTAGAGAGATTCAGAGTCGCCAGTCTATTTTACTCAAAACAAACAAAAGAAAAAGAGGAAGACACCCCGAAGGATGGCTTCCAAAGACATACTGGTGCGTGCGAAACCAAAATGATTCGGAAAGGGTTCGGAGGCTTAGTTACGAAATGGGAAGGTGTTAGGCACCCATTCCGGCCTTTCGATCTCTCATGGATATTTGCTATTTTCCTGTATGTTTCCCCCCGTGAGATGTGTGCATGTGTATATATATAGAATGGAGGTAGGAATCTTCGACTTGTATCATGGAAAAGATAAAATGAGTCATCCGTAGGAAGATATAAAAGTAATATTAGAAAAATAAGATTTACGCGACTACCCCTACGTTGATCATTATAAGGGAACGATAACGCACATGGAGTAATACGTCACTAAGACTAATAATGTAAGAAAAATGGATTTAGAGAAAATAGAAAATGAGAGAAAAAGTGAGAGAAAGGACTTGAGTTTCGGGTTTTACCCCGAGACGCCTACGTAGCCTATAAAGGCATCAAAGTCCACGTAGTTTGCATGTAAAGTGAGGGGTGGGGTTTAACCCATAAATCCAAAATGGAGAAATCTCTTATTTGTAAGTGTGTGTGTGTGTGTGTGTGTGTAGAAAAAGTATTTTAGTTGTGAGAAAAGTGTGGAAAAAGTGTGAGAATCCCTATTTTGAATTTATGAGCAAACCCTCTTTTTCTTATTTTTTGGATTTTTATTTATATGAAAATAAGAGATGTGCAATAATACTAGATAAAAAGTGTATTTATGGTATGTGAGATGAGATTATAAAAGTGCTAAGTAAGAAAACAAGTTATTGGGAATTCAAGAGAATTTAAGAGAGAGTTTGAGAAAGTTGGACCTTCTTGAAGATCTTGAGCTTGATCTTGAACGTTGGAGAGCAGCCCTTGAGCTTGGATGATGACGGAGAGTGGTTAATTCATCAAGTTTGATGAAAGGGATGATGAAAAGTGGAAGTGAAAAAGGGATTTGGAAGTTGAAATCACGCTGCCTTCGAGAGAGGTTTCTGGGATTCGTTCAGAGAGATTTCTATCAGATCTGGGCTCTCTTTGAAAATGAGGCCAAGGCTTTCTTTTATAGGCCCAGGGTTCTGCCGATCGGCATTTCCATGGCACTACCTATCGGCAGGTTCCTATAGGCAGGGTCTGGGACCTGCCATTTGGCAGTGCGCCTCAGGCTTTTTTGGAAAATTGGCCGCCGAGGGCAAACCGTTGATCAGAATTGCGCACGGGGGATACCATTGGAAACGTATTTTAGAGAACTTCAAAAGTACTTTGGACCGATCCCGAGTTCGGGAGTTGACTTTGGGTCCAATATGGCTCGGAAGCATTTATCGATCCATTGGATGGGGAATCGTGCGGACGCAAACGGATCGTTCGTCCGCATGGTAAGTCCGAATCATGCACAGGGAATATCATTAGAAAGGTTAGAAGATGTACTTTGACATTCCAAAGAGTTTGACCCAGTTTGAAGAGTTGACATTGGTCAACTGGGCCCGGGAAGCGCTCGGTGGCTTATCGGAGTCAAACGGATCGTTCGTCCGCATGGAAAGTCAGAATTACGCACGGGATGGACCGTTGGAAAGGGTATTCAGTTCCCTTCGAAGATTCATTCAGCCTCGGTCGAGCTGAAGAGTTGACTTGGGTCAACAGAGCCCGGGAGAGCCCTGTGGCCTCTAGGTGAGGTTTCGGACGCAAACGGATCATTCGTCCGCATGGTAAGTCAGAATCGTGCATGGGGTGGACCGTTGGAAAGGGTATTCAGTGCCCTTAGAAGATTTATTGAGTCTCGGTCGAGACAAGGAGTTTGACTTTTGGGTCAAACTGAGCCGGGTGTGCCCGATGGCTTCCAGGTCAGTACTCGGGACGTGACCTGGGTTTGCAATGATGAGTGGAGGTACTAGGGACCTAAGGAGAGTTAGGGGGTAACAGAGTGAGTTGTCTACAGAGCCCCTCAATGGGTGAGTTTGGAACAAATGATAGCCGTCGATTAGACACCGCATGATGCCTTTGAGGGAGTATGACCGATTCAGAGGGTCGAGGTCGATTTCGAGGACCTAAGAAGTATGCTGGGGATGATCAATTATGTGGATCAAAGCCGAATCTGCGGGCCTAAGGAAGCGAGGGTGACCAATTCAGCGGATCGAGGTCGATTTTGAGGACCTAAGGAAATGAGGATGACCAATTCAGAGGGTCGAGGTCATTTTGAGGACCTAAGGAAATGAGGATGACCAATTCAGAGGGTCGAGGTCAGTTCTGACCTAACTACGGTGACGATCCAAGATCGGAGCCAATTCTGACCCAAGAGTGGTGACGACCAAGGATTGAGGTCAATTCTGACCTAACTAAGGTGACGATCCAAGACTGAGGCCAATTCTGACCCAAGAGTGGTGACGACCGAAGACCGAGGTCAATTCTGACCTAATTTAGGTGATGATCCAAGACCGGGGTCAATTCTGACCCAAGAGTGGTGACGATCGAGGACCGAGGTCAATTCTGACCTAGCTAAGCTGACGATCCAAGATTGGGGTCAATTCTGACCCAAGAGTTGACGACCGAGGACCGAGATCAATTCTGACCTAACTAAGGTGACGATCCAAGACCGGGGTCAATTCTGACACAAAAGTGGTGACGACCGAGAACCGAGGTCAATTCTGACCTAACTAAGGTGACGATCCAAGACCGGGGTCAATTCTGACCAAAGAGTGGTGACGACTGAGGACCGAGGTCAATTATGACCTAACAAAGGTGACGATCCAAGATCGGGGTCAATTATGACCCAAGAGTGGTGATGACCGAGGACCGAGGTCAGTTCTGACCTAATTAAGATGATGATCCAAGATCGAGGTCAATTCTGACCCAATAGTGGTGATGACTGAGGACCGAGGTCAATTCTGACCTAACTAAGGTGACGATCCAAGACCGGGGCCAATTCTGACCCAAGAGTGGTGACGACCAAGGACCCAGGTCAATTCCGACCTGATTTAGGTGACGATCCTAGACTGGGGTCAATTATGACCCAAGAGTGGTGACGACCGAGGACCGAGGTCAATTTTGACCTAACAAAGGTGACGATCCAAGACCGGGGCCAATTCTGACCCAAGAGTGGTGAAGACCGAGGACCGAGGTTAATTCTGACCTACCTAAGGTGACGATCCAAGACGGGGGCCAATTATGACCCAAGAGTTGATAAATATTGTATTTTGATTCTGCTGGAGAAAGAGCTTTGTGATTTCGATTTGAGCTGGGGAGTTGATAGCTGGAGGAAGCTTTATAGGAGACCTCGTAGGGGGGAACAACCTATTTTGGGTGCTGTGAGAGAATTCCGCTAGGGAAGTGATCATGTGATCCTTAGGGATTTTTCGGAGCCTTGCCGGGAGGAGTTTTCACTTAGCTTTTGAGGATTCGGCTGGAGAAGAGGGGTTCCGTTTGGGGGATAAGAATTGGATTTGAGGTTCCACTGGGGAACGATGAATGAGCTGTGGAAAATTTGGATTGCCCCTTGGGAGAGATCGCTCGGGGCGAGTGGTTCTTCTGATTTTTGCTGGGAAAAATACCATGTGATAATGTATCGCACCGGGTAGCCGATGGCTGGGGAGGCCTTTTGTAAAGTCTGATGAGGAGGTGATTAGGTGGTCCGAGCGCCTTGTCCGAGAGGTCCTTTGCTCGGATTTTTAGGGCTATGTTGGGGAAAATGGTGTGCCGCCTGAAGGAGTGCGAAATTTTCTTGATGAAAAATGTTATAAATCCCTCCTGGGATTTTTAGGAATTTTTCGGGGATTTTTCAAGGCTTCCTGGTATTTTCTGAGAATTTTTGTACTAAATATTAAGGGGGGTGCCGGTCGGCATAGACCGAGAGGTGCCATTCGGCAGTGGCACAGACTTTTGGGCTGCCTCGGGAAGGTGAGGAGGCAGTGCCAATCGGTATGGCAGGGGTAAGTGCCGATCGGCATGGCGTTTGGCCTCCTATATAAAGGGGGAAAATCCCCTTCATTTTTCACAGCTTTTTGCCTTCTCTCTTTCTGCGATTTCTCTCAACGAATCGTTCTAACGTTTTGATCTTCAAGAAATGGCCGCTTTTGTGAGTACCGCTGCCCATCGGGAGTGGTTGACCGTTGATGACTGGGCGAATATGGATTGGAGGGACATGGTGCCTCTTACTTTGGGAAATAAGAATGCCTTTGATGCATTCGAGCCGGTTGCGAATGAGCGGATCTTACTGCGGGAGCCGTCACGTCATCTCTCTTCGAGAGTGATTCCCGGTGGTTATGTAAGTAACCTGACCTTTGCCATTCTTTCCTTTTTGGGTGATTTTTCCCTTTTTCTTTGACCTTTGATTGAATTTTTCCTTTTTCCAATCGGATATTTCCTTGATGGACATGCGTGCCCGCGGGACGACGGGGCTTAGGGATGTTTGGGAGCATCTTCCACCCGTGGTGTGCTGGATGGTATCATCAACGGATTTTGGGAGGTTGGCGGCTGCGTTGGATGAGACGCCTTGTTCGATAGCAGTTTTGTGTGCCTTGGGGGAGAGGTGGTGGGACACTACCCACACTTTTCATTTTGGCTTCGGGGAGATGACGGTGACTCCCATAGATGTGCAGCAACTGCTGGGGATGGATTGTGACGGGGAACAGATAGAGGTGGATCACTCTTTGCGAGTGAGGCCGGAGGCGGTGTATGCGGCACTCAGTGATGTGAGGAGGATAGTCTCTGGTGATTTTATCCGGCTGTCCTTGCTGAAGGATGTTTTGCTGAGCCGAGTGGTTGATGTGGAGGATGGGCTGCAAGTGAGGCAGATGGATCGGTTGTTCATCTTGTTGGTGCTGGGAGGTTTCATGGTGGCATCGAGCGGCGACATCATCCATTTGTGGTTTTTTCCATACCTGAGGATGTTTTCGAACATCCCTTTCTATGATTGGGGGATTCTGACATATGCGACCCTTTACTTTTCTTTGGATGCATTCAGTCAGTGCTGTCGACAGAATTTTACTGGAGCCACGTATCTCCTGGAGGTATCCTTTACTTTGTGCATTTTCCTTTCATGCATTCGCATTTTCTTTATGTGTCTCTTTTTGCTTGTGAATTCAGACGTGGTTTTATGAGGTGATGGGGTGCAACACCCCGCTGATTGCTCTGAAGGATGACACTGTTGGGGACTTCTACCGACTGTACCGATGGCATAAGGCCAACCGGCAGTCGAAGGGATATCTTTCCCTGGAGGCGGTGCGTCAGGTCTTGAATGACCTGACCAGTGGTCGGGTAAGGTCTTTTCCTTTTCAGTCTTGGTTTTTGCACCTTATGATTTTGTATCGACTCATGGTTGTCTTGTGGATTTTTAGGTGACCTTTTATCCTTGGGGGACCACCATTCAGGATACGGGAGTGACTGGGGTGAACGCGCAGATGAGGCGTTTATTGGCGCATGAGTTCGGCCATTCCTGGTACCTCGGGGAGAGGGTGATCCGTTAGATTGCTGAGGAGGAGGTGGTGGTGCCTCCCGCGCAGCCTCCTACTTCTATGAGGCGGGAGCGACTGTTGTTTGAGGATGAAAGGATCACGGCGATGATTGGCGAGTCATATGTGTTGTATACTGATACGACCGCGTCGTATGATTATATGGTAGTTGTGACGAGCTGGTTGATGGCGCCCAGTATACATGATGCTTTGCCTTTCCCTCGTGCTGCTTCGAGTCGGGCGGTGGGGTCTTCCCACAGTGGTGGTGGTCCGTCGGCACCTGCGGCGGCGGTGACCTCGGAGGTCACTTTTATTCGACTTCACACTCCTTCGTACAACATCCGGCGGGATAATGGAGGGATAGTGCCGATGCTGCACCGTCCTCTTGCGATGGATCCAGAGGAGCTGGACTTGACAGAGGACGTCCTTCGTCCTGCGGTAAACCTTTCGGTCATTTTCCTTTCTTTTTTGATTTCTTTTGCTTGATACTGATTCTGCCTTTTCCTGCAGCAAATCTGGGTGTCGACCACTTGGCTCAAGGATATCAGAGACTGGATATCATCGGCGACTGCCCACATTCGGGATGCTGTCCCTATTCCATCTTATTTGGTGCCGTCAGCCTCGTTCGGGGGAGACTCTGGCTCGGGTAGTGGGGGCGCGTGGTCTCATCGTAGGGGGAAGAGAGCGCATCGCATGGATGGAAGCTCTTGAGAGAGAGAGAGTGTGTGGGTTCGGGCTGAGTCCCATTATTTTTGGTTTTTTCTTTATTTCCTGTAAAATGATGTAACACAAAAAACATATATATGCAATGCAATGTAGTTTTTTGGCTATCTTTTATTTTAATGATGAATGAATGCATGCACATGCGCCTTTTAATTTGCTACTGAGACCGTAAAATAGGAGTATTCTTGGAATTTTTCAAAAGAACGTTGTTTAATTTAAAACAGTGAATCCCATAAGGAGGGAACAGGATTCTCAAAATTCTTTTGAGAACATCAATTTATTTTTATGGAGTTTTTCTGATTTGACAAAAAAGGAAAGGAGAAAATTTCCAAAAATGGGGGGTTGCCGATCGGCAAGCTCCTTAGCCTGCCTATCGGCAGTTCAGTCTAGTCCCATCAATTGAAAGCTTTGAATGGTACCCTCTTCAGCCTTTAGTACCTTGTGGGGTAGGATTCCTTTCGATTTCTGCAGGGATTATGTCCCTTGTGAGGATTTTTAAATATAAAAAGGGAGAAGGGTGGAGTGTTTTCCTCACACCTTTTGCATTCTTACATACCCACCCATCATATTTTAGTCTTGCGAGATGGCTCTCCCTGGTAGCATTGAGTTTGTCAATTACCTTGAAGCCTTGGAAGCTATGTGCTCTTATAATGTCGACTATGATGCTTTCAACATGCGTCGAGTCTCCTTGTGGCGTAATCGACCTTTTGAGTGGAATATGCTGGTGGCGGCAGTACAATTTTGGTATCCCGAAGACCATGTATTCCTCTTTGGGTTGGAAGAAGTTTATCCTACCTACGAGGAATTTTTTACCATACTGGGCATGAATCCTAGTGTTGCCACGGCTTTACCCGAATTTTCTCGTTCACCTAGGGATTTGTTGGTCGGGATTCTCCATATTTCTCCTTCGGCGGCTAGGTCATTGGTTTCCGGAAGAATGATCTCCCTACCGGCGGTGTTGCAGTCCGTGCATTCGCGGGAAGTAAGTGATGTTGGTTATGCTAGAGCCGTTATTTTGGGCCTGGTTTCAAAATTATTGTTGGTGACTGGGGAGGTGCGTGTGGACTCACAGCTTGCATACATTAACTCATGGATGTCATATTGTCGCAATCCTGCGGCGGTGATATTGGCGGAGACTTTGAATGGCTTGGATGCCTGGAGAGAAGGTCATTTTGACTTTTTAAGGGGTAGCCCTATGATGCTGTTCATGTGGTTGTCTGAAAGATTCCGCTTGTCGACTACTCCAGAATATCCTTTGTCGGTTGTACCCAACTTCTTTTCGCGCTACTTCATCCGCATGGACCTGTATGTTGAGAACTGGGAGAATTGGCTTGTGGAGCATAGGGCTCGTGGGCTGTATTGGTCAGTGCCTTGGTGGGGACAGTTGTAGCCTATTCTGGAGCTAGGAGAATATTCATATGTGCGGCTGGTTGGTCTCAAGTAGACCTCTTTTTATTTCCCTTGGCGACTTTTGCTCCAATTTGGCTGGGCGCAGGTCGTGCCTCCTCGGATCTCAAATTTCTTTCCGGTAGAAGATTTGACTGAGCGCCTGTGTTTGTTGCTTGGATCTCTGTGGGAAAATCTGCGTTCGTCGACTCGTCCCTCTCAGTCTGTTGGGAAGGTTTGTCATGTCCCCAAAGATTATATGAAGTGGTTGTGGTAGGAAAGTAGTCAGCAAGATGTTCGCAGTTGAGACTGGTCAGATGTGGTTTGTTTTATCTGAGTCCATGGAAGGGGGTGTTGTGTTCTTTTCGAAGATGGTTAAGGATCATCGGTCCATGGAGTGTTTAAGGCACTCCATTCAGCCATGAGAAACTTGGGGTCCTCAGGATGTAGATGATGAGGGTGCAGGCTCTTCGGGTAGCTGTGGGTAGCACTCGTGGGGAGTTTATTTATGTAGCAGATGTGGGGGATTTTATCTAGTTTTAAGGGTAGTAGGGGGGAAAGGATTTATCCGTTTCTTTTTCTTATGTAATCCATACTGTAGTTTCTTATTAATGAAATAAACAAGTTTCTGATCATCCAGCTGTGCCTTTCGATGAATTTTGTATTTTGAATTATCTATACCAATCGCTAAGGCATACATAATCCTTTTGTTCAAGTAGATGTTTAGAATGAACTGTCGTTCTCGGAGATAAGAAAGGAATATATTTGTGTGAAAAAGAAGGGGTCGTGCTCATGTGGGGAGTATGAGCTGCCTATGTACCTCTAGGGATTTTGAAAAAGTTCTTATCTGTTTGAAAATAGTTTTTGCAGAGGATCAGGCCCACGTAGTTCTGGGTAGAGGGAAATGGAGAGATTTTTTTTTTTTTAGAATAGAAGGGTGGGGGGGGGGGGGAGAAGAGTCGTAGCGCGCCGAGATTTTGGACTAGGGGTAGAATTTCTTGAGATGGTCTAGATTGACTGGATGAGCCATATCTTCTCCATCCAGGTCGGTGAGCATGAAGGCACCGCCAGATAAGATCTTCTTCACAATGTAAAGGCCACTCCAATTGGGTTTGAACTTTCCTCTGGGGTCCCAGATGGGTTTGATTATCTCCTTGAGGGCTAAATCCCCCTCCCGGACACCGCGGTCCTTGACTTTCTTATTGAACGATCGCGCTATTCGGCGATGATACCCTTGTATGTGGTAAAGAGCTTGTAATCTCCGTTCATCTAGGAGGGTCAGCTCATCAAGATGGCCTTGGCACCAGTCTTCTTCACTAACCTTGCTTTCGAGCATGACGCAGAGCGAGGTTATTTCCAGCTCCACAGGTAGGACTGCTTCCATGCCGTAGACCAGGGAGTAAGGGGTAGCCTTAGTAGAGGTTCGTATTGAGGTTCGATAGCCCCAGAGGGCGTACGGGATCCGATCGACCCAATCCTTACAACTTTCGGTCATCTTACTAATGATGGTTTTGAGGTTTTTATTGGCGGCTTCAACTGCACCATTGGTCTGAGGTCGGTAGGGAGAAGATTTGTGTCTCTGAATCCCGTACTCGTTGACTATTTCTATGACTTACGCCTCGAAGTGCAAACCATTATTTGACACTAGCTCGTTCGGGACCCCATATCGGTAGATGATATTTTTCTTGATGAATTTAGCCACCTTCTTGGCATTTAATACTGCGTATGACTCAGCTTCAACCCATTTAGTGAATTAATCGATGGCAACCAGGATGAACTCATGACCGTTTGATGATTTTGGTGTAACCTTCCCTATGATGTCGATACCCCAGGTGGAGAATGGCCAGGAAGAAGTCATGTTGTATAATTCCCACGGAGGCTAGTGTTGAAGATTGGAGAACTGTTGGCATTTAGGGCATCTCCGAACATAGGCGATGCAATCCTGGGCCATGGTGGTCCAGTAGTAGCCTTGTCGGATGATCTTCTTGGCAAGCATGTGACCGTTCATGTGGGGCCTGCATTCCCCGCTGTGGATTTTCTTCATTATCTTTTCAATGTCAGCCCCTGCGATACAGTGCAAATGAGTTCCATCGAAATTCCTCTTGAGTAGTGCTTTATGACAGATGATGTACTGAGTGGCCAGCCTTCGTAGGTTAGCTCGGTCGTTCTTGTTAGAACCCTCTGGATACCTACCGTACCGGAGGAGGCACCAAATATCATAGTACCAGTAGTTGACTAGCTCAGGATCTTATGATGTGGCAAGCTCAATGTGGTGCAATGGGTTGGTTTGTCTTGCTTTTGAACCAGGAAGGGGGTCATTTTTATTCCCTAGGGCATGTCGACCATGGAAGCCAAAGTAGCGAGAGCATCGGCTAGGTTATTCTTTGCTCGGGGTAGGTAATGGAAGGTGATATCTCGGAATTGAGAGGCCAACTCTTCTAATTGGGCATGAAAGGGTTGAAGCTTTTCATCCTTAACTTTCCACTTTCGGAGCACTTGTCCGATGATAAGGGCAAAATCCCCGTATACATCAAGGTATTGAATACCTTTCTCGAGAGCGACCTTAAGGCCCACTGTGCATGCCTCGTATTCTGTCATGTTGTTGGTGCAAGGGAAATCCAATTTAATGGCGATAGGAGTGTGGGAGTCATCTGGGAAGATCAGAAGTATCCCAACGCCATATCCCCTTTTAGTGGCAGTGCCGTCAAAGAACATTTTCCATCAGAGGCCGTCTTGAGTGGTGCAGAGGACATTTTCATCTGGGAATTCGGAGATCCAGACATCTTTTTCTTCTACGGGGTAATCGACGAGGTAGTCAAAGATGGCTCTTCCCTTAACAGCTTTCTGTGTGATGTACACGATATCGAACTCGGTTAGGAGCATCAACCATCGGGCCATTCGGCTGGATAAGGTGGGTTTTTCGAGCAGGTATTTAATGGGATCCATTAGGGATATAAGTTTGATGGGGAAGGCGAGCATGTAGTGCCGAAACTTTTGGGTGACCTAGATAAGCGCGACACATGCTTTTTCTAAAGCAGTGTAGTTGACCTCGTACCCGGCCAATTTGCGACTAGCATAATAGATGGCTCTTTCTTTGTGGGAGTCTTCAAGGTACTGGGCTAACAAAGCCCCGGCTGCAGTGTCGGTTATGGTTAGGTATAAGAGCAAAGGGAGACCAGGCTGTGGTGGCATGAGAACTGGAGGTTGGGTTAGGTACTATTTCGTTCGATCAAAAGCTTCTTAGCAGGCCTCATTCCAAACCTTGGTTAAATCCTTTCGGAGGAGCTTGAAGATTGGTTCATAGATGGAGGTTAGCTGGCTGATGAACCGGCTGATATATTATAAATTCCCAAGAAAACCTCGAACTTCTTTCTCTGTTCGGGGTGGTGGCATCTCAAGTATAGCCTTCATCTTGGCGGGATCTGCATCTATCCCCTTCTCACTGACCATGAATCCTAATAGTTTTCCCTTTGTAACGCTGAAGACACACTTCTGTGGATTAAGTCTCATCTGATACTGTCGCAGTCATTCGAAGAACTTTCGGAGAGTGGGAACATGACCTTCTCTAGTTTTGGACTTGATAATCATATCATCCAATTAAACATCGAACTCGTTGTCAATCAAATCGTGCAGAATGGTTATGGAAGCCCTTTGGTAGGTAACCCCAGCATTCTTGAGACCGAATGGCATAACGGTGTAGCAAAAGGTCCCTCATGGGGTGATGAATGCGGTTTTCTCTTGGTGGTCGGGATGCATCTTGATTTGGTTGTATCCGGCAAACCCATCGACGAATGACTTGAGAGCATGACTGGTTGTGTTGTCCACGATCATGTCGATGTTGGGTAGCGGATAATCATCCTTCGGAGAGGCTTTGTTTAAATCTCGATAATCCACACACATTCGAACCTTTCCTCCTGATTTTGGTACAGGTACAATGTTGGCTAGCCACGTTGGATATTCGATTACTCGAATGAAACCCACATTCAACTTTTTGATCACCTCTTCTTTGACCCTAAGCAACCGTTCGTGCGGAGTTTTCTTAATTTTTATTTAATTGGCTTGACATCTGGGAGAGTGGGGATCTCGTGCTGAGCTATTTCGGGGTCAATACCGGGCATGTCATCGTAGTACCACGAGAAGACATCCACGAACGCCTTTAGCAATTCTTTGAGTTGTGCGCGCTCATGCTCGTCAAGGGTGACCCCTATCCTAATCTCGTGCAGTTGGCTACTAGAACCGAGATTAATAACAACAGTCTCTTCTTCATTAACTTGAACGCGGTTATGTTGTTTATTATTAACTTTATTTAGATTAGTTAAGAATTGTTCATTTCCAAATCATCGTCATCAAAATCTTGATTAGAATCTAAACAATTAATGTAAGGCACAGCAAGATACTCAAAATCTTCGTTTATTTCATTGATAGGAAAACCAACATTGAGAACCTCGTGAAAAGAGGTATGGATTACATTTGAGAAAGGATGGACAACAATAGAAGAAATAGGGTAAACATTGGGGTTAGGGGAGATTTCAAGAGGTAGAACTGGTGCAGCATGCCAGTTGAGGAGAGGTGTATCAACAACTTTGATCAGACGAGAGGGGTCCAGTGATGTAGTGCCTGAATGAACCATGCAGAGTGCCAGCCCCAGTATCTGTAGGTTGAAGGAATCTTCGGAGTCACTTTCTTCTGTCTCTTCAGTATCTTTGATAAGCAGTTGTACGCGGTGTTAGAAACTTTTGGCCCATGGGTAGCTATCTTGGAAAAAGATCTCCATTCCAGGCTTTATTTTCTTGTCTGTGCGATCGCACCATGGTTCTGGAAAACCACAAAAAGGGAAATCCCCGCCTTCTTTGATGAATCATCCATTTAAGGAATCACCTGAGATAGCTCGAACGTAGTCTAACCCTCCCTTTGATCGAGTCTGGAAGATCATTCTGAGCTATGGTTCTGATGGTTGATATCCCAAGCCGCAAGGAGGGAAAGCTTTCTTCAGTTCGATGGGCTCAAGTATCCCCTGCTGCCTTTGTCCTAGCCCCAATCCATGCATGAAGTGCATGTTTCTGAACATCTAAATCACATTGACATTTCCATGAGGTTTATATTCTGGATAAACCATTTCTTTGAAACCGTCCCCTGCCGGGAGTAGGGATGGCTCAACTCGAAAACCTGATAGGAGCATATCATTTGATCCAAGTTGTATCTCGAGGATCGGACTGCTGGTGCCTGCACCCTCGGCGATATCATCGTCACCTAAGATGGTGATGACTCGCCCATTGGCGAAGAACTTCAATTTCTGATGAAATGAGGAAGAGACACCCTTTATATTATGGAGCCAGGGTCGTCCGAGCAACAGGTTAAAACAGGATGAGATATCGATGACTTGGAATTCAACGACAGGGTTTATAGGACCAGCCCCTATTACAAGTTTGATCGATCCCATCACCTCACGACGGGTATTATCGTAGGCGCGCACAGCAGCGGAGGTTGGAGCGAGGTCACTTTCTTTCAGACCTAAACATTTGAAGGTTCTCAGTGGGTAGACATTCAAAGCGGATCCGTTATCAATGAAAGAAAGTGGTACCACCTTCCCCATAATTTCGACGGAGATGTTGAGTGCATGATTGTGATTTGGCCCAATTTTGGGGATTTCCTCTTCAGAAAAGGACAGCATTCGGGTAGAGGTCAAGGATCCGACCAGGTTCACCGCTTCTTCTGGTGTGGTAGAAGGAGGAACTATAGGTCCAGCGAGTAATTTGATTAAAGCATTTCTGTGCAGCTGGGAAGACATGAAAAGCCCCCATAAGGTGATGTTAACTTGAGTTTTCTTCAGTTGACCGAGGATCTTGCTCTCTTCGAGGGTCATTTCCGGCATAGGAAGGTCTTCAACTCCCTTCCCCTTATCATTTACTGGTAGTGAGTTGGGAACTTGGTAATGTCTCACAGATCTGGTCATGTGATTTACTGAAGAAGGGAAAAACTTAAATCCAGTTTCCTCATCAATCACAGGTTGTTCTTCCACCTTATCTATTTCTCCAAGGAGTTCTTCAAATGATATCATCCCACATAAGTCAGCTACTGGGCCAGCTCTTTCTGAAACTTGTTCTTCGCTCGAATCTTCGAATTCTTCCCCCCATCCGGTGGCAACAATTATGTTTTCCCCTGTGAAGTCAATGCATTCCACGACTTTAACGGCTTCCTCATATAGGTCTTCCCATTCTGTGGGGATGTGTAAGGGTGAAGGGACCAGGTGCCCTTGAAGCTTCAAAGTGTCAAGTAACTCAGTGATACTGCAAATGTTATTGGTTTGCCTGAATGCTTCCGTCATGATCCAGATAACATCGTCTAAGAATACTTCATCGGTTGGTACCATCCACCTATCTGATTCTCGGGCCCATTTTCGTGCTTCCAAAAACAACGTACTGAACCTCTAGGAGTCGATAATCATCTGTGAGGGAAATTTCAGCCCGAACTCCAAGAGTTGGTTCAACACATCTGATAATTCCATACTTCCACTTTGAGAACAGGTCTGGGAAGTGATGCATGCTCTGGTAAGGAGTGACAGTGCCTGATCAGCGGGGCTAGTAGGGTGTAGGACAAAATATGGGCAAAGTTGAAGGGGTTTAGGAGGGTATAAGGGTGTGATCTGGGTTGACGGATCGAAATTTGGGTTTTCTTCCAAGAAGATGGCATTGGTGTGATTTGGGAGTGGGTTATGAGTAGTGTTTGGTTTAGGATTGGATGGTGGGGCGATGGTACCCCGGTCAATGAGATCTTGGATTATGTTTTGAATGTGGAAGCATTGGTCGGTGGTATGGCCAGCTGTTTGGTGAAAGGCGCAATGAGCATCGGTCTTGAAATTTCTGGGAAGTGGATTGGGTAATGGACGTGCATCTAGGGACTTTATAAGGTTTCGTCTTAACAGGGCTTGGTAAACTTTAGAGAGGGGAGCATGAAGCTCAGTGTATTACCTTTGGACAGGAGTAGGGCGACTTTTTGGTGCCCATGATGTGGTTGGTTGAGAGATGTTGTTGATGGTTGAGACTGTAGCATTAACAGGCTTGTCATATTTTCTGGGGGTGAACTGTTATGACACGTTCTTCGATTCAACTTCTATTTTGGCAAGACTTTCCTCGATTTCTACCCCTGCTTCTCTGAGAGCTCGAAAGTGGGGGTAGTATTGTCCTCCCATGGTTGCTCAGGCATGGGGAAATAAATTCTTCTTCACTATTTTGACTTGTTCTTCCTCAGATGGCCGATTGGTCATGGTAGCTGCTTTTTCCCTCCATCGGGCTATAAAGTTACTGACTGATTCTCCAGAGTTTTGTTTAAGCAGCTCTAAATCACGATGAGTGACCTCAATCTCTTCGTTGTATTTGTATTGCGACATGAATTCTCGGGCTACATCCTCCCAGCTATGGATTCTGGATTCCTCGAGAGATAAAAACCATCGAAGGGCAATATCCTTTAAAATTTGCTGAAACAGTTGGGCCATCACTTCTTCCGAAGCCCCTAGTAGAGTCATGGAATGATGATAACTGCGAAGATGAACAATCGGGGTACCACTCCCTCCAAACTTCTCGATATTTGGCATCTTGAACTTCTCGGGTAACCTTGCTTTAGGATAAGGAGAAATATGGGTGTAGTCCATGTAATTTCCAGAGATCCTGAATGGGTCAAACTTCTTGGTGAGGATCTTAAGATATTTTTTGACTTTGTTCAAATCCTCCTCCTTTGGATCAGTAACCATAGGCAAGTTAGCCATAGGCTGGGCAATGTTTGGCATTGGAAGCTGGGCAGGTGGCGGCCCATTAGCAGGAGGGGCACGCGGAGCGTACTGATATTCTTTCGGGACCCAGATGGGCTCGGTGGACCCATAGCACGAGGGAACAGGGCCTCGAGCTCTTGAGGAATAGGATCTTGGTTTCGTTGCATTTATCGGACCTCAGCTTGGAGGTTGTCAATCTTGGCCACGAGCTGAGCTAGGACTGTCAGCAGATCCGGTTGTATGACTGGTGCTTGATCTGCATTCTCCATGGAAGATGGATGGATTCAGGATTCGAAAGAAGTAGTAGAGGAACGGATGAAACTCCGGGGTGATTTGACTGAAGACCTAAGAAATAGGGAGCCTGGCCGAGGGCGTGCGATCAACCTGAGAAGGCGCAGGATGAGATTTATTTTTTGAGAAAAGGGGAAGAGATTATTTTTGGATTTTTGATAAAAAGGGGAAGATAAGGCATAGGATGGGGTTTTAATACATGCAAAGGTATGTTTAGACTTGTAACCAGGCTCGCGGACAGAGTCCCTTTTTAAAAATGAGCGAAAATTAGGAGGAAGATCTACCCGAAATTTCGGCAGAGTTTCGGGTTGAAACCGGCAATCTAAAGTGCGTGTCCTAGGTTTGACACCTATATGCGGGTATGCAGTTTGGTTGGGTGAATCGGCATGGGTTCCCCCCTTTGGCGTGGCTTCCACGATATACGTCTTGCTCTTGCGGGCAATCGATACGTGTGGACAACCCATTTGATATACCTGAGTGTATGTGAATTGCCTCACCATATACCTCGTGGGGGCGGTACATGTGAGAGCGAATTCGATATACTCGACGTATGTGAACGAATTCCCTGTGATATACCTCCCGTCATGACTTCGGTCAAGCGGTACGATGCGGGGGAACCGTTCGATATACGTCAAAGGTACTTGGCCAATGGAAGGTGAGAGTCATATCGCTTAGTCTAACTGCGACCTGCCGGACCAGCGCCCATCACGAAGTGACCCTCCAATTACTGGGTAAAATTTGGTCAATATCAATGCTCTTTGGTGATGTCGTGTGAATCATGCATGATTCTCTTATTAGTATCTTATGATGAGAATGCCTTTCTTTGATTATGCCAAACCGGGAACAAAGTACAAGTACCTCAAAAGGTACACCAAGTATGGATGGGTGATGCGTGCAACATGGGGATATACATGTGATCCTAGGTGCACGTGGTGTGAAGTCTACATGGAGAATTTTCTACAAGTGTGTGAACATAAGCTTAAGCATGGGATACATATGAAAAAGGGGAACATGCAGATATGGGGGGAAACATAAACAAATATAGCATCCATGTAAATAGAGTCAAGCCTTCAAAATTAATAAAGTTCCCCAGCAAAGTTGCCACTGTGGCCATCCACGATCCCCGCCGCGGAGGGAGGAAGGATCCTTTGGGTCCCGCACGTCCCCTCTCGAGAGAGCGCTTTGTCCGGAGTCGATTTTGTGAGGTGTGAAAAATGTAGAGAGATTCAGAGTCACCAGTCTATTTTACTCAAAACAGACAAAAGAAAAAGAGGAAGCCACCCCGAAGGATGGCTTCCAAAGATATACTGTTGCATGCGAAACCAAAATGATTCGGAAAGGGTTCGTAGGCTTAGTTACGAAATGGGAAGGTGTTAGGCACCCATTCCGGCCTTTCGATCTCTCATGGATATTTGCTATTTTCCTTTATGTTTCCCCCCATGAGATGTGTGCATGTGTATATATATAGAATCGAGGTAGGAATCTTCGACTTGTATCATGGAAAAGATAAAGCGAGTCATCCGTAGGAAGATATAAAAGTAATATTAGAAAAATAAGATTTACATGGCTACCCCTACGTTGATCGTTGATAAGGGAATGATAACGCACATGGAGTAATACGTCACTAAGACTAATAATGTAAGAAAAATGGATTTAGAGAAAATAGAAAATCAGAGAAAAAGTGAGAGAAAGGACTCGAGTCTCGGGTTTTACCCTGATACGCCTACGTAGCCTATAAAGGCATCAAAGTCCACGTAGTTCGCATGTAAAGTGAGGGGTGGCGTTTAACCCATAAATCCAAAATGGAGAAATCTCTTATTTGTAAGTGTGTGTGTGTAGAAAAGGTGTTTTAGTTGTGAGAAAAGTGTGGAAAAAGTGTGAGAATCCCTATTTGGAATTTATGAGCAAACCCTCTTTTTCTTATTTTTTGGGTTTTTATTTATATGAAAATAAGAGAAGTGCAATAATACTAGATAAAAAGTGTATTTATGGTATGTGAGATGAGATTATAAAAGTGCTAAGTAAGAAAATAAGTTATTAGGAATTCAAGAGAATTTAAGAGAGAGTTTGAGAAAGTTGGACCTTCTTGAAGATCTTGAGCTTGATATTGAACATTGGAGAGAATCCCTTGAGCTTGGATGATGACGGGGAGTGGTTAATTCATCAAGTTTGATGACAGGGGTGATGAAAAGTGGAAGTGAAAAAGGGATTTGGAAGTTGAAATCACGTTGCCTTCGAGAGAGGTTTCTGGGATTCGTTCCGAGAGATTTCTATCAGATCTGGGCTCTCTTTGAAAATAAGGCCAAGGCCTTATTTTATAGGCCCATGGGTCTGCCGATCAGCATTTCCATGGCACTACCTATCGGCAGGTGCCGATAGGCAGGGTTTGGAACCTGCCATTTGGTAGTGCGCCTCAGGCTTTTTCGGAAAATTGGCCGCCGAGTGCAAACCGTTGGTCAGAATTACGCACGGGGCATACTGTTGGAAAGGTATTTTAGAGACCTTCGAAAGTCCTTTGGACCGCTCCTGAGTTCGGGAGCTGACTTTGGGTCAAATATGGCTCGGAATCATTTGTCAGTCCATTGGATGGGGAATCGTGCAGACGCAAACGGATCGTTCGTCCGCATGGTAAGTCCGAATTGCACACGAGGAATACCGTTAGAAAGTTTAGGAGATGTACTTTGATATTCCAAAGAGTTTGACCCGGTTTGGAGAGTTGAATTTAGTCAATCGGGCCCGGGAAGCGCTCGGTGGCTTCCCGAGGTCAAACGGATCGTTCGTCCGCATGGAAAGTCGGAATTCCGCACAAGATGGACCGTTGGAAAGGGTATTCAGTGCCCTTCAAAGATTCATTCAGCCTCGATTAAGCTGAAGGGTTGACTTGGGTCAATAGAGCCCGGGAGCGCCCGGTGGCCTCTAGGTCAGGTTTCGGACGCAAATGGATCGTTCGTCCGCATGGTAAGTAGAATCACGCACGGGGCAGACCGTTGGAAAGGGTATTCAGTGCCCTTTGAAGATTCATTGAGTCTCAGTCTAGATGAGGAGTTTGACTTTTGGGTCAAACTGAGCCGGGGGTGCCCGATGGCTTCCAGGTCAGTACTCGGGACGTGACGTGGGTTTGCGATGATGAGTGGAGGTACTAGGGACCTAAGGAGAGTTAGGGGTAACATAGTGAGGTGTCTACAGGCGTGGTCATATAAATTTTGAAACTAAAGTAGATTGAGCACTCAAGAGCTTATTCGGGGTTTGCCTAAAATAGAAAAGTCTCCTAACATTGTTCATAGAGCTTGCGAAGTGGTAAAAATAGTAAAGGGAGCCCATAAGAAGATAAAGGATATTCTGAGTTAAAACCCCTTAACCTCATCCATGTGGACTTAAATGGGTCCCTCTCGCATTGTCAACCTTTGTGGCAACAATTATATATTAGTCATTGTGAATGACTACACTCGATTTACTTGAGTAACATTTATGAAAAATAAGTCTGACAATTTCAAAGAGTTTTTAAAAATTCTTTTGAGAATTGAAAATGATAAGGACACCAAATATTATGAATTTGGTGTGATAGGAGTGGTGAGTTGAAAGAGATTGTTGTTATAAAATATTATGCTAGAAATGGATATCACCATGAATTTAGTGCATCTAAAACACCCCAATAGAATGGTATAACAGAATGAAATAATCGAACAATCCAAGAGATGGCTATGATCATAATTCCTGATAGGGACTTGCCTAAATATTTTTGGGCCACGGTTGTCCAAACCGCATGCCATATTACAAACAAAATCTATCTTGGAAAGTATTATAAAGAAATACCTTATGATCTTTGGTACAATAAAAAATCCAACATTAATTAATTTATAACCTTCGAGAGTTTTTGTTATGCCCTTAAAGATCGTGAAAACCTTTTTAAATTTGACTCGTGTAGTGATAAAGATATTTTTCTTGGATACTCTAAAAATAGTAAAGTCTACCAGATCATTAACTTACATACCAAATCCATAATGGAGTCA
This sequence comes from Sambucus nigra, assembly GCA_949130495.1. Classification (NCBI taxonomy): domain Eukaryota; kingdom Viridiplantae; phylum Streptophyta; class Magnoliopsida; order Dipsacales; family Adoxaceae; genus Sambucus; species Sambucus nigra. Next base: position 400,493,689 of record OX422208.1, read on the forward strand.
ATAAATGTGATTGTAAATGATACTACAATGTAAGTTGTTAGTAATAATCTAGTTCCAAAGCGTGAATCTAAAAATATTTTTGAAACTAACTCAACTCATGAGTATGATTTATTGACGACAGAAGCCCTTGTGGTATCAACTTGGGTTTTTAAGGATCACCCCACCGACAAAATAGTTGGTAACCTATTATATCCTATTGGAACACGATTCCAATTTCATCAGGTTGCTAATTTTTCATGGTTTGTTCATATTGTAGAACCAAAGACTGTAAATGATGCCTTAAACAATTCTTATTATGCCAGAAAAGCTAGAAAAATTCAAAATTCACGACATTTGGTATCTTGTTCCACAGCCTTCAAATACTAAGTAATTAGTACGAAATAGATTTTTAAAAAAAATAGATGAAATAAGAGTGATAATTAAAAATAAGGCTTTGTTAGTAACCCAATGCTATAATTGGATCAAAGCAATTTAAGTTGATTGGACTTTTACATCAGTTACTCAGTTAGAGTCCGTCTGTATTCTCCTCATTATAGCATGTCATTTACAGTTATAATTTTATCAAATAGACGTTGAGTTTGATTTTTTTTAAAGGAATTATAACGAAAGAAGTCTATGTTGAACAACCTAAAGGCTTTATTGACCCCAAACACCCTAACTATGTCTTTCGATCCAAAAAAAGCTTTATAAGATTTGTAACAAGCCCCATAGAGACTGGTACGATTGCCTATCAACCTTTTTAGTTAATAAAGGGTTCGAATGCGGAGGACGTGACCAAACATCATTTTTCTGCAAAATAAAGTCAGAGGTCCTAATTACACAAATTTACCTGGATGATATTATTTTTGTATCTACCTCCCAGTAAGAAGTATATGAATTTTCTAATATCATGCATGGGGAGTTCCATATGTCTCTTACGGGGGAGCTACAATATTTCCTTAGTTTACGAGTTAAACAATTAAATGATGGCTTATTCATCTCATAACCTAAATATGTTAAATACTTGATTAAGAAATTCAGTTTAGATAATTCCAAAACAGTGCGTAGACCTATGGGAACTACAACTAAAATGTTTAAGGATGAAATTGGTAAACACATAGACCTAAACTTATATAGAAGTATGATCAGTAACTTACTATGCTTAACTTCTTTTAGGCCCAATATCATGTTTGTTATCTATGTTCATTCTTGATATCAGTATATGCCTAAAAAGAGATTCACCTAAATTATGTTAAAATAATAATTAAGCATATAAAAGGTACTCTAGATTATTAAACTTGTTATACTAAAGACACATCTAATACCATAGTAGGCTACAATGATGCTGATGGGCTGGGTGTTGTGACGACAATTTAAAGCACCTCTAGTGGGTGTTATCATATTAATAACAACCTGGTTGGCTGGAGATATAAAAATCAAAATTCAATATCCCTCTCGACTATTGAAGCATAATATGTTACTGGGAGTTATTGTTGTGCTCAATTAATCTGGATTAAAAAATATTCTGTGATTATGGAATTAACAAAAATCAAGTAACATTATTATGTAATAATCAGAATGCTATAAACATATCTAAAAATCATATTCAGTAATTGATTAAAGGGTGAAGAGTAGAGCGTGTCAAGACGCTAATCGTTGTTTCCGTTTCACCTCCTCAATACAAAAACCTAAACTTATGACTACACTCAAAAAGGGAGTATAGCGGCCAAGTTCGGGTATCGAAAATCCACAGACGAGTTGCTAGAATTTATAGGATTTAATACTCATAAAATAAAAGTGTAAAAGGTGATAGGATGGAAATAAAGAAAAAGGAAAAATTAAGAAGTTAAGTCTAAACTAGAATTAACAAAACGAGATTCGGGATCGTGTCCCCACCATGGGCTAAACAACTAATAATTAGAATTTCGGTTCGAAAACATTTAATCGGGCATTTTGAATTAAGTATAAACATCACACAATAAGGAATTTAACCCAAAGTTGCGAGATTAAACATTTAACAGAAAATGGTCACACGCATCTTAAATTCAGATTACCGCTATAAACACTAACGTTGCATGACAAAGAAAGTTAAACGCATAATAATCCGACTTTAATACGCGAGGTTTTAATTAAATGCAATTTTACACAAAACCTAATTTCGGAGCTCAACGCCCATCAATGGCGGACACATGACCCAAACTCTATGTAACTACTCACTACACATGATTAATCTAATTAAATAACTAGTTAATAAACAAAACAAGAAATAAATAAACTAAACTAATTTAATTACACTACAATTTATCAAAGCAAGAAATAAATGGAAAGCATGGAAATCTAGGTTACAAAGCATAAGAAAAATAATGGAACTTACATTAATGGAGAAGAAGAAGGAATAGTAAACTTACAAACCCAAAATAGGAAGGAAAATGTAAGAGAGAGAAGCTCTCAAAAACGTAATCTCAACTATCTAAAATGAATTATATCTATCAAATAAAAGCCTACAACATTCTATTAATACCCCAAAATAAACCCCAAACAAAAGCAAGCTAAAAAACCCAAAATAAGTCAATTTTCGTCCATATCTGATGGGACCGGTCGGCCTCTATTTTGGGACCGGTCGACCGCACTTTTGGAATTTGCCCTTTTCCACTTTGAACCAATTTTGACGCGTTGCACGGAAACGGCTATAACTCTCTCATACGGAATCGAAATGAGGCATGGTCAGAACCGACGCGAAGATAATTTAATTATATACATGATTATATTTTGAAATCCTCCAAATTATGAAGTATGAAATTACCAAAATGCCCTTGAAGTAGAAGAAAATACCGAAACCTTCTAGAAATGAGCATAACTTCCACATACGGAGTCAGAATGACGCAAAGTTAGTGGCCACGGAAAGATAATTTGATGATATACATGTTGGTAACTTCATTCCATAAAAAATTATGAGTTTAAAAAGACCAAATTGCCCTTGAAGTAGCATTCGACGACGAAACTTCTCCGAAATGCAACCAAACCTCACTTTTAGCGTTCCAATACCTACAAAAGCACAAATAACCCTTGAAAATCATGTATATATCCAAATCCAAAGTTGTATGGTTAATGAGAATAATTATAGACATTTAGGACTGTAAAAGTGCTAGAATGCATAAAGATAACGGGCGGAAATATGCAATGTTCGATACGAATCAGTAATCTAGAACTAAGCATAATAAAATATGTCATAATTTTATAAAATACTTAGTTTAATCAAAGGAATCAATGATGAGCATCTAAACACAGAAAAACAGTAGCAGATTTTTTCACTAAACCTTTAGATAATCTTAATTTTGAATCTTTAAGCAAATCTATAAGAACGATTGTTCTTGAATGAATTATACCATATGTTTTAATACATTCGTATCATTATCTTGGTTATGATACGTCGCTCTGAGGATTTAGGACATAAATTTGATAAATAACAAAAAGGAACCTCCTAAATCTAGTCAATATAGGAGGTCAAATTTGAAAGGGACCATTTATGTGATTGACTTGGTAGATATCTGCGTTATTCTCTCATATTCGGTTTATTTTCACCTTTTGTTTATTCGAGACAAAAGTGGGAGAGAATACATCCTATAGACATCATAAAAATAATTTTATTGAACATATATTATGTCACTTGGCCTTGTGAGATTGATATTTTGCAGATTGTGCAGATTGTGATCTTTCCATAATCCTTTAGGGTGATGGTTTGTAAATAGTTGAGTTATGCAAAAAAAAAAAATATTTTTTTTGGATTGGGATGGGTAGATATAAATTTTTGCATAGGTCTTAGGAATTTTATTTTTTTCCTTCAGAGTACCCATAATGTACTCAAAAGGTTTTGTCATAAATATCCAAATCGAAAGATTGGAACACCCTAAATAGTTGACTCCTAAGTTTGAACTGAGTCTATACTATTTAGTGTTTCAACTAGTTAGAAATTTGTGCAAAACATATTTTTCTCACTACAAGAAAAAGTATCATTTATGTCAGTTTGAAAATTGACGTTATGTTAGATAAATATAAAATGACATAAATGATATACATTTATGTCAATTTGACTTTGATGGTGAATTTTTATTTCAATTTAAGTAAAATTGAGATAAAAAATAAACTATTTATCTCATATTTATATATCGATGACATATATATTACCCTTTTGTAGTTTTAGTTATTTTAAAGTTGAGTTAAAAATTGAGATAAAAGAAAAAACAAGCGGGGTCTTTTTTTCCATTCCCACCCCCATTGAATTGGCTCCATATCAATCTTATTCTCCCCCAAAAAAGGAGGGCCTATCTCGTTCTCTTCCCTCATACGTCTCCCACATCTCTCACATCTCTGGCACATCTATCACATCTCTCTCGCAAGATCCACCTCTCTAGGCAGCGGTATCGGTGCCAGCAAGGCTCCATCTTCACAACAGGTACGAAAAACAACTCACGATTTTTCCTTAAGATTAAATTCCTAGGGTTTGGAATTTTGTTCTAATTTATGTTTGACTTGTTATTGATTTTGTTATTATTTTTGGATTTGAATTTTTGTATATATACGAATTGGCCAAATTTGTGTATGTATATGGATTTGCAATAATTTTTTCGTCTAGGTTGCGATTTGTGATTATGTGTGTGTGTATCAGCCTTTATATCGATTTATTTTTCCAGATTTGGGGGATTAATATAGATTTCATCCTAAAGGAATAATAGTGTGGTAGGAGTTATTTTGTAGGGATCGATTGAGATGTAAGCTGATAAATTATGGAGTGTCAATCAGAGCAGAGCAATTATATTATGGTATGTTTTTATATGAGTATCTGCTAAACAATACAATGTAAATAAAATTATATGAGTATCTGATAACTTTGCACTGGCTAGGTGAAGACGAGACCAATTCTATTGTGATATGTTTCTATTTGCTCTTAAATATACATATTATATTTGTTAGTTTATTTTTTTGATTTATAACACTTGTGAAATTACAGGGCGCGGGTCTTGCAAATCTAGGCAACACTTGTTCTCTTGACATTACGCATTTTAGGGCTTTGGGGAAATAAATTCCCCACTTTGTTGAACTCTCATCACCGGTCGGCCATCGTCGGTACCTCTCTCTGTCCCTTAACTCTCTCCTTATCTTTTGTTATTGATGTTAGTCTTTATTTTTCTCTGTTTATAGTTTCAATATTTAGATATTTATGGCATTTTTAGTAGTTGTTTGATTGATTTTTGATGGTATCAATGTTTAGACCAATTTTTGTGAATGAAGATTTATTATTTTCTATTGTTAGAATCAAATTATGTGGCTTTTCCCAGATGCTGGAGCTTGTATTTACTGGTTAAGACTATCTCCAAGTCATTGGTCTTGAAAGATGAGAATATTATACTGGAACTATAAGCATTTGGGATAAAATGGTTTTAGCCAGATATTTAACCCAACATTTGGATTATTTTGCTCAGAATTTTTGAGTGGCAAATTTATTATTTCGACGGCACCCCCCCCCCCCCCCCCCCCCACACACACACACATTTTCTCTTATTTTATTTTGAATTTTTTAGTTGGGCAGGGGCCGCCGTCCAACGAAAATACCAGCAACACTCGGATTGGAGTTCAATGCATTTGTATTTTGACAAAAGTCAAATTATTGGTTATTTTGCAAGTCAAAATGGCTTCAACCCTCGAAGATGACTATTTTACTAGTTTGGAAGTTATCAAATAGAAAATTTCTTACTCGGCACATATAGGTTATAGACATTATAATATGTCAGGAACTTGCCAATGGATTGGATTTTAATCCGAGTATGATATATATTCCGAGTATGATATATATTTTTAGCTATGGATGGTAACTCGATAACTAAATTATTCATTCTTCTGATTAGTAAATAATTTTATATAATTGTCGTAGATAGATTAATAACATATAAAAGGTGAAAAAATGGAATGTATATATAAATTGACACATATATATTACACATATTATGATCAAGTCTTTCATATAACATTAGGTAATATTTGTACCTTATTATGCAGCTCATCAAATTTTGCTTCTATTGTTGTTAAGATTTTTTTCTACTATTTGCATACATTTTTTGTTAATGTTTTATATGTTATGACTCATCTTGATGTTTTATGATACGAATAGTAAATTGTATTTAAATAGACCTACATTTCTCAATACTTTGGGACTTCCATGTTTATTTCCATTCAGGGGGTGGCTCTTAATCTTATTTGTATTGACTACAAATTTCTTTTTTAATAATATATCCTTATTAGTTATTGAACTGGTTAAGTCAACACAATTAGTTTAAGTCTGGAAACGTACTAAAGATCAATGTTAATTTCATTAAATGTACTCTTTTAGGAATACGTGGTGAGTATAAGATCAAAAGAGATAGGCAGTAGCAGTAGCGATAATGGAATCCTGACCAAGATGGATTTAGCGAGGCAGTAGCTACTGCGAGGCAGTACAACTGCTGTTAAGCAGCTGCAGCTTCTTGAAACTAAAATATTTAGTTTAAATCTGTAGAATCACAGCAGAGCGATTGCAAATTGAGACTTATTTAATATTGTGGAATTCGTTTTGTCGATAACGTTAAAGAAAAAGCAAAGTAAACTCTTAAATTGGAATGTCCTTAACAGGAAAATACGACTATTAATTTGGGACGTGTAGGGAGTATAAGTTTAAACATATGAGAACATTTATAGATGGTGTTACCGAACTATCATCAACAAATTACACTCAATATCTTCTTTGCTTAGCTTAGTTGAAAATTTATGCTCCATGTCCATTTTGGTGTATATATATATTGCCCTAATGGGCTCCCGGCCCATTAATACCAATTAGCGAGTAAGTGGATGTAAAGAATTGGGTATTTAGTAAATAGTATTGTTTGTGACAATCATTGTTGTTCAGGCCTTTATTTGTTTAGATTTATTACAACTGTTAACAATAATACTCTTTAAAGAATTGTATTTATTATAAATTCAGTTTATATATTGTCTTTTTCTTTTGAAAATACATATATTATCGCATATAGTTGAATGTCATTAGTTTCAAGCGTAATTTTATTTGCTTTTCAGTTTATATCAAAGGTATCATTTATGTCAATTTAAAGATTGACGTTATATCAGATAAATTTAAATTGACATAAATAATATGCATTTATGTCAATTTGACTTTGAAGGTAAATTTTTATTTCAATTTAAGACCATTTATCTCATATTTATATACAGATGACATAAATATACCCTTTGTAATTTTAGACTTTAAGTAAAAACTAGCATAAATAGAAAAAAAGAAGCGGGGCTTGTTGTTTTCCACTCCCGCCCCAAATTTTGTTTGTCAAAATCTTTCCCCGCTGACATCTACATCTCTCTCAAACGTTGTCTCTCGTACTCCCTATCTCGCTCGATTGTAGATTTCTCTCCCTCTCTTCGCTCTAGAGAGATCATGTAGATTTCTAGGGTACCAACGAGGCTCCACCATGGCGTAGGTACAAAAAGCTCGCATTTTGTCTTAAATTTCTAGGGTTCCTAGATTGGGTTCTAATCTATGTTTGATTTGTTCTTGTTTTTGTTATTATTTTTGGATTTGAATCTATTTAGATATATGGAGTGTCCAAATTGTCTATATATATGGATTTCCAATATTTTTTTTGTCTAGATTTCGATTTGTTGATTTGATTTGTGTATGTGGGTATTTGTGTGTTGGAACAACTATTATTGCTACGGCTCGTGCCCTGTGGCTAATGATGAAACTCCGACCCAAGTAGGGGTGTAAAACGGACGGATACGGAGAGGATACCATAGTATCCTCATCCGTATCCGCCAAGTCTCCACACTATCCGTATCCGTATTCGCCCGGATAATAATTTCAGCTATCCTTATCCGTATCCTCTCGGATTTCCCGGATTCGGATAATATCCTTATCCATTTTTATTGTTTAAGATACATTAAGATACACATAGTTTATTAAACACTAATTTAATCAATGAATTAAATTTATAATTTTTCATTCCATGTATAATATAGAGAATGTGTAAAGCATTATATTAAATTATAAATGAACGTTCGATCAAAAGTACTAACCTTTAATGTGCATTTTCGTATTCAATTATGAGCCATTGAAATTTGTATCTTCTTCAGTTTCTCTAATGTTTGAACAAAAATGAAAGTGAAGCATCATCTTACCTGAAAAATATAACTCAATTAAAATATTAACGGAGAAAACAAATAATATATTATAATAAAGAAGGGATGTTTTTTTTACCCCTTAAATTCCTGAAGTGTGTCATTCTCATCTCCTTTCCTTTATATCCTTGTCGAATTAAGCATTAAGGTAATCACAACTCGCAAGTTAGTAGTAATGCATAAAGATAAATAAGACATTAATTGTTTGAACATACTAATTCACCCAAATATAACTTCACCAATATATAAGTAGGACAACAACAAATAAAACTGTATTGAGATAAAAAAAAATTAAAACAGCCCTGAAAAAAATAGCAAACTCACAATAATTTCATGCAACCTAACAAAAGAATTAAATTCAGATCTCCAAACAACACAAAAACACCAAAATCAGAAAGAATCAATAATTTCATACAACATAACAAAAAATTACCAACACAAAAACAATAATTTCATACAACAATATAAAAATCTGTAGGTATGTATGCTTTGTAAAATATAAAATCTGTAGGTATAATTTCTACAACAATATAAAACTCTGTTGGTATGCTTTGTACAATATAAAAATCTGTAAGTATAATTTCATACAACAATATAAAACAGTAATGTCATACAACAATATAATTTCATACAACAATAATTTTACACAGAAGCTGTACAACTCTCTCTACAAAAGTTCTGGTGTAAATAGTAAATCTGTATGTAAATCCGTAAGGTGAGCGAGAGCAGAGAAAGAGAGAACAAAAATTTGTAGGTATTCTTGTGTAAATACGTAAGTATATAGCAGATAATGGGTTTGTGTTTACACATACCTACGGATTTCATACCAACTCGAGTAGAGAAAGAGAGAAGACGAGAGCAGATATGGGTTGATTTCATAACGTCGCTATGTTGAGATAGAGAAGATGAGAGCTGAGAGATGTTACACCACTTACACGAGAAAGAGAAGACAAGAACTACTAAGGTAAGAGAGAGAATTCGACGGCTGGAAATGAAAAAAAAGAACCCTAGACTAGGATATCGGACGAGAGCTGCTACTAGTTTCTCTATTTTCTAAATGAAAAAACTTTTATATTATATTATTACATAGTTATATTTACAATTTGTATATAATTAATATTAATAATAAATTATTATTTAATATAATACGGATATCCATGTCGGATATCAGCAAATATGGATACTCCGCTTCGGATACGGATTATCCGTGTTGGATACACATATATACTATCCATATCCGTATCCATTTTCCCGAATATTTTAACACACTATCCATATTCGTATCCATATCCATTTTTTCGGATAAATATTCGCAAAATTCAGACTCGGATATCGGACGGATTCGGATTTTCGAATATCCGTTTACACCCTTAGACCCAAGTGATCCTCTGCTCAGAGTACTGCATATACTCTGATCCTCTGCTCAGAGTATTGAATTCCTTCTCAATGTATGCACATACTCTTCTCAGAGTACTGCAAAAGGCTGAGAAATTCTCTCTAGAAGAAGTCGAGTTACCTTTTCAACTTCTTATCTTCATGTCAACGGATGATCTAAATACATACCTTCTTTGAAAGTACTAGAAATTAAGATGGAATTTACTGCAACAGAAGGAGAAAGTCCTATTTTTGTAGCTAGACTTTAAAAGAAATTTCTTTCTTTTTTATTTGTTCTTTGTAAATTCCATTCAGCTTCAAATGAGTAAAAAAACTAAGTACACGACACATGAAAATTAATAGCCTTGCAAATATTAACTAATATACCATTTCTCATTCCATTTAATAAAATATTTCTATTATAAAATGTAATTGTTTATGTAGATAGCGTGTGAGAGGGAACATGACGCGACTAAAAATGTGTCTCAGAAATGCGTTCACTCTAGGCTCAAGTGTAAGCATGTCGCTCAAGTAATAATCCGACAAGTCGGGTATCGATCCTCAGGGAAAAAGGACAACGAAGTTGTGACGACGGAAAAGACGAAGGAATCCTAACCTTGACTCTAAAAATAAAAGGAAAATGATTTGATTTTGGGAATGATTACAACTAAATGCAAAGATGAAATTATGAAAAATGCAACTACACTAATTTACCTAAAATATGAATAAAACTTGATTTTGAAACTTTTGACAAAGTGATGGGAAAAACTAGGACGGGAATACAATCCCCCAACCCTAGTGTAGTGCAGTGGTAATATTAATCATAAATTTATCTGATTGATCTGACCCAGAATTTAGTACTCCCAAGCATTATGTATACGAGGTTCAAGCCCGCGTCATACCTAATCTGAGGATGAGTAAATCAGTATCGCGATAGTGACACTCAAATTGCACTCTAAATCATCACGAGTACCCAGAGGCAAACGTGATATAAAAATCTACAAATATTGTGTCATTATGCGATACGATGATAGTCAATCAATAAATTCATCGGATTAATTTTACACACATACACTAACACCTCAGGTTGCATTCATGTACCCCGAGCTTGGTAAATATATCCTAACATGTTGAATTCAATGAAAACATTAATTGAAGTGCAGGAATTCATGATTAATCTAAGAAAAATGATAATGAGATGTAGAAACGAATTAGAAATAAAAATTACGCACTAAAATTACTCAAACCATAAGTGCAACAATGAATGAAACTGATACTCACAAAAATTACTGGATAAATCTTCAATCCTTGAATTAAAACTGCAATTCTTAGCTAAACTAGGGTTTTTGGAAAAAAGTAGGAAAGCCTACTAATTCTTCGTGTCTATAATAATACTAAATCGAGTATTTTATACCCTACAACAATATCGGAAGTCAACTGCACTAGGAGTCTTTTTAGGAAGAGAAAATATTTTCAGATCTCGAAGACTGGACCGGTCCGGGTCTCAGGCGGACCGGTCTGCCCCCAAGGCGGATCGGTTCTTTTTATTTTGGGGCGGACCGGTTCGGGGGCGGACCAGTTCTTTTTATTTTGGCCTCCTTCGGTTTGCATGCGATCCGGGGTCTTCTGGAGTTTGTCAAGGCGGACCGGTCCGAGGTAGGGGCGGACCGGTCCGGCTATTTAACTTTCTGGCTCATCTTTGATTGCTCATAACTTTTGTTTCGGGATTCCGATTGGGGTTCCGTTTCTTCCTTTGTGCTCATGAATGAGATGTCTTCAACTTCTCTTTAGGTACCTCATCTGAATTCCGTGTACAAATTACGCTTTTGCCCTTGAGACTTCTCCTTCTTTCTTTCTTGATTCTACCGATTTCCTTCTTTCGTTTCTTGACATCAAATACCTGTAAAATCACTACAAAATACCAGAAACTCGGTGTACTCATTAGGATCAGTCAGTAGCACAGTTATGAGATAAATCCAACTCAATTACGTTGTTCGAGGTGCTAAAAGTAGCTAAATCAAGAGATAAATTAGGAAGAATTTATGCCTAATCAAACCCCCCTAACTTAGAACTTTGCGCGTCCCGAGCAATGTAAAAGAATCCTAGCGTGGTACAACTCTTTTAAAAAATCATTTTATTGGGATAAAATACCTTTTTCGCGGGCAAGCGATTGCATTTAGCGTATGCAACAAGCCGTTAAACCCCTAGGTTACCCTAGTAGGACGAGTGTTGTCTCGTGAGGGTTTGCAGAGAATATACCCACAAAATTCGACTCAAAGAGAATTCAAAATATGCAAAAATTGTACAATTCAAACTTTTTCAGAAAATAGTCAGCATCAAGTCATATTTACAAGTCTCAAACCGTAGTGTGTGTGTGCGTAGCCAGAAATATAACCGTTAATTTCCACTGATTGATCATTACGTTACTTATCCGAAAATTCGTTTTGATTTCAATTTCTCATGGAATGCTCTCACAAGTGAATCTCTCGGATTATGGCTATTCTCTTGGTATGCGTGATATAAAGAGTAAATGTAATGGAAGCAAAATCACGCATACGATTAGAAAGACGGAAATTTTGTGGTGAAAGGACCTCATTAAAGGATTACGGTTTTAAAAATGGGAACATTGCTTTTATTTCGCGCACTTAATCTCCTTTATTATCTTTTGGTGTATCAGCTCTCCACGCGGTAACCAATTTCGCAATTTAGACTCGGTTATGACTTTTTCGGGTTTTAAGGTATATGGGGTAAAATGACAATTGTCGGGCAGGTTGGAATTGGAAAAGTCATTAATGATGTCCATTTGTGCTTTTTCCGGGCTATTGATCATTTTTTTTTCTTTTCTTTTTCTCAAATTTTTTTTTCGTTTCTTTTCTTTTCTTGCTATTTTTGTTGAGCATATTTATTTTTTTTCTTGCCCCTTTTTATGCACTTTCCGGACTTAATTTCTGAATTTTCTCATTTTTCACAATTCCTGCTGTTTGGGTTTTTCGGGTTATTAAACGAAAGAGACCATTTGTTTGGCTCAAATTGGGTTACAAAAGGGGTAATTTTTTGCTACTTTTTCTGGCCAATATTTTTGGGTGACAAACGAGGGCCTACTTCATTGCCCAAAATGCCAATTGCGTTACCGTATGCATTTCGAGATGAATTTTACGTTTAGAGATCAATTTGGCACATTTTTCAAAGCAATATTACACACATTTTTCAAAACCGATCAAAATGAAAGGATTGAGATCCTTGACAACTTTTTAGGCGCTGAAAAGAACTTTGAGTTAACAATTAACTCGGATTGATTTAAAAACTCGCAAAAAGTGATAGGTTCGAATCTCATCGGGTTTGTTAATCTCCACACTTATTCGTTAAGTCATCAATTTTCGCTCAATTTCCATCTTTGGTCAATTATGGCTTTGTGTACGTTGGATTTTACAACTTGAGACTTCGATTCGACTTTTAATGATATTTTTGAAAATTTTGAATTCCAATTTTTATTTATTTTGAACAAAAATATTTTTTTTTTTTTTTTCAAAATTTTATGATTTTTTTTTTGGGCATTTTGGAAAATTTGTGAAGTTTTAGAAATACGCACTTATGAGCCCCCCTAACTTAGGCTTTTGCATTGTCCTCAAGCAATAAAGGACTAAAATCTAACTCAAAGCGAATAAAAAGTGCGAAAAAATAAAACAAACAAATAGAGAAAATGCAGTTTTTATTACAACAAGGCTGTGTTACATGTGCAGGGGAAAACATACAACTGTGAATAGGGAAAAAAAATGCTGCCAACACCATCTAAAGCTTCACCGGGGTGGGGGATGGTTTTAGAATTTTGCATTAAAGCTTAGGAGAGATGATGGTGATTCTCTTTTTTTTTTTTTTTAGAAATTTGTTTTTTTTTTTGTTTTTGGATTTTTGAAATTTTTGGTCAAAGCTTTGGATTGACTCAATCTGATCCTAAGTCTAGCTAAATCCCCGGAAACGGCGCCAAAAACTTGACGTGACTGAAAATGTGTCTCAGAAATGCGTTCACTCTAGGTTCAAGTGTAAGCCTGTCGCTCAAGTAATAATCCGACAAGTCGGGTATAGATCCTCACGGAAAAGGGACAACGAAATTGTGACGACGGAAAAGACGGAGGAATCCTAACCTTGACTCTAAAAATAAAAGGAAAATGATTTGATTTTGGGAATGATTACAACTAAATACAAAGATGAAATATGAAAAATGCAACTACACTAATTTACCTAAAATATGAATAAAACTTGATTTTGAAACTTTTGACAAAGTGATGGGAAAATCTAGGACGGGAATACAATCCCCCAACCCTAGTGTAGTGCAGTGGTAATATTAATCATAAATTTATCTGATTGATCTGGCCCGAAATTTAGTACTCCCAAGCATTATGTATACGAGGTTCAAGCCCGTGTCATACCTAATCTGAGGATGAGTAAATGAGTATCGCGATAGTGACACTCAAATTGCACTCTAAATCATCACGAGTACCCAGAGGCAAACATGATATAAAGATCTACAATTATTGTTTCATTATGCGATACGATCATAGTCAATCGATAAATTCATCGGATTAATTTTACACACATACACTAACACCTCAGGTTGGGTTCATGTACCCCGAGCTTGGTAAATCTAGCCTAACATGTTTAATTCAATGAAAACATTAATTGAAGTGCAGGAATTCATGATTAATCTAAGAAAAATGATAATTAGATGTAGAAACGAATTTGAAATAAAAATTACTCACTAAAATTACTCAAACAATAAGTGCAACAATGAATGAAACTGATACTCACAAAAATTACTGGATAAATCTTCAATCCTTGAATTAAAACTGCAATTCTTAGCTAAACTAGGGTTTTTGGAAAAAAATTAGGAAAACTTACTAATTCTTCGTGTCTATAACAATACTAAATCGGGTCTTTTATACCCTACAACAATATCGGAAGTCAACTGCACTAGGAGTCTTTTTAGGAAGATAAAAGATTTTCTGATCTCGAAGACCGAATCGGTCCGGGTCTCAGGCGGACCGGTCTGCCCCCAGGGCGGATCGGTTCTTTTTATTTTGGCCTCCTTCGGTTAACATACGATCCGAGGTCTTATTCAGTTTGGCAAGGCGGACCGGTCCGAGGTAGGGGCGGACCGGTCCGGCTATTTGACTTTCGGGCTCATCTTTGACTGCTCATAACTTTTGTTTCGGGATTCCGATTGGGGTGCCGTTTCTTCCTTTGTGCTCGTGAATGAGATGTCTTCAACTTCTATTTAGGTACCTCATCTGAATTCCGTGTAAAAATTATGCTTTTTCCCTTGAGACTTCTCCTTCTTTCTTTCTTGATTCTACCGATTTCCTTCTTTCGTTTCTTGACATCAAATACCTGTAAAATCACTAAAAAATACCAAAAACTCGGTGTACTCATTAGGACCAGTCAGTAGCACAGTTATGAGATAAATCCAACTCAATTATGTTGTTCAAGGTTCTAAAAGTAGCTAAATCCAAGGATAAATTAGGAAGAATTTATGCCTAATCAGAACACAAATATGGGTGGAGATTAAAAATTGGAAACACAGAGTGGTTAGGATTGAAAGTTGATAATATTGTTGTGAATTAATCTTTAAAATGGATACTGATTTAACTAGGGGTAAGGTAAATAAGGAAAGGAGACAAACTTTACTATCATATTAATAGATTTAGATATAGCGAATATACATGCATATATACACATTTACAATGTGGCTCTTCAACATACCTCCTTTTTTTGGGAGTAAGTTGATGATTTATTTGATAAAATTTGGTAGAGATGATCTTCTTGCTATGAAGATTTTCTACACCAAATGTCATCAAAATTCAACCATTTAGTGGGTGGTGAGAAGATACAAAGTTTCGACGATAAAAAATGCACGCACAGACACACACACACACACACACATATCTATATATATATATGCAATTGTCATTTCACCCACAAAATGGTTGAATTTTGTGATGAAATTTGACGATGACAATCTTCAGGATATCTGCACCGCTTTTCATTAAAGACTTATTTCATTTACCCCCCAAAATTGGATGTATATTAAATGAGGTATGGTGGAGAGAATGACTCTATAGATAGATAGATAGATGGATGGATTTTAGACAAATTCAAAATGAGTAGTGTGGCACTTATAGTTATCAATTCAAAATTTAGACGACATCTTCCTTGTTAATATTTAAATTTTAATGTTTGTACCTCTATCAATTATATAATAGAAAAGAACTTATGTGCGTGTGTTTGGGGTTATTAAAAAAAAGAGTATATGGGGGAGTCGAGCGAGGTGTGGATGGGGAACCGAAAAAATGGGGACATTGGGGAATATGGGGAGGTGGCGGTAAAGGGTGAAGAAGAGAAATTTTGGCTGAACAGTAACCTTTTTTCTTTTTATAGTTAGTAGTAAAATTATTTTTATGACAGAAACAGTACTATTGAGGTGAAGTCTTGATTGTGCCATAAGATTGTAATGTAATGCAAGTACAATATGCACACAAATACAACAGAGGAAAATTACAGTTGTGTTCTTAGCATGAGCATTTGTATCGCAGGCACAGGGCAAAGCACATGCGTACCGCTGACCCACCGGGTGCCATAGACATGACTTGCCGGTGTATTGTATGTATAAATATGTTGAGATAAAATTGGAATTGTGCCGTAAGCACGGGCATCTACTACTGTGATAATTGACATGAAGTAAAACTGTAGATATTGGCAAGCTAACGTTAACAACTGACTGCTTAGGTCATTAGCGATGCTCTCATAGGATAGTCTGATAAGCATGTATGCAATTTTATTTCCACAGAATAAATACTGGCATTTGTAACAAACATTGTTGTGGGTGTTTGGTAAAGTTGTTCCTCTTTTCTCTTCTTTTCTTGGGTGATGCCAAGGTGTTTACTGAAATGTTCTACACCAAATTGATTTCCACATACTTTATATATAGGAAGTAGCTACTTTAGGAACTATATTTATGTGTTTGTGTCTAAAAGGAAACATTTTCCATGACAAATATGGAGTCTTCAACATGTACAAATTTGCATTTTTTAACTTTTATTTTCTTATCTTCCTCGAAGAAAAAAATTCAAGGCAAATTTTCATTGTTTTAGCCTAAATAAACCCATTCTTTTCTCTCTATATACACTACAATTAAACAACTAAATGAACAAATTTTAGCTTGGCAAAATTTCCATAAAAAGCCTAGAACTTTTTTCCTTTTCCATCTTTTCTATTAAACACACCCTGTATTTGCTGATGGCTGACATAAAATTGATTAGGGAACTGCCTGTGCTATCTCCTGATTGAAACCACAACCACATTGTCGAGGAAGCCAAACATATTCTTTATAATATATATACTTGTGGAAAACTAAACACCTGGTAGTCATCCAAGGGAACTCCCTAGCTATTAATCGAAAAATTCCAAGTCCTGCATACTGATTGAATTGAAATTATCCATAATTATTTCTAATATAAATTGTGAATCCTATATATTTAGTAGGGTGCATTGATCACATCATTTGTTTCACCTTCTTGGCAATAATTTTGTTTTACCAACACTAAATACCAAGTTTCTATCTCAGGGTTATGGAAGATCTCTTTGGGTGATGCAAGAAATGTTCAGGGCCAATGGTGGTTTCGGATACGTAAAAAAACCGAATTTCTTATTAAAGGGTGGTTCACCTAGTGAGGTCTTTGATCCTAATGTTAAGTTACCAGTCAAAATAACTTTGAAGGTGAGTGAATAATTTCCATGGCTATTAACCTATTCTCAATTACAATACACTTTTGTTGAAGTGGTGGGCTTGTCTTTTATTTTAATTTTATCTCTTCTCATATTGAATCCACCTCTTCTGTTTGCTTCTTTTATTTCCTATGAATCACGGACTCGACACATGATACAAATACAGGATATGACATGACCCACGATACGCGACACACATTTTTTCTAAAATGTAAGATACAACACGTCTAACATATATTTTTTTAAATATATATATCAATGAAATAGAATTTGGTCTATAGAATGCTTAATTAGAACATACTTGATATGAAATTCAAAAATAAAAATTTAAACAAGAAATAGATAAAATAAAAAATAGAATGAATATGGTTTGCAAAAGTTAGGGTGGATTTGAAACTTTTCAGTCCAAATCGCTTCTTTTTCTTATTATGTTCTACAATGAATGTTTTAAGTTTTTAAACATTAGATGACATTTTAAGTTTTCAAAAAGGTACATTTCAGTAAAAATGTAAAACAAAATAATAAAAATTTGTTCTTGTGCATAAAAAATGTTAAATGTTTACATTTTTGGTGATCTATAATACATCTAAGGTTCAGGGCGTACACTGTAATTTACCCTTTTCAACATATTGGAAAATTACCTCAGCGAGTCCAAAAAATGTGTCCCCCAACATATCCTAACGTGTCCCCCATGTGTTCGAAAATCAGGATACTCTAGGGCGAGCACATCCGAGGGTGTCCGTTTTCGACATGTGCGCTTCCTTCAACGAGTGTCCGTCCTTCACAGTTTTTTTTCCTTGTGGTTGATTTAAGTTATTAAACATTAGACCACATTTTAAGTTTTCAAAAGGGTACATTACAGAAAATTCCCCCTGAACTATAGATTTTTAGACCACACAAAATGTAAAACAAAATAATAAAAATTTGTTCTTGTGCATAAAAAATGTTAAATTTTTACATTCTGGGTGATCTGTAATACATCTATAGTTCAGGGGAGTACGTTAATTTAGCCTTTTCAACATACTGAAAAATTACATCAGCGTTTCCAAAAAAATGTGTCCCCAATGTATCCTAACGTATCCCCCATGTGTTCAAAAAATAGGATACTCTAGGACGAGCGTGTTCGAGTGTGTCCATTTCTGACACATGTCAAACAGGATTTGCTTCCTTCAGAAAGTGTCCATGCTTCCCCGTTTATTTCCTTGTGGCTAATTTAAGCTCTTGCTATTGAACAGGTGACTGTTTACATGGGTGAAGGATGGTATTATGATTTCCCTCACACACATTTCGATGCATATTCCCCACCAGATTTCTATGCAAGAGTAAGTTGAAGCTTTGTAGCAAGTGAATTATTCAATGTTGTGTCCAAAGGGTGCCTTCGCTTGTTTTACCCGGAAAAAAGGAATTGTTTTCATGGAAAATGCTCTTTTTACACTATTTTTCATCTTTTGTTTTGATAGTCGTTGTGGAAAATGATGTGCTTATTACACTGAAAGCAAGTTCTTCACTGGAAAAATAGAAGTTCGGGGGAGGAGAGGGGAATTTTTTTCATGAAAAATGAGAAAAGTAGGCATGAGAAAGTTGTTCCGTTGGGAGTGTGAATTTTTCCCATGAAATATGAGAAAAATAGGCATCAGCAAATTGTACCTCGGGGGATGTAGGAGAATTATTTCATGATGGAAAACATGTTGTACACTACAAAAAGAATAAAAACAATTATGGAAACTTGGCTATTTTTATGGAAATAATGTGCTATCAAACACGCCTCAAGTAACTTAAATGGGATATCTGTGTGCAGGTAGGAATTGCTGGAGTCCCAACTGATACTGTTATGAAGAAAACAAAGACCCTTGAGGACAATTGTGTTCCACATCGGATTAAAGAGTTTGTTTTGCCATTAACTATTCCGAAACTCACTCTTCTTCGGCACGGAGTTCACGAGTACGACATGTATGAAAAGGATGAATTTGGAGGCCAAACATGCCTGCCTATTTCAGAGCTGAGAAGTGGTATCCGATCAGTTCCACTACACTGCCAAAAGGGAGAGAAGTTGAAATCTGTAAAGCTTCTTATGCGCTTTGAGTTTGTTTGACATCATTGTGAGCTTGTGCAGTTTTATTTTTCTTTTGTATGCTTGTTATTTGGTATAACTCTTTTGGATTTAAGATCTTGTATGTATCATATATATATATATATATATATATATATATATATATATATATATACATAATGGTGTGCATGTGTATATATAAAGTTTTTTGTCTAGTGGTTGTCGACTAATATGTTTCTCACTTATTTTATCTTATTATTTGTGTTTGTTTTAATGCAGTGTGCTCACTCCATATTATTCCGAGGTTGTGTTATGTAGTATGCCTGAACTCCTCAAGAAAATTGAAGATGGAATATCAATTTTGTTTTACCTATAGAAGATATATCCAGGTCATTTCTATTCTTTACATATAAGTTCACAGGTAGATGTAAGATACACATAAGTTTGGACAGCATACTGTGTTTTTTTATAATATGCATTACAAATGGACCTGAAATTGCAAATAATTCTGAAAATCAAATCTTCTTACCAAATTAGTGATACTACATAGTTATAAAGTAACAAACCACTCTACAAGTTTAATGTAGGACTGCTGTTGCAGCTACCTGCTACCTGCAAATCACAATCCCATAAGTTGGATTATTACATAATAATTAGAGATAGATAGAGATATACAATGGCCCTAGTCATTGAATCAATGGCAACGCCACTTATATTGGGGAAACCCTACCTACAGACTCATTGACGCGGCCCTTTCTACACTTATTTGACAACCACTCTGTTCGAGAATTCCAGCAATTGCATCTTGCTCCCCAGGTTTCACAACCACCAACGATCCAACATTTTGTTCCCCATGTTTCACTTCACTTCAATTGTCAAATCTGGATGAGAAATGTTTGTACAAACTTCTGAAATAAATCCAACAAATCGTTCCTACAGAGGTGAATTAGTACAATCGTTTGTACAGTAAAAACTTCTTAAGAAAATCGTTATAACAATCGTGTTATAACAGCACTGTTATAACAGTCGTGTTATAATAGCCCCGTTATAACAACCATGTTATAACAACCTATATTTTTCTGGGAACCATAGAGGTGTTGCCTCTGTTTTGTTGATATTTTGTTCATGTTATAACAACTCTATATCGTTCACTACCTGGAAGCTGCATAAGAGTAATACTCCACAAAGGAACTTAGGCTTGCATTGGGGATTATTACTCTTATGCAACTTATCTATTTCAAAATTTTATTTATATAGATTGTTGTGTAACACCATTACGATATATGCAGAATGCATTGAGAGCCGTAAAAGGAGGCAGTGGACCCCTCCTGGAAGCATGCCATCTTTTCTTGAAATTCAACGAATTTTACGTTTCCCCTCTTATTATCAAGAAGAGAAGCGAAATGCTATTAGCAACAATCAACTTCCAGGCATCGATCTCGAAAGTTGAGAGTCAAAATTAATAGAAAAGATGAATCTGATAAACTTGAAATCTGAATTCCTGTAAGTCATCTAACCTTTTTACAAGTCATTGCATATGCCATTTTTTTCGCCATATCATTGTTGGAAACGACAACAATTGCACCTTATTTACGGCCTAGCGTTTATAATGTATGCTACAAATAGTAAGTTGGGCTGAACACGTTCACTAGCTAGTATATGTATATAGCAGCCCTGCTATATATATATACATATATATAGCATCCCTGCTATATATATATATATATATATATATATATATATATATATATATATATATATATAACAGAGTCTTGTTCTTATTGGGATGGATCATCGCAATCATCATTTCGTACTATTTCTATAACTTTGCCTTTTTGACAAATGGGTCTAAGCTAGGAACTGAATAAAAATAGACTTGTCCATTAATTATGATCAGAGAAGACGTATAAATTTCAAATGCATCCACCATTTGAGATATACTCTCTACTTCAGGGAAAAGTGTTTGGGCCTTTACAACATTATTCTTTCCAGCGGTAAAAAGCTTCTTAGCATTATCCTTATATTTAAGAACCCCCTCAATCAATTGAAGTCTGAATTTGAAGGCCACAGTGTTTGCATTATCCTTATATTTAGTGCATATTTTATTGCACCACTTTACATCTACCTAGGCATATTTGATTTCATATTTGAGGCATATATCTACCTTCATTCTAAGCAAAGGTTCATAGAGGCTTTGAATGAGGCAGCCACTGTGTAGCCTTCATTCTAATTGAGGCATACAATGTGTAGCCTTCATTCTAATCTTATTGGTTCACCAGTTGATTACACACTGTACGCAATGTATGCTCTTTTCAATAACACGTTCTATGCTCTTTCCAATGACAAAGTTTATTCTCTGTTAATTAAACAATGCATGTTCAAGGTAAAACTTTTAATTACACAGTTTATGGATCATGCTTTCATCAACACCATCATGTATACTCTCGGTTACCCTCATTTACTTTTAAATACACAGTTTATGTATTCATCTTCTAATGCTTACTTATGTGTTTGACTTTTTCTCAAGTAAGGATTCTGCAGTTTGTGTATTCCATTTTTACCCATTTTTTATTTTTTCAATTTTTACCAACTCAAGATCAATCCGATAGCAAATGGGGCAAAAAAATGGGGCAGAACGGACCATATAACAAATGGGGCAGAACGAACTAGCAATCCAATGACTTAAATCAGACCAGCAGCAGCAAAACCAAGCACTACCAAGTGAAACCAAATGGACCAAGAAGTGTCAAATGAAAAGGGACCAAGCACTACCAAGTGTTGATTCAAAGATGGCCGCAACTACCTTTTGTAGGAGAATTCTTAAAAGGTTGCCATGTATTTCAATTTTACATTTTGTTGGATTGGTTGTTACCCCTTGGATGGATAGTCCAATAAACAAAGAAGACTCTGTCCAAATTTTTTTTTTAAACTTGACACTTTGTTTATTTGAGGCACAATGTGATTTTCTTTGATGAATATTGTATATTTCAAGTTATATGTGAATTTATTTGATGAAATCTAGACTATTTGAATGTTGTTCGACTATTTATTATCTATTCACAAGGGTTGATTAAACCTCAAATAATAGTTGTCTATTGATGGAGTAATGATTTTTTTAAAAATTTTATATCAACATTTATGTCAGTTTTGATAAAACTCTAATATAATTACTAAAACTGACATAAATGTGATGTTATTTATGCCAGTTTTTGGTGAAAATGTGATTAAAAATATGGTGAATACCACAGTTTTTATGTGTTCTTAAAACTGAGATAAATGTGACTTTATTTATGTCAGTTTTACGAACATTTATGTCAGGGCTTTATATGTCAGTTTTGAAAAAATCTAAAAATGATCATTTTTCTTGTAGTGTTGAGAATCACGTTATGGTACATCATCAAAGGCTTCCCAAAGAAGATCAATCACAGTTAAAGAAGGATAAAATAGTAAATTCAATAAACAAATATATTGCACACATCACATACACACCCATATATATTTTTCTCATACTTTTTCTAATTTTATTTGGCATTTTGACATTACTGTGAATGGATTGAAATTATTAAAAAAATACTTAATAAATGATAAAAATATGCGAAAGTTAATTTTTTTAAGATAATGAGAAGATATTTTGTCATAATTTTTTAGAATTTTAGATTATTTTTTCCTGATTTTTAAATGAATTCTAAATCTACTATTAAATTAAAATTCTTTATTGAAAATAAACTATTTATATTTTCTGAATAAAATAAAATGCACATGTAATCAAGTATCTGACGAAATTGTCCTCTTAAAAATCAAACTGTGACGTGGCGATGAAACGTTGACTTTGATATCCTCTGGGCTCAGGAATTATCTTGCGTGTTAGAGCATGAGTAGGAATCGGATCATCTACGTCAATTGGCTACCTAGTAGGGCGACGTATGGACTGAACCGCTAATGGAGAATAACTCATGCTCGAAAGCGCACTCATAATACGCTCTCTCTCTCATCAGAATGCACATGAGGAACACCCGAGGAGTAAAAATATCTAGTAATCCATTTGTAATAGGGTAAATCCTTTCCCTTATCTCTGTACATGCTCTCCTCATCACCTTGAGGATCAACTTTAAATAGTCGATCACCTGACATCCCACCAAAGCATAAATTAACTTACCGACATGGTATGGAAAATCCCGAGTAGATCGACGTGGCATAAGATTATAAAGAACCAAGAAATGCAAAAGGGAATAATGACGAACCATTTCAGACTGGAGAAGTAATGGATGCATCCAGGTAGTATAATGACCAGTTAAGAAAGTAATAAGAGCTTTCGTTGACACAACCTCCTCATAGTAAGTAGTGTACCTTGTCTTAATAATACGGGACTCAAGAAAAATATACGTAGACAAAGAACAATTAAAAATATCAATGATGACACCTCGTATAGAGGAATGTACTACATGTGTGGTGTCAGAAATAATAATCATCACTACAAGGAAGTTAGTGTTTTGTGACGTATTAAATGCGTCGCCTTTGTTTTTAGTTCATCGCAAATGTCTTTTCGCGATGCACTATATTCGTCATAATTTTCGTCGCAGAAAGCTAGTCACTACAGTTCTGTTACGATGAAGTGTCGCCGCGTCGCAAATGATATTTTGCGACATGTCAATTCATCGTTATAAATATATCAAAATCATCGCTAAATCATTTCAAGCACTTAATTTGAACTTTTTCGACAAATGTATTCGTCGCTATTTGTAATTTATTTGTCGCTAAAGCTAGTTCTTTTGATGAGATAGCGATGAATATGATTCATCGCACAATATTGTTTGCGATGAAGAGGATTCATCGCACAATACTGGTTTGTCGCAAATGATATTTTGTGACGTGTCAATTCATCATTGTAAATATATCAAAATCGTCGCTAAATCATTTCAATCACTTAATTTGACATTTTTCAACAAATATATTCATCGCTATTTGTAATTTATTCATCGCTAAAGCTGGTTTCTTTTGATAAGATGGCGATGAATATGATAAATCGCACAATATTTTTTGCGATGAAGAGAATTCATCGCACAATACTGGTTTGTTACGACGAATTCATTCATCGCTAATTGCTGATAAAGAATTGGCCGAAGACGAATTTACCAATCGTTAAAAGTACATTTTATTCATAAATTGTATGCAAATTACGTCGCCGTAAACGAAAGAAAACTAAATTAAAAATATGATTACTTCAACGTGGAAGATTATGTATATGTTAAAATTAATTAATACATAAACGTAGTTAATGGATTTATCATAAAATAATAATAACAATCAATTCATCTCTATGCCAAATCATGTTAGTAAATGAGAGCATATTAAAAGAGAAAGAAAATATTCAACTCTAATTAAAGTAAAATCTTGGTCTACTTGATAACACAAAAGTAGACTAACAAAAACTAAAAGAGGTTCTTTAAGGGGAAAAATTCCTAATCTAAGAAGATCCATCCATTTGGCCAATATTAGCCTCCGCCCATGCCTGAAAAGCCATAAATTTCTGAATCATTGAACCTTGACTCTCCACAGTGTCATTCAAATGAGATACTTCAGATTTTAGAGCCTCATTCTCCGCATTATTATTTTCCCTGTACCGTGATCCAAATGTATCGGGTCGAGGGGCAAAACCAAAACCTATAACATACCCCGACCTCTTTCCAAGGACTTGCTCATAGACTTGTGCCTCTGTCATTTCTGGATTGCTATGGTGCAATTCGACCATTGTATTCTACAAAAGGAAAAAAATATTATAATGAAAGAATAAAGTAATAGTAGACTAATAAATTTACATTTGGTAAAACGATATACACTTGCATTTGAAAGTTAAAATGCTTAACATATTTTAATAAAGATGAATAAAAATATCACAATATTACATGTTTAGTAGACTTTTAGCATGTTGATCCAAAACTACAAAAATGGAAACTATAAACCTAATTAAACAATTCGTTGTATTTTTTTAGAAAAGTAATGATATGTTTATGAATATTTTATCCAACATATATTTAATATAGTCACCAACAAACTCCAAAATTATAAAAAGAAAAAGAATCTCCCACACACATCTATCATAGGTCACCTGCAAACTATAAACTGGAAGAATAAATTAACATATACAAAGTACTGTATATATTATGGCAAGATGTTGTTCAAACAAATTTTTAATTCACTTCCTCATCCTTTAAAGTCTTAATTTACCAATAGTCAAAATATTTGTCATTTTAGGTATGTTTATAAGCAAATTCATTTTAGGTATTTTCCTATATATTTTCAAAGCTTAGACTAAATATTAACAATATATAAGTCCAATAAGTAATAGTACCCAATGTTATAAAAAAACAGGAGAAAAATAAGATGGTGCTAGAAATTTTCTATGGAAACTAAAGTCATAAATATATGAAATAATAAATAAATATACTTACATAGGTAGTTTCAGCCTCTGTGTTGATCCACCCTCTGTCACTGTTGTAATGTGTGTCAGGAAAAAGGTCAATACGCCCCTTTGGTGTCTCTTTTATCTGACCATTATCCTGCAATAAAAAATAATCAAGAAAACCCATATAACATTTATATAAAAAAAATATTATCCAAAAGTTAAAAATATTTTCCATTCATAAAAAATGGTCCAAGGCCTTACAAAGGAAAAAAAATAAGTAAAATTACTTTTTTAAAACAATAAAAGATAATTTTGTAACCAAACTCAGTGGAATACAATAACATCACAACTACAAAATTATATTTTGAACCCACCACTGATCCAAAGGGTTTGAGTAATGAATTACCACATTACCTCCTCGTATGCGTGTTGCACAAATGATTTTGATCCACCACGATGACTAAATCGAACTTTTTTGCGACTTTCAACACATTTGAGGGAACGAGTCTGAAATAGTACAACATATGTATTTTTAGGACACTTTTAATGGAATAAAAATGGAAACAAAACTAAATAAAATATCTTTGTCATATACCATAAATTTCGGACTACTCCAAAGTGTGCATAGAAAATCCAAATCTTCTTTTGACGAAACCTTTCGATGTGGGTGATCCCGCACCTCTTCCAAACTGAACTTCTTAAAATGCTTCTTAAGACGGTAGCGATGATCATTATACCGAGAGGACATTCTATTTAATACATATCTCGAAACAACTCGATTTGACATGTTTATTTCAAATTTTGTCTGCAAAATTGGTATATACAAATATTTTAAATGGACATACAGCGAGAATCCACTTCCTCTCAAATTATGAGTTAGCTATTTGAATTTTAAACATTTACAGAAAAGGTGAGGTCTATGTGGTCAATGTTGTTCGACCCTTAATTTGAGATGGTGGGAATAATTCTATCTTTGTTATATCTTGTTACTTCTTCAAAAAATTTACAAATTATGAGAACCATGTTTGTTTACATGCATGATTTTGATACCCCGTTTATATGATCGCATTGGGAAGCTATGAAGTACTGAACAATGTATTTTATGAGGTCTATGAAGTTGGCATTGGACACATTGAGAATCCATTTTGAAGGGAAAAATTTCTTAATGGCATTGCAAACATCTCTACCAACTATGTCCCAACATGTTTTATAAAAGTTCCCTGTGAAGTCATCGAGGCCAGGAGCTGATTGATGATTTATGTTTACAACGACATTTTTTATCACCTTATTAGTGTGCATGGCTGTAAGAAGCTGGTTATCTGCACCAGTAATCAGGTAAGGAATGTAGGATTTGTCCATGGATTGTAATCTCATTTTCGATCGTCAATGAAAATCTTTATTTATTATTTGGCAACTTTGTGGATATAGTAGGAGAGCCTATGGGAGAAGTAACAAAATTTGGCAACTTTGTGGGCTAGTGTATCCTCGAGCTTTTTGCGGATATATCTTCCTGCCATTGTCCTGAAATGACTATTAATAAAGAGATGATGGTATCTTGATTATAATTGTAGAAGATAGATGGTCAAATCAAAGCATGTTTTTTTTATTGCCACATTGGTAAAGATATTCTATAAATTAGGTGATGGCACCATTCCATCATTACTGATGTGAAACGAGTCCATTAAAAGACAGAAATTATTGTTCAAGTAAAATCACAAGGAAACTTAACAACCTCCATGTTTAATCTGTGCACACAACTAGACCAATCTTTTCAAAATGAAAAGAATCAGAATATACATACTCATTTAAGAGAAACATAATACCATGAACATACATGAGGATCAAGCATCAGCATTCTCAGCTGCCCTTCCACCAAAAGGATCATGAGAAGGAGCAGGTTCCTCCCCAATGTGGCGTTATACCAGACGCTGCAAATCATCCATAACCTTCTGTTCACGCTTGGCCTTCTCCTCGTAATTAAACATAGCCAAAGACCTTTTGTCCTCAGCACTACAAACCTAGATTTCCTTTCTAATATGAATGGCATTCATCATTTGATGCCTACTTCCACTCATGACATACCCAAGAGTCTTAAATTTCTGAATTTCCTCAGCAGAAAGACCCACTTCACCTCTACGTGGGATACGCTTCCCTTGCTG
Organism: Sambucus nigra; assembly: GCA_949130495.1. Taxonomy (NCBI): domain Eukaryota; kingdom Viridiplantae; phylum Streptophyta; class Magnoliopsida; order Dipsacales; family Adoxaceae; genus Sambucus; species Sambucus nigra. Next base: position 400,521,647 of record OX422208.1, read on the forward strand.
AACATACTGAGCAATAGCATCACCTTTACCAGGCCTAAGCGCCCCTCCGTAACAGATATGCCCTTCAGCCCTTGGCAAAGGCATTGGTCCAACCACAGGTTCCTCGTCAAAAGTAGACTTCTTTCGCGACTCAATCATCTCCTTAAACATAAGCAGCTCACTATCAATTTCACCTTGCTCACCCACATCTGCCACTGGTATAATTTTGGCATCATCTTAAGAATCAATTTTATCATCTGGATTTGGACTCTTGCTTTGGGATTCCCTCTTTTTCTTGCTCTTTCTCCCCCTAGCATCAGAATCAGATTCCTGGCTTGGAGTCTCATCCTCACTAGTTTCATCTCTACTCTTCTTCCTTGTACTACTTCTCCTACTCTTACTGCTATTTTTTTGCCTACTCAACCTCCTCTTTCGCCTCTTATCTTATTCTTGGGAGTCACTGCATGATTCATCTGATTCACTCTCAGTAACAGACACAGATTTTCTACTAATTTTACGCCTAGAACTGGATTTCTTACTCTTCCTTTTTCTCCTTAAACGCGAATCATCTGAAGAATCAAATAAGGAATACCCATGTGGTGAATCGGATAAGGAGTCGTCATCTGATTTCAATTTGTCCATCTCTGTTTCATTGAAATCTGGGACAACATCGTCGAGTTCTTGTTGGTATGGTTCATTGTCGGTCCTAGGAGGGCTAGGAGTGACATTCCATATACAGTTGATCAACATCTTTCTCATTTTTTGGCATTTAAGGCGGAGGTATTCTTCCAAGGGTATACCTTTTAGCTCTTCATCAGATTCGGAGTGGGGCATGTTTCCGTTTCTGTAATCGCGGTCGAGATATGGTTTGTGGCGATGTCCATGATTTTTAGTGTTTGACATTTAGGGTTGATTACATTTGAGAATCGATTTGTCATAGGCGTATTTTATTAGGGTCCCAACACCTCCATTTTTGAATATGAGAGGAAGAATCCTCATTTTATACAGTTATACATTTTATACAGAACTTCATTTTATACCGTTATACAGTTATGGTACCTTCATTCTATATAGTTATGGTACAGAGGATAATGATTGAGATAAATACAATAAACCAATTAATTTTCTCCTATAGTGACTTCTAAACAGAAGGAGTCTTTTTCCCTGAATATTTGATAAGGAGTAGGTGTTATCTTATAATTGAGAAAGTTTAGGACTCCACACACTTTCGCACATCATGAACTTCAAAGCCGGTATAATGTGTCTCAATAATTTGATTCTTCAAAGGATATGATGAGCATCCAGTAGTATTCTCATACATTTTGAAAGACATGTTGTTCTTCAGGTTTCATTAACCCCATATATTAGCATCTTTTAACAAAACACAGTACACAACGATGAGTAGAAACTCAAAAGCAAGCTTCAAACTTACTCAGGTGCCTCAATTATTCTTTGCTCAGTATTTAGATTGGTCTGATTTGAGAACAAAAGTGTATTTTGTTTAAGATTATATTATAATCATAAATCTACTTTCAAAATATAGAACACCTTCACAAGACCAGCCAATTGGGAAACAACTTTCAGTTTCCCAAATGCCAATGTGTTGATATGATTGATACTCAGTTAGCCATTGTGTCGATAATACTCTTTTGTAATTTTATTGGATAAAGGTTCATTTGGTAAATAACTGCTAGTTAGTTCAATGGTTCAGTTAGTCGGTTAATTGTGGGATTAAAAAGTTGAATAATTAAGCTACTGTTTAAAATAAAACAAGATTAAACTTTGAGGGAACATACCAGCAGCCTATTAGCTAATTCATCCCTCTCGTCATCAGTTATCTCAGACCAATTGTCTGCCTGTAGAGGCGCATAGCTCCGCACTACAACACCAATCTCAGTAACAAATGCCTTGCGATTAAACCCGGAGGGTCTTCCATGTGCGAAGTCCACACGAATCTTGGTCCTAGTTGCTGCAAATATTTTTTCAACAACCAAGTTTCGAGTAATTCCACGAACTCTCTTTGGGGAAGTGGCTACTGAAAAAAATACAATACATTACATGTACAAACTTATTGATATAATAAAAAAGACGTGCACACAATAAATATATTAGGTAGCAATACCATTTTCATCAGTTAACGATGCCCTAGAGTGATTGATTTCCCTAGAAATGCGTCCTCTTGCTATAACAGGTGCCATGACAATTTACTGGATTGATTTCTAGAAAGTAATATTTGAACACAATAATAAATATTAAAAATAATATTTTATCCATTCTCCTCATAGAATATAACTGTTAAAAGCAGAGCATAACAGTTAACTTAGAGCAGTTGTTCACTATGTGTGTATATTTCATCTCGTAATCTGAATTTCAAATAAAGCCATGAAAAAGTTATTCACGTATGTGTGTATATATTTCATAAATTCAGCAAACCACATATGAAAATCACACCTCAAAACTTTCGAAATGCAAATAAACAAGTGGAAGTTTATCCTTTGCTAAACAGAAGTGGTTCAATTAACTACCAACAAAATACCAACAAAGTAAAACAGAGATAGCAAAGCATATGCAAAATGGAAGAAAATGAAAGAGAGTACAATCAATTTTATTATTTCAACCAACATCTAACTACTGTTATCAACAACATTATTTTTTGAAAACAAACACTACGGGTCTTCTATCAATCACTGTCATCATCAGTGCTCGCTTGACTTTCTTGGCCATCACTACAACATTCTTCTAACGTGTCATCTTCATCTCCAATGTCATCATCAAATAAAATATCATCATTATCAAGCAAAGTAGGTGTCATAATTATCTCATCAGCTCCATCATTTGGTCTAACCAATTGTACTGCGTTGAGATTTGCCTCTTGAACAGGACACTGAATATCAGAAGAATCGTCCTCTTGGTATGCGTCGTCAATTGTAATATCAACATTATTATTTACATTATCTTATTTTAGGACATCCCAAATATGTCTGTGTTGCACTTTCTGTACTACTTTCCAATTGGGTCCGAACTTGTAATCATCCAAGTAAAATACTTGAGACACTTGTGTTGCTAGCACAAAAGGATCATTCTCGTACCATGTATTACTTACATTAATAGAAGTAAGGTGATTATCCACTTGTAGTCTCTTCTTATTTGGATAAGTATCATACCACTCACATTAAAATATAACATTGTGATACCCCATTATGTAGTTTAATTCAATAACGTTTCATAACCGTCCATAAAAATCGATAACTTCATCTCCATGCTCCCCTGGTACAACTATCCCACTGTTTTGAGTTGTACGACGATCATCACGGTCTTTTGTATGGAATCGTACCCCATTAATAATGCACCTAGTATATGTAATCACACGAACATTAGGACCACATGCTAATGAATAAATTTCATCCGTAGCCTCAGGAGATCCTTTATGACGCAAATTCTTTATCGATTATAGATAAAAAGTTAAAGTTATTATCAATCATCAAATTCTATAATGGTTAATTATCAATTACATCATCATAATAAACTGTCAAACTATATGTACTTACGCGACTTTTAAACCACTTTGAAAATTGTTGTGTATGCCTTTGATATAAGTTTTCCTGAGATTCCAGCTCTAGTAGTGCCATATGTTCGCTACATATTCAAAGCCGAGCATTTTTATTTTTGAAAACAACAATGAAAATATAATTATCTAATGATATAACAACATGATACTTACTCTCTATATGATTTTATCTCAGTGCAGTTGTTTAGGATGTACCAAAAAATCTTGTTTATATCTCAATGTGGTAACATTATGAGCTATCTTCCGCCAAAGGGTCGAACAAGCTGAGAGAAAATAAACAGTGAGCCTTTGTGTTTCTCTGACAATTGATCATTGTTACAATCTTCTCGATTAAATTTGGTTTCGATCCCATGAAGGTACATTGAACAAAATGTTAATGATTGTTTAACAATGTATGACTCAGCGATGGAGCCTTCGGGTCGAGCCTTATTGTTGACATTACCCTTTAACGTCCCGAGATTTCTATTAAAATAAAAGAATGTCAAATGGATAAAATGAAAGAAAGTATCACTCAAATTGAAAATATAAACTAATATAATTACAAAGTACCTCTCAAATGGAAACATCCATCGGGAATTCACTGGTCCACCAAGAATAGCCTCACGTGGTAAATGTACGGCCAAATGGATCATATCATCAAAGAAAGATGGAGGAAAGATCCTTTCGAGTTTACACAGTATAAGAACAATCTTTTCTTCTAATTTCTCTAGGTCCTTTACAAGCAACGTCTTGTCACATAATTGTTGAAAGAAGTTGGATAACTCAACCAAAGTCGCACAAATATCTTTGGGCAAGTACCGACGTATTCCAACAGGAAGAAGTCGTTGCAACATAACATGACAATCATGACTTTTCAATCCCTATATCTTACCGTCCTTTATACTCACATTTCTTGATATGTTGGCTGCATATCCATCGGGAAATTTAACAGAATTCAAAAATGTGCAAAACTCCTTTTTCTCATCTGGCGACAATGTATACGATGCACACGGCTTCAACCATTTGTTACCATTATCTTTCATGTGCAACTCCCTTCTTATGTTCATGTCAGCTAGATCTAATCGAGCTTTATCTGTATCTTTATTTTTACTTTCAAAACTCAACAATGTTCCAAGCACGCTATCACATATATTCTTTTCAATATGCATGAGATCGAGATTATGTCGCAACTTCAACTTTGCCCAGTACTCCAACTCAAAGAAAATACTTTTCTTTGTCCAATTTAATTCCTCAGGGGTACGCTTTCTCTTCCTATCCTTATTTTTTGGATTTTTACCAGGTTTTAATATTTTCACCCGACTCAATTGCTCTAAGATGTCATCCCCGGAAAACTTCCTCGGCGCAACTCCCATTTCTTGCTTCCCATTATATAGTCTACTTTTTCGCCACGAATGATTTTGACGCAAATATCGTCGATGACCCATATAACATATCTTGTTTCTTATACGTTGTGACGACGTATCCTCGTTACATACTGGGCATGATTTATATCCTTTTGTGCTCCAATTAGGTAATGTACCATACGCGGGGAAATCATTTATAGTCCACAACACAGATGCATGCAAACGAAAATATGTTTTACTGTACGCATCCTAAGTTTCCACACCAACATCCCATAACTCTTTCAACTCATCAATAAGAGGTCTTAAGTAGACATCCATGTCTTTTTCGGGTGCCTGAGGGCCAGGAATCAGTAATGTCATCATAAAAAATGGTTCCTTCATACACTTCCACAATTGCATATTGTATACGACAAGTATTACAGGCCACATGCTATATGAGTTGCTCATGTTTCCAAATGGATTAAAACCGTCTGAGGTAAGACCCAACCTAACATTACGAGGGTCTTGTACAAATCAAGGGTATTGCTGATCAAAATATTTCCATGCCAAGGCGTCAGCGGGATGCCTCAATACACCCTCACTATCGACGCGTTTCTCCTTGTGCCACCTCATGTCAACAGCGGTATGCCTTGACATAAACAACCTCTGCAGCCTCGGTTTTAGTGGAAAATAATGCAATATCTTATGAGGGACATTTTTCCCCTTCTTATCATTATACTTGAATCTCGGTTCATCGCATACTGGATATTTATCAACATTTTGATGCTCCTTCCAGAATAATGCACAATCGTATTTGCATGCATTAATTTTTTTCGTAACCTAATCCCAGATCCCGTAACCTTTTCTTCGCATTATAATGAGAGGTCGGAATACTTACCTCGGGAAATGCATCTTTTAATAATTGGACCAACATATCAAATGATTTATTACTCCAACCATTAAGAACTTTCATGTGCATCAACTTTACAAGGAATTTGAATGAAGTGAAATTCTTACGACCTGGATGGAGCTCTTCTTCAAGGTCACCAAGTAAGTCGTTAAATCGAGAAGGATCCCTTTCTACATTGTTCGGCCTATGCTCATTTTCAGCTTGCTCTGGGAAGATGTTTGGGTCAAATGCATCATTTAACATTCCAAACAAATCATCATCTTCCTCTTCATTTTCCAAACTTTCTGATGCTTGTGCGTTCAAATTATGACAAACTGCAAAACTGTAGGAGATGCCACGTACCAACAAATGTTTTTCAACGGTAAGTAAATCATAAATATATATATTTTCTGACAATCTCGACATGGACATCTAGAAGTATTATTTCCATCTAAGCTATTTTTTTAACCTCAATAAACGACTTAACACCGTCCTTATATTCTTTTGATAACCTATCGGGCAAGAACATCCAACTATTACTCATATTCAACTTCTTGTTTATATCAAACACAAATTTTCATTCACTAAATAAACAAGTATCATGAGATGTTATTCATAGACTTTATATAGAATCACTAAATCATGGAATTAAAAATCGTACCAATGAGAAACGTATTTTCTTTCTTCCTATTAAGACCTTCGATTCACCTAAGCAAAAAACATGTTAGTATAATACATACAAGATATATGAAACCATAATAATAATAAAATAATATACATACAACGCGGGCATTGTATTTGAAATCAGCTACAAATAATCATTTTTATTGGTTATTCTTGCTTATTCATGAAGAGATATGTGATTGTTGGCAAAGATGAACAATTTTTTTAATGCCTATACATGAATCCCATCATTTATTGAGATTCTTGGGAATTTTTGTAATGCTCTAACAAATGCCGATAGTTTATTATTTATTTAGATATTCTTTATTCAATATGAATTGCATTTTTTTTACTATTCATGTTAATTATAGTTTTTTGATTTTTTAATTAGTTTGTCAAATTTGAAGTCGAGACATGCATACGACCATTTTTGTTAGTCATGTTTCTTAATATATATATATATATATATATATATATATATATATATATATATTGCTGTTGTACATACATGGAAAAGAAGAATACCTGATGAGGAAATCCGTTTGAGAGTGATCGAGAAACTGCCGAGAGAGATGGAGAGAGGCGGGTGAGAGGGGAAACAGAGATGGAGAGAGGCGTGTGTGGATTGGAAGAGGGGAAGAGAGCTATGAGAATCTTGGAACAGGGAGAGACGTGAGGGAACATGGGAGAGACGTGAGGCAGAGTGGGTTAATTAGGGTTAATTGATTAATTAATTTTTTTAAACTCGTAAGGGTCTTTTGCGATGAAATAATTAATTTTGGTGTTTTTTTACGAGAAAAAATCCAATTCATCGTAATAAGTCAAATAAAATGTGGGAAAGTAGGCGCCAATTTTTGGTACCAAATATTTTGTGATGAATTTACAATGTCCTCGCAATAGGTACTGTTTTTGCGATTTATTTAATTCATCGTACATAATTAAATTATTTGTCATAACTATTGCGATGAAGTTAATAATTCCTCGTAAAAACACATTTATAACGAGAAATAAAATACGTCGCAAAAAAAATTAGTCGCTAAATGCCATTTTTCTTGTAGTGCACGTTCGCATAGAATTCACAAATAATGGTCACATTGGTCTTACCATGTGGTCGGGCCAATGAAGAATCACGAAAAACTAAAATCAAATATAAGAGGTATTGATCCTCTTCACACCGCTCAAGATGGGCTAAATCGACGTCTCACTAAATAATTATAGCACGAGAAATAAATGCCAAAGATAAAGGAGAACTGTATTGGGTAAACATAATACCCAAAAATCAGAATGAGCATTTCAAACCTGAGTCGATGTTGGATAAATTCCAATATTTATTGATATTTTATTTTTTAGTTGTTAATATTTTATTATATTATTTGTGTTTTATTTTAAACATAGTTTGGGTTTTTATTTACAAGGTAGAAACATGAGCAAATGGGTGTGAAAGATATGGGAGTGCTCAAAATTCCATATTGTCCCACATTTGAAGAATACTACAAAAAGTAGTGGTATATCAACTAAATGACAACTAAGATTCTTAGTTGACAAGTCAAATAAGAGTCTATGATCCTACGCATCGCGGTGGTGCTTAAGCACCACCAATCGCGACACGCGTAAGCGCAACACGCGACGAGCGAAAGGGCGCATTGCGCGCTTCGATGCGCACTTCGCTTGGAGCGTGGGAGCCTAAAGTTTTGACGAGGTAAAACAGATCAAAGGGTTTAAAATCCGAAATGACTTGATCTAAATCGTTAGATGAACTCGTAGCATTTCATGTAGGGGATGTCCATTCTCTTACGATGGGACGCCTAATCTGAACCGTTAGATCGCAGCTGTTCCAAAGAGGCACGATCCAACGGTTGCTGAGTCACTCCATGAAGAGCTGTGACTAATGAAGAACAGTCACAGAAATGGCTATAAAAAGAGTTCCAGGCCTCTGTTTTGGACACCGAAAATTGTTAGTTTCTCCTCTCTCCGTCCTCTATACTTTAGCATTATCAAGTTACAAATTCAAAGTGTTCTCCGTTTGATCAAATAGTACATAGTTTGAATCAAACAACTGTTCATACACTGCATTGTATCCTGAAGGCAAATTCTATAAAACCCATAGTGTACTCGCGGTTCTGGTTCTGTCTCAACCGGATTGGGAGAAATTTTGCCTAAAAGAAAGCGTTCCAAGAACGTGCCTTGAAGAAATTAATTAATATATTTTGTTCTTTCCATAACAAAACTCCAACAGTTTTAGGCAAAAAAAAAAAATACTCTTATTACTCCACTCAAATGGAAGGAACTGTGGCACAATCTTTCGAAGTCATGACTCAAGACTTAATCCGACTCGACCGTTTTGATGGCAAAAATTTCACCCGTTGGAAAGAGAAAGTTATGTTCTTCCTCACATCACTAAAACTTGCATACATTCTAGATGATAACCTTGAACAAATTCCCGAGCCCACACCTGAAGAAACTGAAGAAATAAAGCAAAAACGTGTGAAGAGGAAAGAAGACGAATTTATGTGTCGAGGACACATCCTCAATGCTTTGTCTCAAACTGTTTATAGCGCTCATCGAATGATTCCGACGACAAAGGAATTATGGAAGGCTTTGGAGACAAAGTATCAAAACGAGGAAGCGAGTAATCGTAAGTTTCTAATTTCAAACTATATGAATTTTAGAATGAGTAATGATAAAGTTGTCGTTGCACAAGCCCATGAACTCCAACAAATTGTTGGTGACCTTAAAGCCGCTAGTATTAATCTTCAAGATGAATTTCAAGTAGGGGTGATTGTTTCAAAACTTCCATCCTCTTGGAATGGCTTTAAGAAGAAAATTAATCATTATGAAAAGACTTATACTGTGGAATCCCTTATTCGTCACCTTCGTATTGAAGATGATACTCGTATTCGAGAAAAGAAGGATGAACAAGGTGAGGGTCATTCTAAAGCTATTATGGTTGAGGATAAAAAATCCAAGATTACCAAAGACTCAAAATTTAAAGCAAAGAATGATTCAAAATTCAAGAACCAAGGTGCAAATAAGAAAAAGAAGGGAAAATGTTTCTTCTGTGACAAACCGGGCCATTATTCTCGAGAATGTCGTCTTAAAAAGAAGGCATTTAAGGAAAAACAAGGGTCGAAGGAAACAAACAATGTTGAAGATCTTATTGCTACTGTTTGCGAAGAAAATTCAATTGATAATAAAAGTGGATGGTGGCTGGATACCGGGGCAACGGTCCATATATGCAAAGACCGCTCTTCATTCAAAACATATCAAGAAATTGATGGAAAAGAAGTGAAGATGATAAATAATCTTCGCACCAATGTAGTTAGAAAAGGCACGGTGGAATTGAAGCTAACTTCTGGTAAGACACTTACTCTAATTGATGTACTTCATGTACCTGATATGTGTAAAAATCCTGTGTCTGGGGACCTTCTCAATAAGAGAGGTTTCAAACTAGTGTATGAGTCTGATAAGTTTGTTTTGTCTAAGAATGGCCAATTTATTGGCAAAGGGTACTCTTGTAACGGCATGATCAAAATTTATGTAATCAATGATATTAGTTCGGCTTATATGGTTGAGTCTATTTCTTTATGGCATAGTAGATTAGGTCATGTGAATTATAGAAGTATAAAAAATATGACTAATCTCGACTTAATCTCGGATTGTAAATTTGATAACCTTTCTAAATGTGAAATTTGTGCTCAATCGAAGATAACTAGAAAGTCGTTCAAATCTATTGAGAGGAAATCCAAAATGCTTGATCTTATTCATAGTGATGTATGTGATATGAAGAGTAATATGACTCGTGGTGGAAATAAATATTTCTTAACTTTCATTGATGATTACTCTAAGTATGCATATACATATTTACTTAAAAGTAAAGATGAAGTTTTTGAGAAATTCCTGATTTTTAAAGCAGAAGTTGAAACTCAACAAAATCGTAAAATTAAAGTCCTACGATCCGATAGGGGTGGTGAATATTACCCGAGTGAGTTTATACAATTTTATAATACTCATGGGATAATCCATTAAGTTACAGCGCCATATATGCCACAACAAAATGGAACGGGGGAAAGAAAAAATAGGACTTTAGTTGAAATGATAAATTCAATACTAATCAGTTCTGGTTTACCTTTGTCGATGTGGGGAGAAGCTGTTTTATCCGCATGTTATATTTTAAATAGAGTTCCATTGAAAAACAATGATATTACACCATATGAATTATGGTTTAATCGTAAGCCTAATCTTAGACGTCTTAAAGTTTGGGGATGTCTTGCTTATGTAAGAAAACCCGAACCTAAAAGACCTAAACTAGGAAATAGGACTTACAAATGTGTTTTTATTGGATACTCTAGTAATATTACAACTTATAGATTTTTAAACCTTGAAACTCAAGAAATCATTGAGTCGGTAGATGTGCAATTCTTATAACATCTAACAAAATTTAGTACTTTGAATCAAGGTTTAGAAAATAATAATCCGACGGTTGACTGCTCAAATTTAGAAGAAAATTCACAACCTATATCTTCTTCAGAAATAACGAATGACGTTGAACCATGAAGGAGTAAAAGACAAAGAACTGAAAAAATATTTGGGCGTGACTTTGTTATTTATTTAGTTGAAGGGGATTTAAATGAGACTAGGAACAAAACTAAATTTGTTCTTAATGTAGAAGATGAACCGACCACATTTCATGAAGCGGTGACATCTAGGGATGCCGTCTTTTGGAAAGAAGCAATAAATGATGAAATGAACTCAATTTTGTCAAATCAAACTTGGGTTATTTCCGATCTTCCCCCCGGGGCTAAACCTATTGGGTCCAAATGGATATTTAAAAGAAAATTAAATCCGGATGGTTCTATAAATAAATTTAAGGCAAGACTAGTTGCTAAAGGCTATAAGCAAAAACATGGATTGATTACTTTGATACATATGCTCCTGTTGCTCGAATCACTTCCATTAGGATATTAATATCTCTTGATTCTATTCACAATTTAGTTATTCATCAAATGGATGTTAAAACTGCATTTTTAAATGGTGATTTAGAAGAAGAGATTTACATGGAACAACCCGAATGGTTTGTTTTGCCTGGCCAAGAAAAGAAAGTGTATAAATTGGTTAAATCTCTTTATGGACTTAAACAAGCTCCTATGCAATGGCATGAGAAGTTTAATAATATTGTTATATCCCATGGATATAAAGTTAATGATGCCGACAAATGTATATATAGTAAATTTGAAAATGGTGTTGGTGTTATTATTTACTTATATGTGGATGACATGTTAATATTTGGGTCTAATCTCAAATATGTTGAAGAAACAAAAAGGTTTCTTTCATCAAAATTTGATATGAAAGATCTTGGAGAAGGTGATGTGATTTTAGGAATCAAAATTGTGAGAAAGGATAATTCTTTAGCGTTATCTCAATCTCATTATATAGAAAAAGTTCTTAAAAGATATAATCATTTTGAACTTACGCCAGCTGCTACACCAGTGGATCCTAGCATCAAATTAATGAAAAATACTGGGCGTGCTATGGACCAACTTAAATATGCTAGTATTATTGGGAGTCTAATGTATGCCATGCATTGCACTAGACCAGACATTGCTTATGCAGTGAGTGTATTGTGTAGATTTACAAGTAATCCATGACAAGAGCACTGGAATGCAATTTCTAGGGTGCTTATATACCTGAAGAGGACTTTGGATTATGGCTTACATTATGTAGGATATCCATCTGTTTTAGAAGGATATAGTGATTCAAGTTGGAATAATCTTGAATCAAAATCCAAGTCAACTACTGGTTGGAATTTTACGCTAAGAGGAGCAACTATCTCTTGGGGATCCAAGAAACAAACATGTGTATCAGATTCAACAATGAAATTTGAATTTATAGCCTTAGCAGATGCATGTAAATAAGCAGAATGGCTTAGAAATGTGTTATATGATATTCCTTTATGGAAAAAGCCATCGCCTTCTATTATGATAAGTTGTGATAACCAAGACACAATTTATAAAGTTTCGAACAAAACTTACAACGGAAAATTAAGACACATTAGTCTAAGGCATCAAATTATAAGAAAATTACTCAAGGAAGGAGTAATTACAGTCGACTATATTAAAAAGAACAAGAATTTAGCAGATCCTCCGACTAAAGGGTCTTGTTAGGGAGATGATATATATCACCTCAAAAGGAATGGGACTAAGGTCTATTAAATAACACAACTATATTTAATGGGAACCCAACTCATATCTTGAAAATATAGATAGAGTTCAATGAGGTACAAACAAGTTAAATTATAGTTATGGAACACTAGGAATTTTATACAAAAAGTTCCATTCCTATGTGCCTAGTGTTGGTTTTCTGCATGTTAGAGGATGAAGGTTACTTCTTAATAAATCATATAAGTGTGACTCGCAGAATCACTAAAGTTGATTGACCTATACGAGTGTCGAAAGTGTGGACGCTTTCTATGGAATCAAGACCGATCCTAAAGCGCTCGTGAAATCAGGATTAGCACAAGGCCATAAAAGTGCATGCTAGAAGAACACTTATAAACTCATAAATCGGTATGTGTGATAGTTCCGGCTAGTCTCAAAAGGTCCTTGGTTCAAGATACGTTCACCACAGCACCTTGATGAAGCTTTGAATTATTTTCACCATATGGAAGTTCAAGTCTGAAAGACACTTCTCATTTATGTACTAGATTTTAGCGAAAATTCCAAAAGTTATTTATTGTCTTTTTTCTTTGCTCTCTTGTGTATATTGAAATTGGTGGGGGAATGTTGGATAAATTCCAATATTTATAGATATTTTATTTTTTAGTTGTTAATATTTTATTATATTATTTGTGTTTTATTTTAAACATAGTTTGGGTTTTTATTTAGAAGGTAGAAACATGAGCAAATGGGTGTGAAAGATATGGGAGTGCTCAAAATCCCATATTGTCCCACATTGGAAGAATACTACAAAAAGTAGTGGTATATCAACTAAAGGACAACTAAGATTCTTAGTTGACAAGTCAAATAAGAGGCTATGATCCTACGCATCGCGGTGGTGCTTAAGCACCACCAATCGCGACACGCGTAAGCGCGACACGCGGCGCGCGAAAGGGCGATTGGGCGACTTAGGGCGCATTGCGCGCTTTGATGCGCACTTAGCACTTCGCACATGCGCATTGTCGCTTCGAGCGTGGGAGCCTAAAGTTTTGACGAGGTAAAACAGATCAACGGTTGTGATTAAACAATCTGAGCAAAGGGTTTAAAATCCGAAACGACTTGATCTAAACCATTAGATAAACTCGTAGCGTTTCGTGTAGGGGATGTCCATTCGCTTACGATGGGACGCCTAATCTGAACTGTTAGATCGCAGCCGTTCCAAACAGGCACGATCCAACGGTTGCTGAGTCACTCCATGAAGAGCTGGGACTATTGAAGAACCGTCACATAAATGGCTATAAAAAGAGTTCCAGGCCTCTATTTTGGACACCGAAAATTGCTAGTTTCTCCTCTCTCCGTCCTCTATACTTTGGCATTATCAAGTTACAAATTTAGAGTGTTCTCGGTTTGATCAAACAGTACATAGTTTGAATCAGACAACTTTTCATACACTGCATTGTATCCTGAAGGCAGATTCTATAAAACCCATAGTGTACTCGCGGTTCTGGTTCTGTCTCAATCGGATCGGGAGAAATTTTGCCTAAAAGAAAGCGTTCCAAGAACGTGCCTTGCAGAAATTAATTAATATATTTTGTTCTTTCCATAAAAAAAACTCCAACAGTCGGGGCACTTAGGGCCAGAAGATTACCATGCAAAGGTCTAGGAGGAGTGGAAGTCTTATGGGCTCTCGATGAACCACCAGAACCTCTAAGCACTCTCTTCCTATCATGGGTCCTAAATCTACCCTTTATATAGAAAAATTGAGTAGAACCTAAAAAATAATAAATTAGTGCCAAAAAGTGACAAATGACAAAACCTCAAAATAAATTACCCAAAATCACCTAATCCTCAAACTAAATACTCAAAAAACTCCTAAGATGATAAAATCAACCTAAGGATATTAAGAGTAATGGAAATCAATGAAACTTTGTGAGGATCAATGACTTACCCAGATGTATATGGAAGACAGTCCAAATTTGGCAATCCTAGGGATGAAAACTAACTCGCAACAAAATGAACCTCTAAAAATGGATTAATCTGATATGCAAGATCAAAAAAAGATATGGGAAGGAAAATCGCGTAGGGATTTAACTCTAGTAGTGTTTTGGGTCGAAATGAGCAACTGAATATCCTATCAAACTTTCAAATTTGTTGATAGCCATGCGCACATGCATATTAATCATGAGTACGAATTCCATACATACGCCCTTGATTCGTGTTTGTGCGCACAAAACAGAGAAGGTGCACGAATAATCTCAAAATTCTCAGCATATACTCAATACAAATTCTAGAATCCTAACTCTCATTAATTCTTAAATATAAAGGAATGCAGATGCATGAAAATCATTCAATTTTGACTTTAAAATCTTCAATTTTGGATCAAATGCACAAAAATCAATAATCAAACACACACACACACATATACAAATGCAAACTTTAAACATGTAAAGTGTGATAGTGATTAGGCAACTACTGATATAATGATTTGACATAAATATTTCATTTAAATCTTGATTAAAATTATGGATTGAAAAACACATTCAAATCAATCTCAATCAATTCAACATTAATAGCATAGTATTCTATTCAAATCAATACTTTGTAACTTTGTAATTTACTTCAAGACGTGGTTCATATGATAATTAAAACTACATAATCAACATGAATAAACATAATCAAATGATGTAAAGCATTACAAATGATGCTTAAAAGACAATCATTGCATTGATATCCACTTGATAAAAGATAATAATTTCAAGCCATTAAACACCCTCAATAATATATTGTTAAAATCATTCCAATGCCAACTAAGATAGAAAATTTCATTTTGAAACGCTAAGCCATGTCTTCTTTTTTTATGAAAGTTCAAGAAATTGGTTTGTGGCTCTTTTTCAACATATTTTTTTCTTTTGCCAGTGATTGTCTTTTCACACACCTATATGATACTTACCCATAAACATATGAATTTCCAAATTGGGTGTAATCACTCCTAGCGGTATCCCTTATCAATGCTTATAATACAATCCATATTCAACTCCAATAAAAGAAACACTCAAAGTTCACACATATGGACAATGAAACTTTAACAAAACCATTATGATTTGGGAATTTGATTATGATGAAATGAAGCATTAAAATCAAGATCAACAAGATAAACATCATATGAACCAAGTGACATGAATGTTCTCACGTATGCAAAATCAATGTCACAAATCTGAACAATTAACAATCATAATTTATCAAATGAGTTTCAACCAATAATTGAATCGATCAAGCATTATATATAATATGTTTTATAATTCACTTTTCAATCATCATTCAAGTTAAATGCATGAGTGTTTACAAAGTCATTTTTAGATAAGAAAACAGTACATAGAAATAAAAAGCGTGAAAAATGTACATATGCGTGAAGAATCTAACTAAAATATGAAACAATACCCAATCAAGTTTTCTCACCCACAAAAGGCTTTTTTCCCCACAAATAATTAATTAACTAGGAGTGGAAACCTATAAAGACCTAGTCCTTGTAAAAAAACAGTAACCTAAGTAGGTATGGGAAGTTCATCCCTCGGGTCAACCGAATAGAGAAACTTAACTTCTTCTAATTCAACCTTCTTTTGCTTCCTCCCAAGTCAAACTTGACTTTTGGTGTATCCCTAGGCATACCTTTAGAGTTTCTAGGTATCTATATTTCTTACCTCCTCGAATTCTTAGGCCTACTCAATAGAAATTGTATTTGGAATCTAGGTCTGGGAATGTTCCCTCTAGCCTCACTATTACCTCGCAAAAGAAAAGTTAATTTTATCATTAAAGCATCCATTTTTTTCTCTAAGTTCATCAATAGGATTCCTATTAAATGTGTTTCTCCTATTTTGACAAACTTTTGATTCCTCTTCTTCAAACACCAACATGCTTGATTAGAATGCTCACGTACTTACCAAAAACTACAGACATCAATATACTTCTTTTCGAACCTTCTCTCATACCTTGTCAAATCCTTTCTTACAAAATGTGCCTCTTGACTCACTTTCTCAAGTATTTTCTTTTAAAAAAATATTGCACAATGTGATTTGTCTTTCCAAAAAATGAACAACCGAATTCAAGTCAATTTTAGAAATCTTGGACTTAGGTTCAACCTTCTTCTATTGTTGCATAGAAGTTTATACCTTATCCTCTATTTTAATGAGAATTTGAAATTCTAAAATTCATTTTTGCCTTTCCATGAATCTTCTCAAGCTTTGAATCATCGAATCCGATCCTGTGGTTGTTGGGCTTCAATTGAGCATTGCTTAGAAAAATACTATCAAGAACTTCCATTTGATCATAGAATTTAACATTCAAATCCTTTGCATGTTCAAGCTAAAGTTTAAATTTCTCAAATTCAATTTTTAAAGTCATAATTTCAAACTCAATTTCTTCTTTTTATTTCAAAATGGTCGCATTTTGAGATTTCAAAGCTTCACATTTTTTGTTCAAAAAATCAATTACGTTTTTCAAAATCATGACATTTTGATTTTACATTTTCAAACTTTTCTTCTTTCTCATCAAGTTCATTTTAAAAAGATTTCAATTTTGACAAAAAAATGATGTTGGAATTTTTAAGTTTGAGTGACTGTTGATAAAGTTCATCAACCTTTTGTATGTCCTCATCTTCACAGTCACTTTCTTCTTGTGATTCCTCATTCAAAATGCGTGAATTCCTAGTACTACAAGACGATGAGTCTCCCAAAGACCTATCACTAGTAGTTCTCTCTCGATTATTCTTCACCAAACCATTCAAAGACATACACTCATCACTTACTTTAATATTTTTTTCAAGTCTTACAATGAATTCAATCTCACTCCCGCACTCATCACTAGAAGAAATATCTTCATAGTCACCCTTTGAATCACTAAGAGTCTCATTATACGCTTTATTCTCTCCACTATTATTCTTCTCAAGTTTATTTAAATGTGTTGGTAATACATTAATATGATCACCAATGACACCATAGCAAAAGCATTTGTCCTCAACCTTGAACATTTCCATCTTAAACTCATCATTCTCACCAATTAATATGTGTTTAATATACTTGTAAGTTTTAATTTTAAACTTTCGATTATTTTCAAAAAACTTTTTGTTGTCTTGTAAAATTTACTAAACCTTTTCATAAATGAAGCCATATCTACTTCAACATTCGCTTTTGATTTTTCACCATCTTTGACCAAATTACTTTCACTACAAAAGCTAAGTCCTTTTCCAATTTTGGAGTAACAATATTATGTTTTTGGCCACAAATTTTAAATGATCCAACCAAATCTTCAAGACTACATGTGTTCGGGTCCTTGACTTTATTTAAGATGGAAACCTTATTAGCAAATCTATAAGCTAATGTTCTAATGATCGTTTTCACAACTTTATTTTCTGGAATCTTCTGACCTAAAATAAATAATCCATTCACCACTTCCGTTAATCTCATGTAATAGTCATTAAATAATTCACACTTATCCATCCATATATTTTCAAATTTCATTGGGATGCTTTGGAACTTCGCTCTCTTTACCTTCATGAGTAACTCTAAATATATCTCAAGTTTCATTCACTTGTTCATAATTCAAAACACGATGTACTCTTGAGTACTCGCCAATGAAAAAAGTGCATTTAAAGTAACCGAAGTTACAATCAATAAATTCTTCTTCCGTCCACAAAACTTTAGGTTTTTTTAGTCTCACCACATCTTCTTCAATTTTAGGGTAAATCCAAACTTCTTCAACACTTATCCAAAGTCTCTCGTTTTTTTATCTAAGTTGCGCCCGCATTTTAACCTTCCAATTCCCATAGTTAGATCCATCAAAGTAAGGAGGATGAGTTTTGTAAATTCAATCCCTAAATTGATCCATAAAAAAAATACACAAATATGAGATCAATTCACAAACAATCAATAAATATAGCCAACAATCAAATAGTGCACACACAACAAGATTTACTCTAAAACGTTAATTCTAACAAAGTGAGAACCATGCTCTAATACTAATTGAAAAAAGGAGAAGATGATGTGTTACTTACTCAATTAAACATGAATTAACTAAGGGTGAATAGGTTAGAAATAATACTTAGTCAATTTTTCACATATTCACAATATTATTCTCAATTTTTAATCCTTAACACTTAATTTCAATAAAACTTTCTCAAATTAATTTCTAACACACACAATGAATAAGTTAAGAAAGTATTGCTTTATAATACTTAATTAATTTCAAAGTAAATCATTATATCAACACAACTCTACATGAGGTGTATGCAACAAACTGTATAGAAATAAACACAAATAAGTAAGAGATAAATTTTATGAGGAAAAAACCCCACTTAAGGGTAAAAAACCTCGACACACTCCACTTTCCATTTTTAATTAAAATGAAATTTTACTAAAGGCAAGAAGGTAACTCTCACACAAAAACTATTGCGTAGAGACCTATGAACGTTCAAACTCTTCCCCATACAAATGAAAATTCACTCTAAGCTCCAGGGTATAAATGAAGAACTTTGGTGTTCCTTGTAGTTGTGTCATATCTCGCTCTCCCCAATATGAATAGATGCTTCCAATTTTAAAATTTGAAGTCTTAGATCATAGAAATTACTCAAAGATGATGTTAATTAACAAAGCTAGTGTGTGATCTGAACGAAAGTGTTCTCAAAGACATTAGATTAGATCTAAGTTTTGGTAAATTTTGAGGGAACACGTGAATTTAGAAAGATAAGCGAAGACAAAATGCTCTCAACCTCGAAAATTTTCTCAGAGATGTATTTTAGTTATGAAGTTACCAGTTATCTTAAATTGGCCTTTAAATAGGATTTAAAAAAAATTTGAGCCAGTTGTACATATGGTTAGATCAGGTCATGCACATAATTCTGTGTAGTAAGGACATCTTATGAAAGTCGTGCGCATAGGAACAAAGTAGTTTTGTACGAATGGGGTCGTGCGAACGGTCAAGGCACAAAATATTTTTTAAAAAGATTTAAATGTTCAAAAGGGATGGACAAATTCCCAATTTAGTTTGAAAAATAATTAAAATTCTCCGAGACTATTTTAAAATCATTTCATCCCCATTTTGTAAAATCCTCACACATTTAAAAAACATAAAGTGAAATTTAGAAAATGTTATATAAAATGTGCACATGTGCATTTAGCCTTGTACAATTCACAAACATAAAAGCAGACATTTTCTTCACTTCAAATGAATGTACGACTCTAGATCTCTTCAATGAGTAGCGACGCATGATCTTCAATCTTAAAGGTTCATCTAACCTAAATTGGATTGTGTCTCACTCGTAATGAATCAAGTGTATTTGACTTGATGGAGTCAATTACTCAAACATTTTTTCATGGGAATCTAGACAATCCTTAAAATTATATACAAAATTACATTTTCAAATTGTGACACATTGTAATTTTTAATAATTAGAGTTTATCAAGTCTATTTATTAAAAGAAAATAGTTTGTCCATTCAATTTAAATATCATCCTTAGTATGAGACAAGAATAAATAAATACGGATAACTCAAAGTAGAGAATGATATGAGAAATCCTTAAATGATCAAATATAATGAATAAATATCAACCACCACCACTAAGTATAACTAATATATGCCAAATCTTCCAAAAACATATTATCTCCAAAACTAAGTATAAATGTTAAGAATAAACCTCGCATCTATCGAACATAAATTAAATAAAACTAAATGTAGGTTCAACACCTATATATCCAAAATCGGTGGTGACTTGTAAGGAAGCGTACGTGATCATGTTGGAATTCTAAGCCGAGAACACTGGAGCACCTAAAACAACGCGACATGTCAGGCCCATCGAAACAAGATAATAGCTACGCACTCAAGTATTAAAACTATTAATCATGATTATAAATAATTAGTCTACAGTAATTAGATTAATCATTATACCCTACCCTTACCCATGTGTTCAATAACCATATTTAAAATCCTCCTAGTTCCGTAGGAGAAGAGACAACTAGAAAGCATAATGTCCACAATATCAAAATCGGGATGTATTCCAAACAAGTATGCCTTATATATATATATATATATATATATATATATATATATATATATATATATATATATATATATATATATATATATATATATATATATATATCAGACAGGCTCATGTGCACACTAAGTTTGCACATCATTTTTTTTTAAAGTAAAAACAAATTGAGCTAATTTTTTTGTGTGATATTTAAACATTTCCAGGGACCCATATAAAAAAATCAATTAAAAAAATTTCTTTTTCTAATTTTAAAAAATCGGTCAAACATCACTACGTTTAAGCACTTTAAAAGCTGTGAAGTTTGACCGTTTTTTTCAAAATAGCAAAATAAGTTTTTTTGCGCTGATTTTTTTATACGGGTCCGTTGAAATGTATATGAGGCAGGCTCCTGTGCACATGAAGTTTGCACATGTGCTGGAGCACACCAATTTTTTTAAAATAATAAAAAGAAAAAATTGAGCAGATTTTTTTAAGTGATATTTAAACATTTCAACGGACCCGTATAAAAAAATTAGGGCAAAAAAAATTGTTTTGCTATTTTTAAAAAATCGGTCAAACTTTCACAACTTTTAAAGTTCTTAAAAGCAGTGAAAGTTTGACTGAATTGTTTTATAGGGGTTCATTGAAATGTTTAAATATCACAAAAAAAAATCAACTGAAAAATATTTTTTTTACTATTTTAAAAATTGATGTGCAAACTTAGTATGCAAACTTTATGTGCACACGAGTCTCTCTCTCTCTCTCTCTCTCTCTCTCTCTCTCTCTCTGTCTATATATATATATATATATATATATATATATATGTGTGTGTGTGTGTGTGTGTGTGTGTGTGTGTGTGTACTAGCCTCCATTTGTTGAGAGGTCACTAGTATACCAAATAACTCGTGACTAACTCTTATATACCGAGTCACTAGCACGTAAGTCTGCCATTTTTTAGTTGGCGCGAACAAAATAAACCGATTCCCCTCTTCCCTCACTTCATAGCCAACACACTCTTATGCCAACCTCCTTAAAAATATAAATTGTGTTGCAAGACCATGACTTTTAGTAGAGTCATGCAACATAATAGAGCAATCATATCCGACCCATAGTGTTAGCCTAAAGATATCCAAAAGATTTATTTCATTTTTTATGTGTGAGGGAAAAAACGTATATATTACACATGGAGGCTAAGTTCAACATATAATTATCTTTTATCATTTAAAATAATATAATTCATAGGGTGTATATTCTTTATCACGAGTTAGTAAATCATAACCAAAATTCAATTCCAATAACTAATAACCACCAATCCATTACCCTTATATAATTTCAAGGTATTATAATTATTGATCATACATGATAGGATTCAATTTTTTAATATCAGGTATATTATGGAGAATAGAGGAATATAGCATTCCAATTAATACTTGATTCATTCGGCTATCTTCCCACATATTAACTATTTTTTATATCCCAATTTCCCATACTTAATTAATAAGAATTCAACGTATAATCCATACTCAGTTTTCTACACGAGGGATAGAAGGGAAATCCTAACTGCATATTAAAACAGTAATCTATACAAGTTTCTCTTTTCGAAAAAAAATTTATACAGTGGCCCTTTTGTTCATTAATATGATATTTTATATAATGTCATGATGGTACCTACATGTCATACTATGATCTTTTAGTTAGTGAAATATTATTCACTTTTGTGTGTTATTATATAGATGAATTATATTGTGCGGTAATGAAGATGAAGTAGTTCAGTTGGTTCATAATAGTTCACTTAAAGTAGTCCAGTCTGCTCACATTAGTTGAAGTAGTTCAATTTGCTCACAGTAGTGTAGTTACAGATTTAATATCTCATAGTAGTTCAGTTTTCCCATTTTATCTACGTGTTCTACTTTGAAGTGGACTTAGTAATGTCCGACTATGCAAGCGATATCTCCTCTTATTAGTTATCTAAATAATGTTCAATGTCTTCTCATATCTTACATCTTCAATTTTGATTTCTATTATTTATATTCATCGCATGATAATATGTATTGGATCTTGTTTAAGATTTTAATCATAAAATCATCTGATTTAGGCATTTTACGAATTTTTAGGAATCTTAAATCAGGCCATTTTTTCTTGTATTTTGAATTTTAAGAAAATTTAACAAATACCTTAGTAGCAAAGCTTTAAAATTTGTGTGGTGGTCATATTTGTTTGGAGGAGGCACAATTTTTCAACAAGGATAATGCATAACAAAACAACGCATCCTATCAAATCAGTAACCATGATCACAGAACAATTTAATAACGGTCAGGAGTATCGTATGCATGTTTTGTGTTGTGCGCTATGAGAGTAAAGAATTTTTATGTGGATTGTAATGTGATGAGAGTTAAATATGTTAATGTGATATGATTAGGTGTGTGGTATTTATCAGAAAAATATGATCAGATGTGTGGTGCAATGATCATATGTGAATGTGATCATGGGTGTGTCTGAAGTGTTGAGAATGTGCACAAGTGAGGTTTTGTAATATGATGTTGGCTGACTATTTACGATGTCAACTGGTGTTTATATTCTTCTTATTTACATTGTCATAATTTATATATTGAATATAATCATGTAATCTAAATATTTTTTGTATGTTTACTTATAGCTGAGCTTATCTCTAATGTCGTGTACATTGACACTCATGGAAAAGGGTGTCCTTGCCGTCGATGCATTAATTGGAAAAGTTAGAAAGCATCTGTTGTTGTAAAAAAATAGACTAGGTCTTATTGTTTAATCACATATAATATATGTAAATAAGATAAAAACAAAAAGGTTTTAAAAGTGGTTCGGCTATAAGGGAAAGCCTACATCCACTGTATTTCTTATTGCTTTATATTCTATCTTGCCTTTCATGCTTTGAATGGCTTGAGACTTCCCTTGATGAAGGGATTATAATGTATTTATAGTCTCATAAGGAGATAGAGAGGTGTAATGTAAAAGTATTGAATTTCTTTATAAATGAAGCATTTACACTAGTGCATAATGTCCATAATGCACTTGGATGTTGGCGTTTTGTTGATCAAGTTGGTCGGTCTTCCCATTATTATCCTTCTTGGAGTTGGTTGGCATTCTTCATGTTGGTCGGCCTCTTAGGTCTTGGTCAACGAGTATATATCTTGTTGACAAGGATTCTTTCTATATTGGATGACACATGTCCGTCTATAATTGGTCCATGTAGGTGCATAGTTTTTAATATCAACAGAATCCCCCAATGTTCCATGCTTGATGCTTGATTGAAAGTATGGAACATTTAATCTTGGTAGTAGCTCAGGCTACATTCTTGATTCTTGGTCGGTTACCGAATTCTCACACTTGTAAAATTTTATTGGTATTACTAGTAGCATGTTTTGCTGATGGCATTTTTGTAAAATTCTAAACTTTGGCAAACTGTCTCAGGCACTACACCAAAACTGTCGAATTGTCACGGTCATTGACTGTGACAAGTCTAGGGGGGACAATTATTTTTGTCACGAACTTGTCATGGTCATTGACCGTGATAAGGTTGGCCGACTGAAAGGTGACGATTTGGTTTTTTGGTGTAATGAGGGTAAATACATCTTTTTTGTTGCTGCCATAATTTCAATCGTCATTTCATTTTAATCATTACGTTCGTCGCTTTTTGAGGCAATCTATAAAAGGCGATAAATTTTCGATTGTCTCTTACCTTAAACCTTCTAAGTTTTTGCTGCAAATTCTTGAGCTTTTATACGATCGTTCTTCCTGTCTTCTAGTTCTTGATGAATCCTTAAGTTTTTGTAAGAATCCTTTCCTTTTCTTCTTTTCTTCATATTGAATCACGGTTTACGTTGTTGTCTCTCTAGATGAGTTTATAAAGGAATAGGATATACCAGACTAGGTAGATTTAAAGTTCCCTAGTCCCCCCGTAGATGTTTTTTCTTTGTCTAAAAGTCATTGGATTCCTTCCTTATTCGTAGATGAATGTGGCTTAACTTTTTCCCCAAATCATTTTTTCTTAGAGTTTTATCAATACTTTGATATTGTACCTGCTAGAGTAGCCCCCAATACCTGAAGAATATTTAATAGTGTCTATAGGCTTAATCAAATCCATAAGACCCATATCGGTATCCCTGAGATCATCTTTTATTATAAATGGGTCACCAGTGACAATTCATACTATTTAAAGATAGGTCTGTTAATAGAGCTCTAGTTGTCAATTTTCCTGACTCCAATAACGACTACTTCAATCATGGTGTTATTACCAAAAATTGGCAATATGTACCTCTCAAAGGGGGTAAAGTATACAACGGACCAAGATTCCCTTAAGAGGTTCATGGCATAGCTTGTAATACATTTTATATTTTCATGTTGATGAATCGCCTGCTAATATGTTATCTAATATTTCTTATTTGTTTGATTGCAATTGAAAAGAAGAGAAAGTGTCCCAAGGAAGGTGAAATTAAACTTGACGAGCTCAAGTTTCTCTGGGGCATCCATCAAAGAATTGTTGAGGAGCATACTAGGTCGTCTTCATACCTGCTAAAGTACAAGAGCTCAATCACATCTTTTGTAGCTCAACCAACAGCTGTAGTGCCCTCTATTGTGATTAATTTAGATAAAGACGATATGTCCATTTCATCTGTCATTACATCTGGTGGTGGTGAACCTGCTATTGGCCTATCCTCCTCTTTTGATTCACACTTTCCTCTTTCAGTGAGCATAGGAAAAAGGAAATTTCCCAATCTTCTTGGGGATGCTACTGCTGCTGGCACCACTAAGCCTGTTGATAGTGGTGTGTCAAAGAAGAAAAATGATGTTGGCAAGAAGACCCCAACCAATAAGGATGACGAATATCTTCTGAAACGAATGAGGAGAGGTCCTGCTGACAAGTAGGTTAAAAAAGTTATTGATGCTGACCAATAGAGCTTGGTCGGTGTTACTCCTTCTGGTGTTGTCTCCTCTGTATCCATAGGTCCTGGATTGTCCAGGAAATTAATTAAGTCTAATACTCTTCCAGACCACTGGGGTGTTGCTTCTTCTATGCCCCGGCTTAAAATCTCTGAAAGGGCTTCTTAAAGCCTTTCTATGGTGAGAATTCGTCGCTTGTATTTTTACTCCTTCATACTTTATACTTTGTATTTAACTTCTTATACTTAATTTATCTTTCTTCTTTGCAGTTCCTGGTTGATTTTAACCAGATATTGGAGAAGGATGATGCTCTTCATTCTTCTTGAACCGATGTAGAGGAGGTCTTTGCTGGTCTCAAGAAGTCCTTGATTGACTCCCAACAAGCATTGGAGACTAAAAAGAAAACTTGGGAGAAAAAATAAAAGATTTTAAGGAAACACGACAGAAGGTTGTGGATGAGTCTGCTAAAGCTTAAAAGCAAGTGGCTGAGCTGACAAAGGGCCTAACTGTTAAGAAGGAAAAAAGGAAGAAGGTTAGGGAAAATTACTTCAATATAGGCTGGGATGAAGCTATCACTGCTGCCTCCACTCAGATTAAGTATGTAGAGAAGAAATTTTTCAAGGACGGATGGTTAACTGCACTGAAGGAGGTCGGCACAACATAAGACTCTAAACTCTTCCAAAGACATGCGCCTGGCTCTCCTCCCAACATGAACGATGAAGTTAAAGACGATGTTGCTTTTGAGGAGTCTTTTTTGGTGGTTGATTCTTCAATTGATCAACTTAAGAACGTGTTTGAGTCTGTCATCCCATCCACCGAGCAACTCACTCCAGCCATTCCTTTTGTCAACCAAGCTGGAGTTAGAACTAATAGAGAAAAGGTGCATATTTTCTTAGTAGTTGGCCTTTGTATTTTCTGCCTTTGTTTTGTTTATTTTATGCTATACTTTTAACTTCCCTTTATATCAATAGAAGAATTTTTTCTTTATACTGTTTGTCGTTTCTTGTCTATTATATCTTCTTCTTTTGTTGATTGATAGTTACTTCATTTTCTAGTTTATGGCCAAGATGGAACGAATATCTTCCAATGATTCTGTTCTACTCAAGCACTGCAATAGTTTGTTCAAGGCTGGTCACGTGACTTTAACTGATGAAGAATTTTCAAACTTTCTCGGCGTAGATGCTACTGATCAAGCCAAGGATGTATATATCTACCTTAAGTTTCTTCTTCATCGGGTTGTGGACAATGGCATGGCTTACTTTGAAATAGTTAAATAACTTCAAGTGGCACATAAATAATCTAAGGCTCTCCTTCACACTGACTATGAGGCCAAGTACAAGGCTTTAAGTGGAGCTCGGGGTATTGAGGAAAAGTTGGAGAAGCAAGCCTCTATATATAGGAAAAAAGAATTTCTACTCAAATGTAAGGTTGATGAAGCCAGTGCCATTGCCAAACTGTTGGATGAAGAAAATAACAAATTAATGAGTGAACTGAGCACTTTAAAGAATACTCCTTCCGCTTCTACTGATGAAGGTGTTTCCTTCTTGGAAACTGAGAATGCCAGGTTGAGGGATAAACTGGAAACCTTGAAGAAATCCAAACCTGCCTCTATTTCTTGATCAAGATCCAGCCAACCTATAACTGATGAAGCTAGAACTCATCAAACTCTTGCCAATCAAGCTGCTCAGATAAAATCTAAAAACTTATCCACAGCTAAAATGTCTCAAAAGATTAAAAGTCAAGATAATCAACTTTCAATCCAGTCTTCTTAATTGCAAACTAAAGATGGAGTGTTGAAAAAAATACAACACCAAGTTGAGAGATTAACTTTCTAGTTTCACAAGCAGTTGAAGGAAGTCTGGATGGAAGGGTACAATAAAGTTCTTGGTCATTCTGACGATCATTTCAGTCAGGCTCAACGTAAAGGCTACAAGTAGGGTTGGACCAACTGTCTAATAGTGATGAAGGTTGATCAGGATAACAAACTATGGTACTGGGATGATCCTAGACTCTTGGATTTTAACAACTGCCCCTTCAAGCTGGATGAAATTGGATCCTTGTAGAGTCCATTCCTCAGAGCTTAATTTCTAAGTATTTAGGAGATTATGTTTTGCATGATGAGTTGGAAATAGTTCGACCTCCTCAATTACTGGACACTTCGAGCAGCAGTAATAAGAGAATTTTTCGAGATTTCAACTTTATCAATTCTCCATACACTTTAGATAATCCTTCAGCAGGCATGGAACCAGTGCCGAGCTCCTTAAAGGCTGAAGGAAAGCACCCTGTGGAGTGATTTTGAGAATAGCTTGTTCCTATATTTCACAATATTTGCATGTAATAATCATTAATATAAATGAAATTTTATCAACTCATTTTGTTTATTTTTTGTTGGTTAAATCACTTTTTTGTTTCATTAGTTCTACTGATACACTTAGACATTTGCCTAAATTTAGTATTAGTTGCCAATGAGATTATCATAGGTTCTACTGATATACTTATATTTTTAAGTTTAATACCAGTTACCATTGATGCGACCACAGGTTCCACTAGCGCACCTAGATTAAAATTCAAGTTTAGCACTAGTCACCTGTGGTATTTCGATAGGTTCTACTAATGTGCCTAAATTTTTAGGTTTAGCATTAGTTACCAGTAGTGACTAAGCATATGTGGAATATGTGTCTACATTCCTATTTAGGAATTTTCACAATGTTCTTCCTCTATTTTGCTTAGTTTGGATAAAACCTATTGATTTTTATACAAAGTTTTATCCCTGATTTTTCTTGACTAAGTACTCAAGACTTAAAATCCTATTTTAACTCGAGTTTCTGTGCTTTACCGATCAAGTATTGAATTTCTACTGACTTGTCGTCCAAGTATTGAATGTTCTGCTGACCAAGTATTTATGGTGATGCACATCACCAGTACTCCAATAAAAATCAAAAAAACAAAAGGGGAGGAACCAATTTGTTATTAAAATACCGAATCAAAATGATTACAAGAGTTGTTACTTGTTACATTACTGGTAATATTTCCTAAGTTGCTCGACATTCCAAGGATTCTAGAATCCTTCCTCTTCCAAAGTTTCAATTCGATGAGTTCCTCGTCAAACAACTCCTGAGACATAATAAGACCCATGCCAATTGGATTCGAGCTTGTTGGTCTTCTGAATCACCTTCTTAAGTGCATAATCCCCTTTTTTTTAAGTAGGTCGACTTCACCCTCTTGTTATAAAAGCGTGTTATTTGTTGTTGATAAGCAACATTCCTCAAAGATGCATCTTCTCGCACTTCTTCCTACATATCAAGGTCGAGCCTTCGCATCAAATCACTACTGGGAGAATCAAAATTCAACACTTTGTGAGTTGGTAGACCTATCTCAACTGGTACCACTACTTCAGTCCCAAATGTTGGCATGCATGGTGTTTCCCTTATTGCAGCCCTATGAGTTATTTAGTAGGCCCATAATACTAAGTGAAATTCATTTATCCACTTACCCTTTGCATCATCAAGTCTCTTCTTCAACCCAATGGGTAAAGTCTTGTTCGTCACCTCAGTTGGCCAATTGCTTTGAGGATGACCTGAAGAAGAATGTAACTTCTGGATATTGTATTGGGCACAGTATTCTGCAAACTCCTCGTTATCGAAATGTGTACCATGGTCGGTAATGAAGGAATATTGCAAACTATATCTATAAATGATAATTTTCTTGATGAACTAGTGCACCTTCTCATAAGGCATATCCACCAATGGTCTTGCTTCAACCCATTTGGTGAAGTAATCAATAGCTATAACCAAGTAATTGAATATTCCTCAGGTGGTTGGTAATGGACCGACCAAATCTATCCCCCAAATATAAAATTTCCAGGGTAAAGTAATAGGAGTCAAAGCTGCGTGTGGAGTTTTGTGAATGTTAAAGAACTTCGGGCACTTGTCACACTTCTTTGCAAAAGCTGTATAATCTTCCCTCATGGTCGGCTAGTAGTATCCCTGAGTGGTCATTCGTTGTAGTAATGATATTCCTTCTACATGAGCTCCACAAGACCCCTCATGAACTTATTTTATCAGATCTCTAACCTCCACTGGGTGAACACAATGCTGCAAAGTAGC
Organism: Sambucus nigra; assembly: GCA_949130495.1. Classification (NCBI taxonomy): domain Eukaryota; kingdom Viridiplantae; phylum Streptophyta; class Magnoliopsida; order Dipsacales; family Adoxaceae; genus Sambucus; species Sambucus nigra. The sequence continues at coordinate 400,551,266 of OX422208.1, forward strand.
TATTAACCCCCTCTGGTATAGAACTCCTTTATCTAACATATACCTCTTTGCTTTATACTTAAGCCTTTTGGTCTCAACGGGATCTGCTGGAAAAATTCCTTCTCTAATGTAAGCTTTAATGGGATCCATCCAGGAAGGTCCCATATTTACCGTAATGAAATTAATCATCAAATATTCATTAATACTCCGACTAACAAGAATCTCAAATGGGGATTATTCTCCTAAGTTCAATCCTGGTTGCCAACACTAGCTGAGCAAGTGCATCAGCTCAGGCATTCTCCATTCTTGGAATCCTTCTCATCCGAACAATGGGAAATTTGGATATAACCTCCAGAGCTTTGGCAAGTTATCTTGTCATCAATTAACCTTTGGATCCATACAAACTTAAGATTTGATTGACCACCAATTGAGGATCCCTATGCGCTACAACTTGCTCGGCGCTTAGTGTCTGAGCCAAACTTAATCACATAATTAATTCTTCATACTCTGTTGCATTATTTGAGGCTTGGAACTAGAATCTAAGTGCATAATCAATATCAATCCCATCAGGGGAATTGAGTATAATACATGCTCGACTTCCCTTCACACATGAAGATCCATCCACATATAGATTCCATAGTGGGATATTGCTGTCAAAGCTTTGGTTTGTCAATGTCCATTATGGAATATCTTCTTTTTTGCCTCCTCATATTTTTTAGTCATCTCCGGCATCCTGGTTGACTGTTCTAGTAGGTCAGTAGTTTATTCGTCTGAGCTCTCCCCAGTTGGGGCCTGCTCGGGTTATTGGTCAGAGGTGACTGCGATTGAGCTTACCCCTATTGGGGTATGCTCTTCATAAATGCCTTGTTGCTCGGGAACCTCTAAATAAGTAAACTCTGTAATAAAGTATACTATAGCTTGACCCTTTAATGAGGACCTCGGTTCATACACAATGTCATACTCTCCCAATTCTACTGCCCAGTACATCAATCTTCTAGACTTCTCAGGTTTATGAAGATCTTGCCCAAGGGTCATATCAGTGTACACTACTATAGTATATTCTTAGAACTAAAGCTTCATCCATATGGATGCCTCTATAAGTGCCAAAGCTAATTTATCCCGTCGTGGATATCTGATTTATGCTCCTCGAAAGGGTTTACTGGTGTAGTAGATCGGATTTTGCACTCCATTATCTTCTCATGTCAAAACATAACTCATAACCAACTCAGAAACGGACAAGTACAAATACAATTCCCCCACCCCTAAAAAAACTGGTGGGGAGAGTAATGGTGGTGATCCCAGATATTTCTTCATTTCTTGAAAAGATTTCTCGCATTTGTCATTCCATTCAAAGGTCTTCCTCATCACCTTAAAGAATGGAAGACACATATCTATTGCTCGGGACATGAATCTGTTCAAAGCAGCTACTCGTACAGTGGGCCTTTGAACATCCTTCTTGCAATTCGGGGACTGCGTTTCAATCAAAGCTTTTATTTTATCTAGATTAGCTTTAATTCCCCTCTGGTTTACTATATACCCGAGGAACATTCCTTCCTGCACACAGAACACACATTTGGTCTAATTCAGCTTCATCTGGTGGTTTTCTAATTGATCAAAGATTTGGTTGAGGTCGACAATGTGTTTAGAGGCTTTTTTACTCTTCGTCGGCATATTATCTACATACACATCCATGTTCTTACCTATTTGATATTCAAAGACCATGTTTACCAACCTCTAGTAGGTAACACCTGCATTTTTTAAACCAAATGACATAACATTAAATCAGAAAGTTCCTTGGGGAGTAATGAAAGAGGTACTTTCTCTGTCTTCGGGCTTCATTTTAGTCTGGTTATAACTAGAATAGGCGTCCATAAAACTTAATATCTCATTCCCCGACGTAGCATCCACAAGCTGGTCAATCCTGGGCAAAGTAAAATGATCATTTGGACATGCTTTGTTCATCCACACACATTCTCCACTTATTATTTTTCTTCTTGACCATAACAACGTTAGCTAACTAATTTGGATATTTCACATCTTCAATTAATGAAGCTTTTTGAAGCCTCTCTACCTCCTCCTAAATAGCCCAATTCTTCTCGGGGATGAACACCCTGCAACTTTTTTTCACTGGATTGACGTCCTTGTTGATGTTGAGTTCGTGGCAGAGGAAATTGGAATTAATCCCAGGCATATCCTCATAACTCCAAGTGAACACGCGCTTTTTCTACCTCGAGAATGTCACTAGCTCCTTTTTAAGAACAGGGTCTAGAGTTCACTCTGGCTTTTCGTCATCTAAGATGATATACTTTACTGCTTGCACAATTTGTCCTTTCACCATCTCTGTCTCCTCTCTTGGATCTAAGGTTTTAACCTCAGATTTTCCATTGGGCTCATTAATGTCCACTTGGTAAGTGGTGGTCTTCTTCTTTATGTTCTCAAGATTCTCTTGCTCGGAGAAGGCGTAATAACATTCTCGAGATACTTTTTAGTCACCCTTTACTACACCTACTTTAAAGTTGGTCAGGAACTTCAAACACTGATGGACTGTTGAGGGAACAAATTTAAACTTCTTCAACCCTACTCTGCTCATGATGACGTTGCAGGCTGATTGCACATTCTTGTTCATCATAAAGAAACAAACTTTCTCTGTCCGACTTGCTGTCTAGGTGCCGAGCAACACGTCTAGCTTGATTATGCCTAAAGGATAAACTTTTTCACCAGAAAAAATGATCAAAGGCCTATGTTACGGATCTAGCCGACTGAGCTTAAAATCCATCTTTTAAAAGAAGGAATAAAATATGATATCTGATGAGCTACCATTGTCAATTAACACCCTGGAAATGATTGTGTCCTGGTATCAAAATTTGACCACCAGAGGGTTGTCATGGGGTACAAAATTCTTGACGGGTCATTTTTGGAAAACCCAATCACCATTTTTTCTTTATTCTCCTTCCTCTGCCTATCTTCCTCGGCTAAATTGATCTTCTCGATGTAAGAACAAGATAAAGCCTTATTGAGCTAAGCTTTTCTCTCTGCAGTGTGGTCTCCACCTCTAACATCTCCACCTATAATCACCTAACAATCAAAGGAACTAAAACTAAGTGTAAATACCTTACGTTCTAGTTGCTTATTTTTTTAAAGAAATCAAAATCATCTTCATGATTTCTTTTCTTTTCTTCCCTGGGCCTACATGGAGATTTTGACCGTTGTCGAGCTCCTCTGTTGTCCTGCCAATCAACAAACTTGTTCAGTTTTCCTCGACGGATGAGGGTTTCTATTTCATTTTGTAGAGTAATACAACGATTTTTCGTATGCCCATGGTCCTTATGAAATTCACATTATTTGGATATGTCCCTCTTCCCAGTAGGTGCTCTTAATTTCTCTGGCCAATGTACATTCTTACTATACTTAATTTCCTCTAAAACATAGTGAATGTCAATCATTAATGAAGTGTAGTTATTGTACTTCCTGAGCCTATCATCAATTTTCTTTTTCTTTGAATCTTTTTGGTCCTTATGCTCCCTTTGATCATTCTTCTCAGTTTTGACCTCAGGCTTTGTGATCGAGCTCTGCTTCTCTGCCATTGCTTTTTTGGTATTCATTATCTTGGCTGCCTTGGCCATCAGTTTTGTTATCATCTTAGGAGGATCTTTGGCAAGAGTGTAGTAATGGATTTCGAGAAGCAGTCCACTCATGAGAGTTTTAATAAGTGCTTTCTCCTCATAATCAATGACCTCAAACTTTTTATTATTGAAACGAGTAATATAGTCTTTTGTACTTTCTCCTACACGTTGTCTCATGCTTAGCAAGTGACCTACTCTCTTTATCGGCATAGCCCCGAAGTAGAAATTACCAATAAATATCTCGGCTAGTTACTTAAAATCAATAATTTTACCCCGATGTAGGCTATTGTACCATACTTGGACAGGACCCATTATGGTACCTAAGAATGCCCTATATCTCATCTCATCGAGGATAACGTAAATGTCTGTTGCTGCTTCATATTTTTCTATGTGAAGAACATGGTCAATTTTCCCATCATACTTAGGCATAATAATAGGAGCTTTGAACTTCGAAGGAGTAGGAAAATTCATAATAGCTTGAAAAAAGGAGATCCTTTCACAAAGCTTTATTACAAAGGGTTCTTCACCTTTACTATTTATCCTAACCTATCTTCCAACCTCTGGAGTGGGACTTTCCATAAGTGATTACTCGAATTAGATTTATGCGATGCAACAAGGCTATTCTGACCAACTGTCCGTGCTGAGCACTCCTCTTGATAAGTCTACTCGGTATGGATAGAGTGTTGGGCACATGATCTAGATTGCGCTGAGGCCTCATGTTGGTCGGCCGGTCATTGAGTATGCCTCAACAATGCCATTTGAACATTTTTATTCCCTCTAGGCCCCAAACGATTAAAGGATGATGCTCGGCTAAGCCTTTCTAAGTCACTTAGCCTTTTCGGAGATAAAGAATTCTCGTCATAAGTCTCTGAAGTCCTGAGAGAAGAACTTGCTCCTGGATAATAGGGCGTGTCTCTCGAAGTCCTAGAGTTGCTATGCCTACTGGTTCTTGGAGGCGGTGGTGGAATGCTTATATGAATAGACAAGGTAGGATATCCTGCTTGTAGCGTTTGGGCCAATTGCCTGGTTGTATCTTGCATGGCCTCCTATCCTCTAGCAAGACTAGGCAAGATCCCATTCATATCATTATTTGTTGGAGGAACAAATGAAATAGGTAGATTGCCATCGTTTCTAGCGCTGGACTTAGGAATGTTAGTCATCTTTGAGTTATCGTTAGTGAATGAGAGTGAAAACATTTAGAAATACGTCCCCACACACGGTGCCATTCTGTTGATGTAAAAAATTAGACTAGGTCTAATTGTTTAATCATAGATAATATATGTAAATAATATAGAAACAAAAAGTTTTTTAAAGTGGTTCAGCTATAGGCGAAAGCCTGCGTCCACTGTATTTTTTATTGCCTTATATTCTATCTGGCCTTTCGTACTTTGAATGGCTTGAACCTGCCCTTGATGAAGGGATTATAATGTATTTATAGTCTCATAAGGAGATAGAGAGGTGGAATGTAAAAGGGTGGAATGCCTTTATAAATTAAGCATTTACACCGGTACATAACATCTATAATGCACTTGGCTATTAGCGTTCCGTTGATCAAGTTGGTCGATCTTCCCACTGTTGTCCTTCGTGGAGTTGGTTGGCTGGTTGGCCTCCCAGGTCTTGGTCGACAAGTCTATATCTTACTGACTAGGATTCTTTCCATATTGGATGACACATGCTCGTCTATGATTGGTATATATAGGTGGAAACATTTTGGTATCAACAACATCTATCGAGTATTAGCATTAAGAATGTTGACTAAAATAAGAGGTCCTTAAGTGAGCATATTTTTCTTGATGCCTCTAATTATATTTTCAATCGTTGATGAAAACTTGATGTGGCACATTTTTTTTGTTTAGTATTGAGGGTGTATAGAATTTGAGGGTAGGGAGAATTGTTTTGTCTTATTTGTAATCCATTCATCATACTATATTTTTTTATGAGATGACCAAAATCGTTTTATATATAGTTTGAATTTTTTATACCTAAGGAAGGTAAAGCTTTTATAACACTACATTATCTTTCACTTTTATCATTTTTGTCCCTTTTAAGTGAACAAAATCAATTCAAATAACTTTCAATAACTTCTTATGGTAATCATAAAATTATACCCCCACCGTCCTTTGGATACCTCTATGTTTCTTAGCGTGAATGCCAACTTCCAAGTAGAATTGATTTAGTTCGCCAATTAATTCTTAGTAAAGTATACATTATTGCCTCAATGTTTTGAGTTAGGTTTGAATTATATCATAATGGTTTGTATACACACACACACACACACACAACACCTGATGAAACTCTCACTTGATTTTAATAACACATGATTATGAGAGATCTTTTTGAACCTTTATGTATCCATGTATCTCTCAAACTTATCAACAGTGTAATTTAGTATGTTTATATTAGTCATGGTATACTTTAACGTTATCATTAGCTCGATCACCCTCATATTAATCACCTCATATACATTCTCTCTCTCTCTCTCTCTCTCTCTCTCTCTCTCTCTCTCTCTCTCTCTCTGAGCACTGACTATCGTTAGAGGGTGAAAATAAAAAATAGCCCCTAAGCGGCCCTACAAGAGGCACGAATACATCACATAGGACCGATGTAACTCATAGGAACTGACCACGTAGTCACTGTACTCTCAGTTTGAGAATATGACGATAATTTATAAATATCTAGATTTAGGCTTAAAAACATGTTGTTAGAAGGTCAAAACCTAAAATAACCCACAAATGGCCTTATAAGAGACACGAACACCGTGCATGGAACTAATGTAACTAGTAAGAATTAACTGCGTTATCAACAGACTTCTGGTTTAAGAACATGATGATAATTTGCAAATATCTAGACTTTAGGCTTTGAAGCATGCCATTAAAGAGAAAAAACCAAAAATATCCCCAAACGGCCCTGTAAGAGGCACGGATACCTCACACAGGATTAATGTAACTCATAGGAACTAACCGCGTACTCACATGACTCCCAATTTGAGAATATGATAATAATTTATAAATATCTATACCTATGATTAAAAACGTGACAATAGAGGGATAAAACCCAGAACACCCCCCATATAGCCCCATAAGAGAAACAAACACCTCACATGAAACCAATGTAACTCGTAGGAACTAACTGCGTATACAGGGGAATCCTGATTTGAGAATATGAGGATAATTTATAATTATCTAGCCTTAGGCTTGAAAACATTCCATTGAAGGAAAAAATTCCAAAATAACCCCCAAATGGCCCAATAAGAGGGACAAACACCTCGCATGGGACCAATGTATCTTGTTGAAACTAATTGCATTGTCACATGACTCCTGATTTGATAATATGACAATAATTTACAAATATCTATACTTAAGCTTACAAAAATGTCATTCGAGGGCGAAAGCCCAAAAACAACCCTGAAAACGGTTCCCTAAGAGGCACGAACACCTCTACGGAACCAATACAACTCGTAGAAATAAATTGGCTAATCATAGGTGAGGTTTGAGAATATGATGATAATTGTAAAATATTCAAACTTAGGCTTAAAAACATGTTGTTAGAGGAAAACCCCCAAACGGTCCCATAAGAAGGATGAAAACCTTATATGGACTAATGTAACTCTAGTAAGTGACTGCATAGTCATAAGACTCTCGGTTTGAGAATATGATGATAATTTGCAAATATATAGACTTAGGCTTAAAAACATGTCGTTAGAGGGAGAAAACCCAAGATAACCACCAAACGTCCTTGTAAGAGGTACAAATACCTCGCATGGTATCATTGTAACTCGTAGGAACTAACCATATAGTCACAAGACTCCTAGTTTTGAGCATATGACTATAATTTACAAATATTTACACGTAAGCTTAAAATATGTCATTAAAGGGCGAAAATAAAAAATAAGCCTCAAATGGCACCATAAGAGGCATAAACATCTCGCTCAGCACTAATGTAACTCATAGGAACAGACCACGTAGTCACGGGACTCTCGATTTGAGAGTACGACGATAATTTTTAAATTCCTACACTTAGTCTTAAAAATATGTCGTTAGAGGGTGAAAACCCAAAATAGCCCCGTAAGAGGCACAAACACCTTGCAAGGGACCAATGTAACTCGTAGGAACTAATCGTGTAGTCACATGAATCCCGATTTGAGAATATGATGATAATTTGTAAATATCTAGACTTAGGCTTAAAAATATGTTGTTAGAGGGCGAAAACCTAAAACAACCCCTAATCGGCCCCATATGAGACACGAACATCTAGCATGGGACCAATGTAACTTGTAAGAACTAACAACGTAGTCACGAGACTCTTTGATGTGAGAATATGATGATAATTTGCAAATATGATAATAAGTATATGTAATTTTTCATATTTAATAAGTTTGTTAAAAAAGTATTTGATTATAAATATCATATCTTTTTTGTATCCTATTTTTTTTTTTGCAAGATAACATTTCAACGTTAGCTTTTATCCACGTAGAACATACGAACAAGTCAATAATTTATAGCAGGGAGATTGTTTATTTATTTTTGTTGACATTTGGGATTGCTGTTTATGATGTTTTATGGTCGTGTAGGCTTTTGTAATTTTATTGATTAATTTTATAGCCAATCAGGATATTGTAATTTTATTGTTAAATTTTGTGGTTTCGTAGGCTTTATATTAAAGTGGGTTTTATATTAATCGATTTCGGAATGTTCAGAAAACAGAGGAAGCTCTGCCCATTTTTTTGGGTCTGTTAACTACTAAGACTTGTAATATTTTAATTTTTAGTATGAACATTAGTTTATCAACAACGTGCCAAATTCGTAATTTGAGAATTTTCTTTATTTTTTGCAAATAATAAATAAATTTTTGCCAGATTTGCAATTTGCTAGTTTTCCTGATTTGTTTTCAAATAATAAATATTTTTTTATTAATTTTAAAATCTGGCACGGTTTACAACTATGCCAAAATTGTAACAAACTATAAAATATGAGTTTTCTTATGAAACAATCTGGCACGCCTTATAGCCATGCCAAAAGCATAGCAGAAAATAAAAATTTGACACGGTTTAGCATGCTAAATCAAAATCTGGCACGGTTTAAAATGTGCCAGATTGGGTTTGGCACGATTTAAATCATACTAGATTGTTGTTTTTGGTATAGTGAGTTCTATATGACATTGATGATGTCAGAGGTCATGTTGAAATATGGATATTGATGTTTTATATTGATATATACTGTAAAATGTTCACATTTTCATGCATATTTGTCATTTATCTTATTTTCTTAATTTGATCAATATGTGATAGTTATTTTTTGAGGTTGTGTTTATCTATCTGAGAGAAAAATGGGGAGAAATTTTGGGATTCGGTGGAGTATATATTTTGGGGGAGTATTTTAGTGCATACATTGAATTTTTTAAATTCTCTCTTTTTATATACATCTCATGTATGTTTACTACTCCACGTGATATGTGTTTTAGTGTGGTGGACATATAGTGCTTGTTATGTTGATATATCATAGATTTAACAAGTATTAATGTCTATTAAGTCTCGCAGGGATTAGGATTTGGTGATAGATGTGTAGAATTTTGATATGATAATTTTTCGGGATCTTTTCCTTTTTTGTATTTGTCCCAGAATAGGCAAAAAAGGAGATTTGTAAGGACATGTTTTACTCTTCCTTAGTATTTAGTTATGTTGTCTTAATTCCAAATCATTGAGTAAAAGTATATTTGTATCGAGTCTATTAATCAAAGTCTGTTTCGAACGAGGGAACATTGTCTTTTGAAAGTGGCCCTCGACCCAAAAATTTATTGATTGAGAATCTCTCAATTGATAATTCTTAGTTGAACGAGGTCTTTCGAGTTCGAACGGGGGTCATTGTATTGTAAAGTGTGTTTATTTGGATCTTTATCACTACTAAACTATTTAAACACCTTTAAATGCGTATTTGAATTGATAAAACACTGGTTTTTCAAAACCATAATTTTGTTTTTCATGAGTGATTTTTATTTATGAGAGACTGCCAACTCCAATAAAGTAATGTAGACTCTAGGTTTACAAATTCCTTAAGATCTTTTACATTGAAGAATGTAGCACATTGTATTACATGTGGGTGATCATCTCCAACAAAGATAGGTAGATACCGAGGTCTTCGAGGTCGTGCAACTATTTCCTAGATTGGTGAGACTTTTGATAGTACGGGCAGTGACAAAGATGCATAATAATGGGAGCGACATCGTGGCATGTATCATGGTCTTATATGTAAGTCGTGAATTAGTCATTGTTAAGCCCTGTAATGATAACAATCAGTACTAGTGGATTTGTAAGTGGGTTATGGTGATATTGGTTTTTCCCATGAGAGTTTGCAGTCTAAAATCCTTGTGTGCTTGTGTGATTGATTTTATTTTCTTCCTTTGTTAATCAACAACTGCATATAATTTGGACCATATAATTTTATCCGATAAAATTAAAACCTGGTTTAACTTAAAATGGATTTAATTTGTTTCATGTGTTAATCAATTAAGAAATTAATTTATTAAATTTGCACCCTTAGGTACATACGTATTTCACCCTTTGACGTACCTTATCACAAAGGAGGTTCAACAATAGCCAATGGAATAGGGTGGAGAAGAATTAAAAGGGCCTGGCCATGTTACTACTCTTAAGTTTTTCAATCACCCTATCCAACCACTCACTCATGCATTTATACCATAATCAGTAAGAAAACAAGATGTCCAAAATACCCTACCATGATCAATGAATTTAGAAGAAAAAACAAAAAACATAATATGTCAATCAATCCAGTGCTATCTTAGCAAATCAAAATAACCAAATGCTACTACTTTCATCATACACATTTATAATGACAAGAAGAAAAGAATACATATACGATATAAAAGTGGATTTAAGGATAAATACGACAAAGGGGAAAAAACTCCAAATTTATGGCCTAGAATTTGTAGAAAACTTATCAAATGTAACAAAATACACTAGATAGGATTATCAATAAAAATGCGCAACTTGAACAAGAGATCACACACAAGAAGAAAAGGAAGAATGAAGATTCAAAATCTTAAAACCATGTCCCTAATCGCAAACGTCAATTGAGTTCTCTTTTTATCTTTCTCTTTCTCTCTCTTGAACCAAATGAAATTTTTGGGAAAAATGATTTGGAAGGAAATGGGTATACAATTAGTAGTATCTTGGTTGGGGAAACTAAAAAAGTAAGTTTAAAATGTAATGCACGATAGTCAATGCGTAGGCCATTAATGACTGTTGCCAAGCCCTACAAAAAATTGACATTTATCCCTCTAAAGATGGAAAAAAGTTTGATGTCTCCTCAGAAGTTTGATATCTTAGAGATGTGATTCGTCAATGCCACTGTCGTGGACCCATTTGCATAAGTAATGTGGGTCCACGCCAACAAAATTAGCCAATCATATCTCTAAGACATCAAACTTTTACTATCTTAGAGCCTAAACCTATTGCAAAAAATGCCAAGACACATAAATCGGCTCATACCCACATGAGACGAACCAATCCAATGTTAAAATTTCAAAAGATTTACCCATAACAACTGACGCACAACCCGTTATATGGCTAGTGCAAAATACTATCTTCATAACCAAAGTTCTTGGTTAATTATTGTACCCTAAATATCATCAAGCATGTGGACGACTTGAGAGAACACCACGTGTCCTTCATATAGCTTGGCTTTACCCACCTGAAGGAAAATATCTTATTAGGTGGACACTAAAGACAACCATAGGAGAGCTCGACCTCAGCCTTAACCGAGGCAAACATCATCATTCCACTAAAAATACTATTAGTGCAATGTATAATACTACATGACCATGTGACGTCATCTTGAAGTAGTTGTTCATAATAAGTAGAATATGTGGAGATATTATCACCCATGTGGAACAAGTAACTTGTGATCATCTACTCATATTTATGAAAAGTGTAATATCATATTTCTCAGTGATAATGAGACACATGTCCTATAGATTTCCTCACCTTTAAATTGAAATTGATATTGAATATTGTGGTTTTATGTTGTCCAAGTGAGATGAGAAAGTCAGGGATCTTGTAATCGATATCACATGGAATATTTTCATTGATTTAGTAGATATTTTCACCACTAGCGGATGTAAGTTGCCTATAAGAGTCGAACCATGCTAAATTTGGGTTCCTTCTCTTTCCCTTAAGCTTAATTTTTGAATTTTTAGTTAGACTTGATTCATTTCATTATTGTTGATTTGTTAGCTAATTAGCAAATCCTAACTAAGACTGTCTCATAAAAAAATTAACATAAGTGGTGATCTATACACAATCGATTTATTCACCGTCTAGTAGGGGAGGACATTAGCATGAGATCCTCTAAGCCTGCCCATGCTGCCTACAAAATAGGGGTTGGGTAAAGTAAATAGGCTTGTGAATCGGGCTTGACAAAATTTTATAGGCCCAGTTTTTTTGGGGCGAACTTGGGCATGTTTTCTTAGGCCCTCTTGAGCCCGGCCCGGCCCGAGGCCCATGAATTGTATATATATATGTATATATGTGTGTGTGTGTGTGTGTGTGTGTGCGCGCACGCGCATAGTTTACTTTTAATTCCTTTAAGGTTATAAGTTATAAAAAGAATATAAATGGGGAACATTTAGAAATATCAATTTTAGGCCTTTTTACTCTTAGTCATAAGAGTACATTTTAAAATATATTTGCTAAATAATAAAATAGGTCATAAATTTGCTAAACATTAAAATTTAGTAAAAAAAAAGTTTGTGTTCGGGCTGGAAAACGGGCCTTGGCAAGAAGCTTTTGAATTTGGTCGGTCTTGAAATTACACAACGAGGCCCGACTCGGGCCTAGACGTGTTTGGAATAGCTCAAACTTTTATAGGCTCAAGCCCGAACCTGACTGGGCATACCCAGTCCCATCCCATGGCCATTCCTACCATTTAGCTCTATATTTTTCTTACACACCCATCCTATTAATAGTCATTGTTTGAGTTTTAAATATTTTGTGATAAAAAAATTTATTCTATGAATTTGTCATGATAAATAATGAATGCATTTAGTGCTAGACATGTACTTAAATGATTGTTCGTCTCTTTTAAATACTATTCGAATGGGTAACTTTGCAATCTCATTTAATCTCATGTACTATTTTTAAAGACATAATTATTAATTTCGAATAGACTAAAAAATATGATTGTTGATGTAAAAAACTAGATTACTCTAATTATTTAATCACAGATAAATAAATAAGACAAAAGATTTTAAAGTGGTTCAGCCTTATATGAATGGCCTACATCCACTGTTCTGTTATTGCTGAGTGTTTGAGAATTCTCGATTACAAGTGATATCAAGAAATTCCCCTCCCTTTGAATGAGGGTGATACAAGGTATTTATAGCCCTTAGGCTGCTCATGAAAGGGTGTTATATTAAATGATATACATATGAAAGGGTAATTCATTTAATGTTCTTCAAACGTGCGCATCAAGATGATAAGCATTCAATGAATAGTTGAACTGTTGATTATCTGGAAATTAATGCTGTGGTCGAGGTGCAACTCAAACCGCCTTAGTTGCTCGTCGTCCAAAAGTTCCTCGGAGCATTGGAGTTCCTCGGAAGATAAGAGTTCCTCTGAGGGTTGGTGTTCCTCGGAGTATACTTGTTGCTCGGAGTATGTTGGTCGGGGAAACAATCTTCCTCGTTGCTATTGTGCCACGTAGATTGATACGTGTCTTCTTATTATTCGTCCACATCAGCATACTAATTTTGGTGTCAACAGAAGCCCCCAATGTTTCATATTTCGAACTTTGAGGAGTATGGAACATTCTTTCTCGGTATATGGAGATATTAAATGACCTTCCTGGGTTTTAGGAGCCTTTTCTTCGTATTTAAATTTCCTTCCAAATTCGCAGAATCCGCTTTTTTGCATTTTTATAGGCGCTTCGATCTTCGTGCCCTTTTTGTCCTTTTAGCCGCCGGTAGCGTAATATTTCCTTTTTGTAATCATTTCTTTCGCCGTTTCCCAAGGCAAGGTATTTAAACTTCAGAGGCAATCCCATCGTTTTCTACCTTTTCAATTTCTGCTTTCGAGTTTTCTAAAGCTTTTCTCTCTCTTGTGCGTTCATTTCCTCCTTCGTTTGTTTCTCAACAGATCTCCTTTTTTCCTGTAAGATTTTCTTCCTTCTTCTTCATTTCTTTTTATTCACCATGGTTTATATTATCGAATCTGTTGAGAAGTTCCGCTCTGACTTCTCTATTCCTTCTTGGGTAACTTTGGAGAGTTTTTCTGAACCTTCAACTTATTTTAATTTGGCTGAGGGACACTGGTTCCCTAGCCTATTTATTGCTGAATGTGGATTTTCTTTTCCACCAAATCCGTTGTGTTTAGAGTTCTGTCAGTACTTTGATGTTGTCCCTGCAAAAATAGCCCCCAACACATGGAGAATAGTTAATGGGGTATATAGGTTAAATCAAACTTATGGAACTCGTATAGGAATTCCTGAGATTATGTACTGTTACAGATGGGCTGTTTTAGACAATGTTTTTTTATTTAAAAACTAGGTTTTTGAATAGGGCCTTAGTAGTCAACCTCCCTGATGCCAACAGGGATTATTTTGAACATGGAGTAGTTGTAAAAAATTGGCAACATGCCCTTTTGGTTGGAGATGCAGTATATGAGGGTCCCAGATGCCCCCCATATGGCAATGGGATAGGTCGTTTTCATCTTATTTTGTTTTTGAAATTATGATTTCACTGTATTTGATAAAATGTATGACTGATATTTCAATATGTTCTTGTTTGCAGTTGACAGCAAGAGAAAAACTCCAAAAGAGTAATATAAAGCAATTGAAACATATCTGGAGTTTGCATCAGAGGGTTGCAGACGAGCACATCAGGTCTGCTTCATATTTGTTGCAGTACAGGAGCTACACATCATCCTTTACTGCTCGTCCTGTGGTCAGCATTAGTGACCCATTGCCAGCTTTCGAGGAATCTTCACCAGAATCCCACATTCCTCTAAGTCAAAAGATGCGCAAGAGAAGAGTTCCTGCTATCTTCGAGGAGACTTCCTCTACCGTGGATGGAAAGAGGAACAAGGCTGAAGTCCCAAAGGGGACCAAGAAAAGTGATGTTGTTCCTTCTGTTGCTATTCAGAAGGCTGCCGAGAAGCCTCCAATGGCTCCGAGCAAGAGAAGTACTTCTGTGGAAGTGGTCACTATTTCCCCCACCAAAGGTTCTTTGGCTGAAACTGCTGAAGTTCCACTGAGGAGATTGAAGACATCCTCCTCAGTTAGTTTTTCTGAAGCCATTCCCCAGCTCCAAACTAGTGGAGCTGGTGTTCCAACCATCATTCCCCCGAGCTCTGCAATGAGCTCGGTAAAGACTTGGATTATTCCTGAAGTCCAAGGCATCGAGGAAAACATGCCTAGAGATATGCTGACATCCCTAGCTACTCGTCACATTGCATCAGTAAGTTTCTTTTTTTATCTTGAATTTTTCCTTCTATCAATAAATGTATCTCGTCACTAACTCATCACTACCTTCTTTTTTTAGCTGGTGAGTTGTTTTAACACCATTGTGAAGAAAGATGAAGCGCTCAAGGCTTCAAGCTCCTCGTCTGGAGTAGAGGATGCGTTCCAGGGTTTGGCCCAATCTCTGAAGGAATCCCGTTAGAAGTACAACGAGGATAAAGGTGAATGGGAGAAGAAATTGGCTGCATCTGAAGCAGAAAAGGTGCAGTTGGGAAACAAAGTGAAGGACTTGGAGAGGGAGAACAAGAAATACTCCGAGAAGCTCACTACTTTCGGGGAGCTTGAAAATAAGCTGAAATCAGCTGAGGAAGAGCTGACACTTCTGCGCGAAGCAAATCGTCAGAAGGAGGAGTTGGAGGCCAAGCTGAAAGCCTCCGAGGACCTTCTATCCGAGAAGCTCTCCTCGGAGAAGATGAAGAGAAAAACAGCTGTGAAGAAATCCTTTCGAACTGATTGGGATAAAGGATGGGATAGAGGGGTAGCAGCAATGATGACCCGGGTGAATTATGGAAGTTCGAAATACTTCCATGATGGTTGGGTTGCTGCCTTGCAGGAATTGAAGGTGAGCGAGGACTCCGAACTATTTCAACAACATCTCCCTGGTCCTCATCCAGTTATTGAAGACGAAGATGAAGATGAAGCTGCATCTGAAGAATCTTCAATGATTGTGGGTGATCAAATCCTTGCTCCTCAACCCAACCAAACATCTGTTGAGGAGATTTCTTCTTTGCCTGCTTCTC
This sequence comes from Sambucus nigra, assembly GCA_949130495.1. Lineage (NCBI taxonomy): Eukaryota > Viridiplantae > Streptophyta > Magnoliopsida > Dipsacales > Adoxaceae > Sambucus > Sambucus nigra. The sequence continues at coordinate 400,567,136 of OX422208.1, forward strand.
TTGAACAAATCCCAACTTCAGCCGATCAAATCAGTGTTCCCACCGAGCAACCAAGCTCCTCGTCCCAGCCTCCCGAGAAAGTATTGGGAGACAAGGAAAAGGTGTGAAGTTGTTCGGTACTAACTTTCTGTTTTTCTTCTACTTGTACTTTTTATCTCAGATCTTTGTAACTTTGCCTGATGATCTAATAAAAATTTGAGTTCTTTTATTCCATATGATTGTCTCTTCTTTATCTGCACTCTGTCTTGATCTTCTTTTTCTTTCTCTATTAGTTTTTGGCCAGGATGGATCTTTTGTCTGCTAATAACACAAAGTTGATGCAGCAATGCCATGAGTATTATAAAGCTGGTCACACAGGCCTCAGTACATCAGAAATTGCCGACATCTTTGGCCATGATGCTTCAGAGCAGGCAGTAGAAGCTTACCAATATCTGAAGGGCTTACTTGATCAAGCTGTGGCCAATAACGTGGCCTACTATGATATGATCGAGGAGCTTCAATATACTCTAGAAGATCTCAAGAATCAGTACAAGGAGTCAAATGCCTTGTTATATGAGGGGTATGAAAAGAAATATCAGCAGTTTTTTACCGAGAAGGGCTATGACAAACTCATTGCTGGGTATGATGTCAGGGAGAGGACCCTAAAGGGAGAAGTTGAAGCCTGTAGACAAATTACTGAACTGTTGGAGCAAGAGAATAATAATTTGCAAAAAGAACTAGCACAATACAAGTCTGCAGCCTCTTCTTCAACAGCGATAATCCTAGTGACCGATGAGGGATTTTCCTTCTTAGAGGTTGAAAATGCCAAATTAAGGCAAGAGTTGGATGTCCTGCGAAGATCTGGTGCTTCTACTTCTGCTCGGGGATGAGGAAGAGGTTCTCGTGGGCGAGGAAGAGCTGCCCAGGATGTTAATGAGGAACGAAGTACTCCAACTGCTCGGGGTCGATCAAGAACTCCTCGTAGTATTGAAGAAGCTCGTACTCTGTCAACATTGGAAACTCAAGAGTACCAGTTGAACGCAAAAGATCGGGCTTTATCTGAAATGTCCAAGAAAATCCTAACTTTGGAAGATCAACTTACTGTGACGAAGTCTGCTTTGAATAATAAGCATGTTTTTGCCAGGAACCTTCATGAGCAGTTAGAAAGATTAACTTTCTAATTCCATAAACAACCTCGCGAATTCTGGAATGCAGGATATAATGAGGCCCTTTATCACTTGGATGCTCGCATTGAAAATTCCAATAATGAAGGTTATAAACAGGGATGGTTGAACGCCCTGGGTGTTCTGAAGCTCGAACAGGGGCACTACCTGTGGGATTATTATACTCCTGGGCTACTAGACTTGCCTGTACCACCCTATAAATTGGACATGGAATGGATCCCAGCTCGTGCCATTCCTCGGAGCTTAATTTCAAAATATCTTGGTGACTATAATCTTCATTCTCAAATTGAAGTATCTCGTCCCGAGCATCTCTTGGATACTCCTTCAGTAATGAATGTCAGAATGTTGAAGGACTTGAATTTTATCAATTCTCCTCAGACATTAAATGATCCTCCTGCTGGCGAGGAACCTGTTTCCAAAGCTGAAGGAAAGAAACCAATAGAATAGGGATTTCAATGTAATAGTTAGTATACATGTAATTTGTAATTCGTTTTGATTTTTAATGAAAGACTTTCATTTTCTGTTTGCAAATCTGTATTGCTATTATTTTTTGTGCTCGTCAAACCATTTATATTTGTGATTGCATAACAATACTTTGTGGTTCATCGACCAATCTAGTAATAACTTACAAGTACCAGTAATGTTGCTCGACTACTTAACAATAAAGTAATGAGTATAAAAATGTTAAAATTTCTTACAACCAACCAAGATTGTTTAAATTGAGCTCGTCGACCAATTATAGTTAATGGGTTTTTATCCCCGACCAGCTATACTTGGTAAATTTTGTCTTTTTCAATAAATGTGCCCGACCAACCAAGGTAAAAGATTTTTCCTCGTCGACCATCTAGAGTTAGTGGGTTTTTATCCCCGACCAACTATACTTGGTTCAGTTTGGAATATTTGTTCTTCGATGAACTTTTATGTAATAAACTTACTTCCCGACCAACATAAGTTGGCATTTGAGAGCATATTTTGTTTTCAAACCAACCGAGATTGGCATTTTTAAGAATGTTGTTCTTTGCCCTTTTACCAACCGGAGTTGGTCATAGGTTTGAACTATCATGTCCACTAACTCTTTTACCAACCGAAGTTGATCACATTAGTGTACGCCTCCTAACCAAAGGAGCATAGTTTGTTCTCGCTATTTTACCAACCGAAGTTGATCACGCTCGAACTATCAGTGTCCACTAGTTATTTTACCAACCGGAGTTGGTCACGCTAGTGTATGCCTCCTAACCAAAGGAGTATAGTTTGTTCTCGCCCTTTTACCAACCGGAATTGGTCGTGGGTCTGAACTATCGTGTTCTCGCTATTTTACCAACCGAAGTTGATCACGCTCGAACTATCAGTGGCCACTAGTTATTTTACCAACCGGAGTTGGTCACGCTAGTGTATGCCTCCTAACCAAAGGAGTATAGTTTGTTCTCGCTATTTTACCAACCGAAGTTGATCACGCTCGAACTATCAGTGTCCACTAGTTATTTTACCAACCGGAGTTGGTCACGCTAGTGTATGCCTCCTAAACAAAGGAGTATAGTTTGTTCTCGCCCTTTTACCAACCGGAATTGGTCGTGGGTCTGAACTATCATCTTCTTTTTGCTGTCGAGCAGCGTAGTGTACCACACGAGTTGGTCACGCTAGTGTATGCCTCCTAACCAAAGGAGTATAGTTTGTTCTCGCAATTTTACCAACCGAAGTTGATCACGCTCGAACTATCAGTGTCCACTAGTTATTTTACCAACCGGAGTTGGTCACGCTAGTGTATGCTTCCTAACCAAAGGAGTATAGTTTGTTCTCGCCCTTTTACCAACCGGAATTGGTCGTGGGTCTGAACTATCGTCTTCTTTTTGCTGTCGTAGTGTACCACACTAGTATTCCCCGAAAAACTTTCAATAAAAGGAGATAAGATGGTGAAACATCATCGTTTTATTCATATTGATAGAACTGCTTTACATTTTACATTACTGATAATACTTGCGTAGGTGTTCAGCATTCCATGCATTCTTGAATTCCTCCCCTTCTAGAGTTGCTATTCGGTAAGTTCCTGGTCGAACAACTTCTGTAACTCGGTAAGGTCCATGCCAATTTGCTTCCAATTTATTGTGCTTCTGAATGACCTTCTTTAGCACGTAATCTCCTTCCTTTAAATCGCATTTCTTCATCCTCTTGTTGTAGAACAAAGCTGTTCGTTGTTGATATGCAGCATTCCTAATGGCTTCTTCTTCTCTAACCTCCTCGAGCATTTCCAAATCCAATCTTCTCATCAAGTCACTGACTGGGGAATTGAAATTCAGCACTCTATGTGTTGGAAGACCCAACTCGGCAGGTATTACATCCTCACTTCCAAATGCCAACATATATGGTGATTCTCCAGTTGCTGCTCGGGGAGTTGTTCGGTAAGCCCACAATACTGATTGTAGCTCATTAATCCAGTTAACTTTAGCCTCATTTAACCTCTTCTTCAAACCATTTAATAATGTTATGTTTGTCACTTCAGTCTGTCCATTGCTTTGAGGATGGCCTGGTGCTGAATGAACCTTCAAAATGTTTGACTGATGACAATAGGCGGCAAACTCCTCGTTGTCGAATTGGGTTCCATGATCTGTGATGAAGTCATGAGGGAGACCATATCGGCAGATGATGTTCTTCCAAACGAATTGGTACACCTTCTCGTACGTCATATCAATCAGAGGCTCAGCTTCTACCCATTTAGTAAAATAATCCACTGCAACGACGAGGTACTTGAATCTTCCTCGGGTCGTTGGCAGTGGTCCAACCAAATCAATTCCCCACATGGCAAATGGCTAAGGAGAAGTTATGGGTGTCAATAATGCTTGTGGAGTTCGTCGGATAGAAGAAAAACGTTGGCACTTGTCACACTTCTTGGCATATGCTATACAATCAGCCCTCATCGTCGACCAGTAATATCCCTGCGTCATCACCCTTTGCAAAAGTGTTCGACCTGCTACATGGGCTCCACATGACCCTTCATGGATCTCTTCAATCAATTATTTCACCTCGGAGGGATGTACACATCTTTGTAAACCCGCCATAATTCCTCGTCTATACAAAACACCATTAGTTAGTGCATACCGAGCAGCTTTAAACTTTAATTTCTTGGCAGCGATCTTGTCCTCCGGTAATTCTCCTTCCTCGACATATGCCCTGATGGGATCCATCCAAGATGGTCCTAAATCAAGGGAAATAACATTCATCGTCAAGCTTTCATCTATGCTTCGACTTTCTAACACCTCAATTGGTATCGTTCTTCGCAACTCGGTACGAGTAGCTGATGCTAGTCGGGCCAGTGCGTCTGCTTGTGCATTCTCCATTTTTAGTATTCTGATTAACTGAATGGCATCAAATTCTGCCAACAACTCCATCTCCTTTGCATGATATTTGACCATTATTTCTCCTTTAACTGCATGCGTTCCCATTATCTGATTCACAATTAATTGAGAATCACTGAATACCATCACTTGTTGTGCTTCCACAATCTTTGCTAAATTAAGACCTGCTATTAAGGCTTCATACTCAGCCTCATTATTGGAAGCTTTGAATTGGAATCGTAAGGCATATTCCATGTTAATCTCGTCTGGGGTGTTCAAAATAATCCCTGCTCCATAACTTGTTGTACAAGATGACCTATCTATATACAATCTCCACGTAGGTAACTCGTCTTCAAAATTCTTATCTGACAACGTTCCTCGGTGAAATATTTGCTATTTTGTTTCATCCTCCCCTGATATCTTTCGCTCCTCGTCGACCATCTCTTCTCGCCCTTTTACCAACCGTAGTTGGTCTGGGTTTGAATTTGATGATCTTTCTACATCCACAAGCCCTTTTACCAACCGGAGTTGGTCTGGACTCATGTCTGTTGATCCTGTAACATCCACAGGTTGGTCAGCGAGCAACTTTTGTTCATCGGGGGTATCAGGATATGTAAAATCGATTATAAAGTCTGCTACAGCTTGCCCTTTTAAGGACGATCTGGGTTCATACAAAATATCATATTCACCGAGCTCTATTGCCCAGTACATCAGTCTCCCTGACTTTTCTGGCTTATGAAGGGCTTATCTTAATGGCATGTCGGTATACACGATAATGGTATGGGCCTGGAAATATGGCCTCATTCTTCTACTTGCTTCAATTAATGCCAATGCCAATTTTTCCAACTTTGGGTACCTGATCTCTGCACCTCGGAAAGCCTTACTTGTGTAATAAATTGGCTTCTGGACTCCATTCTCCAATCTGATCAATGCCGAGCTGACCGCATTTTCTAATACTGCCAGGTATAAGTACAAATTTTCTCCCATCACTAGTCTGGACAGCAATGGAGGTGTTCCCAGATATTTCTTCAAGTCTTGAAAGGCTTTTTCACATTCATCATTCCACTCGAAAGTTTTTCGGAGTGTTTTGAAGAATGGAAGGCACCTATCAGTTGCTCGAGATACAAATCTATTGAGCGCTGTAACTCGTCCTGTAAGACTCTGCACTTCTTTCTTCGTCGTTGGAGATCGCAACCCTAAAAGAGCTTTGATCTTTGCTGGATTTGCCTCAATGCCTCGCTGGTTGACGATGTACCCGAGGAACATTCTTTATTGTACTCCAAAGGTGCACTTCGTTGGGTTGAGCTTTATCTGGTATTTATCCAGTTGATCAAAGGTCTGACCTAAGTCAACTAGATGATCAGCAGCTTTCTTCCTCTTTGTCAGCATATCGTCGACATAGACCTCCATATTGCAACTGCTTTGTTCGGCAAAAACCTTGTTCATCAGTCGCTGGTATGTCGCTCCTGCATTTTTCAAACCAAAAGGCATAACATTATAACAATAAGTTCCCCTAGGGGTAATAAAAGAAGTGCTTTCCCTGTCTTCAGGTTTCATTTTGATCTGGTTGTATCCAGAGTAAGCATCCATGAAACTGAGTAGCTCGTGCCCCGAGGTAGCATCCACTAGTTGGTCAATTCTGGGCAATGGGAAGTGATCCTTTGGGCAAGCCTTGTTGAGATCAGTGAAATTAACACACATTCTCCATTTATTGTTTTTTTTCTATACCATCACCACATTTGCCAACCAGTCCGGATACTTCACATCTTCAATGAATTGGGCTTTCTAGAGCTTGTCGACCTCCTCTTGAATAGCTTGATTCTTCTCGGGGCTAAATACCCTTCTTCTCTGCTTTACAGGCTTGATCTCCTTATTCACATTGAGCTCATGACATAAGAAGTTTGGATATATTCCTGGCATGTCTTCATCACTCCACGCAAAAGTTTTCTTTCTGTTTCTCAAGAAAGTTATCAATTCCTGTTTTATTGAAGCATCCAACGATGAACCTATCTGGGTTACTCGTTCAGGGTGTTCGTCGTCCAGAATAACATTTTCTGTAGATTCTACCACTTGTCCTTTTACAAGTTGGGATTCATCTCTTGGATCAAGTGTTTCAATTTCCGTACTTTCCTCCACCTGGTAAGTAGTAGTCTTTTTACTTGATTCTTCAAGTTCCTCTTGCTTGGCAGATGAATAATAACATTCTCGAGCTACTTTTTGATCACCTTTCACCACTCCCACTTCGAAATTTGTTGGGAATTTTAAACATTGATGTACTGTAGATGGGACTCCTTCGAACTTCTTCAAACCAACTCTTCCCATGATGATGTTGTAGGCTGACTGCACATTCTTATCCATCACAAAGAAGCGTATTCTTTCTGTTCGACAAGCAGGCCAAGTTCCAATGAATATATCCAACTTGACCGTCCCAAGTGGAAAAACTTTCTCGCCAGCAAAACCCAGAAGAGGTCTTTGATAAGTCTCCAATTGAGATAACTTCAAATTTAAACTGTCAAAGCATGAATAGTACATGATGTCTGCCAAACTGCCATTGTCTACCAGCACCCTTGAAATCACTACTTCTTTCATCCTCATTTTGATCACCAAAGGGTCGTCGTGAGGGTAAAGAACACCTGCCAGGTCATTTTTTGAAAAGCCAATAACCAGCTTCTCTTTGTTTACCTTCCTCGGACGATCCTCCTCGGCCAAATTTATTCGCTGAATATACGAGCAAGCTTGTGCCTCTCCGAGGTAAGCTTTTCTTTCTGCAGTAAGATCTCCTCCTCCTGCATCTCCTCCTGTAATAACATTACAATCAAATGACCCAAAACGTATGGAAAATACCTCTCGTTCTGGATGCCTTGGTTTCTTGGGAAGATCGGGGTCATCCTCGGCATCATCTTCATGACCTCTCTTCTTTTTCTCCTCTGCTCGATGAGGAGATCTAGATCTCTCTCTAGTTCGATCATTATTTCTTCTTTCACTTCCCCGATCAACATACTTTGCTAGCTTTCCTCTTCGGATGAGTGTTTCAATCTCGTTCTGAAGAGCTATGCAATTTTTAGTCATATGGCCATGATCTTTGTGGAACTCGCAATATTTGTCCCTGTTCCTCGCATCAGGATCTGACCTCAGTTTCTTCGGCCACTTTACTTCCTCGCTATTCTTGATTTCTTTCGGACATGATTAATACCCATTTTCAAGGGAGTATAATTATCAAATTTCTTCAGGACTTCCCATGATGACTTATTATTTCTGGAATGCTTGTCGCCACCATTGCCCTTATGCTCTTTATTTTTAGACTTGTCGACGTCCACCTTGGTGTCTTTATCTATATTCTTCTTTGTAGCCATAGCTTCCTCGGCATTCATGATTTTGGCCGCTTTTTCCATCAACTCTGACATAGTTTTAGGTGGATCTTTCGCCAAGGTGTAATACAACTTATTAGGCAACAACCCACTCATCAAGGCGGTGATTGTTGTCTTCTCCTCGTAATCTATAACTTCCATCTTCTCGTTATTGAAACGAGTTATGTAATCTCTAGTACTCTCACCAGATTTTTGTCTAACACTTAGCAAGTGTGCTACTCGTTTTCTAGCTTTGCTCCAAAACAGAAATTGCCGATGAACAACTCGGCCAACTGAAAGAAAGTTGAAATCTTATCTCGAGGAAGATTCTTGTACCATATCTGGGCAGCTCCAGTAAGAGTTCCTGAGAACGCTCTGCATCTCATCTCGTCGGGGAAAACATAGATATCGGCGGCAGCTTGATATTGCTCTATATGAAGAACATGATCTGTCTTTCCATCATATTTAGGGGTCACTACTGGTGCTTTAAACTTTGACGGTGTAGGAAAATTCACAATGGCCTGGACAAAAGGTGTCCCTTGAACAAAAGTTCGTTGTAGGGGATTCTTCGCCCTAGCCATTTCTCCCAATCTATCCTCCAATCGCTGAAGGGACCCTTTCCACGCTTCATTTCCTTCCTCGGGCCTATTAGTTCGAGCAATAGATCGTTCTGAAGTAGCCTCTTGAGATCTATCTTGACGAGCAACTGGTCGTGATTGTGCTGATCCTTCTCTTAGATCTGATGGTTGTCGAAAACTCCTCGACATGGTCTTAGGTAGACTCCTATTCCTCCTAGGGCCTAATCGACTGAAAGGAGACACCCTACTCAATCTTTCTAAGGCACTGGGTCTTTCTGGAGAGAGAGTGATACGTTGATCAGTATCTGTAACCCTTATTGACGAAGTTCACCCAGGTTGATAAGAGAAATCATCAGACTCCTCATTACGATATGACTCAGTACGTCTGGATCGTGAAGAAAGTAAATAAGTTTGCCTCTGACCACTTCGCTGTCCTGAACGTGCAGGTGCACCGCCATGAAGGGTTTGTATGAGTTGCTTCATTGTGTCTTGCATGGCGGTTTATCCTTGAGCCAGATTCGTTATAATCCTGGCCAGATCTGGAGGTGCAGATGGATTTGGAGGATTTCCAGCATTTCCAACGTTTCGATTGCTAGATTCTGGATTATCCGCCATTGATGATGAATGATTTTTGGTGAAAAACGATAATAACAATCGATTCCCACAGACGGAGCCAATCTGTTGATGTAAAAAACTAGATTACTCTAATTATTTAATCACAGATAAATAAATAAGGCAAAAGATTTTAAAGTGGTTCAGCCTTATATGAATGGCCTACATCCACTGTTCTGTTATTGCTGAGTGTTTGAGAATTCTCGATTACAAGTGCTATCAAGAAATTCCCCTCCCTTTGAATGAGGGTGATACAAGGTATTTATAGCCCTTAGGCTGTTCATGAAAGGGTGTTACATTAAATGATATACATATAAAAGGGTAATTCATTTAATGTTCTTCAAACGTGCGCATCAAGATGATAAGCATTCAATGAATAGTTGAACTGTTGATTATCTGGCAATTAATGCTGTGGTCGAGGTGCAGCTCGAACCGCCTTAGTTGCTCGTCGTCCAAAAGCTCCTCGGAGCATTAGAGTTCCTCGGAAGATAAGAGTTCCTCGGAGGGTTACTGTTCCTCGGAGTATACTTGTTGCTCGGAGTGAGTATGTTGGTCGGGGAAACAATCTTCCTCGTTGCTATTGTGCCACGTAGATTGACACGTGTCTTCTTATTATTCGTCCACATCAGCATACTAATTTTGGTGTCAACAATGATATTATTAATTTAGAATGGATATTAAGGAACAATGTAACATAGAGATTTCGTTTCAAAAGTATTGTAAATTATTTTCATAATGTTTTTAAACATCTCTTCAATGTTATTTTTAGGGTAAGATGGCAAAAAAATCCCTTAAAATATATCGTAATTAACATTAAGGATGCGCATTTTTTTAGACTTTTTAAAAAGTCTACCCGTATTACAAATATTAATGTAGATATAGTTATATTTATTAATGATGATACAATTACACTTAAATGTATATAAAGTTATAATAATCTATATTATATCTCTAATACGATAGTATGAAAGGTATTAATAGAAATTAATGTCAATTAAAACTCAGTTCATCTATGTAATTCAATAAAACGGAAGAGACCCATTTCTAAACTATCCACGTGAGTTACCTCATTTTATGCAAAATGAGGTTTCATCTTGCTCTCCTAGACCTTTCTTATTCTTCACTTCCGTTTCTCTCTCTTTCCGCCTTTCTCTCACACAAGTACCGCTAACTTGCTACAGTATCACCCATCGACGCAATCCACAATCCAATGTTGTGCAACCCAAATCGGCATTACTTCTCTCAGCACATTGACAGAAAGTTGGTGAAATTGGATTACGGGTAGTGACTCACCATCTTTCAACTATCTATTTGATTTGGAATTCTTGGGTATGTGTAGCAACTAACAGTGAGATCGTAATAATTTAATGTAAAGTCTCTTTGCTATTTTTCAGGTATTTACGATCTTTTCACCTCATAATTATATTTACTTTACTAACTTACATCCCTCACTAAATCAATCATTCAACTTTGCCATGGTTATATAGGTGTCTTTTGTTTGGAGGATGAATTGAAATTGAAAGCATCTCTTAGCCTTTTTAATTTTATTTTTAGTAGCTTCCTAAAATTTACTTCAGTAGTCTAACATATTGTAATATTTAGTTTATGAGTTGATGGCTGGAGTTCAATTTTGCTACAACAGCATAATACACAAGGTGGCATTGACTTCTGATACAAATTTCTCACAGAACAAGATCAATGTATATATTTGATGAAGCATAATTGCATTAGAAAATAGGAATATAAAAAACTAGGGGTGTTGGCGGTACGTTTTGGTCGGTAAATAGTAGATACCAATACCAAAACTAAACTCTGGATGGTAAAATCAAACCGTACCAGTTTACCACCCGGTACACCAAAATAAATACAAAAATCAAACCGGTCAGTATTTCGATTTTTTCGGTAATTTCGATTTTTTTCTAGTTTCGATAAATTTTGTTTTTTTATGGTTTTTTCTGGTTTCGGTAAATTCTGATTTTTTCTGGTTTCGATTTTTTCTTGTTTCGGTAAACAGCACTAAAAGCCCCAAAAAACCAAAAACAAAACCAACCAACTTTTTTCTGGTTTCGGTAAATTCGGTACTATAATTTTGGTAAATTCGGTACGTTACGGTAATTTCGATACGATTTTTTCTGGTTTCAGTAAATTCGGTACGGTACTGTAATTTTGGTACGGTTGTTTCTGGTTTCGATACGGTAATTTCGGTAAATCAGTTTTTTAAATATTAAAACCAAAACCAACCCACTTTTTTGCGGTAATTTCGGTTTCGGTAAGACCGGTTTCTGGTATTTTAATATATGAAACCAAAACCATTATTTTTCGGACCAAAACGGTACGGTACGGTACGGTACGGTAAAAACCTGTACCGCTTCCACCCCTATAAAAAACAGATGGATCCAAAAACATGAATATGAAAACATTCAGGATCGTTCCGAAGATTGAGAGTGTGCTGTGCGAAAATCAATTTACGGCCTTTTAAAAAAATATTGTACAAAGATATTAAATACCTAAATGGGCTCTTAAAAAATTAAACTTATTTTTTAGGGGTCCATTTTAGTTGGCTGAGATTTTGGGTAGTTGAATCATTCTTTGTACATATTATTTTTGGATAGTTAAAAAAATGGGCCCCTAAAAGATTAAATTAATTTTAAAATTTGATATTTTTAATATACATAAAATATTTATGGATCCCTAAAATATACATATATAGGTGCATACTCTAAAATGACCCATATATTATTGTCCATTTGATACATGGTCAGGAAACATTTCTCTCTTCTTTGTTCATATTATTTCATTTTAAGTCTCGACTTTTTTGTAGGCTCAATATATATAAATATTGGGAGTACGCGTCTCTTTTGTGAGCATTGTGAAGATGAATTTGTATGACATTCAATCGTCACATGAGAACAAAGGTAATTGTTAATGATTATGATTTAATTTTAAGGAAAGTGTCATGTTAATGACTGATATTTAAAAAGAAAAGTTTGGTGGTTGTACGGCAAAGCTTGCTACCCTTACTACATTCACATATGATATCATTTTTTAGCATGTTATAGGTCTTCTTAATGTTTTCTGTTTTTGTCTCAAGTTTGCAGTAAGGTGGTATGTCTCCCTCCATTATTGTAAGGTGTTAAGTTCTATAAAACCTCCATCTAAAATGTAGCAGTGTCATTTCAAAAAAAAAAAATGGCTTTTCGATAATTTTCCTTTTTTAAAAGTTGGTGGGATGGCTATGTAATAAATTTTATTTACATAGTGATACGAATTAGCATTTATTTTATACATATAAAACGGACTCCTGAATTTATTAAGCATACCATGTGTCTAAATAATAGAAAATGAGTATTTATATTTACAAAACTCATTAGCACTGTGTGTCGACATGATATAAAAGGGAGCATTCATACTGAAAAATTCATTATCAAATAAACTCTTCATCTTTTCTCTACTCGGCTCCTATAGCATTTCTTTAACTCTTTTGAATATTTTTTTTTGCTTTCCATCTTCTCCATACTCAACCTGGTATGACGTTTCTTTTTCTTAAATGAGGAGCTCTCTCTCTAATTATGCCCATTACTTTTCTTTCAATATTTTCTTCCGTATTGCTTTCCATTAATTAGTGTTTATGAATTATACTGAGTTCTGCAGGTTTGGATACAAGAATTTATATTCATTCCCACATGTTGCTCAAGGATGGACGGTTTCACAAAGTGCTGAAGAAAAAATATGTTGATTTGTTCAAATGGTATAAAGTATGTTAGGTGGAATAAGTATTCTCTTAAAATGCTAAACAAGCATTTATGATTCCTCAACAAATAGGCTATCCACGTATGAAATCTCTATTTCTACAGTATCCATGTAAGCAAAGTGAGCTGCGTAATATGTTTATACATCCTCGTCAGGTGTCGACCATTCATCTTCATATAAGCAACCATTCATCTTTATATTCTAAGCCTTAATTCAACATCCATAATCGTCTAGCCCATACCCCTACTAAACTAATCCTTTCACTTCCACTCTCTACTTCCTTTCCCATCTTTATTTTCTCTCTCCATAAATCAGTCCATCTGTCTTTTCTTCACAAAATACATCCAAGCCACCATAAACGTTTGCTAAGGCTACTATCGCGTAATATTCCCTTCTGGAGCATATCTAACGGCCACCATTTTTCGAAAATCCGTCATGGTGTTGAAAATTCGTTACTTGGAGGAATGAGGTTGAAGGAATCCGGTGGACACCGATCGGTGGTATGTGGTGGTGGCGGAGGATGCGAGGGCGTGGGGATCACTGGTGTAGGAGAGATCAACGGGCATGGGTTGAAGTTCGTGGAGAGGTTTAATTAGAGGAAGAATGTGATGCTGAGTAGGAACAACATGGGCGCGTGTTGGGGAGACGACAGTCGTCCTAGGCTCATGGGGTTTCTTCACTATAGTATGTACTAACGTTAGGGCATGGGACAACCTACTGGTGGTGCGTTCTCTCTCTTTCCAAACTTTCCGTAGACATCCACTTTTTGTTATAACCCTTTTTCAACAAATAATTATTAATTAGTTTCTCTGTTTCTGACTCTGTAACTCTGTTTCTGATTCTGTTTCTGATTCTGTATTTTCATCTTGCACTTGGTGTAATGTGAGTGTAAGAGGGTAGTTTAGATAAGATGGAGGCGTAACCCCTTTTAAGTATGGTGATGACAAGGTTAGTTAGAAAAGCACTAGTGATTTAACCACAAGACACAAAGAGCAGTTTGGAATGTATGGAACCCATCTTATACTCACAAATCTCTCGTGTATAACTCACAATATAATAAAGAACTTCAGAAATAACTTAGCTAGAGGGAGAGAGAAGTAAGCACCCTAGATACACCTTGGTAGGCAGGCAAAACATACTAAAACTCTCAAGGATCTCTGTTATGTATTAAAAGCTTCGTAATAAATGACAAAATGGTGGGTGGCAGAACTCTCTGGTTCTTTAATAAATCTCTCTAGTAAATAAATTTCTCTAGTAATAACTTTTGAACTCTCAAAAGATCATGCTTTCCTCAGAGGTGGTTGGGGTCCTTAAATAGCCCCCCACACCACCCCCGAGGCAACTCAGTCATTAAAGACTATGAAAGACATCCCTCATACTTTATGTCACAACATTAAATGCCTGATGCACTAGTTGTCTCCTACGTCATAAACATTAAATGCCAAGACATGCATTTTGCCTAACCACTGTGTGTCAGGGGGTTGTAGTCGCAGAGGTGGCTCACCAACTATCTGACAGCCCCAAATACCACGGTGGTTTACTCAAGTGCATGTCTGACATTATTTAGAAGGCTAGTGACATCACCCACAGTAGATGTGACATTTAAGTAGAGGGTTGTTTGGTCCATAACTCAATGCCCGATGGAACTCCAAGCTGCTCCGCTTGAGGTTCCACGGTCAGGGTCCTTCGGTGTTTTACCAGGTGTATCTAAGATGGTCAGGACAAGCCCCAACGGTGCCCCACTTCTCAATCCTCCAAACCAAGTCCCTCTAAAGTTCCCACGGTGAGGTTGTTCGATAGAGCATGAAAGCTCTCCCAGGCCCTGCCAAGCCTGGTCTCTCGCGAGTACCGTTCGACCTCACACCCATTCATTATTCTCGTTACAACATTACAGTCATTACAACTCGTAGTCAATATAAACAAAGCTATAATATGGCAAAGTAACAATAAGCTAAAGTACGAGTTGCCACGCCAAGCTGCCACGCTTGAGTTGCCTCACTAAGATGCCACGCTTGAGTTGCCACGCTGATCTTATCCTCAGAACACTGTTGCTAATTGGTGGATTATCCCTAATCCCAGGATTACCTTCAGGCCCCCTCTACATTTGCCCCTTCGTGGAGGGATTTGTTGTGGGAACAAGAAGTGCTTCCACGAAAAATTCTTAATCCGATGAGCCTTCTCTGTCTGGCCTGCTGCTTTTTCCTAATGCTGAGTCTCAACCGTTTCAGCTTGAATATCTGAAATTCTCCCGAAGGACCTGCTAATATTCTCGCAGTAATGTTCGAAAAAGCGAAAAATTCTCCCCGATGTAACTGAGTCATAACTAAACAACGTTTGAGCTTCTGTCGAGGGGACATTGTGGCTTTTTTGAACCGTTGGGACACCTTCCTTGTTGGAGGGTTTATTGGATATGTCAGAGAAAATCTTGGCGCCCAAAACTCAATCTTGCTTAGGAAGGTAACGGTGGTTGTTCCCTAGGTGTCATTTCATTAATTGATGGCAGTTCCCCAGGTGTCACTTCATTAAATGACGTAGCGTTGTCTTTTCCATGTCAGAACACTTCCCGAAGTGCCACGTGTACATTTGAAATGATTGCAGGCGGCCACACACGTGCAATGGTGGGAAACTTAAACGACGAACTTTAAAAATTAAACGGCCAAATCACTTAAAACCTTTCTTTTTCTTACTTTGCCACTACCTGCTTCAAATTTCCTTCGTTTTTTAGAGAGAGAGAGAGAAAGAGCTTCCATTGTTGATCGTCTGAAACCTCTATTGCTGTTCGAGCTTGTGCCGTCCTGTTCTTGCTCTCATCTTCTACGCCACCTCCTGTGGTTGCTCTTTCGCCATTGTCGTGCTCAGGCTCCTCTGACTCAAGGTTGTTCTTTGTTTGCTCTAACACTCTGTCATGGCATCTCAAAGTTACCCCACCATCTCTTCAACCAGTGCGCCGCCTGCTACTGCTGTTGCCACCACTACTGGTGCTTCTGCTTTGGACGCTGTCCGTCGTGAACAGTTAAGGTTTTATCGTCGCTCTCCCATTTTTGGCGAAGATGATAGCTTTGCTGCTGCTTGCAAAACTGTCAACTTTGAATGCAAGTTTGAGACCTTAGTGCTGGGTGATGAGGACGAAGAACCCTCGAAGTGGGGCTTTCTTCCTCCAGAGGGGACTCTTCGGTTTCGTCTGGAGCGAGGGGACTTCCAATGGTCCCAAATTGACTTCGAAGCACCAGGTGGTTCTCCTGCCCATTTTGCTGCTTGGAACTCTCACATGGTGAGTTCCCATGGTGATATTTTGAGTAAAATTGGCCTTCAACGGGCCAAATGGTTTGGTGAGTTTACTCTCTCCAAAAATAATGCTGCTCTCCCCATTCTTGTTTCTCGTTGGAATGTGACGACTCACACATTCATTGCTGCGTGGGGCGAGTTCACGATAACCCTAGAAGATGTCTGCGAGCTTCTGGGGCTCGAAGCAACAGGTCATGAGCCTTATACCGATGAGCCTCTCGACGCCCAAGAGACTGCTGACCGTTTGGCGTTGGACCGAATATACCGAAGTTGCATCGGTTCTTGAAACAAAGCTACCTTCACTCCGCTGATTAACTATTTCTTTAAGGGTTCTAGTGAAGGTAGTTCTTTAACTTCAACGGATGCCCCTGGCCAAGGTACTTCGTTAGAGCTCCCCGCTTACATCCTTGTGATTCTTTCCCGTTTTCTTTTGACGGGAAAACCAAACGATCAGCCCCGAAGGGACCTTATCAACATATCCCTTCGTTTGGCCCGGGGCATCAAACTTCTTTTGGCTGCAATTGCCCTAGGGTCCCTCTACACCTGGCTTGACAGAACGTTGTTCGACATGGAACGATCACTTGGCCGTTATAACCTGGCCAATTTTGCTAACAGCGTCCTTCTAACCAGCTTTCTTTACGTGCGCTTTCCTGTTGTAGCGGCCAAGGCCAACCGTCCTCCTTCTGGGGAAACCATTCTGCCCCCACGCTCTTATATTTATCACAAGAGGCAGAGCCGAAAAGAGCTGATCGCCTTAATTGATCGTTTTGAGGACTTTGTTATGAGGCCTTACGGAGAGGACGCCTTTGTTCATACTTGTGATTTCTTTCAGCACGAATCCAGGGTGGTTCAGGTGGGGGTAGACGTTGAAGATCCTCAGTTAGCCGTGGTGCTTCTCCTTTCTCCGGGGTATCTGCCTTCCTACACCGAGTGGGGATATTCCAGCGAACATTATAACCCCAATCGGTGTAGTCGTCAATTTGGGTTTGATCAGGGGGCTCCTCGCTCAGTTTTCCAATCCTCAAACCCAAAGGTTAGCTTTAGCGAGGCATGTTCCTTATTTTCCTCCACTGCTGCGTGGGGGATAAGTGAATCAATGGCTGGGCGAGTCACCATTCCCTCCAACAAGAGGCAAGGGAATGTGACCAGTCTATTTGCCACGAAGTTCTGGCCGAAATAACTGGCTAACATTGCTGAATTCATAGATGGCGAGCCTGTGTACCCTCCAGTTCTTTCATTTTCTGCGTTGGAGCTGGGACTCAAAGGCAACTCTGTTCTGGGGATTGAGTTCCCTCTAAGCAAAACCCCTAAGAGGCCTTCCGAAGAGCTTACTCCGTTATGCCCCATGACTCCTACTGTCATACCCAAAGCGAAAAGTGCTGGGGTATCCAGGAAGACTGCTCCTTCGACTGGAGCTACTGCTGATGAAGGGTCTTCGCAGCCATCGACCAAGAAGGCCAAGAGTGGGGTGGCCTCCATGAAAAAAATAAAGTCCAAATCCCAGACTCCTGTGGCATCCCTTCCCATAGCCTCCGTTCCTCCTCCCATGTCTCCTGAAAGGGCCGAGAGGTTAAGGAGGGAGGCGCAGGCTGAGGTAGATCGGGTGAATGCATAGTTTCAACGGCGCGCTGTCGTCGTTCCTCCCTCGGTTGCCTTCCCCACGATCGTTGTCGATCCCACTGAGCCAGCTGCAAGGAGGAGGAAAAGTTCGAAGGTTCATCAAGCCACTAGCAGTGACGTGACAAGGCTAAAGAGGAAGACTTTAGGCACCAAGTCCCAGCGGAAGCAAGCTCCCACGGTGCAAGCTTCTCATTCTTCTTCCCAATCTGAGGTATGTACACTTATCTTGTTCTCTTTTCCTCTTTGATTAGAGCAAGCCGGATTTGCTTATATATATTGTTCTTAACTACTTTGGTGCAGGGACTTAAAGAAACGGGGCCTCGTTCTCCTAGCCCTCCAAGTCCCCCCATTAGCCGTTTCTTGGGCGGTCGCTGTGGGTCCATCTCATCCGATACGACCCCTCCCCGTTCGCCAATGACCGGGCTTACTTACGCCCGTCGTTCAATCTCACGACGGACGAGGGAGGCAGTTGTGGAGGGTGAGGTTATAGAGCCCATGGATGTCTCTTCGCCACCAGAGACAACACAATCTGAGATGCCTACTCCAGTCCCCTCTTGCTCACTGGCTTCCTCTGAGGCTGTTCTCCCCATTGTTCTGGTTGCTGCAGGTGATCCTGAGGTAATTATTTCATATTTAAATTTGTCTGATCTGGCATTCCTTCTCTTTCACCCCGTTCTGTGTGCTGAATTTAGGATGTTGGTTGCCCTAGGTCGAAGTATCCTCGTTGCTAGCAAACATTCTTCGTCCAACGGTGCTGGCGAGACCTCTGACCACAGTGCCCCTTTTCAACGTTCTGACTGAGGTAAGTTATTCTTGGATACATTTCGCCCTTTTTTCTGTATTTGTTCCTCTTTACTAACATTGGCTTTTATATTGCAGCTTTCTCCTGATCTTTCACCACCCTCATTTATTCCCGATGAACCCCTTGCTCTTGCTTTGGTACCTTATGTGGGCGAGGGAACTATGCCGATGGTTGAGGTTTCTGGGGCCAGAGACCCCGTTGAGGCTGATGAGGTAACAAGTCCCCTCCCAACGGTTCCTGCCACTTTAACCTCCGTGATGACTCCCACTCCTGCCCCTGTTGTGATTCAGGTACTTTCTTAATTCTCTGCATAAACTCCTTCTTATAATAGTGACTTAACAACGAAAACGTTTGTTAAGATTTTTTTATATAATCTCCACCTTATAACGGTGACTTAACAATGAAAACACTTGTTAAGATTTTTATATAATCTCTACCTTATAACGGTGACTTAACAATGAAAACACTTGTTAAGATTTTTATATAATCTCCACCTTATAACGGTGACTTAACAATGAAAACACTTGTTAAGATTTTTTTATATAATCTCCACCTTATAACGGTGACTTAACAACGAAAACACTTGTTAAGATTTTTATATAATCTCCACCTTATAATGGTGACTTAACAACGAAAACGCTTGTTAAGATTTTTATATAATCTCCACCTTATAACGGTGACTTAACAACGAAAACGTTTGTTGAGATTTTTATATAATCTCCACCTTATAACGGTGACTAAATCAATGAAAACACTTGTTAAGATTTTTATATAATCTCCACCTTATAACGGTGACTTAACAATGAAAACACTTGTTAAGATTTTTTTTTATATAATCTCCACCTTATAACGGTGACTTAATCAATGAAAACACTTGTTAAGATTTTTTATATAATCTCCACCTTATAATGGTGACTTAACAACGAAAACACTTGTTAAGATTTTTGTATAATCTCCACCTTATAACGGTGATTTAACAATGAAAACACTATAATCTCACTGTTTCTTATATCTCTTCTCAGGTTGCTCAGGAGGATTCCTCACCAGCTCTTTCACTTATGGGCACACCACGTCAGGAACCTGCTGTTTCGGAAGAATCTGACCATGCTGACCAAGGTTCCACGACTGGTGTTGAGGCAGAAAGTGAATCTGGGTGCGAATTGCCTCTCCCTGACTTAACTCCTCCTGCCTTTCGCCTAATGGTGCTTCACAATTCTCCCCAAATGCCTGTGAGCCATCGCTTGGTGATTGAGCAGTTGGTGAACCATCACCCCGAGACCTTCACCGTGGACTACCTACGATCCAATATTCCCGTGATGAGTCATCGACTGCAAGGCATGGCGATCGTTGTTGCTGAGATTGCCAATACTACCACTTCCAGTGTTACCCGATCCCTCATTAATCAGTTTCTGGCTTTTCTGAAGGAATTGGGTCGTGACGGTTTCCGTTTCGACTGGCTTATAGCGTATTTGAAAACTTTGAAGAGTCAGCAGCTGATCGGCCAGAGGGAACTGTTGAGGAAGCACCAGGAGGACCAACGGGCTGAGGAAGTTAAGTTAGCTGAGCTGGCACCTCTTTTGGAATCAGCGGATGAAGAAATAAAGAATGCCGAAGAGGCTTTGCGTTTGGCCAAGGTGAAACGGGAGAGACTTCTTATTGAACGCGCACAGGTGCAAATCAGGCTAGAGGTTGCTGTCAACGCTCAAAGCTCCTTTGCGTCAGCTTCTTCGGGCCTTCCTTGGGATTTTTTCTCTTCCCCGGACCTATGTTTCCTCTTAGGGTAGCAAACTCTTGTATATATTTTCCTTCTTCATCCATTTATGTAATTCTTGGGCAATAGTTCCCAATTTTTTGTAATGCTCTCTTGTTTATTGAATGAAAGAATGTATATTTTCCCGTTTTATCTTTGAGTTATGACTGCTTTCATATCGGTGTCTATACTTCACGTCATCAATAAAACTTGTATATTCATAATCAAAGACTAGATACATCGATGGTACAAACTTAATTGTTTACACATGATAGACTTTCAACCATTTATTATTAATTTTGAATGGCTTGTCTTCCTCCAACTTAGAAATTAAGCAATAACCTGAATCATGAGCTTCCTTCACGACGAAAGGTCCCTCCCAATTGGCTGCGAATTTTGGCAGAGGAAGTCCCCTAATGTGTTTCACCGCTGCTTTCAAAACGAGATCTCCCTCTACGAACCTCCTTGGTCTTACCAGGTTATCATATGCCCTAGAGAGCTGCCTTGTATACATTTAAAAATGTTGCATTGCGTTGTCTCTGTGTTCATCCAATGCCTCCAGCTGCACATGCCTGTTCTGAGGGAGCATGCTACTTCGCAAGGCGTATCGAGCAGAGGGAACCTCCAACTCCACTGGAAGGATTGCCTCAGCCTCGTAGACAAGGGAGAACGGAGTGTACCCTGTGGGCTTCCTCTTCGTCGTTCGATAGGCCCACAACGCTGCTGGTATCTTGTCATCCCACGATCCTGGAAAGTCCTCCATTGTTTTAGCCAGGATATTAACCAGAGTTTTGTTAGTTGCCTTAGCCTAACCGTTCCCCTTCGGGTATGCCACCGTTGAAGTGTGATGAACGATGGAATACTTGTCTGTAAGCATCGTTACTTCTGAGTTGACAAAGGGAGTCCCATTATCTGAGAGAATAACCTTTGGGATCCCAAAACAACAAATGATATACTCTCTGATGAAGTTACTCACTACCCCAGCCGTTGCCCTTCTGAGTGGTATTGCTTCAGCCCATTTTGTAAAGCACTCCGTTACTACCAGTATCCATATTTTGCCCCTCGACGAAGGGTGTATCGCCCCCACGAGGTCGAACGCCCAAGTGTGGAAAGGATAAGGCGTTGCCAGAGAATGTAAGTCCACCGATGGGGCATGGATCATATTTCCATGAAGTTGGCAAGCTTTGCATTTTCGAACAAATTCGGCAGAGTCTTTCTCCATCGTTGGCCAATAATATCCCAACGTCATCAGTTGATCATATAACTTGGCCCCTCCTATGTGAGCTGGGTCATGGGCTTGTTTGAGGACCTCAGTTGCCTCTTCTTTCGTGATGCAACGCAATGGCTTGTTGAAATACCCCCTTCGATAAAGCTGCCCCTCTTGGATATAGAACCTTGGGGCCCTTCGCTTCAGTCCCATCGCATCCACTTTCTCCGTTGGGATAGTTCCATCTTGAATAAAGTCGATATAGGGCTGCCTCCAGTCTATTTGGGCTTCTATGAAATGGCACTCAGCTGCTTCGAAAAATAGCTGACACTTATCACAATTCCGTTGTAGTTCTGCCGCATCCTGTTTCATTCTAGGCCAAAAATATCCCCCTCTTTGAATTCTTCTATAGAAAGGTATCTCAGTTGTTTCGCAATGCTCCTCATGTGTTCTCTTCAACCTCCGCTCTGCTTCCTCTGGCCCAATGCATCTTGATAACCATCCCCCTGCATTTCTGTAGTAAAAATTTCCCTGGTTTGTAAAGTATTGGGCTAACTCTCTTAGTCCCATAACTCCTTCCCCGGATTCCATTTGCTTCCTGATCTCTCCTCTCCAATCCGCGTCTCCCTCCATCGGTAGTATTGACTGTACCACCGAAGGAGCTGTCCTTCGTTGGATCGTAACGATAGTCGTATCGCTCCTCATGACCATCTTTTGAGCAATAGTGGCATAAGCGTCTGGATGACGGTTCATCGTTCTGGGATGTCTTCTGATTTTGGTCCGGTGGAACTGGCTGAGGAGCCTTTGAATGATCGTTCTGTACGGTGCCAAACTCATGTGCTTCAACGCATATTCTCCGTTAACTTGCTGAATTACTAAGTTCGAGTCACCCTTGATGCAGAGAGAACGAATTCCCCTTCGAAGAGCCTCCAGCAACCCTAGCACCAATGCTTCGTATTCTGCTTCGTTATTGGAGCAAGGGAAATCTAGTTTGTAGGAAAGTCAAATCTCCTCCGTTCCTTTTGAAAGGATGACCCCTGCCCCTCCTTTTTTCTCTGCCGAAGACCCATCAAACTGCATCGTCCATTCCTCATCGGTTGCATCCAGATAGTTGGCTTGCAAGTCGTCTCCCGGAATGTCTTCTTTAGGTGGTTCAAACGTTCCTGATGGAAAGATTGCCAACAGATCGGCATACGCCTGGCTCTTGATGGCATGAGGAATCACACACTTTAAATCATATTCGGAGAGAATAAGGAACCACCTAGCTGCCCTGCCAATCAAGATAGTTCTAGCCAACAAATACTTAATAGGATCACATCTAGTTACAATATGAATTGTAAAAGACAGCATATAGTGTCTAAGTTTTTGTGCTACAAAGACTAAGGCCAAACAATGCCTTTCTAGGCTGCTATATCTAATCTCTGGCCCATGTATGATCCTGCTGAGGTAATACACCGGCCGTTCTTGCCCGTCAATCTCTTGTGCCAGTAAAGCTCCAACGGACCTTGTAGTTGAGGTGAGGTACAGCTGCAACGGTACTCCTGCCCGCGGAGGAACCATGATTTGTGGTGAAACGAGCAGCTTCTTCAACTCATCGAGAGACTCCTGGTGGTCCTTTTCCCATCTGAACTTTGTGTTTTTTCACAGCAGCTTCATCAACGGGTGTGTTACCTCGGGCAATCTTGGTAAAAATCTTCTGAGGTAGGAGACTTTTCCGAGGAAGCTTTTTAGCTCCTTCGCCGTTCTTGGGCACGGCATTTCTAAGATCGCGCGTTGTTTATCCTGGTCCATCTGCACCCCTTGTCGATCAACCACAAAGCCTGGAAACTTCCCGCATGTTACTCCAAAGACGCACTGCAATGGGTTCATCCTTAATTTATACCTCCTACATCGAGTAAACACCTTCTTTAAGTCGTTTAGGTGGGACTCCTCCTTCTTCGATTTGATGACCAAATCATCCACATAGAATTCTACAAATTTGTGGAAGAAATCGTGAAAAATGGCCATCATTGTTCTTTGATAAGTAGCTCCCGCGTTCTTAAGTCCAAACGGCATTACTTTGTACATGAAATTGCCCAACGGGGTTCTGAATGTCGTTTTCTCTGCGTCCGCGGGGTCCATCTTGATTTGGTTGTACCCTACGTACCCATCCATGAAGCTATACATCTCATGCCCAGCCGTGGCATCTATCAGGCTATCAATGGAGGGTAGAGGGAACTCATCTTTGGGGCAAGCCCTATTCAGATCTCTAAAATCCACACAGATCCTTATTTGGCTCTTGTCCTTCTTCCCTACTGGCACAATGCTAGATAGCCACAGGGGATGCTGTATTGGTTTGATGAATCCTGCTGCCAACAAACGCTGAACCTCTTCCTTAATCTTCAAGTCCAACCCAGGTTTATAAGTCCTTGTTACCTGTTTTACCGGGATGGCTGAAGGTATCACGTTCAGCTTGTGGCAGCTCACTTCCTCATCCAGCCCTTCCATTTCGGTATACTTCCATGCAAAGACATCTATGAACTCCCGGATTAGCCCAACCAGGGCTTCTCGCTTCTCCTTAGCGAGATCCTTCGCGATGAAGATGGGCCTGGGGTCTTCCCCTTCTCCTGCTAAGTTCAACTGCTCCAACTCTTGTGCCTGGGACCTTGGTTGATTTGCCATGTAGTCTGGTTCTTCGGCGACCTCCTCCACGAACTCCTGTATGTTGGAGTTGTCTATCACCATACACTGTCCCTGCTGATCCACCAAGAAACACTCATATAACGGGTCAGCCCCATCCTCGGTCTCTTCGGCCGCCCGCTCACATCGTTATAAACGGTATACCACCTTCCCCTCCTCAGTGACCACCTTCTTGCATTGCCTGTTGGTAGCTGTTGCCACGGCCTTCCTCTTCCTTTCTCTCGAAGCCTCAGCGATCCTTCCCCCTGAAAAGCGACTCAGCACGCTTTGCCGCTGGGCCTCATGCTCCATAGGATCCACTCCAAGCCTTACTTTGTTTTTGAGCTGCCTTGTGGTACTTTGAGGTCGAGGGATCACCTGATGGGTTTCTTCGGTTCTTACCCCTTCGTTACTCGTGGCTTCTTTACTTTGCTCGTTCAGAGGCCCCATTCTATCTTTGATCGAGGGAACCCATGCCCCCTCCATTCTTCTCGTTAGGACTCAAGCATCCTCTTCCAACTCCGTATAAAAGGCCGCATCTACAAAGTGAGCTTCCTCGATAGCAAAAGGCCTTTTTGTAGCCCTCATGGTCACTTTTGTTCCTTTGACATTCGTCTTGGCGCATTGATGATATGTTGAAGGAACTAAACCTTGATTGTGCATCCACACTCTTCCTATTAGTAAATGATAGGAAGTTGCACTTTATATTACATGGAACTTGATGTGGGAACTCATATTTCCCATTACAATTCCCACATTCACATACCCAAGGGATTTGGAAGATTGGTTGTCATACCCTGAAATTACCAGAGGCATGGGGACCAACCTTTCTTCTGGGATATCAGTTGCGTGGAAGGAGTTGATTGGCATAATGTTGATGGAAGCGCCCCCATCCATAAGCGTTCTTGCAAAACTAACCCGATTGATACTAGCCGTCACATAGAAGGGCCTGTTATGAGGGAACCTTACAGCTCTATCTGCATCGCTGAAGGTCACCTCTGATAGGATCTTTTTCTCCAGCCTCGCCATGGGTCCCCTCCATTTCAACGAGGGAATCGCGTCCTTCCTCGCGATGTCTAGGATCGCCTGAGTTATTTCCAGTCTGCTCTCCTTTGGTATCCCCACTTGATCGAAGAACCAAGCGAATTTTGGGGATTTTGAAACTGCGCTGTACTCAACTACTTCCTCTATTTCCTCGCCCTCAACGCTGTATACGTCTTCCATGTCTTTAGCGCTTGCTTCATCGTAGGCTAAAACTACGTTAGCCATTCCTGTGGTGCAACGTTCCAGAGTTTCTTCGAATTCCCTTTGCCTCATTGTTGACCTTCCTTCTCCTCTTTCCGCCTCATCATCGTAGGCCGTCACCAAGTTGGCCCCATGTGCTGGAAGCGGGTTGTTGTTAACGTTTTGTGGGGGGATCTGCAGTGTCCCTGCCTTCATGTACTTGTCAATGATTCTTCTTAGTGTGAAGCAGCTCTCTGTCGGGTGCTGGATCTTTCGATGACCCTGACAATACCTAGGATCCGCCTTTGTTGCGTCATCGGGTTCCTTCGAAGGAATACCTTTTGGCAGGTAGACCGTTCCACCTTGGACCATGGCGTTATAACAACTCACCGCCTCTTCTATCGTGCATGGTAACGGTGGTGGGTCTTCTCTATCCCTTCTGAACTTCCTTTTGTTGTCCTTCTTCGCCGCCCTACCCCCATCTGCTCCTTCGGTGTATCCCACCCGTGGGGGTTGAGGCCTTCCTCCCCCAGGTTCGGCTGTCTGAATATCATAGGCGCCGCCACCGGGTTTGGTCGTACGACCAATGAGATGTTCCTTGCAGATTTTAAGAACGCCGAAAAAGTTCCCTCACGCGTCTCATTGATAAGATGGCAGATGTAATCCGGCAGTAGTCCTTCGGCACAGATTTGCAATAGTTTGGATTCCTTGGCCTCCTCTCTCACGTCCAGAGACCTTTCCCTGAACCTCCGAACGTACGCCACCACGTCTTCTCCTGGTCGTTGCTTCTCTCTCCCTAGTTGGGTCAGAGTGAATTCATCCTCTGCTAGAAAGAACTTTTGGACAAACAGCACATGCATCTCTTCCCACGTGGAAACACTTTTAGGGGCCAAATGAGAATACCACGTGTATGCTTTATCGGTTAGGGATTTGGAAAACTCCCTCAACCTGAGTTTCTTGTTGTTGCAATGCGCCCCTAGGTGCTCAATAAAACGTTTAATGTGCTCTTTCGGATTCCCACCCTTCCCTGTGTATTTTTCAAAGATGGGGGGAATATAATCCCTCGGGTAAGGCTCATCGTTGTATTCCTGAGGATAAGGTGTCCTAAAGTCATCATAGACTGAAGCTACCTCGCCTATAGACTGTGAGGAAGCTTGCACAAACTTTAACATCTCCTTTTGCATTTCTCTCCTCATTTCCTCCATGGGCGATGGGGCAACAACCAATGGGGGTGTTGGCTGAATGACCGTAACAGTTGGAGCCATCGTTACGGCTGGCGCCGTTGATACTCCGGAGATTCCCATTGCCGGATTCATGACGGAGGGTATGCTTGCCGGGGCTGCTCCCATTGTACCTGCGCCCGGTGGAACCGTTGGAGCTGCCCCTGGTGTTACGAAGGAATTGGCCTCAAGTCCTCCCAGCACCGTTGAAGCTGCAGGAGTTTGCAAAAACTCATAGAACTTGCTCATGAGGAGGGTCATCTGGGCAGGTCCCAGCCCAGCGCTCGTGGAAGCCTGCGTCACTCCTTGAGCGCCCGTTGTTGTCTGAACTGGGGGCACTTCTATTCGAGGAGCTCCGCTCCTTAAAGCCTCCAGTTCTACCGCTGCTTGCTCTTCACTGTGTTAGGTATCATCAAAGTTGAGCCTTCGATTAACGTTATCTTGCGCCATACTCCTTCCTTAGAAGAATGCCTCCCCAACAGAGTTGCCAAATGTAAGAGGGTAGTTTAGATAAGATGGAGGCGTAACCCCTTTTAAGTATGGTGATGACAAGGTTAGTTAGAAAAGCACTAGTGATTTAGCCACAAGACACAAAGAGCAGTTTGGAATGTATGGAACCCATCTTATACTCACAAATCTCTTGTGTATAACTCACAATATAATAAAGAACTTCAGAAATAACTTAGCTAGAGGGAGAGAGAAGTAAGCACCCTAGATACACCTTGGTAGGCAGGCAAAACATACTAAAACTCTCAAGGATCTCTGTTATGTATTAAAAGCTTCGTAATAAATGACAAAATGGTGGGTGGCAGAACTCTCTGGTTCTTTAATAAATCTCTCTAATAAATAAATTTCTCTAGTAATAACTTTTGAACTCTCAAAAGATCATGTTTTCCTCAGAGGTGGTTGGGGTCCTTAAATAGCCCCCCACACCACCCCCGAGGCAACTCAGTCATTAAAGACTATGAAAGACATCCCTCATACTTTATGTCACAACATTAAATGCCTGATGCACTAGTTGTCTCCTACGTCATAAACATTAAATGCCAAGACATGCCTTTTGCCTAACCACTGTGTGTCAGGGGGTTGTAGTCGCAGAGGTGGCTCACCAACTATCTGACAGCCCCAAATACCACGGTGGTTTACTCAAGTGCATGTCTGACATTGTTTAGAAGGCTAGTGACATCACCCACAGTAGATGTGACATTTAAGTAGAGGGTTGTTTGGTCCATAACTCAATGCCCGATGGAACTCCAAGCTGCTCCGCTTGAGGTTCCACGGTCAGGGTCCTTCGGTGTTTTACCAGGTGTATCTAAGATGGTCAGGACAAGCCCCAACGGTGCCCCACTTCTCAATCCTCCAAACCAAGTCCCTCTAAAGTTCCCACGGTGAGGTTGTTCGATAGAGCATGAAAGCTCTCCCAGGCCCTGCCAAGCCTGGTCTCTCGCGAGTACCGTTCGACCTCACACCCATTCATTATTCTCGTTACAACATTACAGTCATTACAACTCGTAGTCAATATAAACAAAGCTATAATATGGCAAAGTAACAATAAGCTAAAGTACGAGTTGCCACGCCAAGCTGCCACGCTTGAGTTGCCTCACTAAGATGCCACGCTTGAGTTGCCACGCTGATCTTATCCTCAGAACACTGTTGCTAATTGGTGGATTATCCCTAATCCCAGGATTACCTTCAGGCCCCCTCTACATTTGCCCCTTCGTGGAGGGATTTGTTGTGGGAACAAGAAGTGCTTCCACGAAAAATTCTTAATCCGATGAGCCTTCTCTGTCTGGCCTGCTGCTTTTTCCTAATGCTGAGTCTCAACCGTTTCAGCTTGAATATCTGAAATTCTCCCGAAGGACCTGCTAATATTCTCGCAGTAATGTTCGAAAAAGCGAAAAATTCTCCCCGATGTAACCGAGTCATAACTAAACAACGTTTGAGCTTCTGTCGAGGGGACATTGTGGCTTTTTTGAACCGTTGGGACACCTTCCTTGTTGGGGGGTTTATTGGATATGTCAGAGAAAATCTTGGCGCCCAAAACTCAATGCCCGATGGAACACCTTCTCCTGGTCGTTGCTTCTCTCTCCCTAGTTGGGTCAGAGTGAATTCATCCTCTGCTAGAAAGAACTTTTGGACAAACAGCACATGCATCTCTTCCCACGTGGAAACACTTTTAGGGGCCAAATGAGAATACCACGTGTATGCTTTATCGGTTAGGGATTTGGAAAACTCCCTCAACCTGAGTTTCTTGTTGTTGCAATGCGCCCCTAGGTGCTCAATAAAACGTTTAATATGCTCTTTCGGATTCCCACCCTTCCCTGTGTATTTTTCAAAGATGGGGGGAATATAATCCCTCGGGTAAGGCTCATCGTTGTATTCCTGAGGATAAGGTGTCCTAAAGTCATCATAGACTGAAGCTACCTCGCCTATAGACTGTGAGGAATCTTGCACAAACTTTAACATCTCCTTTTGCATTTCTCTCCTCATTTCCTCCATGGGCGATGGGGCAACAACCAATGGGGGTGTTGGCTGAATGACCGTAACAGTTGGAGCCATCGTTACGGCTGGCGCCGTTGATACTCCGGAGATTCCCATTGCCGGATTCATGACGGAGGGTATGCTTGCCGGGGCTGCTCCCGTTGTACCTGCGCCCGGTGGAACCGTTGGAGCTGCCCATGGTGTTACGAAGGAATTGGCCTCAAGTCCTCCCAGCACCGTTGAAGCTGCAGGAGTTTGCAAAAACTCATAGAACTTGCTCATGAGGAGGGTCATCTGGGCAGGTCCCAGCCCAGCGCTCGTGGAAGCCTGCGTCACTCCTTGAGCGCCCGTTGTTGTCTGAACTGGGGGCAATTCTATTCGAGGAGCTCCGCTCCTTAAAGCCTCCAGTTCTACCGCTGCTTGCTCTTCACTGTGTTGGGTATCATCAAAGTTGAGCCTTCGATTAGCGTTATCTTGCGCCATACTCCTTCCTTAGAAGAATGCCTCCCCAACAGAGTTGCCAAATGTAAGAGGGTAGTTTAGATAAGATGGAGGCGTAACCCCTTTTAAGTATGGTGATGACAAGGTTAGTTAGAAAAGCACTAGTGATTTAGCCACAAGACACAAAGAGCAGTTTGGAATGTATGGAACCCATCTTATACTCACAAATCTCTCGTGTATAACTCACAATATAATAAAGAACTTCAGAAATAACTTAGCTAGAGGGAGAGAGAAGTAAGCACCCTAGATACACCTTGGTAGGCAGGCAAAACATACTAAAACTCTCAAGGATCTCTGTTATGTATTAAAAGCTTCGTAATAAATGACAAAATGGTGGGTGGCAGAACTCTCTGGTTCTTTAATAAATCTCTCTAGTAAATAAATTTCTCTAGTAATAACTTTTGAACTCTCAAAAGATCATGTTTTCCTCAGAGGTGGTTGGGGTCCTTAAATAGCCCCCCACACCACCCCCGAGGCAACTCAGTCATTAAAGACTATGAAAGACATCCCTCATACTTTATGTCACAACATTAAATGCCTGATGCACTAGTTGTCTCCTACGTCATAAACATTAAATGCCAAGACATGCCTTTTGCCTAACCACTGTGTGTCAGGGGGTTGTAGTCGCAGAGGTGGCTCACCAACTATCTGATAGCCCCAAATACCACGGTGGTTTACTCAAGTGCATGTCTGACATTGTTTAGAAGGCTAGTGACATCACCCACAGTAGATGTGACATTTAAGTAGAGGGTTGTTTGGTCCATAACTCAATGCCCGATGGAACTCCAAGCTGCTCCGCTTGAGGTTCCACGGTCAGGGTCCTTCGGTGTTTTACCAGGTGTATCTAAGATGGCCAGGACAAGCCCCAACGGTGCCCCACTTCTCAATCCTCCAAACCAAGTCCCTCTAAAGTTCCCACGGTGAGGTTGTTCGATAGAGCATGAAAGCTCTCCCAGGCCCTGCCAAGCCTGGTCTCTCGCGAGTACCGTTCGACCTCACACCCATTCATTATTCTCGTTACAACATTACAGTCATTACAACTCGTAGTCAATATAAACAAAGCTATAATATGGCAAAGTAACAATAAGCTAAAGTACGAGTTGCCACGCCAAGCTGCCACGCTTGAGTTGCCTCACTAAGACGCCACGCTTGAGTTGCCACGCTGATCTTATCCTCAGAACACTGTTGCTAATTGGTGGATTATCCCTAATCCCAGGATTACCTTCAGGCCCCCTCTACATTTGCCCCTTCGTGGAGGGATTTGTTGTGGGAACAAGAAGTGCTTCCACGAAAAATTCTTAATCCGATGAGCCTTCTCTGTCTGGCCTGCTGCTTTTTCCTAATGCTGAGTCTCAACCGTTTCAGCTTGAATATCTGAAATTCTCCCGAAGGACCTGCTAATATTCTCGCAGTAATGTTCGAAAAAGCGAAAAATTCTCCCTGATGTAACTGAGTCATAACTAAACAACGTTTGAGCTTCTGTCGAGGGGACATTGTGGCTTTTTTGAACCGTTGGGACACCTTCCTTGTTGGGGGGTTTATTGGACATGTCAGAGAAAATCTTGGCGCCCAAAACTCAATGCCCGATGGAACACCTTCTCCTGGTCGTTGCTTCTCTCTCCCTAGTTGGGTCAGAGTGAATTCATCCTCTGCTAGAAAGAACTTTTGGACAAACAGCACATGCATCTCTTCCCACGTGGAAACACTTTTAGGGGCCAAATGAGAATACCACGTGTATGCTTTATCGGTTAGGGATTTGGAAAACTCCCTCAACCTGAGTTTCTTTTTGTTGCAATGCGCCCCTAGGTGCTCAATAAAACGTTTAATGTGCTCTTTCGGATTCCCACCCTTCCCTGTGTATTTTTCAAAGATGGGGGGAATATAATCCCTCGGGTAAGGCTCATCGTTGTATTCCTGAGGATAAGGTGTCCTAAAGTCATCATAGACTGAAGCTAGCTCGCCTATAGACTGTGAGGAAGCTTGCACAAACTTTAACATCTCCTTTTGCATTTCTCTCCTCATTTCCTCCATGGGCGATGGGGCAACAACCAATGGGGGTGTTGGCTGAATGACCGTAACAGTTGGAGCCATCGTTACGGCTGGCGCCGTTGATACTCCGGAGATTCCCATTGCCGGATTCATGACGGAGGGTATGCTTGCCGGGGCTGCTCTCGTTGTACCTGCGCCCGGTGGAACCGTTGGAGCTGCCCCTGGTGTTACGAAGGAATTGGCCTCAAGTCCTCCCAGCACCGTTGAAGCTGCAGGAATTTGCAAAAACTCATAGAACTTGCTCATGAGGAGGGTCATCTGGGCAGGTCCCAGCCCAGCGCTCGTGGAAGCCTGCGTCACTCCTTGAGCGCCCGTTGTTGTCTGAACTGGGGGCACTTCTATTCGAGGTGCTCCGCTCCTTAAAGCCTCCAGTTCTACCGCTGCTTGCTCTTCACTGTGTTGGGTATCATCAAAGTTGAGCCTTCGATTAGCGTTATCTTGCGCCATACTCCTTCCTTAGAAGAATGCCTCCCCAACAGAGTTGCCAAATGTAAGAGGGTAGTTTAGATAAGATGGAGGCGTAACCCCTTTTAAGTATGGTGATGACAAGGTTAGTTAGAAAAGCACTAGTGATTTAGCCACAAGACACAAAGAGCAGTTTGGAATGTATGGAACCCATCTTATACTCACAAATCTCTCGTGTATAACTCACAATATAATAAAGAACTTCAGAAATAACTTAGCTAGAGGGAGAGAGAAGTAAGCACCCTAGATACACCTTGGTAGGCAGGCAAAACATACTAAAACTCTCAAGGATCTCTGTTATGTATTAAAAGCTTCGTAATAAATGACAAAATGGTGGGTGGCAGAACTCTCTGGTTATTTAATAAATCTCTCTAGTAAATAAATTTTTCTAGTAATAACTTTTGAACTCTCAAAAGATCATGTTTTCCTCAGAGGTGGTTGGGGTCCTTAAATAGCCCCCCACACCACCCCCGAGGCAACTCAGTCATTAAAGACTATGAAAGACATCCCTCATACTTTATGTCACAACATTAAATGCCTGATGCACTAGTTGTCTCCTACGTCATAAACATTAAATGCCAAGACATGCCTTTTGCCTAACCACTGTGTGTCAGGGGGTTGTAGTCGCAGAGGTGGCTCACCAACTATCTGACAGCCCCAAATACCACGGTGGTTTACTCAAGTGCATGTCTGACATTGTTTAGAAGGCTAGTGACATCACCCACAGTAGATGTGACATTTAAGTAGAGGGTTGTTTGGTCCATAACTCAATGCCCGATGGAACTCCAAGCTACTCCGCTTGAGGTTCCACGGTCAGGGTCCTTCGGTGTTTTACCAGGTGTATTTAAGATGGTCAGGACAAGCCCCAACGGTGCCCCACTTCTCAATCCTCCAAACCAAGTCCCTCTAAAGTTCCCACGGTGAGGTTGTTCGATAGAGCATAAAAGCTCTCCCAGGCCCTGCCAAGCCTGGTCTCTCGCGAGTACCGTTCGACCTCACACCCATTCATTATTCTCGTTACAACATTACAGTCATTACAACTCGTAGTCAATATAAACAAAGCTATAATATGGCAAAGTAACAATAAGCTAAAGTGCGAGTTGCCACGCCAAGCTGCCACGCTTGAGTTGCCTCACCAAGATGCCACGCTTGAGTTGCCACGCTAATCTTATCCTCAGAACACTGTTGCTAATTGGTGGATTATCCCTAATCCCAGGATTACCTTCAGGCCCTCTCTACAGTGAGAACACGACAGACGAAAAGGTGCGTAGTTTCTCTACTTAAAGAGAAACTACATCTAACTCTCTCTCTTTACAAACTGTTCACTAGTTGTTTTTTAGTTGCCTATACCTCTACAAACACAATGCGGGATAAGATGCAATACTCATTCTAAGGGCAAATAGCTCGACTTCACTTCACTGTGTTTCTCTATATACCAATAAACACAAATTTAGTCCTATTCTTGATGTTGATTCTATAATTGCACTATTTACCTAATGTTGATACCAAAATTAATATGCTGATATGGACGAATCATACGAAGACACGTGTCAATCTACGTGGCACAATAGCAATGAGGAAGTTCATTTCCCCGACCAACTCATGTTCTCTCCGAGCAACGAGGATACACCGAAGAACTTTAGTACTCCGAGGTACTCTAGCGCTCCGAGGAACTCCTGAGCAACGAGCAACTAAGGTGGTCCGAGCTGCATCTCGGCCGTATCATTAATTGCCAGATAATCAACAGTTCAACTATTCGTTGAATGTTTATCATCTTGACGCACACGCTGCATTAAATGTATTACCCTTTCATATGTATATCATTTAATGTATCAACCCTTTCATGTACATCCTAAGGGCTATAAATACCTTGTATTACCCTCATTCAAAATGGGGGGAATTTCTGGAGAGAACTTATACTCGAGAATTCCCAAACACTCAGCAATAACATAACAGTGGACGTAGGCCATTCATATAAGGCTGAACCACTTTAAAATTCTGTGTCTCATTTTATTTATCTGTGATTGAATAATTAGAGTGATCTAATTTTTTACATCAACAGATTGGCGCCGTCTGTGGGAACGATTGTTACTATCGTTTTTCACCAAAAATCGTTCATCGTCAATGGCGGATAATCCAGAATCTAGCAATCGAAACGCTGGAAATACTGGAAATCCTCCGAATCCCTCTGCACCTCCAGATCTAGCCGGGATTATGACGAATCTGGCTCAAGGACAAACCGCCATGCTAGAAATAATGAGGCAACTCATACAAACCCTTCATGGCGGTGCACCTGCACGTTCAGGACAGCAAAGTGGTCAGAGGCAAACTTATTTACTTTCATCATGATCCAGGCGTACTGAGTCACGTCGTAATGAGGAGTCTGATGATTTCTCTTATCAACCTGGGCGAACTTCGTCAATAAGGGCTACAGATACTGATCAACATATCACCCTCTCTCCAGAAAGACCCAGTGCTTTAGAAAGACTGAGTAGGGTGTCTCCTTTCAGTCAATTAGGCCCTAGGAGGAATAGGAGTCCACCTAAGATCATGTCGAGGAGTTTTCGACAACCATCGGATCTAAGAGAAGGATCAGCACAATCACGACCAACTGCTCGTCAAGATAGATCTCAAGAAGCTACCTCAGAACGATCAATTACTCGAACCAATAGGCCCGAGGAAGGAAATGAAGCGTGGAAAGGATCTCTCCAACGGTTGGAGGATAAATTGGGAGAAATGGCCAAGGCAAAGAACCCCTTACAACGAACTTTTGTTCGAGGAACACCTTTTGTACAGGCCATCGTGAATTTTCCTACACCGTCAAAGTTGAAAGCACCTTTAGTGACCCCCAAATAAGATGGAAAGACAGATCCTGTTCTTCACATAGAGCAATATCAAGCTGCTGCCGACATCTATGTCGTCCCCGACGAGATGAGATGCAGAGCGTTCTCAGGAACTCTTACTGGAGCTGCCCAGATATGGTACAACAATCTTCCTAGGGGTAAGATTTCAACTTTCTTTCAGTTGGCCGAGTTGTTTATTGGCAATTTCTGTTTTGGAGCAAAGCCAGTAAAACGAGTAGCACACTTGTTAAGTGTTAGACAAAAATCTGGTGAGAGTACTAGAGATTACATAACTCGTTTCAATAACGAGAAGCTGGAAGTCATAGATTATGAAGAAAAGACAGCAATCACCGCCTTGATGAGTGGGTTATTGCCTAATAAATTGTATTACACCTTGGCGAAAGATCCACCTAGAACTATGTCAGAGTTGATGACAAAAGCGGCCAAAATCATGAATGCCGAGGAGGCTATGGCTGCAAAGAAGAATATGGATAAAGAAACCAAGGTGGAAGTCGACAAATCTAAGAAGAAAGAGCATAAAAGCAATGGTGGAGATAAACATTCCAAGAATAAATGGGAAGTCCTGAAGAAATACGACAATTATACTCCTTTGAAAATGGGTATTCATCATGTCTTGGAAGAAATCAAGAACAACGAGGAGGTAAAATGGCCAAAGAAACTGAGGTC
Source organism: Sambucus nigra (assembly GCA_949130495.1). Lineage (NCBI taxonomy): Eukaryota > Viridiplantae > Streptophyta > Magnoliopsida > Dipsacales > Adoxaceae > Sambucus > Sambucus nigra. The sequence continues at coordinate 400,602,707 of OX422208.1, forward strand.
AGACCCTGATTCGAGGAGTAAGGATAAATATTGCAAGTTTCATAAAGATCATGGTCACATGACCAAAAATTGCATAGCACTTCAAAACGAGATTGAAACACTCATCCGAAGAGGAAAGCTAGCAAAGTATGTTGATCGGGGAGGCGAAAAAAGAAATAATGACCGAACTAGAGAGAGGTCTAGATCTCCTCGCCGAAAAGAGGAGAAAAAGAAGAGGGACCATGAAGATGATCCAGATGAAGACCCCGATCTTCCCAAGAAGCCAAGGCAGCCAGAACGAGAGGTATTTTCCATACGTTTTGGATCATTTGATTGTAATGTTATTACAGGAGGAGATGCAGGAGGAGGAGACCTTACTGCAGAAAGAAAAGCTTACCTCGGAGAGGCTTAAGCTTGTTCATATATTCAGCGAATAAATCTGGCCGAGGACGATCGTCCGAGGAAGGTAAACAAAGAGAAGTTGGTCATTGGCTTTTCAAAAAACGACCTGGCAGGTGTCCTTTATCCTCACGACGATCCTGTGGTGATCAAAATGAGGATGAAGGAAGTAGTGATTTCAAGGGTGTTGGTAGACAATGGAAGTTCGGCAGACATCATGTACTATTCATGCTTGACAGCTTGAATCTGAAATTATCTCAATTGGAACCGTATCACAGACCCCTCCTGGGTTTTGCTGGCGAGAAAGTTTTTCCACTTGGGACGATCAAGTTGGATATATTAATTGGAACTTGGCCTGCTTGTCGAACAGAAAGAATATGCTTCTTTGTGATGGATAAGAATGTGCAGTCAGCCTACAACATCATCATGGGAAGAGTTGGTTTGAAGAAGTTTGAAGCAGTTCCATCTACAGTGCATCAATGCTTAAAATTCCCAACAAACTTTGGAGTAGGAGTTGTGAAAGGTGATCAAAAAGTAGCTCGGGAATGCTATTATTCATCTGCCGAGCAAGAGGAGCTTGAGGAATCAAGGAAAAAGACTAATACCTACCAGGTGGAAAAAGATACAGCGATTGAAACTCTCGATCCCAGAGATGAATCCCAACTTGTAAAAGGACAGGTGGTGGAATCTACAGAAAATGTTATTCTGGACGACGAGCACCCTGAACGAGTAACCCAGATAGGTTCATCGTTGGATGCTTCAATAAAACAGGAGTTGATAACTTTCTTGAGAAATAGGAAGAAAACTTTTGCATGGAGTCATGAAGACATGCCAGGAATAGATCCAAACTTCCTATGTCATGAGCTCAATGTGAATAAGGAGATCAAGCCTGTAAAGCAGAGAAGAAGGGTATTTAGCCCCGAGAAGAATCAAGCTATTCAAGAGGAGGTCGATAAGCTCCAGAAGGATCAATTCATTGAAGATGTGAAGTATCCGGACTGGTTGGCAAATGTGGTGATGGTAAAGAAGAAAAACAATAAATGGAGAATGTGTGTTGATTTCACTGATCTCAACAAGGCCTGCCCAAAAGATCATTTCCCATTGCCCAGAATTGACCAGCTAGTTGATGCTACATCGGGGCACGAGCTGCTAAGCTTCATGGACACTTACTCTGTCTACAACCAGATCAAGATGAAACCTAAAGACAGGGAAAGTACTTCTTTTGTTACCCCTAGGGGTACTTATTGTTATAATGTTATGCCTTTTGGTTTGAAAAATGCAGGAGCGACATACCAGCGGCTGATGAACAAGGTTTTTTCCGAGCAAATCAGTTGCAATATGGAAGTCTATGTCGATGATATGCTGACAAAAAGCAAGAAAGCTGCTGATCATCTAGTTGATTTAAGACAAACTTTTGATCAACTGGATAAATACCAAATGAAGCTCAACCCGACGAAGTGTACATTTGGAGTACGAGAAGGAATGTTTCTCGGGTACATTGTTAACCAGCGAGGCATTGAGGCAAATCCAGAAAAGATCAAAGCTCTTTTAGGGTTGCGATCTCCAACGACAAAGAAAGAAGTGCAGAGCCTTACAGGACGAGTTGCAGCGCTCAACAAATTTGTATCTCGAGCAACAGATAGATGCCTACCATTCTTCAAAACACTTCGAAAAACTTTCGAGTGGAATGAGGAATGTGAAAAAGCCTTTCAAGACTTGAAGAAATATCTGGGAACACCTCCACTGTTGTCAAGGCCAATAACGGGAGAAAAGTTGTACTTATACCTGGCAGTATCAGAGCATGCAGTCAGCTCGACATTGATCAGATTGGAGAATGGAGTCCATAAGCCAATTTATTACACAAGTAAGGCTTTCCGAGGTGCAGAGATCAGGTACCCAAAGCTGGAAAAATTGGCATTAGCATTAATTGAAGCAAGTAGAAGAATGAGGCCATATTTCCAGGCCCATACCATCGTCGTTTATACCGACATGCCATTGAGACAAGCCCTTCATAAGCCAGAAAAGTCAGGGAGACTGATGTACTGGGCAATAAAGCTCGGTGAATATGATATTGTGTATGAGCCCAGATCATCATTGAAGGGGAAAGTTGTAGCAGATTTTATAGCAGAGTTTACATATCCTGATACCCCCGAGGAATAAAAGTCGCTCACTGACCAACCTGTGGATGTTACAGGATCAACAGACATAAGTCCAGATCAACTCCGGTTGGTAAAAGGGCTTGTGGATGTAGAAAGATCATCAAATTAAAACCCAGACCAACTCCGGTTAGTAAAAGGGCGAGAAGAGATGGTCGACGAGGAGCGAAAATTACCAGGGGAGGATGAAAGGAAACAACAGATATTTCACCGAGGAACTCTGTCAGAAAAGAAATTTGAAGACGAGTTACCTACATGGAGATTGTATGTAGATGGGTCATCTTGCACAACAGGTTGTGGAGCAGGGATTGTTTTAAAAACCCCAGACGAGATCGACATAGAATATGCCTTGCGATTTCAATTCAAAACATCCAATAATGAGGCTGAGTATGAAGCCATGATAGCAGGTCTTAATTTAGCAAAGATTATGGAAGCACAACAAGTGATAGTATTCAGTGATTCTCAATTAATTGTGAATCAGATGATGGGAACATATGCGGTTAAAGGAGAACTAATGGTCAAGTATCATGCAAAGGTGATGGAATTGTTGGCAGAATTTGATGCCATTCAGTTGATCAGAATACCCAGAATAGAAAATGCACAAGCAGACGCACTGGCCCGACTAGCATCAGCTACTCGTACCGAGCTGCGAAGAACGATACCAATTGAAGTACTGGAAAGTCGGAGCGTAGATGAAAACCTGACGATGAATGTCATTACCCTTGATTTAGGACCATCTTGGATGGACCCCATCAGGGCATATATTGAAGAGGGAGAATTGCCAGAGGACAAGCTCGCGGCAAAGAAATTGAAGTTTAAAGCTGCTCGGTATGTACTAACTAATGGTGTTTTGTATAGACGAGGAATTATGGTAGGTTTGCAGAGATGTGTACACCCCTCCGAAGTGAAAGAATTGATTGAAGAAATCCATGAAGGGTCTTGTGGAGCACATGTGGCAGGTCGGACACTTTTGCAGAGGGTGATGACTCAAGGATACTACTGGCCGACGATGAGGGCTGATTGTATAGCCTATGATAAGAAATGTGACAAGTGCCAACGTTTTTCCCCCATCCGACGAACTCCACAAGCATTTTTGACACCCATAACTTCCCCTTGGCCATTTTCCATGTGGGGAATTGATTTAGTTGGACCATTGCCGACCACCCGAGGAAGATTCAAGTACCTCGTCGTCGCAGTAGATTATTTTACTAAGTGGGTAGAAGCTGAACCCCTTATCGATATGACGTACGAGAAGGTATACCAGTTTGTTTGGAAGAATATCATCTGTAGATATGGTCTCCCTCATGCCTTCATCACAGACCATGGAACACAATTCGATAACGAGGAGTTTGCTGCATATTGTCAACAATCAAACATCCTGAAGACCCATTCAGCACCAGGTCATCCTCAAAGCAATGGGCAGACTGAGGTGACAAACAGAACACTACTAAATGGTTTGAAGAAGAGGCTAAGTGAAGCTAAAGCTAATTGGATTAACGATTTACAGTCAGTCTTGTGGGCTTACCGAACAACTCCCCGAGCAGCAACGGGAGAATCCCCATATATGCTAGCGTTTGGAGGTGAGGCAGTAATACCTGCCGAGTTGGGTCTTCCGACACACAGAGTACTGAATTTCAATTCCCCAGTCAGTGACTTGATGAGAAGATTAGATTTGGACATGCTCGAGGAAGTTAGAGAAGAGGCAACCATTAGGAATGCTGCTTACCAGCAACGCACAACTCTGTTCTACAACAAGAGGGTGAAGAAATGCGACTTAAAAGAAGGGGATTATGTACTAAAGAAGGTCATTCAGAAACACAATAAGCTGGAAGCCAACTGGCATGGACCTTACCGAGTTATAGAAGTTGTTCGACCAGGAACTTACAGAATAGCAACTCTAGAAGGAGAGGAATTTAAGAATGCATGGAATGCTGAACATCTACGCAAGTATTATCAGTAATTTAAAATGTAACGCAATTCCTTCATTATGAATAAAACGATGATGTTTCACCATCTCCTTCCTTTTATTACAAGTTTTTGGGGAATACTAGTGTTATACACTACACTGATAGTTTGAGCGTGATCAACTTCGGTTGGTAAAATAGCGAGAACAAATTATACTCCTTTGGTTAGGAGGCGTACAATTGCGTGATAAACTTCGGTTGGTAAAAGAGCTTGTGGACAAGATAGTTCGAAAGAACCTGATAGTTCGAAAGAACCTGATAGTTCGAGCGTGATCAACTTCGGTTGGTAAAATAGCGAGAACAAATTTTACTCCTTTGGTTAGGAGGCGTACACTTGCGTGATCAACTTCGGTTGGTAAAAGAGCTTGTGGACAAGATAGTTCGAAAGAACCTGATAGTTCGAAAGAACCTGATAGTTCGAGCGTGATCAACTTCGGTTGGTAAAATAGCGAGAACAAATTATACTCCTTTGGTTAGGAGGCGTACACTTGCGTGATCAACTTCGGTTGGTAAAAGAGCTGGTGGACAAGATAGTTCGAAAGAACCTGATAGTTCGAGCGTGATCAACTTCGGTTGGTAAAATAGCGAGAACAAATTATACTCCTTTGGTTAGGAGGCGTACACTTGTGTGATCAACTTCGGTTGGTAAAAGAGCTTGTGGACAAGATAGTTCGAAAGAACCTGATAGTTCGAAAGAACCTGATAGTTCGAGCGTTATCAACTTCGGTTGGTAAAATAGCGAGAACAAATTATACTCCTTTGGTTAGGAGGCGTACACTTGCGTGATCAACTTCGGTTGGTAAAAGAACTTGTGGACAAGATAATTCGAAAGAACCTAATAGTTCAAACCCACGACCAACTTTGGATCAAACCCACGACCAACTTTGGATGGTAAAAGGGTAAGAACAATATTCTTAAAAATGCCAATTTTGGCTGGTTAAGAAACAAAATATGCCAACAAGTTGGTCGGAAGGTAAAACCATTCCAGAAAATACAAAATATTCCAAATTGAGCCAAGTATAGTTAGTCGGGGATAAAAACCCACTAACTGTAGTTGGTCAACGAGGAGAACTTATTGACGAGGAGGATCCATCAACCAGGTTGGTCGTACACATTTTATGAAAACTCTCTCTAATTATACTTAGTCGACGAGTACAATTTAACAACCTTAGTTGGTTGGAAAAATTTTAAACATTTTTATACTTGTTACTTTATTATTAAGTGATCGAGCAATATTTTTTATACTTGTAACTGTTTATTACTAAGTTGGTTGATGAACATCACAAAATTGTTATCTTTTTAACAGATACATACGTAGTATTTAGCACAGAACAATAGCAATACAAATTTGCAAACAAAAAATGAAATTCTTTCATTAAGGTGAAAATGTATTACAAATTACATGTGTAATAACTATTACATTAAGATCCCTACTCTATTGGTTTCTTTCCCTTGGCTTTTGAAACAGGTTCCTCGCCAGCAGGAGGATCTTCCAGGCAAAGAGGAGAATTAATGAAGTTAATATCTATGAGCATTTTGACGTTCATCACAGAAGGTGTGTCTAGTAGATGTTCGGGACGAGATACCTCGATTTGGGAGTGAAGATTATAGTCACCAAGGTGTAACAACCCTCGATTTTTGGAGACTGAGAAATTAAATTTTGGGAAAATAAAATTTAATTGAATTGGAGAAATTCAAAATTTGGGAACTCAGGCCCGAAAATAGAGAATATTTTAAAGTATTCCGGATGACATTTTTGAGGGTACCATCGATCCCGGAAGGGTCGAGATAGTCGAAATGACTGTCATTGGGTTTTATTTCGGCTCCGGAATGTTTTAAAGTTGTTTTGGCTCGAACTGGAGTAAACGAGTCATTTAAAGTGTGTATTAACATTTAAAATTGGGATTTTGTTTTAAAGGATTTGGAGGCTTACGGATTAAGCCATTTTTCATTTGAGAGAAAAAGGAAAAAAGCCCTAGAGAGAGAGGAAGAGAAAGGAAAGAAGAAGAAGAAAGGAAGAGAGAGAGGAAGAAAGCTTGGAGATTTTCGGCCCAACCGCGATTTAGAGGACGATCCAACCTCTACAAATCTGAGGCAAGTGTTTAATCTTGCTAAATAGCTATTGTGTATCTTCATTTCATAATTTGTGGGGTAAAGAAATGGATCTTTGGGTAGTAACATCAAAACCTAGATTTTTGGGTTTAAATCTTGAAATCAATGTTATTCTATGGTTTAATCTCATATAAATGGTTGGGATGAGATGTAGGATGGGTTTTCTTGTTAATAACATTATTGGGTTAAAGATTTGGGGATTGGAATGAGACTTTTAGGGTTTAAATTCGTGGGGTTTGCTGAAATGGAAAAATGGCCAGCTTAACTGGTATGGCCGGTCGACCGCGGTTTGGGGACCGGTCGATCGCGCCTTAAAGGAAAAGCCTACTGCATTTCTTCGTAGGCAAAATTTGGACCCGCGGTCGACCGGGGGTCAGGGTCCGGTCGACCGGTCCCCTGTTTTTAGCCCAAAACTTGGATTTCTTCTTCCCCTTTTCTTTTGGAGTTTATTCTTAGGGGCTTTCTTTATGGGCTGTTTTATGGGTTTCCTAAGATGACTTCTAGCCCTTTTTGGTTGGGTTTATTGATTTGGGGTTCTCTCTTATAAAGTAAGCGATATCTTTTGGTGACTTGTAGGGGGTCTCTCACTTAGTATCTGATAGTGGAGACTTCTTGAAATAATTGGATAAGAAATATCCATGTATGTTGTGAAGTTTCTAGGCCGACATTTATGTCAAATCCTATTGAGGATAGGATACTGTGAGGATATAATTCGGGATCTTATATCCTTAGAAGAGTTTAGTCTAAGGGAAATTGATAACTCAATAGGAGTGAGGGTTTCTGATTTCGACTCGAACCATAGGTGACTTTGAGAACGCTTTGGGATCGTACTATCGACTAGAATAAGCGGTAGCATAGATTCTAGTTAGGATAGTTTACTCGTAATTATGGCGATATAATTACTGAGATTCCAATACTGAAAAGGAGGTTGGAATAATTTGAAGTTTTAGACTATTAAGTCATGTGTGTACCTATGGTTAAATGGCAATAAAGGTAATTATATACTTTTGGTTATGGATGAAACGTGTAGTGATGGATTCCTACACATACTCTTGGGTGATAACCCTAATGTTGAATATATATGTATAGATATATACATATGGTTTTGGGAGACTATTCATCATAGGAAAAATGATTGAATATGTTTCAAGTGAGGGATTGTATTCACATATCGAGGTATATTTAATGGTTATTGGGGTGACGGCTTGTATATTGAGGATTATGTATACTTATAGCCGGGTTTATATATCTTATACATATGAACGGGAATTAGTTTGTATATATATTGTTATAGCGATGTGTGAATATATGTACATATATCTATGTTGTGATCATACATGGTATGGATAATTAAACCGTATATGATGGTTTACTATATTAAATCATATGATGGGATCATATGGATGTATGTATTGCGTATATGAGCGATATATATACTTATTTGGTTAAGCATACCCCGCTCATGCTATCATTGGGAAGTTTCCGCCCAGAGGGTGAGCATCCTGGCATATAGTGCAGGGTGTGGATATTCCCCAGGTCATAGTCGTCCCTTGTGTTATTATACGATATAGATATATATTTTGGGATGAGACGTGGTGGGTATGTTTCGTCTCATTGCCGGCTGGAACTATGACCGCTTCCCGGGACGTCGTGTGTGTGAGTATATCACGAGGTGGGTGTCGTTGATCCCCACCAGGTGGTCCCCAGTTGTTACGTGAGCTGGACTTTGGGAAGATGATAGCATTGATGCAGTTTTATCGGCGCTATATATAGACGGGTATTATATTTGCATGGCCATTGTACATCACATATGGTGTGTGCACTTGGTCATGGGTATATGGATGATTGGTATATGTATATATATGGTGAGCATAAAATACCTATATATATGTATTTATATATCCTATATAGGAAAGGATATAGAGTTTTGGTAAAGTACATCTTAGATGATTATGGTGTACTAGATTGATGGGGGTTGATGTATCGCACATAAGGTATTATTCGGTTACATCATCCCAAGGATATTATTGGAGATTCTTTTATTTTATTTCTTTTGTTTTCTTTTGTTTTCTTTTCTTTCTTTCTTTCTTTCTTTCTTTGATAGTTAGTTTAGCAGTAATGGTAGTACTATATAGTATGTTAAGAATTATGGATCTCTAGGATCGACATTGCCTAGGAGTAGTGTAACGAGGGGGTTCCTTGTTTGGATTTCGCTTTGCGAGACGCCTCACGCACGAAACGCAGTGCTATGTCGAGAGTTGAGAGAAGTAATTCTATTTGTGGCATCTCGGATCTCTGGTCTTGACCTTGTCAGGAGTAGTGTAACGGGGCGGTTCCTTGTTTGGATTTCGCTTTGCGAGACTCCCCACGCATGAAACGTAGTACAAGTTTGAGATTAGATAGAGGTTTTGCTAATATTCCATGTGCATGATATTAAGAAAATAAATTCTTGCATTTTAGCCTATATATAAGTGTATATATATATATATATGGGGGTAACGTATTAAGAAGTATAATTCATGAAATTATAAATCGGAATCCATAAAGCCTGATGGCATAATTGTTGTAATTGTAATCTAGTAGGATTAGAAAGGGTGGATCCTTAGATTATGACGGGGAAATAGCTCTCGTGGGTATAGGCTAGGCCTATGATAAGTTAGATTGTCCTTAAATATGGGGGTAATTTAAGTAAAACTTGAGGACGCGAATAGGTGCGCGCCTTTAGATGAGAGGTGAGTTGAGGTTTCACGAGAGTGCGATCTCACTTTAATTATGAAAAAAAAAGTGCACCGATAATTATTATGCACGGTTAACACACTTGCTAAATATTTTCACATTCGGGGCTCTGACCCGTTTACTTTTCTCTCCTCCTTGTATATATATATATTATCACAGGTATCCTACCGCAGGGATGCCGGATGACTTTTTATCCGGAGTCTTGGGAGCCGTGACAGGTGCGGACTGTTGCGGGATGTTTCATGTAGTCGCTTCCTAGTTCTTTAAAATTCTAGGTAGGATTCAAGTTGTGTATCGGGTTTGTACCCAAGGGATATTTATATACATGTTTATATTTATTCCATTTCAGTATTGTATTGGCTGTGGCCCGACAGCTTATTCGGGTCTACTTTTTTGTAGTACATTCGGTTGTATTTATTTAGTTCATTTTATTTCTAGCATTTCATTTATCCTAGTTCTTTCATGAATCTTTCTTTTCTTGTGTAGTGTTAGTTGGTTGGTTGTTGCACATTCTATTTAAATTTGCATACCCCGCTTATGTGATTTCGGGTAGTTAGTCCTATATTATATAGTAACGACTGTTGATGTTGAGACTGGACCATCTGAAACTCCTGATTTAATATAGTATAGGGCTGGCCACCCGTTATTATTTTAGGCGGGTTGTGACAGATGGTATCAGAGCATCAGGTTCTAGAGTCCTTAGGATCTGTGCGAGTTTCGGCATTCTTCCGTTAACGTTCTTGACATAAAGCCCTATAAATAGGACTGTTGTGTTCACTGCGTTGTTTTCTTCTGTGAAGTATATTCACTTGATTGGCGTTCTGATAACAGTTGCTCTTGTTTCGTTTCAGACGTCGCCTAGATTTTTGTCGTCTAGGAAATGATAGGATTAGAAGTACCATACCAATAGTATGTTTTGGGTACTCTTTGATCGGGGGTATTTGTTTTCCCCGGTTCCGGAGGAGTTATTGAGGAGATTTCTAGCAGTGGTTCGAGGTGATTTATCGACAGTTGAGTAAGAAAGGAAATTTACTCGAATGGCGAATCTTGGCCCTAGTAAGGTAAACCCGAGGAGAGGCATGTAGGGTAGTTCTTGAGAGGTTTAGATTGAGAATCTGTTGACCTTTGTTGGGAAACCTAATGTTGGTGACTCTTACCGAGGTGAGGTTGGTGTAGTCATCCCAATATCAGGAGTATCGCCCTCTAAGATGAGGGAGAATGCCTTTGGAGACTCAGTTTCGTTGTGTAGGACGGAGGGAGTTTTCGGCAGTTGCAATTGCGCATTGCCCTTCAAAATGGTTAGGAAGGGTTTTGAGGAAGATGTTTCTCTTGTGGAGAAATAGGCGTAGGGTTAATGATTGTCCTAGAAGAAGTTGAGGACCCTGAGTTGAGATTCTAGAACAAGGAGAAACCATTGAGTTACAGAAATGTAAGGTAGAATACCTTTATTTGAGAGTAAGTTATGCTTTGTGCGATATTGGGAATGTCGCGTGTGAGGTGTGATGAGTAGCTAACCGCTTTACCGCTAGGGCGTATAAAATTTTCCTAGAGGAGAAAGTGAGCAAGTGTGGCCTTTGTATGGCGTCTTTGGAGATGTTACACCTTTTCATGACTGAGAGGTTCAGAGTTTAGTAGATTCTGTGGAGCGGATAGTTTAGCTCATAGTTGTGCTAGTTTTGAGAACTAGGTATTGACTAGAGTATTGTATTCATTGATGCCTTGTGTTTTAAACATAAGGTGTTTGTTTGGCGTGTCGAAAGACGCGGGATTGATTTATATAGTACTGTTGTACAGGCCCTCGGGCGATATCTAAAATATGGAAATCTTTCTTTTTATAAAACCTTAACCCTGGTTCCACTAATCTCAATCCCCGACCTAGCTACACAGTAGTGTATTGGGAGGGTTCCTTGTTTGGATTTCGCTTGCGAGACCTCCCCCGCACGAAGGTAGCTAGTGTCAGGAATTGAGGAGAGTTCTACCATTGGGAAATTTTAAACTTGTATATATTTAGTATGTTGTTATGGATCATATTGCTAAGGGTTATATTATGATTTGGGGCTAACGGAGCCTGATCATGATTTTACGAGTGGAAACTCGGATACGGGGTGTATGGGCGCCCTGGGTTGTAGTTGCTATATAACAGTATGGTTCGCCATGAGAACCAGGAAGGATAGATATAGTGATCCAAAGGATTGATGTGAGGACTAGATGTATATTGAGGTCTTAGGCATGTCTTAAATTTCGCGGACGAAATTTTTGTAAGGGGGGAAGTGTGTAACAACCCTCGATTTTTGGAGACTGAGAAATTAAATTTTGGGAAAATAAAATTTAATTGAATTGGAGAAATTCAAAATTTGGGAACTCAGGCCCGGAAATAGAGAATATTTTAAAGTATTTCGGATGACATTTTTGAGGGTACCATCGATCCCGGAAGGGTCGAGATAGTCGAAATGACTGTCATTGGGTTTTATTTCGGCTCCGGAATGTTTTTAAGTTGTTTTGGCTCGAATTGGAGTAAACGAGTCATTTAAAGTGTGTATTAACATTTAAAATTGGGATTTTGTTTTAAAGGATTTGGAGGCTTACGGATTAAGCCATTTCTCATTTGAGAGAAAAAGGAAAAAAGCCCTAGAGAGAGAGGAAGAGAAAGGAAAGAAGAAGAAAGGAAGAGTGAGAGGAAGAAAGCTTGGAGATTTTCGGCCCAACCGCGATTTCGAGGACGATCCAACCTCTACAAATCTGAGGCAAGTGTTTAATCTTGCTAAATAGCTATTGTGTATCTTCATTTCATAATTTGTGGGGTAAAGAAATGGATCTTTGGGTAGTAACATCAAAACCTAGATTTTTGGGTTTAAATCTTGAAATCAATGTTATTCTATGGTTTAATCTCATATAAATGGTTGGGATGAGATGTAGGATGGGTTTTCTTGTTAATAACATTATTGGGTTAAAGATTTGGGGATTAGAATGAGAATTTTAGGGTTTAAATTCGTGGGGTTTGCTGAAATGGAAAAACGGCCAGCTTAACTGGTATGGCCGGTCGACCGCGGTTTGGGGACCGGTCGATCGCGCCTTAAAGGAAAAGCCTACTGCATTTCTTCGTAGGCAAAATTTGGACCCGCGGTCGACCGGGGGTCAGGGTCCGGTCGACCGGTCCCCTGTTTTTAGCCCAAAACTTGGATTTCTTCTTCCCCTTTTCTTTTGGAGTTTATTCTTAGGGGCTTTCTTTATGGGCTGTTTTATGGGTTTCCTAAGATGACTTCTAGCCCTTTTTGGTTGGGTTTATTGATTTGGGGTTCTCTCTTATAAAGTAAGAGATATCTTTTGGTGACTTGTAGGGGGTCTCTCACTTAGTATCTGATAGTGGGGACTTCTTGAAATAATTGGATAAGAAATATCCATGTATGTTGTGAAGTTTCTAGGCCGACATTTATGTCAAATCCTATTGAGGATAGGATACTGTGAGGATATAATTCGGGATCTTATATCCTTAGAAGAGTTTAGTCTAAGGGAAATTGATAACTCAATAGGAGTGAGGGTTTCTGATTTCGACTCGAACCATAGGTGACTTTGAGAACGCTTTGGGATCGTACTATCGACTAGAATAAGCGGTAGCATAGATTCTAGTTAGGATAGTTTACTCGTAATTATGGCGATATAATTACTGAGATTCCAATACTGAAAAGGAGGTTGGAATAATTTGAAGTTTTAGACTATTAAGTCATGTGTGTACCTATGGTTAAATGGCAATAAAGGTAATTATATACTTTTGGTTATGGATGAAACGTGTAGTGATGGATTCCTACACATACTCTTGGGTGATAACCCTAATGTTGAATATATATGTATAGATATATACATATGGTTTTGGGAGACTATTCATCATAGGAAAAATGATTGAATATGTTTCAAGTGAGGGATTGTATTCACATATCGAGGTATATTTAATGGTTATTGGGGTGACGGCTTGTATATTGAGGATTATGTATACTTATAGCCGGGTTTATATATCTTATACATATGAACGGGAATTAGTTTGTATATATATTGTTATAGCGATGTGTGAATATATGTACATATATCTATGTTGTGATCATACATGGTATGGATAATTAAACCGTATATGATGGTTTACTATATTAAATCATATGATGGGATCATATGGATGTATGTATATTGCGTATATGAGTGATATATATACTTATTTGGTTAAGCATACCCCGCTCATGCTATCATTGGGAAGTTTCCGCGCAGAGGGTGAGCATCCTGGCATATAGTGCAGGGTGTGGATATTCCCCAGGTCATAGTCGTCCCTTGTGTTATTATACGATATAGATATATATTTTGGGATGAGACGTGGTGGGTATGTTTCGTCTCATTGCCGGCTGGAACTATGACCACTTCCCGGGACATCGTGTGTGTGAGTATATCACGAGGTGGGTGTCGTTGATCCCCACCAGGTGGTCCCCAGTTGTTACGTGAGCCGGACTTTGGGAAGATGATAGCATTGATGCAGTTTTATCGGCGCTATATATAGACGGGTATTATATTTGCATGGCCATTGTACATCACATATGGTGTGTGCACTTGGTCATGGGTATATGGATGATTGGTATATGTATATATATGGTGAGCATAAAATACCTATATATATGTATTTATATATCCTATATAGGAAAGGATATAGAGTTTTGGTAAAGTACATCTTAGATGATTATGGTGTACTAGATTGATGGGGGTTGATGTATCGCACATAAGGTATTATTCGGTTACATCATCCCAATGATATTATTGGAGATTCTTTTATTTTATTTCTTTTGTTTTCTTTTGTTTTCTTTTCTTTCTTTCTTTCTTTCTTTCTTTGATAGTTAGTTTAGCAGTAATGGTAGTACTATATAGTATGTTAAGAATTATGGATCTCTAGGATCGACATTGCCTAGGAGTAGTGTAACGAGGGGGTTCCTTGTTTGGATTTCGCTTTGCGAGACGCCTCACGCACGAAACGCAGTGCTATGTCGAGAGTTGAGAGAAGTAATTCTATTTGTGGCATCTCGGATCTCTGGTCTTGACCTTGTTAGGAGTAGTGTAACGGGGCGGTTCCTTATTTGGATTTCGCTTTGCGAGACTCTCCACGCATGAAACGTAGTACAAGTTTGAGATTAGAGAGAGGTTTTGCCAATATTCCATGTGCATGATATTAAGAAAATAAATTCTTACATTTTAGCCTATATATAAGTATATATATATATGTATATGTATATATATATATATGGGGGTAACGTATTAAGAAGTATAATTCATGAAATTATAAATCGGAATCCATAAAGCCTGATGGCATAATTGTTGTAATCGTAATCTAGTAGGATTAGAAAGGGTGGATCCTTAGATTATGACGGGGAAATAGCTCTCGTGGGTATAGTCTAGGCCTATGATAAGTTAGATTGTCCTTAAATATGGGGGTAATTTAACTAAAACTTGAGGACGCGAATAGGTGCGCGCCTTTAGATGAGAGGTGAGTTGAGGTTTCACGAGAGTGCGATCTCACTTTAATTATGAAAAAAAAAGTGCACCTATAATTATTATGCACGGTTAACACACTTGCTAAATATTTTCACATTCGGGGCTCTGACCCATTTACTTTTCTCTCCTCCTTGTATATATATATATTATCACAGGTATCCTACCGCAGGGATGCCGGATGACTTTTTATCCAGAGTCTTGGGAGCCGTGACAGGTGCGGACTGTTGCGGGATGTTTCATGTAGTCGCTTCCTACTTCTTTAAAATTCTAGGTAGGATTCAAGTTGTGTATCGGGTTTGTACCCAAGGGATATTTATATACATGTTTATATTTATTCCATTTCAGTATTGTATTGGCTGTGGCCGGACAGCTTATTCGGGTCTACTTTTTTTGTAGTACATTCGGTTGTATTTATTTAGTTCATTTTATTTCTAGCATTTCATTTATCCTAGTTCTTTCATGCATCTTTCTTTTCTTGTGTAGTGTTAGTTGGTTGGTTGTTGCACATTCTATTTAAATTTTCATACCCCACTTATGTGATTTCGGGTAGTTAGTCCTATATTATATAGTAACGACTGTTGATGTTGAGACTGAACCATCTGAAACTCCTGATTTAATATAGTATAGGGCTGGCCACCCGTTATTATTTTAGGCGGGTTGTGACACAAGGTATTTTGAAATTAAGCTCCGAGGAATGGCACGAGCTGGGATCCACTCCATGTCCAGTTTGTAAGGCGGTACAGGCAAGTCTAGTAGCCCAGGAGCATGATAATCCCATAAATAATGGCCCTGCTCTAGCTTTAACACACCCAGTGCGTTCAACCATCCCTGTTTATAACCTTCATTATTGGCATTTTCAAGGCGAGCATCCAAGTGACAAAGGGCTTCATTGTAGCTCGCCATCCAAAACTCACGAGGTTGTTTGTGGAATTGGAAAGTTATTCTCTCTAGTTGCTCGTGAAGGCTCCTGACAAAAACATCTTTATTATTCAAATCAGACTTCGTCGCAGTAAGTTGATTTTCCAAAGATAGGTTTTTCTTGGACATTTCAGACAAAGCACGATCTTTTGCATTCAATTGGAACGCTTGAGTTTCCAAAGTAGACTGAGTGCGAGCTTCTTCAACATTACGACTGAGAACTCTTGATCGACTCCGAGCAGGTGGAGAACTTTGCTCCTCGACAACATTTTGAACAGATCTTCCTCGCCCACGAGAACCTCTTCCTCATCCCCGAGCTGTAGTAGAAACACCAGACTTTCTTAAAGTATCCAATTCTTGCCTTAATTTGGCGTTTTCAACCTCTAAGAATGAGAATCCTTCATCTGTGACCAGTACCAAGGCAGTAGAGGATGAAGCTGCAGACTCATATTGTGCCAACTTTTTCTGCAAATTGTTGTTCTCTTGTTCCAGCAGCTCGGCGATCTGTCTGCAGGCCTCAACTTCACCTTTTAGGGTTCTCTCCCTAACATCGTACCCAGCAATGATCTTTTTGTGACCTGTCTCAGAGGAAAGCTGTTGATACCTATTCTCATATTCCTTGTGCAACAAGGCAGTTGATTCATTGTGCTGATTCTGAAGATCTTCTAAGGTACAATGAAGCTCCTCGATCAATTCATAGTAGGCCACATTATTGGCCACAGCTCGGTCAAGTAAAGCTTTCAAGTACTGATAAGCCTCAATTGCCTGTTCTGAAGCATCATGGCCAAGGATGCCAGCAATTTCTGATATACTTAGCTCTGTGTGACCAGCCTTATAGTATTCGTGACATTGCTGCGTCAGTTTTGTATCATTGGCAGATAGCAATTCCATCCTGGCCATAAACTAATGAAGAGGAGACAACAGTCAACAAAAACAAATCATCAACAACAGAGAAGAACGAAGATGTATTTTATTAGATCATAAAAAGGTTACATTGTTTGATTACAAATGATAATGAAAGATAGAAAAGATACCGAACAACTTCACACCTTTTCCTTGTCTCCCAAGACTTTCTCGGGAGGTTGGGACGAGGAGCTTGGTTGCTCGGTGGTAACAGCAGCTTGGTCAGCAGGAGTTGGAATTTTCTCAGGAGGAGGAAGCATGGAAGAAATGTCCTCGTTGGCAGAAGGTAGAGAGGCAGGGACTTGATCACCCATGGCCATGGAAGATTCATCAGAGATAGGCTCATCCTCTTCTTCTTCTTCAATTTGGGGGGGGGGGACCAGGGAGGTGTAGCTGAAATAGCTCACAGTCCTCTTTGATCTTCAATTCCTGCAGGGCAGCTACCCAGCCATCTCGGAAGTATTTCAACTTCCCGTATTGTACTTGGGATGTCATCGCAGCAATCCCTTTGTCCCATCCTTCATCCCAGCCAGCGCTGAAGGATTTTTTAACTGCGAGCTTTCTTTTCAGTTTCTCCGAGGAGATCTTCTCGGATAGAAGATCCTCGGCAGTCTTAAACTTCGCAGTCTTAAACTCTTCCTCTGCCTTTTTCAGCTTATCTTCAAGCTCTCCAAAGTTCTTGAGCTTGTCGTCATACTTTTGATGCTCGACCTCTAAACTTTTCACCTTATTCTCCAAACTCTTGGAGATCTCAGCCAGCTTCACCTTCTCAGCTTCAACTATAGACAACTTTTTCTCCCAGTCAGCTTTGTCCTCATTATACTGCTGACGAGAATCTTTCAAGGATTGGGTCAAACCCAGCAGAGCATCCTCTACCCCCGACGAGGAGCTGGAAGCTTTAATTGCTTCATCTTTCTTCACGATGTTGTTAAAACAATTCACCAGCTAAACAAGGGAAAAAGTGACAGGTCAGTACAAAAATACAAGTATTCAAAGAAAGAAAGGAAATTCAGAGTGTGAGAAACTTACTGAAGCAAGGTGACGAGTAGCTAGGGATGTCAACATATCCCTAGAAATCTTTTCATCAGTTCCTTGGACCTCGGGTATGATCCAAGTTTTTACCGAGCTCATGGCAGAGCTCGGAGGAATGATGGTTGGAACACCAACACCACCAGCTGGTAGAGAGGAGATGGTTTCAGCCAGATTGACAATTTCAGCCAAATTAACTGAGGACGATTTTCTCAATCTCCTCAAAGGGACTTCAGCAGTTTCAACCAAGGAAGAGCTCTTGGTCGGAGAGATAGTAGTCATCTCCACAGGAGCAACCTTCTTGCTCGGAGCCACTGGGGGCTTCTCGGTAGCTTTGGAAGGTGCAACATCCACCTCTTAGTCCCCTTTGGGAAATCAATTTTTCTTTTCTTGGCCTCAGCAGCAGAAGTAATGTCATCAAATAGAGCAGGAGGAGCTCTTTTCTTGCCCATTCTCTGACTTAAAGGGATGTGAGAATTTGAAGAAGAATCCTTTGGAGTTGAGGCTGGCTCAACAGATCTAATCACAGGACGAGCAGTATAAGAAGTCGTATAGCTCCTATACTGCAGCAAATATGATGCAGACCTGATGTGCTCGTCTGCAACGTTCTTATGCAAACCCCAGATAAGTTTCAGATGCTTAATATTAACCTCTGATTCTTTTGGAGTTTTTCTTTTACTATCAACTGCAAATAAATACATAATGAAATATCAGTCATACATTTTGTAAAATATGATAAAAGCATAATTTCATAAGTAAAGGAAAATGAGAATAAACCTATCACATTGCCATATGGGGGGCATTTAGGACCCTGGTATACTGCATCTCCAACCAAGGGAGCATATTGCCAATTTTTAATAACCACCCCATGTTCAAAATAATATCTATTTGCATCAGGGAGGTTAACTACAAGAGCCCTATTCAAAAACCTAGTTTTTAAGTAATAAACATTATCTAAGACAGCCCATCTATAGTAATACATAATCTCAGGAATCTCTATACGAGTCCCATGAGTTAGATTTAATTTATACACCCCGTTAATTATTCTCTATGAATTGGGGGCTATTTTTGCAGGAACAACGTCAAAGTACTGACAGAACTCTAAGCATAAAGGGTTTGGTGGAAAAGAAAATCCACATTCAGCAATGAATAGACTGGGGAACCAATGCCCCTCAGCCAATCGAAAATAATCAAAGGGCTCAGGAAGATTCTCTAGAGTTACCCAGGAAGGAATGGAAAAATCGAAACGAAATTTCTCAACAGACTCCACAAGATAAACCATAGTGAATAAAAGAAATACAGAAGAAAAGAAGAGAATCTTACAGGAAAAAGGAAGAGCTGACAACTAGAGAAGGAAAAGATGAACGCACAAGAGAGAGAGAGAACAGAAAGCTTGAATGCAGAAAATTGGAAAAGGTAGAAGACGGTATGGTTACCTAAGAAGTTTAAATACTTTACCTTGGGAAGCTGCGAAGGAAATGATTACACAAAAGAAACTAATATGCCACCGGCGGCTAAAAGGACAAAAATGCACGAAGATCGAAGCACTCATAAAAAAAAGCAAAATGGCGGATTCTGCGAATTTGGAAGGAAATTCAAATATGAAGAAAAGGCTCCTAAAACCCAGGAAAATCATTTAATATCTCCATATACCGAGAAAGAATGTTCCATACTCCTCAAAGTTCGAAATATGAAACATTGGGGGCTTCTGTTGATACCAAAATTAATATGCTGATATGGACGAATCATACGAAGACACGTGTCAATCTACGTGGCACAATAGCAACGAGGAAGTTCATTTCCCCGACCAACTCATGTTCTCTCCGAGCAACGAGGATACACCGAGGAACTTTAGTACTCCGAGGTACTCTAGCGCTCCGAGGAACTCCTGAGCAACGAGCAACTAAGGTGGTCCGAGATGCATCTCGGCCGTATCATTAATTGCCAGATAATCAACAGTTCAACTATTCATTGAATGTTTATCATCTTGACGCACACGCTGCATTAAATGTATTACCCTTTCATATGTATATCATTTAATGTATCAACCCTTTCATGTACAGCCTAAGGGATATAAATACCTTGTATTACCCTCATTCAAAAGGGGGGGAATTTCTGGAGAGAACTTGTACTCGAGAATTCCCAAACACTCAGCAATAACATAACAGTGGACGTAGGCCATTCATATAAGGCTGAACCACTTTAAAATTCTTTGTCTCATTTTATTTATCTGTGATTGAATAATTAGAGTGATCTAATTTTTTACATCAACACCTAATATTGATATTTTATTCATATCAGGTCACTTTCGCTAATCTTCACTTTCTTTTGAAACCATCATCTCTGATTTCTTTCTCATTCTCTATGCTTTTCTGGAGTTAAATTCTAAATGAGTAGTGTGAGAATTAGAGGTTTTAGTTCAGATCATTGATATGGGTTTTCACTAAACGATAATTTTATGCTATGAATTTGATAGATCAGGCACACGATGTTCGGTGTTATAAGATGAAGAGTCATTTCTGAAGGCCCTTCTACTTCTGTACGTCCCCCAAATTCTCTTTCATTTATTCACACTCATTGTTAAAATAATTATTTACACATAAGATTCAAACATTGCATTTTGACACACAGATTTTAGGGAAATCATGGCATACTATTCGTCCTTCACTGTCTAGACGTAGCGTTTGTTCAGCTGCAGGACACAAAAAGTATATTAACTGTTGGGTGGTTATAAAAGTTTTGTTTATTCTTTGTGATATATGTTTCTTTGATGCCACCACTTTAATACATTATTATTTTTTATTTTAAACTTTAATCCAAATTAATTAGTCAATGTATCAAATTGAGACATGACAAAAAATGTATGAGTTTTCGTTGTGGCTTTCACAAATGGTGGCATACCAATTGTTTGAGGAAATTACATTTGAAGGAAATAACACTAAGATTTTTAATTGGTTCATTTTATGGTTTTTATACCCAACATAATTTAAGGTGAGGTCAAATATTGATTTCTGAATTCCCACTTCTATATACAAAATGATTTAATTATGTTCTTTATAGGTTCAAGGTGATCATGTTATGCCGTTATGTTTGTTTTAGATGTTTCAAATCATAAATAATCTGAGTTTTTTTTTTATCAAATTCATATGTTGATGTCGCATATTTTATGTGCTTGGCAATTCCTCGTGTTTAAGTCCGCCTTTGCAGTATAATCCGCGCATCGCACGGGTTTCCAATTAGTAATAGATAAAATGCCAATGCAATTAATCATGTTGATGTGGTACATTTAAAAAGATTTAATAATTATATCTTATAAATTTGATAAGATGTTATGTTGCACCTTTCGATATATATGCTAACCTAATTATTCATAATTAATTATTTTAATTGTTATTATTGAGATAATTTATAAAGTAAAATGTTTGTATTCGAACACAAGCTTAAATATTAGCAAAAGGAGTTTTGTAGGATGGACTACATTATATGAAATTATTTTTTTTTATATAATTTTTATTGTTTATTAATGTTCCTCAGATTTTGATAATATGTTTAATTTCATGTAATTTTATGGTGAAATGTAGAGTGTGTGTGGATATAGTGTTTCTATATCTTCATTTGCAAATATATTGAATTTCATCTAAATGGAATTTATATTTGATGGGAGACTATCGTTGTTACAGTTTTGAACCAAGTTCTCTTCCTCTCACTCTTTCTCACTCTATTTGTTTGTTTTAACACATATATATCTGTTTCTTTGTTGGTTTTTGGGATTGATATTTTTTCTAATTTAGAATCATGTGTGAGTTTCTGTATAATTTGTGGTTGTATGTGACTTTTGTAGGTCATTGGAGTTATGGCCGCTTGGTGATTTGCTAATTCGGAATCATGTTCTGGTGAGAGGAATTGAAGAAAATAGAAAGGAAACAATAAAAACCAAGCAAGGTTAGATGAATAATGAATAATATAGATCCATATAAATAGTAGTGGTCTCTCTGTGTTTCTAAGTTTTTTAGAAGTTGGGTTAAACAATATAGATGTGGTAAACTGTATTTGATAGAGGGAGAGATAGTGAGAGAGAGGGAGAATTGGGTTTTCGGCTTTTTGGTGTATTCTTTTTTATTTCACTTATATGTCACATTTTTATTTACCCCTCCAAAGAATGGCCACAATTTATAACTTATTGATAATTTATTACCCAACATGGGTTATTTTCCTTTTGTTCTCTATTGTCGCACTCAATACTTGGAATAATGAGAATTGTTCGGGTAACCCAAATATTTGTTTGGTTTAGATGTAGATTAGTAAACATGGAAATGGGTTCTCCATCTTGCATTTGTTTATTCTTTCTTAGATTTTAGTAAACAAAGAATGCAAATACTCCTTTTGTTTATGTGCAACCAGTAAAAGTAAAAGCAACGAATGTTCCCAACATTGAATTCACTACCTAATGTCAATGATGCTATTTCTTATATGCCGTCTCAATTTAAATTTAAATGCTTTTTTCTTTTTTTTTCTTAATTTCAAAATTAGTATATGTGGGTGTGTACAGTAAAATATGCAACACATACATATAAGTATAAATTCGAAAACATATTTTAAACCAAACAAATCTTTGGGTTATCCGAATAATTTTTATATATATATTTATAAAAAATATTTTTTTAAATAATGTTTTTTATATATATATAAAAACAGTTTTTTATAAATATATATAAAAATTATTAAAAATAGTAAAAACAATAGTTTTTTTAAATATTTTTTATAAATATATATAAAAACTTTTTTTAACTGTTTTTATATAAAACAAATAGGTAAAATAACATTTCAAAAACTTTTATAAAATGTCTTTTATTTGCTATTTTTATCAAAAACAGTAAATACATAGTTTTTTTTTTACTGTTTTTAATAGTTAAAAGCTTTTTTATTGTTTTTATAAACTGTATATAAAGAGGGTCAATTTTATAAACTATTTTTACTGTTTACTGTTAAATATTTAAGAGTAAAAACGGTTATTTTTTATGCTTTTTTATAAAATGTTTGTAAGTATTTATAAACAGTTTTTACTGTTTTAACAGTTTTAAATATTTTATAAACTGCTTTTACTGTTAAATATTTGTTTAACAGTTATAAAGTTTTTTAACAGTTTCCATCGATTTGAACAGTTTGGAATCCATTGATTTATATTTTAGTTGGTTGGTGTCCATTTGTTATATGAATGTTTGTTTATATTATAGTTTGTGTCCATTTGTTTACATTAGTGGTGCTGAATCTCTCTCTAGCTTTTCATGATCAATTTTTTTATGTTTAGTTTATTGAGATCAGATGCCTCATGTAATTAGAATGATCCATTAATTTTCTCTACAATACTATTGAAACACCCTAAATATTTGACTTACTTGAGTCTACATTATTTAGGCATTTCAACTAATTTGGATATTGTGCCAAAATATTTTTTTAGTACGAGCCTTCTCCTTGGTACATCTTGCAACGTTACTCGACGACTCAACATGCCTCAACTCTACACAACGACATATTCGAGTAAAGGTATTCACGTGTATTGCACATTTGCACTTGACACATTAGGCACACATGCATATTTCTTTATCTATGATTTTAATTGTGTGACTAATTAATTGTGAGCCTAAACCTTTTTTAAAAGAAAAATTATATTTTTTTTGAAAATAATTTTTTAGTAAAATTGGTGTAACTTTGTTTAAAATGAATTTCTTATTTTAAAAATAATTTTCAGAATTATTTTTCAAATTAAAATGAATTTTTAAAACAATGTTTTGTTTATTAAAATGTCATTTGGCTACTTTTTTTTAACATTCGAAGTTGATTTGTATGTTTACAGTTAGTTTCGTCACTTTGTGTGACATGTACCCATGTTCGTGTCTTTGGACCTTTACGATTTGACCTTAGCAATTGGAGTTAGCTTTCTAATAGTCTTAGGAGCATTTGCACCAACTAGTACACTGTTACATAGCCATTAGATTATGACCTTAACTGTCCAATGTTGACATATTAGGTTTTTATCTCTTTTGACCATAGCAGTAGGTTGTACCTTCTATAGTATCTTTCGGCTAGAAGCCATAACAATATATACCCATCAGATATTTGGTTTTTAACGCCGTCCTTTTGTGAGATATAGGTTTATTATTTTTTTTAAACCTTAGGAATTAGACCTGCTATAGGACTATAGACTTTAGCGATTTGATCTGATTAAGACTTTCGGCTTCTGTGGCTTTAGGCGGTGATGTGATGAATACGAGCAGTACTCCTATTTCTAAGGATTTGGAATTGCCTTGGTTCCTTTGGCCTTACATGATTTAACCGGACCTTATCCTTTAGGAGAACCGTATAGTGCTAGCTTACGAGTTATTCAACAGATATAGATATGGGCTATTTGGAAACATTGTTTTGACTTTTGGATTTTGGTACCTGTTGTCCTCATTTAGGTTATACCTTTTAACTATGAGTTACGCATTAGATCCCATTGGTGTATTAAGATAGTTTGTTTGGATACTGTGCCACTTGTCCAGATTAGATCCGTTAAGAGTTTGTTACAACCAAAATCCTATACTGCCTTGTTTGTTTCTTTAGTGGTTTTAGGTTCTTGAATCTTTTATAACCGACTGAGTTAGTGGCATCAGTTTAAGTTGTTTAATTTGTTAAGTTGTTAAAATCTATTTTAACTCGAATTAATCACAACCTTTGATTAATAACTTTTAATCTGAACCCTTGTTTTAAAAGTTTCTAGAATAATGTTTTCTCACCTATATAAACTTCATTTGAGAGTTTAATTGTGTTAGCTATTCAGATTATATTTTCTAGAGTGAGAAACACAAGAGGGTTTAATATTTTTTAGAGAGAAAAATATTGAGAATTAAAGAGAGAGATCTAAGAGAGAAGAAAGTATTGTTTTACACATTGTGTTCATTCTACTTCATCTTAATTCTGTTTTTGTTTTTAAATTCTCAATGATCTTGCACATCATCTCATAACTTTAGAGATTGAATTATTGTGTTATTGTAGAGAGAATTTAAGTGCTTTCATGCTGAAATAATTTTTTACAAAAACTAGAATTCCTTAGATTTTTTAGATCCGAATTTTATTGAATATTTTTATGATCTAAATATTCTGATTTTGTGTTAGATGCTATATGTTGTTTAAATCAGAATTTCTCCGGATCTTGCATGTTTATTGAAAATCTTTTTAAAAGATCTATTTTCTCATATTTGTGAAATAATTTGAAAAACACTTTCCTCATAAGATTGAATGTTATATTTTTGAGAGATTGAGAACACATATTTCTTAAATGATTGAATAATTTTGTTGTGTGTTCATGATAAGTGTTGTATGTATTTCTTATAGAGAATGTTTATAAGATTTTTAATTGAAGATTTATTTTGTAAGTTTTTGTAGAAAACTTAATTGGTCTTAATTGAAAATGATTTTTTCTTAAGTTTTTATAGAAAACTTAATTGCTTGATTACAAATATATTTTTGTTAAGTTTTTGAAGAAAACTTATGATCTTGTGTTTAGAATTAAGTTCTTGCATGGTTTGCATTTAGAACATATTCACTTACACATTTTGCACAACTAGTATGTTATTGAGAGAGCAGTTTTTGACTGAATTGGAATTTGCTAAATAAGAAGAACGGAGTTACGAAGTTGAGAGAACAACTACAACAATCAGAACTGCAGAGAAGTTAGAAGGATACGATACCAGAGGGTACATTCCTAAACTTGTATAGGTTTGATTTGTGTGTTTAGTTTGTTATATAGCTTGTAACCGATAATTCTTTTTAGTGAAATTTTTGTTTTACTCCGTAGAGGGAGTCGTGGATGTTTTCCCTAGTTTGGGTTTTTACCACGTTAAAAAAATCATACTTGTTATTCTTCCTATCCTCATCTTATTCTATGTATGGTTTAGAATTAAAATTGTTACATGATTTAATTACTTGAATTGGAATAATTCTTCATATGACATATATTGGATTGTAACGTAATAAATCAAATTGTTATTAATTTAATTTTTAATTAAATCAGATTTAATTGATTTTAATTTTCGCATGTATTAAAATCTGATTAGTTAGATAATAAAGTTTTTCTTGATTTGATTAGATATATGTTATTAGAAAAACTTGCATGAAATCAGAGTATGTTTATGTGTGCGTATGGAGATTGTTTCATGGGCGCATCTCAAGAAATGTTTCCCTCATTCATCCGGGAGGGGAAAATTTTCAACTATTATGTGAATGGTTTGGGCAAATTCAGAAAGGTTTAAAAAGTTATGTATTGCTCGCAATAGGATTTGCACAGTTGTGGGTCTTTTATGAGGATAGAAATATTTGAGTACATTTTTATTTCTTTGGTTCTTATTATTTTTTTATGAGTAAGAATAATTTAGAGTTATTTAATATTTGACTAATTATATTGTATCCTAAAAATAATATCTAAACGCTACCTTTAGAACCTATTAGTGTCACGGGTGCATGAAAAAAATAGGATAGCAATGAACATTGCATGGTATAAAAGATTTGTGTTTGGATCAATTTAGGCTTATAATAATCTTTTATGTGCAGATCAGACTCAAAGTAGGCTTAATGCATGTAATTGTAGAGACATACAACTCATATGAATAAATAATTACTCACATTCAATATGAATAGTACTTTTTTAACCAAAAAATATCTATATTTATTTGTGACATTAAATGTAAAATAATTTCAATATCAATAATAATATAATTTTGTATGATGGACAATGTAATAAAAAAATATTATTTTTAATGAAAGACGTGTTATGTTTATATAGCGAAAATTATTAAAATGAATTTGTATTGTATATTTTATTGTATATATTAATATATTATAAATGTTTTATGTATGTCACCCGCATATCGTGCGAGTTATACGCTAATAAATACTGTTAAAATAGCAAGTGTATCTACATTAACAATTATAATTGTATCTATATCTATCTATTTTATAACTATATAATGGAAGACTCTATTAAAGTTTTCTTCCCATTTATGAGGCCACATGGCACCCAAGGAGAGAAGTTGTTTAAAACTACTTAACGCCCTTTTGATATGCAACCTACCAGCGAGAATTTATTGGCTTTTTCTCAAACCACTAAATCTTCCAACAATTTATTGCTTTTTTTCAAGACATGAAATTCTATCCATATTCAAGAATTCATTCCATATACAATTATTATCATAACTTAGTGTTTTTTCCCAAAATACCTTTTTTTTATGTTCTTTATCTCCCAAATGATATATATTTCCCGTGTCACGTGTGTTGCACATCTGCTTCGCTAACCATGGTAATTGGTAATCGAACAGCTACAAGACTATTTTTTTGCAATGATAATTGAGTTATTTCTTTAAACATATAAAATTTAATAATGTTATGTATATTTTGGATTTGTTCGGAATTTTTAGTTTGTAAAGAATTTGGCTCTCTAATAATGATTTACCCTTTTAGCTATGTTATTTTGTGTATGTATGGTGTTATCACAAATACAAAAAAGAAAGCATGTATTTTATCTACCCAGCAATCATACTGCTACTACGTACACAAGCTTCTCTCTAGAAGGAGCTTGGTGAGTGTTTGCTGCTCATAAAACTTTTTGGAAGGATAATACCATACAAACAACTGATCAACTTTTTCATGATAAGCATATGATCTTTAATGTTTTTTTTTCATATTTTTTATTTGTTTATACTTTGTGCCTGTATGGTAAAATATATGATTCCTTGACATTCATTTAATTTTCTTTTTCATATTGTTAGAACTACACCCCAATAATTCAATAATGAAATTCAACTAATTCTTTTATGGCTTTATCCCATGACATTTTGAATTTGAATCATAGAATGGAACCTTTAAAATAAAATTGAATGCCATAAAGTAACGTGTATGTATAATGTTTTATGACTTTTTTGAGATAATTTTTTTTTAGAGAGGTGGAATTTACAACATCGGTTTTGTTTACATTGATATATAAATAATCTAAATTTAGTGTTGTCCAAAAAATTAATTTTTTTTTCTTTTTATTTATTTCTAAAGAAAATTTTTTATGGAAAAAGCTGAAGCTTTTGCCTTTTATAGTTTAATTTATTGAATACTATCATATTTTTATCCCAAATCTACTCATTTGTTTTCACAGTTATTCACTATACATATTACGAGAGAAATTTTAATAAAAGAAATCGTAAAACGTCGCACATCGTGCAGGTTGTATGCTAGTTAGTAAGTGTAACTGTATCGTTTAGACTTATCATTAATTAATTAAAAAGTTTATGGATCTACAATACCAACAAGATTGTCACTTGGACAAGGGATGTACCCATGATTCACCATAAGTGGGGGCTAATTTAATCGTGTGATTTCTAGGGGTTTAGGGGTGGGAGCCCCTGAGCAAAGTTTTTTGAGGTTATTTTTTAGTATTTATCAAAGAATTACATAAATATTTATTTGATCTAATGGAAACATAAA
Organism: Sambucus nigra; assembly: GCA_949130495.1. NCBI lineage: Eukaryota > Viridiplantae > Streptophyta > Magnoliopsida > Dipsacales > Adoxaceae > Sambucus > Sambucus nigra. The sequence continues at coordinate 400,630,932 of OX422208.1, forward strand.
TAAAAATTGATTCAATAAATATTTTAAACCCAAAAAGGAAGTACAAATATAAAATTTAATAGGTGGTGGTGTGGATGTCGTCATTGATTTTTTTTAAAGTACTTCTCCTTAATTTAATCCTACAACATCAAATTTAAACTATCATTTTCAACCCCAAATTCATATCTACAACATCAAGCTTCAACCAACATTCAACCCCAAATTTTTATCTAAAATGTCCATAAGTCAATCATTAATACTAAAAATGAACCCTAGAGGGTAGAATTTAAACCAACCAAAAATATCACTAAACAAAAAAAAAAACATTAACGATATAACATTAATTTAACCGTAACACTAAGAAATATTTTTAATACTAACATTAATTTAACCAAAAAAATTAACTAGTGTCACTAAGAAATGTATAATATAACTATTGAAAATTAATTTATCAATAAACTAAATAAAATATAATCATTTGATAAATTAAGACTAAACACACAAAAAATAATAGATAGATAGAATAGAGAGAGAGAGAGAGAGAGAGAGAGAGAGAGAGAGAGAGCAGGGGAGAGCAGGAAGTTGGTGGGGGAGGAGGGTTGGGGGAAGGGGGGAGGAGAGGGAGGAGGCAGAACACCGAAAATGTTTGCTAAAAGTGGGGCTTGTGTTTTTATGTTGTCTGTTAGGTTAAGTTAGGAAGAGTTTTCTATATTTCAACATATGACCCAACTTTTTTTAAAAATAATTTTTTTACACTTCCAATTTCATATAAGAATATATATCTATTTAAAAAATATATATCTAACTATGAGGGCTACAACCCCACTCCGCTCTTGATTTGGACGGATGGTATATAAATATACTATAAAAAGATTTACTAACTAATGCCCCTAATCTTTATTGTAACTTACAACTTAGAAAATAACATAAAAATAAATCAAAAGACACTTTGAATCTTCAACTTGTAATATAAAAAGTTTTGAACCCTAAACTCGTATTATACACAGTCCGTAGGCTCTCCAACTGCATATAACGCCAACTCTTATTCTTAACGTCCAATCGAAGCTTCTGTTTTTCATTGAAAAAAGATTTATATCAATTTCATCATATTAAGAAAGAAAAAGTATTACCAACGAACTTTAAGAGATTGTAAAAGTCATATTTAGTAACTAGAACGCGCTCGAACCTCATTTGACTGATATCCGCAATTTCCAGGAAGGTGTCCTGGTGCTTCTTATATATAGAACGTAATCGTACTCTCCTAGTACCACAACCCACCTTACAAAACAAAAAGGAAGATAAGAAAAATGGCGGATAAAAATCAACAGATGTACCCACTTGCACCCGTAACCGGTTACCATAGAAGTGATGAAGAATCAGCAAACCATGAGCTCCGCAAGAAGAAAAGAATGAAATGCTTAGTCTACATCGCCATATTAGCTCTTATTCAAGCCGCAATCATCATAGTTTTCGTGTTTGCAGTAGTTCGTATCAATACACCCAGGGTAAGGCTAGATAGGATCACAGTCACCAACAGCACAGTTTCTGGAAACAAACGGTTGAACGCTCGAGTGACAGTGAGGAACACAAACTTTGGGCGGTATAGGTTTGAGAGCAGCACGGCCACGCTTACTTCTGGGGGAGTGACGGTGGGACAGTTTATTATACCAGACGGGCGAGCGAGGTCGAGGTCCAGTAGAAGGCATGATATCTTAGTGGATGTGAATCCCGGTGATAGGGTTAATGGGATTTTGGAGGTGACAAGTGAGGCTAATGTGAGAGGAAGAGTGGAGGTGCTAAGGGTGTTCAGGAGGAGGAGGACGGCTCGTATGAGCTGCACTATGTCTATTAATTTGGCTACAAACGGGGTTCAGGATTTGGTGTGCTGGTGAATGGGAGAAAAAACATATATTCGATTGGATTCAGAGAACATAGATGTCCTTATAATTACCATTTCCATCTGTAATTATTTATTATTTACTTTTACTTTTCGGGAGCCGCCTTTGTATACTTCATTATCACACACGCATGAGTCAGATGCAGGGCTAGCCACATATTTTTTTTAAGAATTATTATATCTAAATTCTATTTTATTTTTTTTATTTAAGTTGTATTAATTAGATAACTATTAATTAAGTTCTATTTTTAAATTTATGATTTTTTCTATTAACATTTTTCTATATTCCCTCCAAATTTAAAAATGATAGTTTAATTTTCTCTTTCAAATTTATAAAATTACAACTTTCGATATATAATTTGAAAATTTATAAAATTTATATTTTTGAAAGCTACTAATCGCTCCATATAAAACAAGACTTGTATTCGATAAAAAAATGTTTAAAAAAAGGAAGATGAGGTGTTTTTTTCCTTTTTTAGGCAGATAGTAAACATCATTGTTTGTGTAATAATTGCACAGTAAATATTTAGTATATGTAAAAATATCCTATATATAAAACTGTTTTATTTTTTAGTGAACACAGTAAATCTTACTATTTGTGTAATATAAATACAATAAACATTTATTGTCTGTGAATATATTCTAGAGAAAAAACTATTTCATTTTTCGATGAACATTGTAAATTTTACTGTCTGTAATATTTTAAATTCTTTGAAACATTATGGGCTTCATTCGGCGAGGAGATTTCAAAAAATGTAATTTTGTTAAAAATGAATTTGTAAATTAAAAGTTAAGATTCTTTGAAGATTAAAAATAAGAAAAAGTTCAACTGCTTGTGTAACTTTTCAAAAAAGTTACCGATGGTTTGTTTCGAAAAGGTAAACTTATTAAAAATATCCCAAAACATTAAGAATATGACATATTTGATGGTTGAAAAATTAATAGGACTTATTTATGGGAAAAAAATCAAATAAAACCTATATATAAGGGTCCATTTTTTATATATTCGAAGGGAACTTTTTAAATAAAACATGTACACTCTTTAAATAAAAGTAATGTAAGTATTACAAAATTAGAAGAAGGAAAAAAATTATATCCCTATTATCCATGAAAAAATTAGTTTTTAAATGGTGAAGTAAAATAATTTAGGATGTTTGTCTTCACTTGTGACCATGTATAAATGGAAGAAAATCAGCTGAGAAAACACATCGAACAATAGTGGAGTATTGTGAGCAACTAATGACAGGAGAGAGAAATACAATGAGTAAATTAAAAGCTGAAGGGATTAAGAGTCGAGTAGTCAACATAGCATGACACGTGGCACCAAGACAATCGTAACATCCTGGTTGTCCGATGATCACAGATCAGCTAAGGGCCAATCATTAAGGATAATGATAATATAATCGGATCCAATCCTTCTATAACTTAACAACGTATTAGGTAAGGCTAAAGATAAAGACCGACTACATTTGAACAATTCAAAATATAAATAAGGTTAATCCTAATGTGAAAATAAGATATAACACAATATTGTACCGACGACTTGGTCTCTCAACTAAAATTATCTCGAATTCCTTATCGTCTTATTCCCCTTAATCTAATATACATATCTCCTTCATTTTCACGTGGACCTAGGCATGCTGACCTACCGAACCTCGTGCATCATTATATTCTTTTTCTTGTATCATTTATATTTTGCGGGCAATTATGTATTTAACAATATTATCTGATTAATATCCCCTACAATTTGACATTGTCTGTTAAAATATTTTGAATATCACCACTTGTGAATACCAACCATTTGCCATAATGACTGCATATCAGTTTTACTATTCTCATGCTGAGAACCATGTACGATCCCAAGTACGAAGTGTAAGGAGGGGAAAACTCCTTCAAAATCGAAAATTGTCACGGTCTAGAATCGTGATAAACAACGAGTCATGATCATTAACCGCAATAATTTCTATGGTGACCATTTTGGGGGTGATAGTGAAAAATCATGACCATATGTACTAGTCACAGACCCACCTGTAACCTAAATTTTGGAACATGGTCATGATTGGTGATCATGACCATTTGTCACAGTTTACGATCGTGACCATTTGTCACGATTTATTATCGTGGCCCTAATTGTGACTAACATTTAACTTGTCATGGTCATGAACCGTGACCCCATCTGTACAATATATTAACTACATTAATCCAAAACTAATAAAAGTATTGGGGAGACCTTGTCTTCAACTCATTTTAGAGAGCATGTTGTCTCTATAAAATGACTATCTTCCTTGGTATCCCTAAAGCATATGCAAGCTCGTTGTAATCGACGTTTGCATCTGCTTCGATTAGAGCTCATCTTCTCAAAAATAATAATGAATCATTTATATAATAAGCCACAAGGATTTTGCACCTAAAAATGACTTGGATAATGACATATATGCATAACATTAAAGTATATAAAAACCATAATTTTGCACCTACGAACTTTGGAGTTTGGCACATACAAAGGTTGCCGTAAAAACAAACACCGAAACTAAATTTTCATCCGTGCAAATATCATAAAAAGTAGCACCCAACTTATTCAAGAAAATATTAGCATCGCAAAATCTAAGAATAAAATCTTACATGAACATAAATTAATTATCAACACTTCATCATTGTCTATATTTATAATAACAAGTAACAACAAAATAATGCACCAACACTAAATTATTATCTAAATTAACTAAATGATCCTTTAAATTAGGGTTATCGTCAAGAATAGACTAAAACTATATAGAGGATTTTAATGCATCTGATTGAGTAGTCAAACCCTTTGGTTCATGAACAATAAACAAACCAATTATCATCATTCATTCACTTTGAGTGGAATAAGTTCTTCACATTTTGAAAGACACAAACAAAAGGTTCTTCGATAATGCAATATTTACTCTTCATCTTGAATAAATGTACCATGATAAGTTTTATAGAAGGAACAATCTTACAACCATTAGTAGTGTCATCCACCTTCATCCAATCATAATAGAAGACAATTTCTTTTAAATATATGTAGTCTAGTTACAAGATTTGTCGAACAATCCCATAATATGTCAGCACTGTATCCTTTATATTTTTACCACTTTTTGCATCCACACCATAACTCAAGGAAAAAAAATGAAATTTTGTTATTTTGTATCAATAGTTTTTCCTTGTATGGGTTTGGGGAGAAATGAAAATTGTTGGCATGGAATTTTTTAACTCTTTTGCATGAAAACTTCTATAAGGGTAAATTTTGTAATGAATGAAATGAACATTGAAAAAAATATAGTTGGCTTTATTCCTATGGACAAAATAGTTTCCGAGTCATAGGTTATGTTTATTTGTATATGTACCTCAAGCCTCTGCAATTGAAGATTTGAAGGGGCCTCGAAAAATGACATCAAATCCATGTGTATATTGCGACTTCATTCTTAGATCTTGGAAAGGTATACAAGTATTAATCTATTGATACCTGGAGTTTTAAATGAGTGTTTTTTAAAAGGATATTTTTTGAAAATATATTTTATGAAAACTATTTTTTAAAGTCGTTATGACGACATTGCATTTTTATTAGAACGAGATACGCCTTCTCGTTTAAATGAGATTTATATCTAGTTCAAACAAGAATAACTTTACATTCAAATAAGGTTCTAATGAGCTTCAAATAAGACCTTACTCTCTGAATTTATAAATTATGATTAAAAGCTCGTTCGAATGTCTATCTAATGACTTTGGGGACGTTGTTTGAATAACTTGGTTTCATTCGAACAAGGAGCTAATCTATTTCAAAAAACACCTCAAGTTCATTCGAATGACTTTGCATGTCATTATTTTTTCACATTTTTCAATATAAAAATGGCCAGTTGATTCACTCTCGTAAGGTAGTTTTTGCAAAGAGGAAATTCTAAGCCTATAAACACCCTTTTCACCCTATTTGAAAACCAAGATTCAACATACTAATAATCTTTGTAGATCTCAAGTTTTGAAACCCCAAGGAGTTTTACTCTTCATTATTTGAGTATTTTGGCATGGTAGATTCCATGTTGGTGATTGACGGAGCCTAGTTCCATTATGCTTTAAAGGAGTCTATTTGGTGAGTCGGTTTACATATCGTCATGTATAAATCCTTATATCATAGTATACTTATGTAGGCTAGGGCATCAAAGTTTTTTATTGCTGTGGGGTTCGCTTATATATTACAACATTGTGTCATGCTCACATTGTAATTATTAGGTAAGATAAAATGAGGTTAAGGGTGTTCACGAATCGGATCGACCCTACTTTTGCTCATATATATAACAAATGCGTTCCAAACCGAACCGGACCCACTTTTATGGGGTTTTTAATGCGGTTTTAATTCAATCATAAAATGTGAAGGACCGCATTATTCGGTCCGATCTCGATCTTTTATCTTAAAAAATAGTTCCGGACCGGACCGCATATATATATATATATATATATATATATATATATATATATATATATATATATATATATATATATATATATATATATATATATATATATATATATATATATCCAGTCCATCCGATAACTAAACCCTCACCCCCGTCATGGCGAACCAACGGCTAAATCTTCAACCCGTCGGATAAGATCCCAAATGTTTTGTCTGAAATTATTATAGACACCGAACCCAAATCCCAGCTCAAAATGTCAAATAAGGGTCTAGATTTTTGTGGGGTTTGAGTTGGAGTTGGAGTTGGGGTCTTCTTTGTTAAAGGCAAGAAAAAGTTCATGGAAGATACCCACAATATTGTCTCTTCTCCACATGCCAATAAGGTGTGTGCGTGTGTAAGGCCAAAAAACTCTTAATTTTTCAACAAAACTCCTTCAACTATTTTCTTATAATAACCTCGTGAGTTTTGTATGAGTATCTAAAAACCAAGTGAGATTGATAAAAATTTGGGACGAAAATAATATATAAGATATTTTTGGAATTTTGTACTGATAAATATTGCCGTGCTATTGGATGCTAAATTGATAGTTTTTGAATTGTGTTAAAATGTAGGTATTTTTTAAGGGTTATGATAAATATGGGGGTAATAAAGCTGCTGAGTTTGTAGCAGACAAATTAGTGGGGAACATATTTGAAATGGTGGAGAAATTTTCACAAAATGCAGCCAATGAAGAAGCAATCAAGGAAGCTTATTTAAAAACAGATAAAGATTTTCTTAAATAGGTAATCCCAATTTGGTTTATTTTTATTTCTACAACTTAATTTTTGGATTCAAATATGTGCTTTTGATATAAAAAGTCTAGTAGACCATTTAGTCGCGTTTAATATATTTTGGTTTGAAATTAAATATTTTATTATTAAATTCACGTGTTCATGCATATACTTTTTTAATAGCTGGAGTCAAACAAATGACCAATGGAACTGAATATCTAGCTACAAAAAGAATCTGCTACTGATAAGGAACTATTTTAAAAAACGTGCATTTTTAATTAAAAAATGCATTTTTTTTATATTCATTTTTATATAATAGTTGTTTATGGACCGAATAGGACCGAGATCGAACTCGGACCACCTGAAAATCGAATCGGACCGAGACCGATTATTCTAGTCCGGTTTTGGTCCATAATTTTCTAGGACCGACTAATATGGTTCGGGCCTAAAAATACCTCAAAACCGGACCGGACCAGATCGCGCACACCCCTTAATAAGGTAATGTTTACATAATGCTTATTTAAACCATATTATTTTGAAATTAGGTTAATTTATCACTTGACAATTAATTTATCTAAAAATAAATTTTGACTTATCACATCCATATCCATTTGTTACACACCCACGATTTATCAATTTGGGAAGAAAGTGGGTTTCTCTATTTTACTAAGTTGATCATTGGTTAATTGTGATTTTATGACTTTTTAACATATTTTAAACGTAGGGATAATTCCATCACCAGAACTCCTATGTTTGATGGTTCATACTATCCTTATTAGAAGTCTTAGGTGAGATTTTTCTTGAAGTATAATGATGAGAATATTTGAAACTATGTGGAGAATGGGTGGCCTCCTCCAATAAAAGGTGGTTTGTATAAAGTTTATTTCATTTGGACTAAGGCTGAAAAAGATGCCTCGACTTCTAATTCCAAGGGTATTAATAATATTTTTTGTGTTGTCAAGGTTGAGGGGTTTAGGTGTAAAATGAGTTACGAGAGTGCAAAAGATTAGTGGGATAATTTAAATTATACTCTTTGTCAAATTTGTAATTATCGCAGGTGCACGAGCTATTGTGATATGGCTTATGCAACTACGGATCGAACCCATGAGAATTTAATCAATTCTTATAAATTATCAACATTCTGTAAGGACACAAGTTTCCGATTGAGTCTTAATGTAGTGTTGGGTCAATTCCGTACAAAAACATTTGAGTCACATGATAGTGTTCACGTTGTATCCTTCCAAGCCTATGACTCGTAAAGTTGAAGACGTAGCGGCCATCATTTCAAGTGAACATCAATTGTCGGTTTCTTGTGCCCAGCTTATGCATAATCAACATTACTGTATTCCATTGTCTCCAAAAGGTATGAATGCAATCTATGTTTATTTGTAAGAGACTTGGAATGTGTTTAACGGTGTAATTTTCATTGTTAAAATAATTTTCAGAAATATTTTGGGCTTAAAATGAAAATATTCAAATCTGGGATTTCGTTCAAAATTTTCGTTCGAACGAGAAAGTCGTTCGAATAAGAATTTCGTTCGAATGAGGTTTTTCCAACGAGTTTCCTTTTGGCCACTGGAATATCGTTCGAACGAGAATGTCGTTCGAATGAGAATTCTGACGAGTTTACTAAGGACTTTAAAAATATTACATTGTTCTATCGTTAGTTGGATCGTTCGAACGAAATGTCGTTGGAACGAAAAATTCGTTTGAACGAGATTTCTGGGCGGGAACAGTTTGGCAGTTTTAACGCATTTTCCCACTACTGTCCTACTATCTTTTGATAGTTTTAAACCAATTTCGGGACAGACTTTTGATAAGGACTTTTGTAACATCTTTGAGAGTTTTTGATAGAAAATATTTCCAAACAAAAGTCCCGGTATTCATGTGTCAAAATTAATAAGAAAATCCCCTTATACACATGTGTTTACACCCATAAAATTATTTTGTTTAGAATTCAAAGTATTCCTACATTTATATTATTTTCTTAGAGTATTTTTGGTACCGGGTTCACTTTTCTACCCAAAAAGAAAAGAGTTTGGGTTTCCTTCTAAATCCCTCAAAGAAGAAGAAGCTTTTGTTTTGCTGCGGCATTCTCACATGGTGAAAGGCACTGACACACCCCAACCCAGTTACTTATAATTAAGTTTGAAAGTCAAAGCGAGTCAAACCATGATTAATTTAACCAAGCCATAAACAAGAGTTTTAATTTCAAAGTCATCATTGTAAATCCATATAACTGAAAACCTTTTTACAACATCAGAGTAGTCATACTTATACAAACTTGCTTAAGGATAATTTAACTTAATTACATCATTTACATTTAAACAAAATCTTTGTTTCTCCCATTCCTGTCTAACCCAGCCCGACTTCTTAGATTTGGCAGTGACATCGCATTACCTGAAAAATGTGAACATAGGAACCATGAGCAAAAATAGCCCAGTGAATGCATCACTACTAAACTGCTGCATGAATTTAAATGCAATAAATCATATCCATGTACTTATGTATTAACTTATCCGGCTCATTCATAATGAATGACCAACTTTTTCGAATCATGATTCACATATCCTGTCTAAATAGACAATTCTCCCCCATTCTTGGTCGAGGAGTAACCCCTTATCATTAATAGACAAATCTCCCCCATTCCTGGTCGAGGAGTAACCCCTCATTTCGGTAAACCGAAATGAACAATTTCATATTCATTTTATTATGATCATACCAACAACACGATACAAATATCTCTTTCAAGTGAGTACACTCACCTAGGTTGACAACTACGTATTCAGGTTTCCTTCTGGTGGAGCTGAACTGGGTTGATTAGGCCTTACACCTGTCAATCCAACTAAATCAGTACTGAAACTCAATCATAAATATTATCCAAACATAATTATGTAACTTTCCATGGCTATACATCAATCATATAATTCCAATTAAGTCACATTCCATAAAACATAGGTAAAGGCAAACAATCATGTACATATTGATAAAGTTACGCACATTCAACCGTAGGAAATAACTTATGAGGAATTTATAACCAAAGTGAAGTAAACATGAAATTATACTCCTCAATGTATATACACATGAAACATGTACTCAAATTACCCTTTGTAAGGACGAAATACAAACATTCATTCAAGGGGTACCCAGTATGGCCTGAAATTATGGTCTTACATACTTAACCATCCTATATTCCTAAATTGTACAAATATAGGGGTCCAACCTCATCAATATGAAAACATATATGAATATACTATCCAGTACAAGTTACGGTGTAATTTTTCAAGCTTCCTAGTGCAAGTTATGACCATTTCTCTACAACACAAGAAATCTTCCCTACAAGCTCCTCTATTGTTCCTTCAACTTCCAAGAATTTTCATAATTTTTCTCCAGCAGAACTTTCCATGATTTTCGACCCATTTTCATTACACATACTGAATCGTACATAATTAAAGTTTCATAATTGTTTGACTTCATTTGCTATCTCAAAAGCTTGACTAAACTTAGGGCATACCGAAGTCAAGTATACAAACAGCAACTATGCACCAACTTGAAATCATCATTACGGCCTAACCACAACGAGATAAATTCTAATTTTCGGATATTATATGAATATATGAGTCTAATTTCATATCCAATTGGAATTTCTCAATTCCAATAAGCACGTAAAGAGATATGCAAGTTTGAATACAAGGTGTTTCAATACAAAGAAATTTTAAGGGTTTCTACATTCAACTTAACATAAACTTGCATCTAACCATACATATATATAAAGGGCTGAAACTTTCATAAAATTATGATGATTTATATCATATAAATCAGTAATATAAGATAAATAACAAGAATTACAATTAGGATTACCTTCAAGGCTTTTTACGTAATTTCTACGGATTTTTCTACACTTTTTCTCCTCACTTTTCTTCCTTAACTTCTACTTTCTCTTTCCCTAAGCTTAAAACCCTTTCATGGCTGGTTTTGGATGAAGGATAAGGATATTTCAAGGGTATAAGGTCGGCCAACGCTTCCTCCCAAGCCAACCAATCAAATTAAACCATTTGGTTTAATAAAAGACAAAATACCACTTAAGGGAATTGACATATTTACCCCTTCTCGTAATTTCGACCTAACTTCTTCCTCGAGCATCCATTTGATGCACCGTTTGTTGTGTTACAACCCTAGCTCACATGTCTACAACTATCTAGTTTTCACCTCAAGTCATTTATAATGTTATAAAGGTCAAAACTAGTCTCTAACAGGAACATTTCTACCGAAAATAACAAAATTTGTGTTTGTAAATAATTCGACCTTTCATGATTTATGAAAGTAGGATTATAATAAACATAATGACTTAACATTAGATATACTAATATCAAATTATTCATATCACATAAGATAAGCATGATTTAAATATAATTTATCATAATTATATCCGGGTTGTCACAACTTCCCCCCCTTAGAAAATTTCGTCCCCGAAATTTAATACGAATGACACTTACCAAACAAATGGGGATACTGTTTCTTCATGCTATCCTCCGTTTCCCAAGTTGCTTATTTAATTCCATGGCTCATCCACATAACTTTAACTAAGGGAATAACCTTATTCCTCAATACTTGCTCCTTACGATCAAGAATTTCCACCGGTTCCTCGATGTACGACAAGTCTTCTTTCAGTTCAATAGGTTGAGTTTTCAGTTGATGAGATGGATCTGCCAAATACTTACGAAGCATTAATACATGAAACACATCATGTAACCGAGATAAATCTGGAGGTAAAGCTAATCTATAAGCTAGGGGCCCAATTCTTTCCAACACTTCAAATGGTCCAATGTATCTTGGACTTAGTTTCCCCTTTTTCCCAAATCTCATAACACCTTTCCATGGTGAAATACGCAGGAATACAAAATCTCCCTTCTGAAATTCCAATGGATGCTTCCTCTTATCTGCATAAAATTTCTGCCTGCTTTGCGCTATCTTTATCCGTTCCCGAATCATTTTGATCTTTTCAGTTGTCATATCTATCAATTCAGGACCCAAAATTTTCCTTTCACCCACTTCATCCCAACACAAAGGTGTTCTACATCTCCTCCCATATAAAGCTTCATAAGGAGCCATACCAATAGTCGACTGATAACTATTATTATACGAGAATTCCATCAATGGCAAATGATCATCCCAACTACCTTTGAAGTCAAATACACAGGCTCGTAACATGTCTTCTAATATTTGAATCGTCCTTTCTGATTGCCCATCAGTTTGTGGATGAAACGCAGTGCTGAACTTCATACTTGTGCCCATGGCATTCTGGAGACGAGGCCAAAACTTAGAAGTGAATGTTGGATCTATATCTGATACAATTGACACTGGTGCCCCATGTAAACGGATAATCTCATCAACGTACATACGTACATACTTGTCAACAGTGTAGGTGGTCTTAACTGGGAGAAAATGAGTTGACTTCGTCAATCAATCTACAATCACCCAAATAGAATCATGCCCCTTTGGTGACCGGGGTAATCCTGTAACAAAGTCCATCGTTATATGCTCCCACTTCCATTCCGGAATAGGCAAAGACTGCAATAATCCTGCCGGCTTCTGATGCTCTTCTTTCATTTGCTGGCATACTAAACATTTAGCTACGAACTCTGCAACCTCACGTTTCATATTGTTCCACCAGTAATATTCTTTCAAATCTCTGTACATTTTGGTACCTCCCGGATGCATAGAGTAAATAGAACTATGTGCCTCTTCTAATATATCTTTCTTTAAGGGCGGATCATTAGGTACACAAATCCTATTTTTATAACACATCGATTCATCATTCTTAATTTCAAAGTCACTCTCTTTACCATCCAGGACATCTTGTTTCTTCTTCTCAAGGAATGGATCACTGGTCTGCAAATTTCGTATGCATTTGGCCAATAAAGGTCTCACTGTGACATTTGCTAATAATCCTCCGCTTTTTGAAAACTTCAATTCAATCCCCATCGATGCCAAGTCAAGAATATTTCCAACACGGGCACACTGTATGCAACCAAGCATCCCTGATGATTTTCGACTCAAAGCATCTGCTACTACATTGGCCTTCCCAGGATGATGATGAATAGTACAGTCATAGTCTTTAATCAGCTCTATCCAACGCCTCTGTCTCAAATTCAGTTCTTTCTGTGTAAACAAGTATTTCCAACTTTGATGATCCGTAAATATCTCACAAGTTTCTCCATACAAGTAATGTCTCCACAACTTTAAAGCAAAAACAATGGCTTCTAGCTCCAGATCGTGTGTAGGGTAGTTTCGTTCATGCGTCTTTAATTGTCTCGAAGCATATGCTATTACCTTCCCATTCTGCATAAGAACACATCCTAACCCCTGAAATGAAGCGTCTGTATAGATCACAAAAGACTCATTCCCACATGGAATAGCAAGTATAGGGGCTGAAACCAATCGCTTCTTTAATTCTTTAAAACTCCTTTCGCATTCTTCATCCCACACAAACTTCACTTCTTTACGGGTCAACTTTGTCAATGGTAATGCTATTGCTGAAAATCCCTTAATGAATCTGCGATAGTAACCTGCCAATCCTAGGAGACTCCTAATTTCTGTCACATTCTTAGGACTTTCCCATTCAACAATTGCTTCCAATTTCTTTGGATCAACATAAATCCCATTTCCCGAGACCACGTGCCCTAAAAACACGATTTCATTCAACCAAAACTCACACTTGCTGAATTTAGCAAACAATTTCTTCTCTCTCAAAATCTGTAATACAAGTCTCAAATGCTTCTCATGTTCCTCCATGCTACGCGAGTAAACCAACACATCGTCTATGAATACAATCACAAATGAATCAATGAAAGGGTGGAATATCCGATTCATCAAATCCATAAAAACTGCTGGAGCATTGGTTAATCCAAAAGGCATCACCAAAAACTCATAGTGCCCATATCGAGTTCGAAAAGCTGTTTTGGAAATATCGCTATCCTTCACTTTCAGTTGGTGGTAACCCGATCTCAAATCAATCTTTGAAAATACTGTGGCCCCCTGTAATTGGTCAAACAAGTCATCGGTACGAGGTAGAGGGTACTTGTTTCCAATGGTCACCTTATTCAGTTGCCGATAATCAATACATAATCGCATTGTCCCATCTTTCTTTTTCACAAATAACACTGGTGCTCCCCATAGCGAAACACTAGGCCGAATGAAATCTCTGCTTATCAGATCTTGTAATTGCACTTTTAATTCTTTCAACTCCGTTGGTGCCATTCTATATGGAGAAAGAGAAATTGGACCAGTACCTGGAATTAATTCAATAGAAAACTCTACTTCCCTATCGGGTGGCAATCCTGGCAATTCTTCTGGGAATACATCAGAAAACTCTCTAACCACTGGTATGTCTTCAACTTTAAGTGCTTCCTTACTAACATCAACCACATACGCTAAGTACCCTGTACAACCCTTACTCAATAACTTTCTGCTCTTAATTGCTGAGATGAGACAATTAGGGACAACATTCCTTTCCCCTGCAAATTAGAACTCCGGTTCACCAGGAAGATGAAATGTAACTTCTTTTCGAAAATAATCAATGGAAGCATGATACGATGATAACCAATCCATACCCAATATAATATCAAAATCCCGAATGGCCAACGGTATCAAATTAACATAGAAATCTCGCTCACCCATTCGTAAGACACAATTTTTATAAACATGCTCAACCAAATTCACACTTTCCATTGGGGTAGAAATATATAAGGCACAATTCAGAAATGAACATGGTCTACCCAAATATGAAACAATATGTAATGCCACAAATGAATGCGTAGATCCAGGATCAATGAGTGCATATAAATCTTTGTTTGCAATAGAAAGTTTACATGTAACCACTTCCAGTGTAGCATGGGCATCTTGTAGCGTCATCGCAAACACTCTTCCTCCTGCCCTCGATCCAGTTGCTTGTTCTGTACCTCTCCCCCTGGTGGCACTTCCTGGAGAAGATCCTTTATGAGGCCCCACACTACTTACTAAAACTGTTCTTTCCCACATAGGACAATTCTTTCTCAGATGACCCTTTTGGTGACAGTTGAAACATTCTATATTCAGTAACTTTGGGCAATTTCTCTTTATATGACCCGATGACCCACAAAAGAAATAAACATTAGGATCTCCTTGTGCTGAAACTCCTGAACCTCTTCCACCACTAGCCTCACCCCTTTGGAAACTACTTCCACCTCTACCCTGTTGGAATTTCTGCCCTCCAAACCTCGAATATTCTGTACCACTACTCTTCTGATAATTTGGATCAAATCTGCTTTTCTTTACACCTCGTTCTCGATTCCCTCTAGCTTCATTCACGTCCCTTTCTACCAACATGGCTTTGTTCACCAAGGCTGAATAATTAAAAGTCTCTAAAGCCGACAATCTAGATTTAATGAGTAACTCAAGCCCATCGAGAAATCGGCTGCACATATCTTCCTCATTTCGTATAAACCTCGAAGCAAATCGAGATAAAGCTGTAAGTTTAGCTTCGTATTCTCTAACTGTCATACTCCCTTGATTCAACAAGAAATATTCCTTTTCCTTTTGTTTTTGATACATTAGGGGGAAATGCTTATCATACAAAGCTTTGACAAAATCATTCCATGAGATCACATTCCCACCTTCTAGAGTAATCAACAAATGTTTTGTGGCATCCCACCAATATTTGGCTTCTCCTTTCAGCATATACGTCGCCAAGGTCACTCGTTGATTTTCAGGCATCTTCATCACCCCAAAGATAAGTTCAATCTCTTTAACCCAGTCTTCTGCCTCTGCGGGATCAACTGCTCCTTCGAACGATGGTGGGTTCATCTTAATAAATTTCTCATGTGAAGTACTTCTTTCTTCCCGGTGTATCACCTCCTCAGCCCTAGCCAAGGCTTGTGCCTCTAGTTGCCTGGTCTGTTGTTCTTCCACATGAGCCATAAATCTAGCTTGTTGCTCTGCCATTAGAGTCATAGCACGTGCCATTTTGTGCATGTCTGTCAATTGTTCTGGGTCAGGTTCCATATTTCCATGAACAGGTTGCTCAACCTCTGCCTCTGCTGCCATGTTTGAAGCCTCGTCTTCTATTTCCACATTCACATTCCCTCCTTCCATTCTTTTATATCTGAAATGGATCAAAGATATAACAACATGCAGATATACATATCTTTCCTAACATGATCGTTAGTATCAAATAAAATATATTTCTGACATTCATTGCCAAATCTAGACTCTTCTCACTCCAGAACCTCTAAAACCTAGGCTCTGATACCAAAAGCTGACACACCCCAACCCAGTTACTTATAATTAAGTTTGAAAGTCAAAGTGAGTCAAACCATGATTAATTTAACCAAGCCATAAACAAGAGTTTTAATTTCAGAGTCATCATTGTAAATCCATATAACTGAAAACCTTTTTACAACATCAGAGTAGTCATACTTCTACAAACTTTCTTAAGGATAATTTAACTTAATTACATCATTTACATTTAAAAAAAATCTTTGTTTCTCCCATTCCTGGCTAACCCAGCCCGACTTCCTAGATTTGGCAGTGACATCGCATTACCTGAAAAATGTGAACATAGGAACCATGAGCAAAAATAGCCCAGTGAATGCATTACTACTAAACTACTGCATGAATTTAAATGCCATAAATCATGACCATGTACTTATGTATTAACTTATCCGGCTCATTCATAATGAATGACCAACTTTTTCAAATCATGATTCACATATCCTGTCTAAATAGACAATTCTCCCCCCTTCCTGGTCGAGGAGTAACCCCTTGTCATTAATAGACAAATCTCCCCCATTCCTGGTCGAGGAGTAACCCCTCATTTCGGTAAACCGAAATGAACAATTTCATATTCATTTTATTATGATCATACCAACAACACGATACAAATATCTATTTCAAGTGAGTACACTCACCTTGGTTGACAACTACGTATTCAGGTTTCCTTCTGGTGGAGCTGAACTGGGTTGATTAGGCCTTACACCTGTCAATCCAACTAAATCAGTACTGAAACTCAATCATAAATATTATCCAAACATAATTATGTAACTTTCCATGGCTATACATCAATAATATAATTCCAATTAAGTCACATTCCATAAAACATAGGTAAAGGCAAACAATGATGTACATATTGATAAAGTTACGCACATTCAACCGTAGGAAATACCTTATGAGGAATTTATAACGAAAGTCAAGTAAACATGAAATTATACTCCTCAATGTATATACTCATGAAACATGTACTCAAAGTACCCTTTGTAAGGATGAAATACAAACATTCATTCAAGGGGTACCCAGTATGGCTTGAAATTATGGTCTTACATACTTAACCATCCTATATTCCTAAATTGTACAAATACAGGGGTCCAACCTCATCAATATGAAAACATATATGAATATACTATCCAGTACAAGTGACGGTGTAATTTTTCAAGCTTCCTAGGGCAAGTTATGACCATTTCTCTACAACACAAGAAATCTGCCCTACAAGCTCCTCTATTGTTCCTTCAACTTCCAAGAATTTTCATAATTTTTCTCCAGCATAAATTTTCATGATTTTCAACCCATTTTCATTACACATACTGAATCGTACATAATTAAAGTTTCATAATTGTTTGACTTCATTTGCTATCTCAAAAGCTTGACTAAACTTAGGGCATACCGAAGTCAAGTATACAAACAGCAACTATGCACCAACTTGAAATCATCATTACAGCCTAACCACAATGAGATAAATTCTAATTTTATATACAATTCGAATTTCTCAATTCCAATAAGCACGTAAAGAGATATGCAAGTTTGAATACAAGGGGTTTCAATACAAAGCAATTTTAAGGGTTTCTACATTCAACTTAACATAAACTTGTATCTAACCTTACATATATATAAAGGGATGAAACTTTCATAAACTTATGATGATTTATATCATATAAATCAGTAATATAAGATAAATAACAAGAATTACAATTAGGATTACCTTCAGGGCTTTTTACATAATTTCTACGGATTTTTCTACACTTTTTCTCCTCACTTTTCTTCCTTAACTTCTACTTTCTCTTTCCCTAAGCTTAAAATCCTTTCATGGCTGGTTTTGGATGAAGGATAAGGATATTTAAAGGGTATAAGTTCGGCAAACACTGCCTCCCAAGCCAACCAATCAAATTAAACCATTTGGTTTAATAAAAGACAAAATACCACTTAAGGGAATTGACATATTTACCCCTTCTCGTAATTTCGACCTAACTTCTTCCTCGAGCATCCGTTTGATGCACCATTTGTTGTGTTACAACCCTAGCTCACATGTATACAACTATCTAGTTTTCACCTCAAGTCATTTATAATGTTATAAAGGTCAAAACTAGTCTCTAACAGGAACATTTCTACCGAAAACAACAAAATTTGTGTTTGTAAATAATTCGACCTTTCATGATTTATGAAAGTAGGATTATAATAAACATAATGACTTAACATTAGATATACTAATTTCACATTATTCATATCACATAAGATAAGCATGATTTAAATATAATTTATCATAATTATATCCGGGTTGTCACAGGCACCATGTGTGGTTGATGGTTGTTTGGTCTCAATTGGTCGACTTCAAGGTTCTGGTGGACTCCGGGATTATTCGCTAGGCTAAGGTTAAAGTTCGAAGGAGAGCGTCAAGGCTTGAATGTAGTCGAGTCAGTTGTGTAAGTCCTCTTATTGAGTCTTTGTAAAATTCATACCGTACTTAGTGATTTTGTTAGGCTAGGGCCGTCCGAGGTTTTTTATCGATTTGAGTTTTTTTTCGTACATCGTCGTGTTGTGGGATTGTGAATTTATTTTATCTTTTGCAAAAATCACCTAGAACTCAATCTTAAGGTAAAAAGATAAAATTGGGTTTAATTCCCGTTCTTGATTAAAATGGTGCATGTTTAATTATTTGGATAAATTTTGTTTACGTTAATTTAATTCAAGCTGGCACTAAATTAATTGGTTAATAGTCTTGTCTAATTTATTTAAACTTGATAATTAAATTAATTTGGTTTAAGTGAATTTAAAGTGCGTGCGAGTTTACTTTAATTCACTTTGTTGTGTTTAATTTTAATTTATTTTAAGAAATTAAATTTTTTTCAATTGAGTGTGTTGAACCATCTTTATTCTGCATTAAAGGAAATTCATTTTTTATAAAATTAAAATTAGGGGTCCTACGTTTCCAACAAGTGGTATCAGAGCATTGATCCGGAAAAACTCACGTTTTCAGATTGGTATCAGAGCCGGAGCGCTAATTTATTGCGTTAAGGTCCTTTTAAATATTTTGACTAAAATGGAATTTTTTCCATTTTCAAAATTTCCTATTTTCAATGGTTCCAAATAGACGTATTGGAAAGAACATATGAAATTATCACTTAGGTCTATCGATGAGAGGGTTTGGTTGTCAGTTGTTAACGGGTGGTCCCCACCCACACATTTAGTAGAAAATGAGCGTGTTCCCAAACCCACAGATAGATGGAGAGAGAATGAAGTAAACTTTCTAATTTTAATTCCCGAGGTCTAAATGCCTTGTTTAACGGGGTCACACCGGATGAATTCCGACGCATTATGACGTGTGAAACCGCTAAAGAAGCTTGGGATATTTTACAACTCACTCACGAGGGAACTAGTGTCGTAAAATCTTCTAAACTCCAAAGCCTCACCACTCAATTTGAAACCATCAAAATGAATGAAAAAGAAACATTTGATGAATTTTATGCTAGTCTTTTCTATATAGTTAATTCATCTTTCAATTTGGGAGAGAAAATACCCGACGACCGAGTAGTAAAGAAAATTTTAAGGTCCCTACCCGATAGATTTATTCCTAAGGGGACCGTATTAAATTCTTTATCCACTTTAGCCTCTACAAAATTAGAAGAGCTCGTAGGTGATTTAAAAACCTATGAACTAAACATGTTTCCCTCTAAAACTGAAAATAAAATAGATAAGGGCGTTGCTTTGAAAGCCCGGAAGGAGGAAAAATAAGTAATAGATAGTGAAAGTGATAGTGACTCGGAGTACATGGCTATGTTTGCTAGGAAGTTTCATTAATTTCTTAAATTTAACCAAGATAAATTTAAAAATAATTTTGAGAAATTTAAAAATTCTAAGCATGACAAAGCCGAAAAGATCCCTAAAACTTGTAATAAAAATTTAAATAGGGACGAGTCTAATAGGTGTTATGGTTGTGAGGGTTATGGCCATAGGGATTTTGAATGCCTCACTAAACTAAGGAGAGAGGGTAAGCAACCAATTTACTACAATACAACCCTTAGTGATAGTGATAAGGAAGAGGGGCCCACTTCTCCCATTGAGAGCAACTTTGTCGCGTTCATGGCAAGTCATGTGAACACCGATAATGAATCTTCCCATGAAGATATACAAATACATGACACTTCCAAAGGCCTTGTTTGTGAAGATTAAAAAGATGATGGTAGTGAGAGTGGAGAAGAAAGAGAGAGTGGAAATGAAGAAGAGGTTAATGTGAGTGAACTTCAATTTGCATTTCAAGAACTCTATGAAGAATCTATTAAATTAAAAAGAGCAAATTTGAAGTTAGAAGCTAGTTTAAAAGAGCGTGTCGAGGTCATTAATGATAGTTATTTAGTGGAAGACTTTAGGTCACGTGAGAGAGCTCTTCGTGAGAAGCTTGAATATGTAGAAGGAGATAAAGATAGCCTTAAAGGTTTAATGGAATCCTTGAAAAAGGAGCTTCTCGCGTTTGAAGAGGACAATGTTTTATTAGAGTCTCACATTGTAGATTTAGAAAATAAACTAAAAGAATTTAGTAAAGTTAAATTTGATTTGGAGTGTTGAACGAAGAAATTAGATAAAATATTAGGAACGATCCAAATTAAAAATGACACGTGTGGTTTAGGCTTCGATACTTGTAATGAGTCAACTTATAAAGCCAAAACCAATGTTTTAGGATAATCCTCTAGGAACAATGTTATAGATCATTCCTTAGGTAAGTCTTTTCGCCAAGTCTTTATGTGCTCACATTGTGGTTGAAAAGGTCATCTTAAGAAATTTTGTTTTCATCTTAAACGAGGTCATAGAAAATCCCAACGTAAGGCAACCGAGGTAGCCAAGATTCCTACACCCCGAGATCGTCATTCATCATTAGTTTGGGTTAGGAGATCTGACTTGGTCGATTTACAAGATAGGATTTTTTATTCTCATTTACTTTCACACGGTACCTTCTTTGCTAAATCTAAAGGTTGAATGTGTTAGCTGTTTGCATACTTTAGCTTTTAGGCTTCATGCTAATTGTACGCTTGTTTATCATTTTCTAGACATTGCTTTATCACATATCTTATGCTAGAATTATGATGGTTGTTTGTCTTTTATATTATATTTATTTTCTTTGCATTAAATGAAATATAAAAAAAGATTTTTGTTTATCATTTGTGTTTTACCGTTTTAGTAATTTAGGCTTAATGAAAAACACAAATGATTTTTGTTTGTCTTTTGAGTAAATATTTTTATTTGTTTGGTTAAAAATTTCAAAAAACTCAAAAAGATTTTTATTGTGTGCATTTTGGTTTTACACATCTTTTGTGGCATATGTTTATGTTTGAATCCCGTCTTTTTCACTTCCATGTGTCTAGAACTTTTTGTTAAGATTGTCAATCCTTAAAATGTTCTTTACCACGCTTACATGGAGTAGTTGGATTTTGTGTTGCTATAATGGATTCTATTTTTATATGCCTAAATTCACACATGCATGAGCTCACTTGAAATCTTAACTTCACATGTATATTTGAGCTTTGTGGGGTGTTCTCTTACCAATCTAGTCATCTACATATCTGACCTAGGAGGACTAGTGCATGTTAAAATCTGTTGCACGTGTGATTTGTGTGAGATATAAAAATGATATATATAAATGTGCACAGGGAAGGGCTCCGAAAGGAAATACCATCCTTTGCGAGTAAGCCATCGTTTGCTTGGACCTAAAAGAAATATGTGGTCCAAAGGCCTAAAAGAATAATGGCATTAAAATAAAATATTTTTCAAGGCCTATTTGTTTAGTTGGATATAGTCATTCAAAAATTAGTATGCTTATTTTGAGGGAGTTTGGATGGTATATTAACAGTTTGTACAATGTCCGTTTATCCTAGTTGCACTTTCAATGTCATGACTCTATTGGTTTGTAGAATCATCAACATGTTAGGATTGTATGCATTGTGTTTGTTTCTTCAATGAGTTCAATTTATATGGTCATATGAGGCTATATCTAAATGTGATAAAATTTTGCAATCAAATGAGAACTTCGTGAACATGTTTTAAGTGATTGGGTTTTAATTCATTGGTATCTTATTCACACCCCTTCACTTCCGTTTCCATATGACACATTTATGCTTCAAGAGTGTGAAAAACTTATGTTAGTTTATTTTGTGTGTTTATATCTATATGTGTGTGCTTATATATATTTTATATCTAATGTGTATACATATATATGATATTTTATTTTGTTTATTCTTTGCCTTGGTAGCTAGTCCGCATATGCTTGAATTCATAATTGGTATCTAACTAGTTGCAAAATATTTGTATAAAATTGGTATCATTTTTATTGTATCTTAGTTGGTATCCTTTTTTTATTTTGTATGGATTCGTTACTTTTATTGTTTCCCATATACCTTAATGATCCTATTTCCTTATGCATCATTTTATTAGGAAATTTAACTTAGGGGGAGTCGCAACCTTCTTAGGTAGATCACATTTGATAAAGGGAAATTAATTTAGGGGGGTATTTAATTTCATTGCATTTAAATCTTTGATATTCCCTACGCGTTTGATAGTTTGCTTAAGTGTGCGTGAATTCTTCTAAGTGGAAACTTTCATCGACAAAGATATTGATCCTTGGGTTTTTAAGTCAAGCTATGTAATTTTTTATTTTGGGTAGGATTTTTTTGAGTCTAGTAGAGCTTGACGGTCCTTTACGATTTTATTATAAGTTTTTGTTCTGGAATAGCCAAAGGGGGAGATTTGTAAGGACACAAGTCTCCGATTGAGTCTTAATGTAGTGTTGTCTCAATTCCGGACAAAAACATTTGAGTCATAGGATAGTGTTCACGTTTTATCCTTTCAAGCCTATGACTCGTAAAGTTGAAGACATAGCGACCAGCATTTCAAGTGAACATCAATTGTCAATTTATTGTGCCTAGTTTATACATCATCAACATCACCGTATTCCATTGTCTCTAAAAGGTATGAATGAAATCTATGTATATTTGTAGGAGACTTGGAATATGTTTAAGGGTGTAATTTAGATTATTAAAATAATTTTCAAAAATATTTTGGGATTAAAATGAAAATATTCAAATATGGGATTTCGTTCGAAATTGTCGTTCGAACGAGAATGTCGTTCGAACAAGAATTTCGTTCGAACGAGGTTTTGCCAATGAGTTCCCTTTTGGCCACTGGAATATCGTTCGAACGAGAATGTCATTCGAACGAGAATTCTAACGAGTTTACTAACGACTTTATAAATTTTACATTGGTCTATCGTTAGTGGACTCAATTGGTGGCCTCCAAGGTTCCGATGAACTCCGGGATTATTCACTAGGCGGAGGTTGAAGTTCGAAGGATAACGTCAAGGCTTTAAGGGAGTCGAGTCAGTTGTGTAAGTCCTCTTGTCGAGTCTTTATAAAATTCATACCGTACTTAGTGAATTTGTTAGGCCAGGGCCGTCCGAGGTTTTTCCCGATTTGGGTTTTTTCTAGTACATCGCCGTGTTATGGGATTGTGAATTTATTTTATCTTTTGCAAAAATCACCTCTAACTCATGCTTAGGGTAAAAAGATAAAATTGGGTTTAGTTCACATTCTTGATTAAAATGGTGCATGTTTAATTATTTGGATAAAGTTAATTTAAGTTAATTTAATTCAAGCTGGCACTAAATTAATTATTTAATAGTCTTGTCTAATTTATTTAAACTTGATAAATAAATTAATTTGGTTTGAGTGAATTTAAAGTGTGTGTGATTTTACTTTAATTCACTTTGTTGTGTTTAATTTTAATTTATTTTAAGAAATTAAAATTTGTCAATTGAGTGTGCTGAACCATATTTATTCCGCATTAAAGGAAATTCATTTTTTAGAAAATTAAAATTATGGGTCCTACGTTTCCAACAAGTGGTATCAAAGCATTGATTAAAAAAACTCACGTTTTCACATTTCAACTTGATAAATACGGGTGTCGAAATAAGATGAAGAGAAGAAACAAAATGAATAAAAATAAGAGAAGCAAACACAAAGTATGTATAAAATATGGGAATATTACTTGGATGTTTGATCCGTTTACAATTTTTACTAGATTATGATTAATTCGTCTAACTCACGATTTCCTTTTATAAATCAATTTATACAAACTCTCATCGTGTAAATTTTGGAAGATAAAAATGTTAATGTTCATTCAATATATTTTTATATCTCCTTTAGATGGAAACAAAATTTATTTTCTTAAAAGTGTCACTCCTAAGCATTAAGTGTCAAAGATAGGCATGTACCATTTAATGACTTAACATAAGCATAATCCATCAAACGTGAGCGCACAAAATCAAATAATATTATTTTTAAAAATGAATCTCGAAGGTAAAAATATCACTATTGTGACTATTTTATTAAGTAACGAATTTTTAAAATGATTTTAGAATAGGTATAGAATTTAAACGAATTAAAGTAATTAAAACATGTACTAAGTGATCATCGGTAAATTTCATTCAATCTTAGTAATTAATTTAAGTTATCAATATAATTAAAACATAGAAATTTCAAGATGAAATAATAATTCTTATTAATAAGTAACTTACAAAAATCGAGTCTCAAATCTCGAATGCCAATAAAAAAATACCCCCAATAGTCACAGATGGACTCACATACAATAAAAAATAAAATACAAGTATTTATATTTTCGGTGCTCTTGCAACAAAAATTTCACATAATTCCTCTAACAATTGTTAAAGTGCTAATCCCAAGATCCTATTTATAGCCCAAAATGTGGAGTATTTGAATGGGAGTAAAATACCACTTTATTGGTTAAAAATGGAATTGTTAAAATTCAAAAATAGTTTAAATAAGAGTATTCCACAAAATTAGATTTTTAATTAAAAGGAACTCTTTTCTAATTAGTGGGATTTTGATTATGATAATATCTTATGGAAGTGACCCACCATAATAAAGGGAGTCCTAATTATACTAGGATTTTAATTTTTCTGATTCTGCGTTGTAACTTCGTGAATTTATCCCATCATTTGATTATATTCCTTAATGGAAAATATTTGGGAGATATGATTCTCATACATAATTTTGTGATCCAAATATATGTCCGTGTATTATTGGTGTCTTTTGAATGAGACACATCAACTCAACATGCCCATTTAAAATGCATTAATAACATGCAGACACGTGTCAAAGTCGTCAAATTACGTTCTAGAATTGGGTCGATGTAGCGAGGCTCTTCCTTATTTTTGGATAAAGGTGATTGTACTATTAATGGATTCTAACTTAATGAAGAACAACGTGGTAAGAGGGGACAAAAGTGATGCATCTAACGCATCTGGCAGTGTGTGGGGAATAGAAACTGATAGGACGCTACGTGTTGGCCAGCTGCTATACGCCTTCATTGAGCTGGAAAGGCGAGGTGGCTGGCTGTTGGGTTGCCACGTAGGAAACTTGTTGGGAGTGTGGGGACAAGGAGCACCACATGGAATGCTCATATTAGGCCTGTTTATGGATCGTATTTTATCGAAATCCGAATCTGAATCCAATCCATTTAAACGGATATGGATCATGCTTAAAATTCGATTACCCGATTACCCGATTATTAAATGGAGCAGATTTTGATTCATGTACTCCGAACCGTTAATAATCCGATCCGATCAATATTTTTAATATATATATATATATATATATATATATATATATATAAAAATTATATCCCTATTATATTTTTAATTACTATATATTGTATTGAATAATATTTTAAATATATATTATAATAGTTCTTTATTTCATTATCCATTTTTTTGGAACATTTGCAAAATAAATTTATGAAATAAGAGTTGAAAATAAAAATGTTGCAAATCAAGTGTAACAACCCTCGCTTTTGGGAGCCCATTTTATATTTATTTACTATGTTGAGTAGTTGCGTATATAAAATGCTGCATGTGGGTAAGTATTAATTTGATGAAATAAGTTAATATTTACAATTAAGTTGCATAATTACCATGTGGGTAAGTGATTATTACCATGTAGTGTTCTATTTTGTCATGAAAATTAAAATGACAATTTGAATTAAAATGGAACCGGAACTTGATATGGCTTATAAGATCTCCAAATGATAATTTGGAGGGTGTAGTTAGCTGCGGGAGGTGCGAGACAGTCAAAATGTGTGCCATATTGTATTTTGGGATTTTGGGCACTTTTGACTGGTTTTGGCATATTGCGTATTAGAAATTAACTATTGCGGTATTATTACTTAAAGGTTGGAGACTTTTAATCTTAAGCCACGTTTTAGTCTTTCCCCAAGTATTTCATTTCCTCTTATTTTCCCTAAGTGCTCTAGCCCTAGAGTGAGAGAGAGTGAGAGTGGAAGATTGGAGAAAAAAAAGAGAGATCTTGAAGATTTGTGGTTTGATCTTGCTTTCTTCTTCAACCAAGCCTGTTATTGAAGCCCCAAGGCAAGTTTTATACTTGCTATTATATGGCTTAAGATGAATAATTAGTATGGGTAGATATGTATAGTTTTGATGTAAAATAATTGTGGTTTTTGGTTGGATTTATGGGTATCAACATCTTTGGTAGAGATAGATTGTTGATTGAGGTAGAAAAATGTTGTTGGGAGCATTTATGATCTTTTGGTATCATTAAATGTAGTTGGATGATTTTGCGTTGGTTATTGATTTTGGGTTTAGAAGATATTAGGAGAGATAGGTCTAGGTCTGCTATTGCCGGTCGACCGCGTATCTCAGACCGATCGACCGGGCCTTCGGAGGAGGGCACACTGCTTTCTTTCAAAGGCATGAAAATAAGGGCGCGGTTGACCGCGGTTCTACCACAGGTCGACCGGTCCGTCCGAGATGAAATTTCTGCTTTCTTTCAAAAGCTAAAATTTGAGACGCGGTCGACCGCGGTCTTGGGACCGGTCGACCGGTCCCCTGTTTTCTTACCCAACTTCCCACTTTTGTTTTTAATCCTTTTCTTCCCCTAGGAACTTAGGACTCTTCTTGAATGAAGTAAACCTTGGCTTTTGGAGTCCTAGTTGAGTTGGTTGTCACCCTAGTGTTGAATGGGTTTCACTTGGGGTTAAGTCCGGGGGAGAGGTTGTCCTAGTGATGTTAAGGCATCACTTTTCTTTGTGCATCCTAATAAATATGGATGGGAATTGTAGGCCCATACTTGGAGACTTTAGGGGCTTAAATTGAGATATATAAAACCTTATGTTTGGGAAGTGAATATGACCCCTTGGAGATATATTCGAGGCATAACCTAGGATGAAATGTAATGAACTATCCTATGATAACGGTTTCAAACAAATGAAACGTGTAAATGTAAATGAAAATGAAAAGTATGGTTTTTATAGTAAATGCTAATTTACTTAAACACACCTCTCTAAATGCTATCATAAGGGAAGCTCGTGCATGAGGTGATGTTCCTTGACTAGTGAATGCAGGGAGACTATAGTCCTCGGCCATATGCGGGTTTATTATATGAATTTTTCTGTGCTAGTGAAGTAATTCCGGGTGTGGTTATGACTCACTCGCAGGCATATGGCCACTTCCCGACGTGCGTTAGGTACCCAGGCTGCCTTGTTTGATGGGCCCCTGGAAGATGATAGTCATTTAGGGGCGCGCCCAGCGGGGAAACTCGGAGGGGCAGTCTTAGAATCGTTATATGTATAAGAATATAGCTTTTCTAAAACTAAAGTGGGACTTGGGTGTTGTATAATTCCACTAAATGATATTATGACAATTACATTCCTGCTAAGGAATGGGAATTGGAATGAAATGAGAAGATAATGTTAGTATATTCCTGGTAAGGAATTGAAGCTGGATTAAAGTGGAAATTGGTGAATACAAGCTTTTAATTTAGTTTAATTTAATTTTGCATAATTTCATCTTCATGCATAGTCTCTTTTAATCATGTCATTTTCACTTGTTTTCTTATGATCCATGCTTAGGTTGTTAGAGTGTTGATTTCTATACCCATGTTTTGCTATTCATATCTAGCATGCTTTTTGTTCATCTGGGAACTATATATAAACCGGGTCTTGACCCGTTCATTTTCCTCTATGTTGTGCTTGTTATTGTATCTGCCCAGGTGCTCCTCCGCAAGGACGCCCGTGTTGATATTCCTACTCTTTTGCTTTTAAGGAGCTGTATGAAATTGTGGATATTACAGGATGTTTTGCTAGACGCCCTCATTCTTTTGATATCTAGTTATGATCGGGTCTGTCACTCGGGCGAGTGGCCCAAATCTTGTAATTGCTTAATGAATGTAAAACATAACATCTAACTGTTGTGATTACTTTTGTGTAGCTGTGAACCGACAGCATATTCGGTTCTTCTCTTTGTATATAGTGGTTTTAGACGTATGTTAATTATGTTTCTTTGAATTCCACTATTGTTCTAGAATGGGTTGTTTAAATTGTTTTCTTAACTAAATTTTTTTTTTTATCACATAAATTATTTTGACAACCCGTTTTCTGAATTTATTTGGTGGTTTTCTCGGTTACGCTTACTATATTAGTGGTGCTGAGAATGATTTCCATCCATGATTACCGTATATGTCGGAGTATCGGGCTGGCCACCCCTTATTTCGGAGTGCGGGTTGTCACAGATGGTATCAGAGCACTGGGTTCTAGAGTACTAGGATCTATGTGGACTTGTCACGATCTACCGTAGCGTTCTTTGATATAGAGCCTAATGATAAGACTGCTTTGCTGCTTATAATTGCGATCTTCTGTGAAATAGATTGTTGTGAATTGTATTCTAACACTATTGTCCCTTCATCGCAGATGCCGCCTAAGAGAGGTCGCCCTGCGAGACGCAATAGAGTTGTAAAAGAGGATGTTGGTCCTCCACCTCCCCAAGGAACTTTTAATGCTGCGGACGTAGCCAATATCGTGGCTCATGCGGTTAATGCCGCCATGACCGCAGTAACTCAACAGATGCCAACAGCTCAACAACGGGCACAGGATGCTCAAGAACCTACGGGATCTTTTCCGTGGGAAAGAGTAAGGGAGTCCTTTTTAAAGGGCCATCCCCCAGAGTTTGACGGAGGCTCTGATGTTGTTCAAGCAAATCAATGGAAGAAGGATATGTAACGCCATTTACGAATGGTGGACTGTAGTGAGGAGAAGAAGCAAGTCCTTGCTACTTTCAAGTTGGTTGGGGCAGTGTTACATTGGTGGGAGTTGATGACTACGCTAGAACAGAGGGATACTATGTCCATTACTGATTTCTGGGACTTGTACGACCGGAAACATTTTCCTCCCGCGATTCAGAGGGAGATGAGGAGGAAACTTCAGGATCTAGTTCAGGGAGAACGATCGGTTGCCGAATATGAGGAGGAGTTTACCCGGCTAGCTAGTTTTGTGCCGGAAGAGGTAACCCCGGAGGAAAGGAAAGTCTCAAAATTCATGGGAGGTCTAAACTGGAGAATCCGACAGCATTTGCTGGGTAATCCGGCTTGAGAAACTTTTGGTGAAGTGATGAATGCTGCATTGCTTCATTGTTAGGAGCATCGGTTGTTTATTCAGAATAGCAAGAAAGCTTCAGGAATTGGGCAAGTAGGGAAGCCCGGGGTGAGTGGGAATGGAGGAGGAGCCTTTCCTTTGTCCCAACCAGTGGGTAATAAGCAACGAGATAGGGATCCCCAGCAAGGGGATGGATAAAAAAGGCAACGCTCTGGCGGGTTTAATGTTAGTGGAAATGCTAACAAGCAAGGTCAGGGTGTCGTACCACAGCAAGCGGGTCGAGGTGGCCAGGGAGGTAGGGGCCAACCGGGCCAAGGTATTGGGCAGTTCAGAAATAACAGAGGTCGAGGTCAGGAGAATATGGTGGGGAAATGTTTCCAATGTGGAGAAGCTGGTCATTTTAAGAGAGATTGTCCTCAGGTGATTGGGGGACAACCTCCACGAGTTCCTCAGCAGCCTTATGTGCAGTTCCCTCCACAAGCACCGAATCCAGTTGTCCCTCTGCAGCAGGGTCAACTACAGTATGGGAGAGTCTACCACATTCAGGATGCTATGCTTCCTCCTATTCAGCCAGCGCCGCCAGCTATAGAGGGTAGGTTCCTTATTCAGGGACACATGGGTCGCGTTCTGTTTGATACGGGTGCGACGCATTCTTTTATTTCCAGAAGTTTTGCTCAGTCCACATAGTTGATAAAATTTGCGGAAAGTACCTTTTTTAGTGTGGAGTCCTCTATGGGTGACGGTTCCCTTATTTTCTTTGTTTGTAAACGCGTAGGGATCACCCTTGGTAATTTGTGTTTTGAGGCCGACTAACTCGTCCTAGACATGGTCGGGTATGATGTTATTTTGGGCATGGATTGGCTTGTTAAGTATCATGCTATAGTTAATTGTTACGGGAAGAGTATAGTCATCGCCTTTCCGGGACAAGATATGTTCCTGGTAGTTATGCCTCGTTTAGAGGGAGATTCTGGTACTTATTTATTTTGTATTGCGGAAGAGAATTCTCGGGATGTAGTTGTTCCCTTAGATTCTATTCTTGTTGTTCGAGATTTTGAGGACGTTTTTCGGGAGATACCGGGTTTGCCTCCTAGCAGAGAGATTTAATTTGTGATAGACTTAGCGCCGGGAACTCGACCGATTGCACGAACTCCTTATCGGATGGCTCCTGTGGAAATGAGGGAGCTAAGGGATCAGATTCAACAGTTGTTGGAATAGGGGTTTATCAGGCGTAGCACATCGCCGTGGGGTGCTCCTGTGTTATTCGTGAAGAAAAGAGATGGTTCTCTCCGGTTGTGTGTTGACTATAGAGAGTTGAATAAGGTCACCATCCGGAATAAATACCCTTTGCCTCGCATAGATGACTTTTTTTATCAGCTCAGGGGAGCGACCTACTTCTCTAAGATAGATTTGATAACGGGGTATCACCAGTTGAGGATACGGGAGCAAGATGTATCCAAAACTGCTTTTCTGACGAGGTACGGGTCTTATGAGTTTTTGGTTATGCCTTTTGGGCTAACCAATGCCCCTGCGGTATTCATGGATCTTATGAATAGGGTATTTCGGGACTTCCTGGACCAATTTGTTATCGTGTTTATTGATGACATCCTTGTGTATTCTCAAACGGAAGATGACCATGCTACTCATTTGGGGTTGGTCCTGCAAAGGTTAAGGGATCACCAATTGTACGCTAAGTTTGAGAAGTGTGGTTTTTGGTTGCGGGAAGTGCAATTTTTGGGTCACATTGTTTCTTCGCAAGGTATATCGGTGGACCCAAGTAGAGTTGTTGCGGTGAGGGAGTGGGGTCAGCCCACGACGCCTACCGAGATACGCAGTTTTTCGGGTTTGGCGGGCTATTACCGCCGATTTATTAAGGGATTTTCTAAGATTGCTAGTCCTTTGATAAATTTGACCCATAAAGGGGTTAGATTTGTTTGGGATGACGCATGTCAAGCTACGTTCGATGAGCTTAAGGATAGATTGACTTCGGCTCTAGTCCTCGCTTTACCCAAGCCAGGGTTGGAATATTTAGTCTTCAACGATGCATCTCTACAGGGTTTGGGAGGTGTACTTCAGCAGGAGCGACAAGCTATTGCATATGCTTCTAGAAAACTCAAGCCTCATGAAATAAATTACCCGGTGCATGACTTGAAATTAGCCTCCGTTGTCTTTGCCTTAAAGATTTGGAGGCACTATCTCCTCGGGGAGAAGTTTAGTCTTTTCACGGACCATAAGCCGTTGCAATATTTATTTTCTCAGAAAGATTTGAATATTCGGCAACGAAGATGGTTGGAGTTCGTGAAAGATTATCAATTTGATATTCATTATCATCCGGGCAAGGCGAACGTGGTGGCGGATGCCCTGAGTAGGAAGCCCGAGGGATTGTTAGCTGATGTGTGGAAATCTAAATGGAAGGAACTCAGTCATGAGGATGCGGTTGCTAGGGCGTTTATGTCGGTGATGATCGTTACTCCGATGATTGTGGCAAGGGTTGTGGAAGTCCAAGGCAGAGATAAAGAATGTCAAGACCACATTCGCCAGTTATTAACTGGGGGAGCGGAGTCCTACTCGGTAAGTTCTGAGGGTGGATTGCGCTTTCATGGAAGGCTTATTGTTCCGGAGGATGGAGATTTGCGACGGGCTGTGATGGCGGAATCTCACGGCTCTAAATTTTCGGTACATCAAGGAAATGATAAAATGTATCAAGATATGAACTGTCAATATTGGTGGTCGGGTATGAAATGAGATATTTCGGAGTTTGTATCTCGATGCACTACTTGTCAGTTAGTTAAGGTTGACCGTCAGCTACCGACAGGTTTGTTGCAACCGTTGGAAATTCCTGTATGGAAATGGGAGAGCATTTCAATGGATTTTATCACCAGTTTTCCAACAACACAAAAGGGTCACGATTCTATTTGGGTTATCGTGGATCTCTTGACAAAGTCGGCGCATTGCCTTCCCGTCCGTACTGATTATAATACCGCTCGTTACGCTCGGTTGTTCATTGAAGAGATTGTTAGATTGCATGGGGTGCCCTTAAATTTTATTTTCGACAGAGACAAGATCTTTGTTTCCCACTTTTGGCAAAGTTTCCAAGAGGCCATGGGAACCGAATTAAAATTAAGTACTTCTTATCATCCTCAAACAGATGGCCAGACCGAATGGGTTAACCAAATGTTGGAGGATATGCTTCGTATGTGCATGCTTGATTTCAAGGGTAGTTGGGAATAATATCTCCCTTTGGTTGAATTTTCTTATAATAACTCATACCAGTTCACTATTGGGATGGCGCCCTATGAAGCCTTGTATAGTAGGCCTTGTAGATCCCCCACGTGTTGGTTAGAAGTGGGAGATAACAAGTTTCTCGGACCTGAAATGATTCGGGATACTTCTTCAAAGATCGAGCTTATTCGAGATCGTATTCGGATAGCCCAAGACAGACAAAAGAGCTATGCCGATGCGGGGAGAAGGCATGTGGAGTTAGAAGTTGGAGACCAAGTGTTGGTTCGGGTGTCGCCAATGAAAGGCGTTAAGCATTTCGGAAAGAAAGGGAAGCTTGCACCCCGTTTCGTTGGGCCTTTTCCTGTACTTGCTAAAGTAGGCCCTGTGGCGTATCAAATTGCCCTACCGGAACCGTTGCAACAGATTCACAATGTTTTCCACATCTCCTCTTTGAAGAAGTATAAGTGGTGTGATGGTGCCCTTTGGCACATCCCTTTCGAAAATATAGAGTTACAACCCGATATTTCTTATGAAGAGCAACCCGTGGCCATTTTGGAGCATGGGTAACGTATATTGAGATCTCGTGTGGTGCCCTTGGTTAGAGTACAATGGAGTCATCACAGTGTCAATGAATCTACTTGGGAGCGTGAGGATGATATGCGGGAAAAGTATCCGCATCTTTTTATCCAAGGTACGCTTGAATTTTGGGGGCAAAATTCCCTCATAAGGGGGGAGAATGTAACAACCCTCGCTTTTGGGAGCCCATTTTATATTTATTTACTATGTTGAGTAGTTGCGTATATAAAATGTTGCATGTGGGTATGTATTAATTTGATGAAATAAGTTAATATTTACAATTAAGTTGCATAATTACCATGTGGGTAAGTGATTATTACCATGTAGTGTTCTATTTTGTCATGAAAATTAAAATGGAAATTTGAATTAAAATGGAACCGGAACTTGATATGGCTTATAAGATCTCCAAATGATAATTTGGAGGGTGTAGTTAGCTCCGGGAGGTGCGAGACAGTCAAAATGTGTGCCATATTGTATTTTGGGATTTTGGGCACTTTTGACTGGTTTTGGCATATTGCGTATTAGAAATTAACTATTGCAGTATTATTACTTAAAGGTTGGAGACTTTTAATCTTAAGCCACGTTTTAGTCTTTCCCCAAGTATTTCATTTCCTCTTATTTGCCCTAAGTGCTCTAGCCCTAGAGTGAGAGAGAGTGAGAGTGGAAGATTGGAGAAAAAAAAGAGAGATCTTGAAGATTTGTGGTTTGATCTTGCTTTCTTCTTCAACCAAGCCTGTTATTGAAGCCCCAAGGCAAGTTTTATACCTGCTATTATATGTCTTAAGATGAATAATTAGTATGGGTAGATATGTATAGTTTTGATGTAATATACTTGTGGTTTTTGGTTGGATTTATGGGTATCAACATCTTTGGTAGAGATAGATTGTTGATTGAGGTAGAAAAATGTTGTTGGGAGAATTTATGATCTTTTGGTATCATTAAATGTAGTTGGATGATTTTGGGTTGGTTATTGATTTTGGGTTTAGAAGATATTAGGAGAGATAGGTCAAGGTCTGCTATGGCCGGTCGACCGCGTATCTCAGACCGGTCGATCGGGCCTTCGGAGGAGGGCACACTGCTTTCTTTCAAAGGCATGAAAATAAGGGCGCGGTAGACCGCGGTTCTACCACAGGTCGACCGGTCCGTCCGAGATGAAATTTCTGCTTTCTTTCAAAAGCTAAAATTTGAGACGCGGTCGACCGCGGTCTTGGGACCGGTCCCCTGTTTTCTTACCCAACT
Organism: Sambucus nigra; assembly: GCA_949130495.1. Classification (NCBI taxonomy): domain Eukaryota; kingdom Viridiplantae; phylum Streptophyta; class Magnoliopsida; order Dipsacales; family Adoxaceae; genus Sambucus; species Sambucus nigra. Next base: position 400,665,797 of record OX422208.1, read on the forward strand.
TCCCACTTTTGTTTTTAATCCTTTTCTTCCCCTAGGAACTTAGGACTCTTCTTGAATGAAGTAAACCTTGGCTTTTAGAGTCCTAGTTGAGTTGGTTGTCACCCTAGTGTTGAATGGGTTTCACTTGGGGTTAAGTGTGGGGGAGAGGTTGTCCTAGTGATGAGGCATCACTTTTCTTTGTGCATCCTAATAAATATGGATGGGAATTGTAGGCCCATACTTGGAGACTTTAGGGGCTTAAATTGAGATATATAAAACCTTATGTTTGGGAAGTGAATATGATCCCTTGGAGATTTATTCGATGCATAACCTAGGATGAAATGTAATGAACTATCCTATGATAACGGTTTCAAAGAAATGAAACGTTTAAATGTAAATGAAAATGAAAAGTATGGTTTTAATAGTAAATGCTAATTTACTTAAACACACCTATCTAAATGCTATCATAAGGGAAGCTCGCGCATGAGGTGATGTTCCTTGACTAGTGAATGCAGGGAGACTATAGTCCTCGGCCATATGCGGGTTTATTATAGGAATTTTTCTCCGCTAGTGAAGTAATTCCGGGTGTGGTTATGACTCACTCGCAGGCATATGGCCACTTCCCGACGTGCGTTAGGTACCCAGGCTGCCTTGTTTGATGGGACCCTGGAAGATGATAGTCATTTAGGGGCGCGCCCAGTGGGGAAACTCGGAGGGGCGGTCTTAGAATCGTTATATGTATAAGAATATAGCTTTTCTAAAACTAAAGTGGGACTTGAGGGTTGTATAATTCCACTAAATGATATTATGACAATTACATTCCTGCTAAGGAATGGGAATTGGAATGAAATGAGAAGATAATGTTAGTATATTCCTGTTAAGGAATTGAAACTGGATTAAAGTGGAAATTGGTGAATACAAGCTTTTAATTTAGTTTAATTTAATTTTGCATAATTTCATCTTCATGCATAGTCTCTTTTAATCATGTCATTTTCACTTGTTTTCTTATGATCCATGCTTAGGTTGTTAGAGTGTTGATTTCTATACCCATGTTTTGCTATTCATATCTAGCATGCTTTTTGTTCATCTGGGAACTATATATAAACCGGGTCCTGACCCGTTCATTTTCCTCTATGTTGTGCTTGTTATTGTATCTGCCCAGGTGCTCCTCCGCAAGGACGCCCGTGTTGATATTCCTACTCTTTTGCTTTTAAGGAGCTGTATGAAATTGCGGATATTATAGGATGTTTTGCTAGACGCCCTCATTCTTTTGATATCTAGTTATGATCGGGTCTGTCACTCGGGCGAGTGGCCCAAATCTTGTAATTGCTTAATGAATGTAAAACATAACATCTAACTGTTGTGATTACTTTTGTGTAGATGTGAACCGACAGCATATTCGGTTCTTCTCTTTCTATATAGTGGTTTTAGACGTATGTTAATTATGTTTCTTTGAATTCCACTATTGTTCTAGAATGGGTTGTTTAAATTGTTTTCTTAACTTAAATTTTTTTTATCACATAAATTTTTTTGACAACCCGTTTTCTGAATTTATTGGGTGGTTTTCTCGGTTACTCTTACTATATTAGTGGTGCTGAGAATGATTTTCGTCCATGATTACCGTATATGTCGGAGTATCGGGCTGGCCACCCCTTATTTCGGAGTGCAGGTTGTCACAGATGGTATCAGAGCACTGGGTTCTAGAGTACTAGGATCTATGTGGACTTGTCACGATCTACCGTAGCGTTCTTTGATATAGATCCTAATGATAAGACTGCTTTGCTGCTTATAATTGCGATCTTCTGTGAAATAGATTGTTGTGAATTGTATTCTAACACTATTGTCCCTTCATCGCAGATGCCGCCTAAAAGAGGTCGCCCTGCGAGACACAATAGAGTTGTAGAAGAGGATGTTGGTCCTCCACCGCCCCAAGGAACTTTTAATGCTGCGGACGTAGCCAATATCGTGGCTCATGCAGTTAATGACGCCATGACCGCAGTAACTCAACAGATGCCAACAGCTCAACAACGGGCACAGGATGCTCAAGCACCTACGGGACCTTCTCCGTGGGAAAGAGTAAGGGAGTCCTATTTAAAGGGCCATCCCCCAGAGTTTGACGGAGGCTCTGATGTTGTTCGAGCAAATCAATGGAAGAAGGATATGCAACGCCATTTACGAATGGTGGACTGTAGTGAGGAGAAGAAGCAAGTCCTTGCTACTTTCAAGTTGGTTGGGGCAGCGTTACATTGGTGGGAGTCGATGACTACGCCAGAACAGAGGGATACTATGTCCATTACGAATTTCTGGATCTTGTACGACCCCGCGATTCAGAGGGAGATGAGGAGGAAACTTCAGGATCTAGTTCAGGGAGAACGATCGGTTGCCGAATATGAGGAGGAGTTTACCCGGCTAGTTAGTTTTGTGCCGGAAGAGGTAACCCCGGAGGAAAGGAAAGTCTCAAAATTCATGGGAGGTCTAAACTGGAGAATCCGGCAGCATTTGCTGGGTAATCCGGCTTTACAAACTTTTGGTGAAGTGATGAATGCTGCATTGCTTCATTGTTAGGAGCATCGGTTGTTTATTCAGAATAGCAAGAAAGCTTCAGGAATTGAGCAAGTAGGGAAGCCCGGGGTGAGTGGGAATGGAGGAGGAGCCTTTCCATCGTCCCAACCAGTGGGTAATAAGCAACGAGATAGGGATCCCCAGTAAGGGGATGGATCGAAAAGGCAACGCTCTGGCGGGTTTAATGTTAGTGGAAATGCTAACAAGCAAGGTCAGGGTGTCGTACCACAGCAAGCAGGTCGAGGTGGCCAGGGAGGTAGGGGCCAACCGGGCCAAGGTATTGGGCAGTTCAGAAATAACAGGGGTCGAGGTCAGGAGAATATGGTGGGGAAATGTTTCCAATGTGGAGAAGCTGGTCATTTTAAGAGAGATTGTCCTCAGGTTATTGGGGGACAACCTCCACGAGTTCCTCAGCAGCCTTATGTGCAGTTCCCTCCACAAGCACCGAATCCAGTTGTCCCTCTGCAGCAGGGTCAACTACAGTATGGGAGAGTCTACCACATTCAGGATGCTATGCTTCCTCCTATTCAGCCAGCGCCGCCAGCTATAGAGGGTAAGTTCCTTATTCAGGGACACATGGGTCGCGTTCTGTTTGATATGGGTGCGACGCATTCTTTTATTTCCAGAAGTTTTTCTCAGTCCACAGAGTTGATAAAATTTGCGAAAAGTACCTTTTTTAGTGTGGAGTCCTCTATGGGTGACGGTTCCCTTATTTTCTTTGTTTGTAAACGCGTAGGGATCACCCATGGTAATTTGTGTTTTGAGGCCGACTAACTCGTCCTAGACATGGTCGGGTATGATGTTATTTTGGGCATGGATTGGCTTGTTAAGTATCATGCTATAGTTAATTGTTACGGGAAGAGTATAGTCTTTGTCGTTCCGGGACAAGATATGTTCCTGGTAGTTATGCCTCGTTTAGAGGGAGATTCTGGTACTTATTTATTTTGTATTGCGGAAGAGAATTCTCAAAATGTAGTTGTTCCCTTAGATTCTATTCCTATTGTTGGAGATTTTGAGGACGTTTTTCGGGAGATACCGGGTTTGCCTCCTAGCAGAGAGATTGAATTTGTGATAGACTTAGCGTCGGGAACTCGACCGATTGCGCGAACTCCTTATCGGATGGCTCCTGTGGAAATGAGGGAGCTAAGAGATCAGATTCAACAGTTGTTGGAACAGGGGTTTATCAGGCGTAGCACATCGCTGTGGGGTGCTCCTGTGTTATTCGTGAAGAAAAGAGATGGTTCTCTCCGGTTGTGTGTTGACTATAGAGAGTTGAATAAGGTCACCATCCGGAATAAATATCCTTTGCCTCGCATAGATGACTTGTTTGATCAGCTCAGGGGAGCGACCTACTTCTCTAAGATAGATTTGAGAACGGGGTATCACCAGTTGAGGATACGGGAGCAAGATGTATCCAAAACTGCTTTTCTGACGAGGTACGGGTCTTATGAGTTTTTGGTTATTCCTTTTGGGCTAACCAATGCCCCTGCGATATTCATGGATCTTATGAATAGGGTATTTTGGGACTTCCTGGACCAATTTGTTATCGTGTTTATTGATGACATCCTTGTGTATTCTCAAACGGAAGATGACCATGCTACTCATTTGGGGTTGGTCCTGCAAAGGTTAAGGGATCACCAATTGTACGCTAAGTTTGAGAAGTGTGGTTTTTGGTTGCGGGAAGTGCAATTTTTGGGTCACGTTGTTTCTTCGCAAGGTATATCGGTGGACCCAAGTAAAGTTTTTGCGGTGAGGGAGTGGGGTCAGCCCACGACGCCTACCGAGATACGCAGTTTTCCGGGTTTGGCGGGCTATTAATTACCGCCGATTTATTAAGGGATTTTCTAAGATTGCTAGTCCTTTGATAAATTTGACCCGTAAAGGGGTTAGATTTGTTTGGGATGACGCCTGTCAAGCTGCGTTCGATGAGCTTAAGGATAGATTGACTTCGGCTCCAGTCCTCGCTTTACCCAAGCCAGGGTTGGAATATTTAGTCTTTACCGATGCATCTCTACAGGGTTTGGGAGGTGTACTTCAGCAGGAGCGGCAAGCTATTGCATATGCTTCTAGAAAACTCAAGCCTCATGAAATAAATTACCCGGTGCATGACTTGGAATTAGCCGCCGTTGTCTTTGCCTTAAAGATTTGGAGGCACTATCTCCTCGGGGAGAAGTTTAGTCTTTTCACGGACCATAAGTCGTTGCAATATTTATTTTCTCAGAAAGATTTGAATATTCGGCAGCGAAGATGGTTGGAGTTCGTGAAAGATTATCAATTTGATATTCATTATCATCCGGGCAAGGCGAACGTGGTGGCGGATGCCCTGAGTAGGAAGCCCGAGGGAGAGTTAGCTGATGTGTGGAAATCTAAATGGAAGGAACTCAGTCATGAGGATGCGGTTGCTAGGGCGTTTATGTCGGTGATGACCGTTACTCCGATGATTGTGGCAAGGGTTGTGGAAGTCCAAGGCAGAAATAAAGAATGTCAAGACCACATTCTCCAGTTATTGACTGGGGGAGCGGAGTCCTACTCGGTAAGTTCTGAGGGTGGATTGCGCTTTCATGGAAGGCTTATTGTTCCGGAGGATGGAGATTTGCGACGGGATGTGATGGAGGAATCTCACGGCTCTAAATTTTCGGTACATCCGGGAAATGATAAAATGTATCAAGATATGCGCCATCAATATTGGTGGCTGGGTATGAAACGAGATATTTCAAAGTTTGTATCTCGATGCACTACTTGTCAGTTAGATAAGGTTGACCATCAGCTACCGGCAGGTTTGTTGCAACCGTTGGAAATTCCTGTATGGAAATGGGAGAGCATTTCAATGGATTTTATCACCGGTTTGCCAACGTCACAAAAGGGTCACGATTCTATTTGGGTTATCGTGGATTGCTTGACAAAGTCGGCGCATTTCCTTCCCGTCCGTACTGATTATAATACCGCTCGTTACGCTCGGTTGTTCATTGAAGAGATTGTTAGATTGCATGGGGTGCCCTTAAATATTGTTTTCGACAGAGACAAGATCTTTGTTTCCTACTTTTGGCAAAGTTTCCAAGAGGCCATGGGAACCGAATTAAAATTAAGTACTTCTTATCATCCTCAAACAGATGGCCAGACCGAAAGGGTTAACCAAATAATGGAGGATATGCTTCATATGTGCATGCTTGATTTCAAGGGTAGTTGGGAACAATATCTCCCTTTGGTTGAATTTTCTTATAATAACTCATACCAGTTCACTATTGGGATGGCGCCCTATGAAGCCTTGTATGGTAGGCCTTGTAGATCCCCCACGTGTTTGTTAGAAGTGGTAGATAACAAGTTTCTCGGACCTGAAATGATTCGGGATACTTCTTCAAAGATCGAGCTTATTCGAGATCGTATTCGGATAGCCCAAGACAGACAAAAGAGCTATGCCGATGCGGAGAGAAGGCATGTGGAGTTAGAAGTTGGAGACCAAGTGTTGGTTCGGGTGTCGCCAATGAAAGGTGTTAAGCGTTTCGGAAAGAAAGGGAAGCTTGCACCACGTTTCGTTGGGCCTTTTCCTGTACTTGCTAAAGTAGGCCCTGTGGTGTATCAAATTGCCCTACCGGAACCGTTGCAACAGATTCACAATGTTTTCCACATCTCCTCTTTGAAGAAGTATAAGAGGTGTGATGGTGCCCTTTGGCACATCCCTTTCGAGGATATAGAGTTACAACCCGATATTTCTTATGAAGAGCAACCCGTGGCCATTTTGGATCATGGGGAACGTAGATTGAGATCTCGTGTGGTGCCCTTGGTTAGAGTACAATGGAGTCATCACAGTGTCGATGAATCTACTTGGGAGCGTGAGGATGATATGCGGGAAAAGTATCCGCATCGTTTTATCCAAGGTACGCTTGAATTTTGGGGGCAAAATTCCCTCATAAGGGGGGGAGTATGTAACAACCCTCGCTTTTGGGAGCCCATTTTATATTTATTTACTTTGTTGAGTAGTTGCGTATATAAAATGCTACATGTGGGTAAGTATTAATTTAATGAAATAAGTTAATATTTACAATTAAGTTGCATAATTACCATGTGGGTAAGTGATTATTACCATGTAGTGTTCTATTTTGTCATGAAAATTAAAATGGAAATTTGAATTAAAATGGAACCGGAACTTGATATGGCTTATAAGATCTCCAAATGATAATTTGGAGGGTGTAGTTAGCTCCGGGAGGTGCGAGACAGTCAAAATGTGTGCCATATTGTATTTTGGGATTTTGGGCACTTTTGACTGGTTTTGGCATATTGCGTATTAGAAATTAACTATTGCGGTATTATTACTTAAAGGTTGGAGACTTTTAATCTTAAGCCACGTTTTAGTCTTTCCCCAAGTCTTTCATTTCCTCTTATTTGCCCTAAGTGCTCTAGCCCTAGAGTGAGAGAGAGTGAGAGTGGAAGATTGGAGAAAAAAAAGAGAGATCTTGAAGATTTGTGGTTTGATCTTGCTTTCTTCTTCAACCAAGCCTGTTATTGAAGCCCCAAGGCAAGTTTTATACTTTCTATTATATGGTTTAAGATGAATAATTAGTATGGGTAGATATGTATAGTTTTGATGTAATATAATTGTGGTTTTTGGTTGGATTTATGGGTATCAACATCTTTGGTAGAGATAGATTGTTGATTGAGGTAGAAAAATGTTGTTGGGAGCATTTATGATCTTTTGGTATCATTAAATGTAGTTGGATGATTTTGGGTTGGTTATTGATTTTGGGTTTAGAAGATATTAGGAGAGATAGATCTAGGTCTGCATAATTTAATTTTCATGCATAGTCTCTTTTAATCATGTCATTTTCACTTGTTTTCTTATGATCCATGCTTAGGTTGTTAGAGTGTTGATTTCTATACCCATGTTTTGCTATTCATATCTAGCATGCTTTTTGTTCATCTGGGAACTATATATAAACCGGGTCCTGACCCGTTCATTTTCCTCTATGTTGTGCTTGTTATTGTATCCGCCCAGGTGCTCCTCCGCAAGGACGCCCGTGTTGATATTCCTACTCTTTTGCTTTTAAGGAGCTGTATGAAATTGCGGATATTACAGGATGTTTTGCTAGACGTCCTCATTCTTTTGATATCTAGTTATGATCGGGTCTGTCACTCGGGCGAGTGGCCCAAATCTTGTAATTGCTGAATGAATGTAAAACATAACATCTAACTGTTGTGATTACTTTTGTGTAGCTGTGAACCGGCAACATATTCGGTTCTTCTCTTTGTATATAGTGGTTTTAGACGTATGTTAATTATATTTCTTTGAATTCCACTATTGTTCTAGAATGGGTTGTTTAAATTGTTTTCTTAACTTAATTTTTTTTTTATCACATAAATTTTTTTGACAACCCGTTTTCTGAATTTATTGGGTGGTTTTCTCGGTTACTCTTACTATATTAGTGGTGCTGAGAATGATTTCCGTCCATGATTACCGTATATGTCGGAGTATCGGGCTGGCTACCCCTTATTTCGGAGTGCGGGTTGTCACATCAAGTTTAACATAAATTGATAATCGAATAATCGGATCGTATCTGAATCCGTTTAACATAAACGGATATGGATTTACCCGATCCGATCCGATTAATAAACAGATAGAATCTGAATTCATTTAAGATAAATGGACATGGATTTGAATTTACCTGATCCGATCTGTTTACGGGCCTAGCTTAGATTGGGCCACTAGGTGTCTGTCTTCATGTTCATTCTCTTAAAAAAAAGATTGATCAAGGGGATTCAAATCGTTGACATGTTTTACAACTTCACATTTATATTATAAACCATCATACCAAGAACCAATCATTAACATTACTCAAAAATTAAATTATCTTATCTGCTTATAATTGTTTATTCTATTTGCACTTGATCTCCAAAGCTTCATGGCATTTCCAATTGCCCTCCAAACTTTGTCGTTTTTCAGAGATACTTATTAAAATGAAAAAAAAAAATATTAATCCCACTTTAGGTTTATCACTTTTTTGGAAATTATAGATTATCCTTGAATTGCGTTTTATTTCATGAAGTTCATAAGTTGCTCGATTCACCTTGGGATTTAACTGAGTTTCAGGGAGAACTTTGTATTACCTAGATAAACATTTAGAAATTACTTTTATACTCATAAAGTTTATAAAATTATGGTTACACTCTTTAAGTTACTAAAATTTCTTTTTTAACTCGAAATATTTCAAACTTGCATTTTTCTTCCAAATTACTAAAACGACTTTAAAAACTAAATAGTTATGATATAACCGGCCTAAGAAGACCTAGATTTTTTAAAAAATATATAAAATAATGCACTCAACAAATTTTCAAAACTTAAAATTCCTAGTCCTCGAGAAAAAAATAAAAATTTGAATATCTAACTCACTTTTATAGTAATCACGACTGCACTTAGTATGTGAAAAAGGTCGTTAAACCCATAGCTTACCCAAATGGAAAAATTTATCTAGTTAGGGTTTGTCGTGAATCTATCTACAAAATTGAAAAACTTTCACTCAATACAAAATATGCAAAAGTAATATAACCAAGATTCAAATGCACTCCATAAATATAGAAAAACTTCACTTCTCAATCTCAACTTATCGTGCATATATTCTTAGCCAATATAACTGACTATTTCAAAAGATTTGATCACTACATTTTTAACCGAAAGTTCAGTTTGATTCAAAATCTCACGGCATGCACTCATAATTGAACACTCAAAAATCAACTACTTTCTCTGAGTATGTGTGAATAAAAGAGTAAATTTCACAATTACATATTGACAAACAAATTTTTGTTTTGCAAAGGGTGAATATGGTTTTGTGAATGGAAAATCGATTAGTTTTTATAAAAAGTTAAATCACACCATATATCATATTCTTCTTTTCTCCGTATTGTAACTAACTTTACTTGAGATCGATTAGTACTTTCTTTTGGTTATATTGTAGGCATGGGTTTTGGAATAGAATAAAGGTTTTTGGAGTTCAAAACTTTCTAAGAACATAAATATTTTTTTTATATTTTGTTTTAAAGTCACTTTTCTAATCTCCATTTTTCTTTTTTCTTCTTTTTTAAACTCACATATTATTTTTATTTCCTTTTCATTTTCTCATTCTTTGTTCCTATTTTCCTTATTTTCTTTTAAATCATTATTCTCGTAAACTTCTTTTTCTTTTGGCTTTTTTCCTACCCTCATTTTACCCTAATATTCTTAGAAAATGGGTATGACCATTTTTATGGGCTTTTGAAAATTCTAGTTGGAGTTAGGTAGGTCTTTGTGCTTTTAGTAAGATTACGCAATCATTTTGTGCCTCACGCTTACTAATGCTTCTACTACTTATGATTCATAATTTTTATTTTTATTTTCAATAATCGAATGAAATAAAGAAGTTAAGGTCATCGGTGAATTATCAATGAAGGAAATTTTAAGTTATTTTAACCTGTACCGATTTAAATATGTGAGAAATGTGAATGCCACAAAATCTTGTCGAGTTAAAATCTCCACAGTTATTCAATAAGTTATTTCATTTTCTCCTAAATATCCATTTTTGATGATATTACATGGCTAATTTGTAAAATTTTCATAGGCCGATAGATACGTGAATTAATTATATATTAAGAAATCATTTTAAAACCCTATTAGATTAAAAAATCTTTTGAATTTTTGATTTTTTTTTATTTTTTTTTCAAATCAGAGAAAAAATGACCTCATTAGCCCCAAACTTATTACTACACTATCCTCAATGTAAAAGACAAAATTTGAAAAGAATGGAAAGATATAAAAGATATTATTATAATGAAGGAATGTTTCCAATGCACATTATATGAATAAATTAACAAAATAAAAACTATAATACAACAACAATGACCCAATTTCGTGTCCAATCTTGATATACCGGGTCTTAGAGGATAATGTCCTCCACTTTTCAATCTCGCAATTCTAGATACGGATTCATCCTTTAACTATTAACTTAAAAAATTTCACTATAGTTAGGATTATCTATATCAATTTCCCCATGTAGGTAAAATTTCTTGATAAAAATGGGACCAGATCATCTAAACCTCAACTTACCAAGAAAGAGATGTAACCTAGAATTATACAAAATAACTTTTTGTCCATGGTAACATGATTTCCTTTGGATAGGCTTATCATGGAATAATTTTATTTTCTCTTTGTATTGTTTTTCATTCTCATACTCATCATTCCTAATCTCTTCTAACTCATTTAGTTGGAGTTTTTGGACCTCACCTACAGCTGGTAAATTGAAATTAAAAGTGTTGATGTCCTAATTGGCCTTATGTTCTAACTTTATCAAAAAGTGACAAGATTTTTCATAGACATACCTATACAAGGACGTTTGAAGTGATGTTTTGTTGGAAATGAAATAAGCCTATAGTCCATCTAATAACATTATATACTACTCCTTTTGTTTTAGATTCACCACTTTATTGATGATTTGCTTGATTTTCCTATTTGGAAACTTCTACTTGACCACTCATTTGAGGGTGATAGGGACATCCTACTTTTTATGTGATTGAGTAATTTTTCATGAGATTCTCAAATGACCGATTACAAAATGGGCTCCCTAATCACTAGTGATGTCTCAAGGCACACTGAAATGGATGAAAACATTTTTTTAAATGAATTTTACCACCAAGTGGCGTTCATTTGTCCTACTCGGTATTTCTTCCACCCACTTAGACATATTGTCAACATCCAAAAGGTTATAAAGATTCCAATTGGATTTTAAGAATAGATCTATGAAATCAATGCCTAATAATTGAAACCTCAATAATCAGAATGGGATACAAGGGCATCATATTCATATGTGTCATCTTTACCAATCTTTGGTGTCTTTCAAAACTCTCAGTGTAATGATTCAAATCATGGAAAATGGTGGGCCAATAGAATCCAAACTATAAAATATTTGAAGTAGTATTCTTAGCACTAAAATCACCTCCACGGGCTTTGTCATACAAGAAATAGACTATGCTTTGAATTTTGTCATGGAGATGTAGTTTTTAATGATTTGATCGGGATAATACTTTAAGAGATATGGGTCATCCCAAAATAAATGAACTACTTCCTTTTAAATTTTGGAACAATCTTGTTTAGTCCAATGTGAAGGCATCTCACCCGTTGTAAGATTATTCACAAACCATGAAATCTCGAAGACAAGTATTAGTTTCTCATCGAGGAGGGAATCAACTTACGACATCATATTATCGAAAGATTCCATGTTTAACCTAGACAAGTGATCCACTACTACATTACCACATTCTTTCTTATCCCAAATTTCATTATCAAACCATTATAGTAATAAGATCCCCCGAATGAGACGAACCTTAGCATTATTCTTAGAAAAAAGGTATCAGAAGGCCTAGTGATTGGTGAAATTTCTAACATTAGAACCTATCAGATCCAGGTCTTTTAAAATGAAAATTTTCCTTGATTTATCGTTATCATCAACTGAATCTACCTTCTCCAGCTCTTGAACTTATGGTTTTGGGTGATATTACATTTATTTGGGTTTATCTTCAACTACTTCTATATAAATATTTAAGTTATCAATGACAAGTCACTGTCCTTGATTATTAATCAGAAAATGTTCGTACTCTGGTTTAGTTTCATCAGTGTATTAGGTTACCAGATCACACCTTCAAAGGTTAATACCACCATTCCATCGTTCAGTATCACCTTTTTATATTATCTTGAAGAACCTAGAGGTGTCTTTCTTTTTCTACCATTTCTAATTTCTCCCTCCCTAGCCAATTATCTCTACTATGTGCACTCTATCGCTTTACCTCATACTCAGTTAAGTCTATTCTTAGCCTCATTTTATCTCTAAGTTATTAAGAAAAAGATTGAGGTTTAGGATTGACCTACCCTTCCTTTCTAACTTACACAACTTCTTCGAATTCTTCCTCTTGATCTCTTAAAGGTCCCATTCTATCTTTCATAGAGGGTACTCTCACCATTTTGAACTATCTCATGAGGATACGTGTTTCCTCATTTAACTCAATGCAGAAGTTCACATCCACCAGATGTGCCTCCTATTTTGCAAAAGCATTTTTAGTAGATCTTATCACAATCTATATTCCATTGACATTGGCTTTTGCACATTGATGGTGTATTGAAGGAACCAAGCCATAGTTGTGCATTCAAAACCTTCCAATTAATAAATAGTATGAGGTAGCAGACTCAATCAAGTGGAATTTCATATGTTATGTGATATTTTCCATTATTATGACAATGTTGACATAATTAATGGACTTGAAAGTTTGGTTGTCATAACTCGAGATGGAAAGTGGTATTGCAACCAACCTTATTTCTAAGATATTAGTTGCATAAAATGAGCTAATAGACATTATGTTCACTGAAGCACCTTTGCCTATCAAAGCTCTAAAGAAGCTCATTCTGTTGATACTTGTTATTATGTACAAAGGTCTATAATAGCGGAACTTTATTAATCTATCATCATCTGAGAAATTGTTCTCAGACATAAACTTTATAATCAACCAATCCATAGGTCCCTTCCACCTTAGTGATGGAAAATAATTTTTCTTTGAAATGTCTAAAATAGCTTGAGTTATTTCCATCCTAATTTCTGGAAGCATTCTAACATGATCGAAGAACCAAAAAAACTTTAGTGATTTCAATACAGCTTGATACTCTAATCTTGGATCCACGTCATATTCTTCTGTATGGCAAGCTTGCTTGTTATGTCTTCCACTTGGTTAATCATACGCAAGAACCACGTTATCCATCCTATGCAAACAACTATTGTATATATTTTGGAACCTCTTTCCTTCTCTCATTCGACCTTTGGCCTCCTCATCAAATGCCACCGCTATGCATGCCCCATGAACTGGCAATGTTTTTTTTATTAATATTATGCTGAAGGATCTGTAGAGATCCTTCTATTAAGTGCTTGTTGTTGATTTTCCTCAAAGTAAAACATGTGGTCGTGGGATGAATAACACGCTAATGAACCTAACAATAGTTTAGGTTAGTTTTAACGTCTATCATTGGAGCAAAAGGCAAAACATTTTTGGGTTGGAAAACTACTTCATCACCTACCATCGTATTGTAACAACTCAATGCTTCTTCAACACTATAAGATAATTAGGTGGATCATCTCGATCAAACTTCCTTTTATTATTTTTCTTCTTATCTTTCTTACCTCCTGTGAGTACCCGAAATTAGAATGACGGGCCTGGACGAGTAGACCAATTGAAGCGTCCCAAAGACCAAACCCTTCATATCTTAACATTAATTCGGTTATGACTGAGTCTTCTCCCATGTTCTCGTAAAGAGGTATTCCAGGAAGAAGATGGAAAACATGGAGGAGTCCAACACCCCCACTCCCTGAAAATAAACATATATATAATAAACCCTAGGTCTGCGGCATAAGACACGCACTATATTCTCTGTAATCGCTCCCCGGAGTATATAGAAATAATACTGACTGCACCACCGTGGACGTAGGCATTCTTGCTGAATCACGTACATTTCTTGTTGTGTGACTGGCATTTTGTCTTCTTTATTCTGCTTGGTGATTGCGCTTATCTTATCTATTTGTGTTGAATAATAATTGTCACCACAATTAGCGTCGTCTGTGGGAAGCATTTATCTTCCCTGAGAAAGCCCACACCAAAAAATGAGTTCGAAATATCTGGTCACAATAGTAATGCTCCCTAGGCAGGAGATATCCAAGAACCACCTGCTCCTCGCAGGATTAGATCTGAAGTTCGACATTCAGATCAGAGGGCTCTCCTAGAAAGGCGAGCCTCAGAAGAAAGCCAAGGACCAGCGAGGTCCACACAGATATCCAGGATGATTGATGCATATGAGGCGAGGCTCCAAGAGCAGAAGGAGTCTTCTCGTAGGCATGAAGCTGAGAATGATCGCCTAAAAAGAATATTAGAAAGAATAGAGAGAGAGCTCCATCGTGGTACCAAGAGACGTCCGTACCACACACCTAGCCCTTAGGCGATCAAGTCTCTCAGCCAAGGAAGGATCCCCAGGCGCTGATCCCAGAAAGCTAAGGGAAACGAGTTAGAGCACGATCTGCTCGAGCAACTGCGACTAGCTCATAATCATAGGAGCCCAGATCACAGCAATGAGAACATACGAAGTCTGGTCCGAAGGGAGATGGACGAACATGCTGCACATCACGGTACCAGATCAACCCGAGAAATCGCTAGGTGAGCTCTCAAAACTTAGATGAAATCACCTTTCTCAAGGTAAATAGAAGAAGAGGAAGCCCCCAAGAAGTTTGCTATTCCAAGGTTCAAGATTTATGATAGTAAGACTGATCCCATTGATCACGTCAGGAAGTACAGGCAAGCCATGACCCTCTGGAACCATCAAGACGCACTGATGTGCCAAATTTTTCCCTCGAGCCCGCATGGCGTAGAACAGAAATGGTTCAAAAATCTCCCCGACATGTCCATCAGAAGTTTCAAGTCCCTGGCCGAGATCTTTATGGCACGCTTCATTACTAGTATCTCCCATCCCAAAAGGATGGATACTTTGCTAACAATGAAAAATACGCCTCAAGAGACCCTCCGAGACTACGCTAAGAGGTACTGGGAGTTATTTAACGAGGTCGAGGACTGCTCGGAGCAAGTGGCAGTAGCCTCTTTCAAAATTGGGCTGCCCAGTTCTTCCCTTCTGTACCAGTCCCTGACCAAGAAAGAGGCCATGACCATCGATGACCTGATGGCCCGCATCGAGAAGTATGCCAAGGTGGAGGATGTGACCCACCTCAGCATAGGGGAAAATGGTCGAGCTAAGCTAACTGCCAAAGGCAATGATAAAATTGAGAACCAAAATAAAGGAGGGAAGAATGGGGGCAAGAATGGCTCTAAGAATGGAGGCAGCAATGATGTGGCAAAAGCATTTCAGGCGGTCAACACTGTCTTCAGAGAACCAATTTATAAAATTCTCGCAAAAATCAAAGACGAGCCATTTATTAAGTGGCCTAGAAAGATGGGAGGAGATCCCTCGAAGAGAAATAACACGCTGAGATGCGCTTTTCACAAAGAAGGAGGACATAAAACCGAGCATTGCAAGGCTCTTAAGTCCCACCTCGAAGAACTTTCTCAATTCGGGCATCTGAACGAATTCGTGGAAAAGAAGGCAGAGAAAGTTGCTGCCCATAGAGATGCAAGGCCCGACAACGTACTTGAAGACGATGTCGGCCATAAATTCACAGTAATTCAGGGGGCATCTGATGTGAAGCAGATTCAAGTAAATTCAGCTCGAATGGAGGTAAAAAAGCTTATAGTAATGATGCAAGATTTTCAAATCGATCCAGTGAAGACACAGTCAGGAAAGCGTCGGTGAGCAGATGATGTCGACTGTAGTAAGCATATCGTATTTACAGATGAAGATCTGGTGGGAGTGAGAACCCCACATCATGATGCTTTAATCATTACTCTCAGGATCACGAACTATGACGTCGACAGGTTGCTCGTCGACCAAGAAAGCTTGTCCGAGGTAATGTATCTCGACCTGTTCAGAAAATTGAAATTAAGCATCGCCGACCTGAAGAAAACTACTGTCCCTTTGGTTAGCTTCGCTGGAAACGTGACTATTCCCTTGGGAAAGATCGTGCTTCCAGTAAGGGAAGGAAATGTTTCTAAAATGATCGAGTTTCTGGTGGTCGACATTGACTCGCCATACCAGGCTATCCTCGACAGAGGGTGGCTGCACGCAATGAAGGCAGTCTCCTCGACCAACCATCAGAAGCTCAAGTATGTGACCGAGCGAGGAGTAATGGATATCCATGGTGATCAAGCGATGGCAAGAAGATGCTTCATAGCAGCCATTCGCCCAAGACCAGAGAAGAAGGCCGACAAGCCCAGCGAGAAAGTTGACAAACAGGAAGGTCTGATACCTTCGAAATAGCAATTAAAATACGGAAGGCCCGGAGTAGAGGAGACTAGGCTCCTCCCCTCCGAACGGGTCATCGAGGACCTGGAGGAAGTCACAACTGGAGATAGCGATGACAGCATGATCTTCTATAACACCTCGCCTAATTAAATACCGGGTGTCCAGTCCCATACTAAATTAAAACAGAATATACAGTTGGCTCATTCTTAGCATCACTGTCAAAAATATTTACAACTCACCCAATACCCAATTAAGCTGGTGTTAAAAACTTTCCAAATTTTAATTCAACAAAAAAATCCATTTTTAGTTTAAGAATAACGCTACACATTTTTCTACAACACGAATAACCAAATAGATAACACAAAATAATTTAGATGCATTTGGAATAAACATTCCCACATAATAATCTAATACAGTAATCCCAAAAATAGTGAATGTATTAAAATAACACGAGTACAAGAGTATTTGACTCAGATAGAAAAGAGATAATTGAGTTCCTTTGGGCGACAAGCCCTAACTAAGAGAATACTGTGAATCAAATGAAGATAGGCATCTAAGAAATACTCCATAGCTCCATAGCTCGTCATAATCTGCTAAGGTTGGCGTCCTGTTGCTGGACACCTGATATAGAAGATACAATAGAAAAGAAAATATGCAAGGAAACGGGTCAGAGCCCGATGTGAAAATGATTTTGAAAACAGCAAGTATTTAACAAGTGCAATAAAGCATTTATTATGTACATGTTAGTATCAAACTCTCACTTGCTATTCTCACCTCTCATCTAGAGTGCACACTTAACGTATCCTATTAACCTCCTAGTTAATGGTTCCTCCTCACTAGTTTGACTTATCGGGCCTCGACCCCTCAGTCTGGGGGGAGAACTGCCAATTTCTAGCAAGAAAGCCATCTTACCAATAGTCCTTGTGGGAATCAGGTAAGTTTACTACCAACACCCTGTCAGGACTCCTGGTTTTGAGATAGAGAATGCCAGAACTAGTTCTAGAAAAGGAATAGCAAAAGCAGACTTCAGCGAGCCCTAATTTGGTGCCATAGAGCTTATTTATTCTATGGAAGCCATTGATTATCTTCCACACATTAGGCGAACACTGTGTAGGAACAATGTTGAAATAACCAAAGAGGTGAAAGAATAGATTATTTGGAGGAAAAGTAAGCCGCCCTTTGGGAAATCAACAAGATATGAATCCAATGGGCACCCTCTATCTCTCTAACATTTCTAGGGGGAGAGGCGCACTCAATCTCTACCAACTTTGGGATATTGTAAAACTTCCTAAACTCAGACACTGATCTATTACCAATCTTTGCCATTTGAAAACCCTAAAACTACAAATTCAAAGAGAAAACACAAAGAGAAGGCACAAGAGACTTACAAGATGGAAGTTTGACTTGAACGATGAGAAATCACAAGGCCAAATGACGAGGAAGATCGAAAGAG
Organism: Sambucus nigra; assembly: GCA_949130495.1. NCBI lineage: Eukaryota > Viridiplantae > Streptophyta > Magnoliopsida > Dipsacales > Adoxaceae > Sambucus > Sambucus nigra. The sequence continues at coordinate 400,683,688 of OX422208.1, forward strand.
AAAAGAATGAAGATCGGGAGAAGAGAACATGAATAACTAGAACTCGCAGAAAATGGAAGAGTACTGAGAAGTTTGAAACGGCGATTGTGAAATGACTGCTCTGAATAACTTTTGGATATTACTAATCATAGTGCACAGAACACGAAGAAAGTGCCGCCTAAATCAGTCCTCAAACTTTGGGAAGAGTTGCACGACGTACAAAGGAGCCATTATGAAAAATCATTTAAATTTATTAAGCCCAAATTGTGGCCCAACTAACTTAGGGGAAATTGTGGGTACCCGGAATTAGAATGACGGGCCTGGACGAGTAGCCCAATTGAAGCGGCCCAAAGACCAAACCCTTCATATCTTAACATTAATTCGGTTATGACTGAGTCTTCTCCCATGTTCTCGTAAAGAGGTATTCCAGGAAGAAGATGGAAAACATGGGGGAGTCCAACACCCCCACTCCCTGAAAATAAACATGTATATAATAAACCCTAGGTCTGGGGCATAAGGCATGCACTGTATTCTCTGTAATCGTTCCTCGCAGTATATAAAAATAATACTGACTGCACCACCGTGGACGTAGGCATTCTTACTGAACCACGTACATTTCTTGTTCTGTGACTGGCATTTTCTGCTTGGTGATTGCGCTTCTCTTATCTATTTGTGTTGAATAATAATTATCACCACACCTCCTTCTTCACCTTCATCATCATAGTTGAATCATGGAAATTGGGCCCAACTAACTTCTTGGTTGGTTGGTTGGTTGCTTCCACGCAACATTGGTCATGAGTAGAAGAGGTCGAATGATCAAAACTATAATTTAGTCTGCCTTTATGAAGTTTTTGGAAGTACCTTCTCTAGTTTTATTTATCAAATGATAAATAAACTCCAGTAACAAACCTTCGGCACAAATTTGGTCGAGCTTCCCATCCGTTAAAAATTTTCATACATCTAGAGTTCTTTATTTAAACCTCTTGATGTAAGCCATTAATTCCTCACCTAGAATTTGGTTCTCGCAAGCAAGTCGAGTTAGATTAAACTCATCATCTACTAGGAAGAACTTTTGGGGGAAGTAGAGTGCATATCTCATAATCTTCCAAGAAGAAATTCTAGAGTAATTGGACATGCATATATCCCCATATGGCCTCACTACTTGGGGTCAAGTGAGAGTACCGTATATAAGATTTATGATGGGGGATTTTGAAAACTTCCTTAAGCGTAACTGATGAATGCATTATTTTGTATGAATTATGTCCAAATCTAGGCCTTGTTAGACCCATTGTATCTTAAATAATGAGTTTTTAGAGTCGTTTTCGAAAAATAAAAGAAAAATGTAGGTTTGAATAAAATCCGAGTTAAAAAAAATACAATTTTAATAACTCGGGGGGTAAAATTGTAATTTCAAAAAATTTATGGGCCTGAAAATAATTTTTAAATATTTATCTAGGCAAAATAAAGTTCCCTCTGAAATTTGGTTGAATTTGGAGTTAAAATGGAAAAGTTATGAATTCCGGGGTCAAAAATATAAATAAGGGTAAATTCATAATTTTCTAAAATTTCTGGGGCTGAAATTGAATTAATATAAGTTATTTTATATTTTTCCAGGTACCCCTGAAGTTTGGTGAAGATCCGAGGTGATTTAGTGAAGATATGAAGATTGTGGGAATAATTTAAAGAAGTACAAAGTTAAGGGGCCAAAGTGGAAGAATGCAATTTCTGGAAATCGGAATGGGTTATATATTATTGAAGCATTCATTATTGTAAGAGCGCTGCTTGGTTCAGTGGTCTCTCGCGCGCGTGGAAAGGAGAAGGTCAGGGGTTCGATTCTTCCCCCTGACCTTCAATTTTTGGTAAAAATTCTCATGCCCAAACGCAGCCTTAAAGAGATAAGGTTTGACAGCTTCTTAGTCTGAAAATCAAGGGATTTTGGAGCTAACCATTACGTGATTTTCAAGATATTTCGTGGGACTCTTTTTTTTGGTTGATTTTTAGGAATTTATAATTCATATAAATCAATTAAAAGGGTGTTTTACACCCATTCCCTAAGCCTATAAATAGGACCCTTGGGTTCATTATTTTGGAGAGTTTTTTAGAGAGAGCTTTAGAGAGGGCCAATAATTATTTTGTGAGTGGAATTTTTGTCAAGATTATTTGTGACACATCAATTGTAAGTTTGTTTATTTAATGAAATTGAGTATTCATTCTTGCAATTTTATTATGTCTACAATTATGCTAGCTTAATTTCCTCACTAGGACTAGGTGAAATTTATCATGTGTGATTAATATTGTGTGTGATTTAATTTCGTCTTTATTTCCCGATATGTGCTAAAAGTTTTAAAAATTCGGTATTCATTTAAAACGACACGAGAGTGCGTTTTAAACCTTCGGCATTATTTGAAAAAAAAAATCATTTTTATATTTTAAGTATGAGTACTTTTTTATGGGTTATACTTTTATTAAATTGATTGATAGTCCATGCTTAAAGACTATATTTTAAAATTTAAAAGTGAACTTTTTAAGGGAATAGGGATTTTAGGCGTCTAAATTTAGAGACGTTAAATTTTATTTTGGACTTCTCATGTATTATTTTTTTCGAATTAAATACGACGAGAGTCGGTTTAATTTGAGTTATAAAATCGGGAATGGCGAATTTAAATTATTGCACAGTGTTAGTTTAACGTGATAAATGGATCCAATGTCCTAGTTTTCACGCTACCTTGATTATATCTCTCGTACTCCTATTTCTTTTTTGTGTTCCTTAGTTTAATATTACATCTCATATCCAACCCAATTTAGTCTAGTTGGACAGTCACAATTATTTTTAAAGAAAAAAAATGATAAATCTCTGTGGGTTCGACCCGTACTTACACTCGCTATTTTATAATAGCCCGTGCACTTGCGGTATTTTATAAAATTGACAACAGTAACTTTTAGTTAATACAATGGGCACCTAAATGCTCCAGAAATCACTTCAAATTATTTTTGGGGTTTCCTCCCTTCCCATTAAACTTCTCAAAGATAGGAGAAATGTACCCCTCAAGGTAAGACTCATCATTGTGCTCCGCTGGATAAGGAGTACAAAAATCATCATGAATAGAAGTTGTATCACTAAATGTTTATGAGGATGATGATGACATCTTCATCATTTCATTCTTGATCTCTTCAATGGTTAAACAAGGTGAGGCATCCATTTTCATCGTTTTATCCTGCGGTAGAGTGACCATAGGTGGAGGAGAAATAACCACTGGATCTTAAATAGTTGGTGTCATTATAAAATTAACTATGGCTGGAATGATTTTACTAGGAGGTGTAATAAAAATACCCATTTGAGGAGCGAGTGGTTGCACAGCTGGGTAACAAAGGAACTGGGATCCATCAAGGAATAAAAAATTATCATTCCTTGTTGGCTTTGAAGGATCTACATGAACTTGGCCATGAGGTTAGTGATTTGGTTTGGTCCAAAGACAAAGCTCATGGAAGCTTATCCCCTTGCAAAGTTCATCGCAGTAACGGATACTAAAGGGGTCTCAATAAAATGCATAACAACAGCTTACACTTCTTTATATTGAGCATCATTGAATGTAATAGTACGATTAATATTCTCATTCTCCATTTATAAAATAATACCACCTCAGCAGATTTACCATATGTAATATCTCACTTTTCTTTAGGTAATAAGGTAAAATGTTAATTTCTCTTATCACCTGGGTGTTTGTAGTGAAACTGAGGCATAACCTTTATAGATGGTAATATGAAAATACGCATTGGAAGAGTGATAATCAGTAGGTTCAATAATGAAGAGAAACTATACTTTGATGAAGAATTCAACTATAAAGAACACAATAAATATTGTGGTTCACTTAACTTAGGTTATGTCCACAAGAGATAAAGTTGTATTTCAGTTAGAATGGAAATCAGTGTTTAAAAGTGCTCAAAGATGACCCCAAACGCTCAATCTCTCTAAGTGTTTATAGTGTTTTAGGATTCTTTTGGAATCCCTTCAAGTTTCTAGAATCTTATCCCATAATATCTCTCCTCTCTCTATACTTCTCTCACCATAATTTTGTGTTGTTGTACTTTCTATACTTAGAGTAAGTGATATATATAACCTACCTTCCTTCTATGGAACCATGAACCTTTGTCCCCTATCGTGGAATGCCATTGTTAGCAAACCTCAACCATATATCTAGTGGGGGACATAATGGTTAATCATGACATAGAGTGATCTTAAAACATAGAATAAAGTATTATTATATTAGAGCGCATTGGTTTCATTGTCCAATGCATTGTAAAAAAACTATGTCGGCATGGGATCATTTGCCAGTAGGAATATTCTTTTTTGTCATATGGTGATTTTTACGTTAGTGGAATTTTACATATCACATAGTAATACTTATCGTGTAAGATTGTGGTTGCTAGTGACTTTGTCTCTCGAATGAGTTGTTTCGCAGAGTGCTGGATCATGTGGAACTCTTTTGTCTTTTAATTTATCGTGTGGAATTTCTTCAGTGACCTTTACTATGAGTCCTTTTTGTGTTGTCCATGATCTTCCTGGATTTTGATACCTTTATGATCATCCTTGTTTATGTAATATCGACCGAATTCCTTTTTTACTTTCTTGAATAATCTTATCTTTGAGTAAGAAGTTGTACAAATCAACCCCTCGTACACTATCTAGAGAATATGGTCGGTATAGTTGTTGTTTCTTTGTAGGTTTATATATGTAGTTCTTAATGTCAGTTTTATTGAAGGTATGTTATTTTTTGGCATTTATTTTACTGAAAGTCTATGGGTATTTCTTTTTTAATTATAGTTATGGGTGAAGGTTTGGTTGTTTGGATGTTATGGGTATTGTAGGTGTTTGGAAATATTGGTTCTAATGCTTCAAGTAAAAGGCTATAGTTTGAATAAAAGTATTAAAATAAATGCCGATTTTATCGTATCTTATTGTGCCTTTGTGGAAGAATTCTTCATGTTTATATCTATAATGATAGTTAAAGCATCCATAATCCTTTTTCTCAATTGAAATGATAAGTTAAACTTATGTATCTTGATTGGGCAAAAAAAAATATTTTTATGAAAGAGAAAGGACCGCACTAAAAGTTACTCTTGGGTTGCTTACGTACCTCTATGGGGGTGGAAAAGATTTAAGAGTCTGAAGAAATTTCGAGAGGATCATGTCCTAAGTAGTATTGATAAAGGGATAGTGGAAGAATAGTTTATAATAGAAAGGAGGTGAGAATTTCATAGCACGATGAAAGCTTCACCAAGGATATAACTTTTTAATACGATCTAAGTTGATTGGGCATGCCATTTATTCTCCATCGAGATTAGTGAGCATAGCGGTGTGACCGGATGAAATATGCTTTAAAAGCTAAGGCCCACTCAAGTTGGGTTTAAATTTACCTCCAGGGTCCTAAATAGGTTCTACGGTTTCCTTTAGATATTTCTCTCTTTATCGCTAATCATGAACATGGACTTTCTTATGTAATCTATTTTTGTCCAAAAGTGTCAATTGGTTGTAATGGTTTTGGCGATAATAGACTTATCTTATTTGTCTTTCGATCATGACTCATAAAGAAGGTATTTTGAGTTACATTGGAAAGATTGACTCAATTCCATGACTAAGTAGTAGGAAGTATCCCCATTGGGCATTCTGATAAAAATGCTATAAACTTCAAGTGCATAAGGAATCATGTCGGCCAAATCTCTGTAATTTTTTTCATCTTACTAATTATGGACTTGAGGCCTTATTCACAACCTAAATACCCCCCATTGGTTTTTGGTATGTACGTTGAGGACTTATGTCTCTGAATCCCATACTATTCATCCATTTTTATGACTTCGGTTACAAAATATAGACCATTATCAGTTACGAGCTCATAAAATACCCCATGACGAAAAATGATATTTTTTTCGAATGAATTTTGCTACTTTCTTTGCATTCAATACCGTGTATGACTCAACTTCAACCTATTTAATGAAATAATCAATATTTACTAATTAATTCATGGCAATTAAATGTTTTGGGAGTAATTTACCACTAATGTTGATTCCCCATGTTGAAAAGGGTTGTAGGTAAGTCATATTGCAAAACTCTTGGGGATGTAAGTGTTGAAGATTGGTGAATTATTGGCATTTGAGTTCTTGGTGACAGTATCCCAACGGTATCCTTATCAAACATTATTCTTGGAAAGAAAATGGCCATTCATGTGGGGTCCTCACTCCCCACCATGGACTTTTTACATTATTTATTTAGGGTCAACCCCTTTTATACATTACAAATCGGTACTATCGGAGTTTTCTTTTAACATATCTTTACAAAAATGATGGACTGGGTATAAGCTTCTAAATGGTCATGCAATCTTTCTTATCATTTTCTCGATGGTATCTTCAGATTTGAGGAGACACCAAATTTCATAATACCACATCCCGACCTTATCTGAGTCTTCTTCACTGACGAGCTCGTTAGGGTAGCAGTGTATTGGACTTGATTTCTCTTAAACTTCCAAAGATTGGTTTTTATTCCCTCATACGTATCGACTATTGAGGCTAAGGTAAAAAATGTGGCGGAAAAGTAATTTCTTGAAGAAGAGAGGTAATAGAAGGTGATATCTTTTAATTTTAAATCTATCTCTTCAAGATGAGTATAAAAGGGTAAGAGTTTTTCATCTTTAACTTTCCATTTCCAAAAAATTTTCCAATGATGAGGGTCGAATCTTCATAAACATTGAGATATTGGATTCCTTTCTCGAGAGCGATCTGTAGACCTACTGTGTATGACTCACATTATGTTATTCGTGCAAGGCAAGTTTATCTCAATGGTTATTGGAGTATTATAATCATCAAGCGTGATCAGGAGTATCCTAACTCTATATTCCTAGTTATTCGCAGCTCCGTCAAAGAACATTTTCCACAAGTTTTCCTCATGGGTAGCAGAGTGAACATCCTTATTTGAGAAATTGATCATCCACACATCGAATTCTTCTATGGGGTGGTCATCTAAGTAATCATATATACCCTCCCTTTGATGGATATTATGTCACAATTGTGATGTTAAATTTGGATAGTAAAAGCAACCATCGAGCCACCCGTCTTGACAAAGTAGTTTTCATCAGTAAGTATTTCATCGGATCCATTCAGGAGACTAAATTCATAGAGAAGGCAGGCATATATTATCACAGTTTCTTAGTCATTCAATCTAAGGCGAGGAGAAAATTTTCCAATGGTGTTCAGTTTACCTCATACCATGACATTTTTTCACTGACATGATCTCTCTCTCTCTCTCTATCTCTCTCTCTCTCTCTCTCTCTCTCTCTCTCTCTTTATGTGACTCCTCAATTTATTGGGATAGATTCTCCCTAATAATAGTGTCAATGATAGTTAAGTATAGGATTAGGGGTAGGCCAGGTTATGGTGGCATGATCACTGTTGGACGAGTAAGGTATTTCTTGATCTTATCGAAGGATTCATGGAACTCCTCATTATAGAATTTAGTTTAATCCTTTCGGATGATTATGAAAATGGGTTCATAGATATAAGTGAGTTAGATGAAGAATCTTCTGATGAATTGGAGATTTCCAAAGAAATTGTGTACCTGTTTTTTAGTCTGGGGTAGTGACATTTCAGGGATTGCTTTGAGCTTGACACGGTCAACTTTAATTCCCTTTTTTATAACCATGAACACTAGGATTTTACCTTTCGTTACACTAAAGATGCATTTTTATAGTTTAAGGCACATCTTGTATTGTCGCATTTGTTCAAATAATTTCCTCAAGTTTGGGATGTGACCTTCTTGAGTTTTGGAGGTGATGATCATATCATTAATATAAACCTAGACCTCCTCATGGATGAGATCATGTAGGATAGTTGTGGTTGATATTTGATATATATCCCTTGCATTATTGAGATCAAAGGGGATGATAATATAACAAAAGTTTCAACACAGGGAAGTACAAGTAGTTTTTTCTTAGTGAATAGGATGCATCTTGATATGGTCATATCTGGTGAATCCAATTGACAATTGACATTAGAGAGTGTTTGGTAGTGTTATCAATGATAATTTCTACTTTAGGTAGGGTATAGTTATCTTTTGGATAATCTTTGTTTAGATCACAATATTCAATGCACATGTGGACCTTTCCTCTAGATTTTGGCACAGAGACTATATTGGTGAGCTAAGTTGGTATTTTAATGTGCGGATGAATAAAACATTCCATTGTCTGACTACTTTATCTTTCACTTGAGGGAACATTTAGGTCGAAGCTTCCTCTATTTCTTATTAATGGGCTTTCATTCAATGTATGTAGGGATATCATGTTACTTGATTTACATGTCAATGCTAGGCATGTCACTGTAAGATCATGCGAAGATATCTACAAAGTCTTTTAAAGGCTCTTCATATTGTGAATTATCTTCCTCGTTGAGGGTAGATTATATAGCTATAACCAAGATTAATGACAATTGTCTCCTTATCGAGATCAATTAAGAATTATTCATTTATTAGATTATCTTCATCAATTATTTAATTAAATTAAGTACAATTAATACAATGCACAACAAGATACTTATAATCCCCATTCATTTTATTGATATTATTTTTAGGAAAAACAATGGCGATAACCTCCTCAAAAGAGTCCTCATTTACACTGACATTAGAAACATAAAAACTAGTAACACGTTCAGTTTTAAGGTGAAAGATAACAAATTTCTTGGTAGCTAAGGTTGGATTGGCCAAGATGATCCGCCAATTAAGGAGATGTTAAATAGTAAAAAATATCTTCTTAGTAGGATCAGATAACATAAATTCGACATGTAGCATGTACATGTTTGTTCCTAGTTCAACGAGGCCAAAAGATTTATCGCTATTATTGCTTCCAGTATCAGAGGAACTTAAATTAGGTGACTTGATGGTCAGTAATTTCAGCTCATCCATGGATCCTTTGTCCAAGTTATCTTATCCTCTATAGGAGGATATTTCTTGTAAAACTCCCAGAGATAAGTTGCCTCACCAAGGAAATTGGGATTTCATTCGATGTTATATGAAAGAGGTTAATAAAAATACTCAAAAGACCAAGTCTGAAGGAATTAAGGAATCTCTATGCTCCATCAATCAATCTGGATGGGAAAGTTCTCGAGGAAAATACTTTCGGTAATACAAAGATTAAAATTACTTTACCTGATTGAGTAGGTTTCAAAATAACTCTATGAAATCAAGCATGTTGTGAAACAACTCATCTGGTTGAGCATGTTGCGAGCAACCATCAGCTCGTTCGACTAAAGTATTAATGATTTGTAAAACGTGCTCATGTTGAGAGTAGTATCTAACATACTAAATTATTCTATTTTCACATAATCCCATGCCTGCCTAATTTTTATTATATGTTAGGTACGTAGCGTGCCTGAGCCAGATGCTTAAGCTTCGACACTTTAAGTTAAAGTAACATTTTCTCCATGTTTTAAGGAATACTTTATCCCATGCTTAAGGAGTTTTTTTCACCATTAATCTACTGAAGGTGGGTTTTTAGCAGAAGATTCCAAAAGGGAAAGAGTCATTCAAGATTCCACGGGTGTAAGGTTGATGCTATATATGCTTCAATAATTCATTAAGGAGGGTGAGACTTTAATACACTGTGACACCCCGCCTAATTAATCTCGGGTGATCAGTCCTAAATCAAGTTAAAAAAGGTTTCTCAGTTGGTCCATTCTTAGCATCACTGTCGTCTTTTTAATTACTAACCACCTAAGTGAGAAAAGTAGACTGGTGCCAATTTTTATCTTTCAATTAATTAAATAAAACTCATGCGGAACATAAAATAATACACAATCATAGTTAACTAAAATAACCATCCACAAATAAAATACTTAACCGAATAAACCATCTGTCCAAATATCCAATACAAGTAAAGATAAGAAGAAAATCTCAACAAGTCTAATACTGATAAATGAACTGTGAGCGACAAGCTCAGATAACTACTAGAGAGTCTCTACACGAATGAAAGAAGGAGGCGTCTATAAAAAATCCCGCAACATCCACATGTGCTGCAGCAAAGGATACCTGGAATAGAGTCAAGCCTGGCGTCCCTGTGGCTGGACACCTAAAAGGTTTTTAAAATTTTTATAGCAAGGGTTAGTACCCAAAAACATTTGAAAACATTTAACAAATGATTAACTTGCAGTACTAAATAAATATGCATGCTCTTCATATTTTAGTTAGTGCCGCACTCTCTTGAGGACTTCCTCACCCCTCCTCTAATGTGCACTACTAACGCTTCCATTTAATTTACTAGGTCCTACGCTCCTGACCCAATACTTATTTTAACCTTTGAAATTTACCTACTCTAACCGAGTATGCCTTAATTCATGATTTTTAAGTTATTATAAACGTCAAACTTAATTAAATCATTACCCTTTTTAATTTCATAACATTCACACCTGTTATGCACATAATACATTTTTTTACTATGTATTAATTTTCCCATATATAATTATTTACCTAATTATATATTTAATCATGTTACAGTATTCACGAACATACTGACATAACATTTAATACAAACTTTCGACCGAGTAAAAATACTCACAAAAATATAAATTTTCCCAAGTGCTATCCCACTAGGTGTATTCACATACCTAGTTATTTGAGTAAGATTCGCCCACTAACTTAGTTTAACATACGAATTTGGAGGCGGTCATATTCCTTCCCTGAAAGTGAGATGCCCCTCACCCATATAACGGACGCTATGACCTGGAATTATACTCGCCCTACTCCTCAAGCTAGGGGATTCATCCACTGCGCGCAACCTCCCCCTTATAGCACTAGAGTACATACTAATAATATTCAATCACTGATATTAATGCACACACACACTATGTACATACTAATAATATATATATATATATATATATATATATAAAACGTTCTGGCTACACCATGTACAAAACCCGTAACATAAGCCTATTTAATTTATTAAGAGTTTATGGTCCAACTCTAATTATTAATTAATTCGCACATTAATTAATTAAGTCACCTTTGGTGTCGCCCCCACCATAAAATTTGACTTACTCTCGAAGTCCGAATTACCCTCACCCGAGTCTAACTTCTCGACTCCCGAATTATTTAGCCTTTACCTAAATAAGATTTATCACTCGGTATTCCTCAACCGTTATTCCCGGACTTGCTCACTACATCTATATTTAATCCTTCTGAACACCTTCCCAAAAATTCAACCTTAGTGTGTCACACCTAATTTCTCCAACACCCAAATTTTAAATTATGATGTCACACTAAGTCGTCTCCAAATTCTAAATTAGCTTTATTCACCATTAATTAGATTTAAAACCCACGTATAAATTTCTCACCAAATTAATTCATGGAAAAGATTAAATTAAAATTTTCTTCATATAAAAGAAAACTGGGCGAACTGTCAAAATCTGCCGACCATCGATCGATCGACCCCAGACCTTCGATCGATCGATCGAGCAGGTCTTTGTCTTCTTCGCGAAGACAGATTCAGCCATGGATGATTTCTCCCAAACCCTAGTTTTCTCTACCAGCAACCTTAAGCCCTCTTAACATTAATACATGTTAGAAACCTTATTAGGGACCTCCAGAATGTCCACCAACATCATTAATTCGTCCATTAACTACAAATTCTGAATTTGGGGAAATATCCATCTTTAATTCCTTATCCATTTACATCCCAAATCCCTTCACCAAATTCATTTCTAATTATCCAGATATCATCCTACCAGATATGTATCAATTTATAATATCAGATTTCTACAAGAATCCTCATTCAAATTTGTAACTCAGATTATTATTTTCAAAATCTCATGTTTATGCCATGAACACCCAAAACGAATTTTGATCAACCACATCACATGAATATGAATTGCAAAACAGATTCAATACTATTGCAAGTTATCCACTTGCCTTAGGTTTCGTAGTGTCTGATTCGGAGATGAATTTCCAAGGTTGAAGATGATCCTTGTTGGCTCTCTAGTGATCCCAAAACTGCCTTTAACTACTATTAGGGTTCCTTAATACACTTAGCCTTTTCTGAAACCCTATCAGCCGTTTTATTATTCCTCCCAATTCCTTAATTTACCTAATCCCGTTTTTTGCCTAATGGGCCAAGCCCAAGTGACCCAAATGCCCCCGTGTGGGCCCGACTATGTCTAAAAACGCCCTGTGACCCGTTTACTACCCTCGGGTACACTTTTCCGACTATCTAGGCCCATCCGGACTCAACATGACACTCAAAATTGGCATCCGAATTAATTTATAAAAATATTATTCCCCTCACCCCTTTAGTCTATACCGACTCCCGGTTGAGATAAGTGCATACCCTGTCATTAATACTCGAACTGACTTAAATAAATAATTACTATTCACTTAGTAAATAACTTTCCGTAAATATTAACCATTTACTCCTCGATTAATATTAAATAAAATTTCCCTAATTAATTCAATTAAATTACGACTCACAAGTAATTTTTAATTCCCGAATTAATTAAATATTTAATGTATGAAAAAAAAATGCGAGGTGTTACATACACTTCAATAAACTTGTAGAGGATTGAAAGATATTCAAGAGAGATACAAAAAGAAGAAAAAATGGACAATGATAAGTGATCCCGAGTTTTTTAAGAATATTTAAACACTTTACACACTTGAGAGTAAAAGTTTTATTATTAAGATGAAGTGTTTGTAAACATTTATTTTCTTTCTTTAAGTGGAATAAAACGTGATCTCCTATGGATGTATCCCAAGTTGGGTAAACCACATTAATTTTTGTGTTTTTATAGTTGATTTTCTCCTTTGAACAAATTCTCTTTCATCGATGATTTTGCTTTTCATCATTCTCGTAAAGTATATTTTCCCATCACCATTAATACATGTTACTCCTTTGTTTTACTATAGACACCCAGGAGGAAAGAGAAATTACTACATCATATCCCTACCTGTGGATAAGTTTTTTTAACATCCTCAAAGAGTATTTCAAATTCGGGTTTCATCTTCTTTTCAACTACGTCATACAATGATCTAGGTTTTCTACAGAAGGGGATGTCTTTTCCCTCTTTGATGGAGTGACCATTTAGAGAATATATATAAAATTACTTCTTTTCTCTTTATCACCCTATCTATATGTCTAGAGAAATCCATAAGTTACTCTGAGGGTGTTCAATACCCCAAGGCATGCCGTGGATAAGCTGTTTTTAGGAAAATTAGCTCGAGTATCCCCTATTATATGATGCCTAGCCCTATTCCTAAAAAAATTTAAACTTTTTGAACAATTTGAATTATGTTAAGATTTACATGCGGCTTGTATTTAGAACTGTCCCTTTTATTGAAATTATCTCTAGTTGGGAGAGCGAGGGGATCAGTCTTGAAGCCTGAGAGGAGTATGTTATTAGTGTCGTGATGAATTTCCAGAATCAGGTTACTAATGCCAACACCATTTGAATTCTTGCGTATCTTATTATAGTAATGGCCTAATTCTGTACAAAGAATTTCAAATTCTGATGAAGAGAAAAACAAATTCCTCTAATACTATGAAGCCAGGGGAGACGATGGAACATATAAAAAAAACATAGTATGTTGATCACTTGGAATTACACTTTAAGGAAAATTAGACCAACCCCTAGTGTGAGTATAATTGACTTCATAACCTATTGTCGGGTGTTTCCATAAGCACGAACAAGAAAACATATAGGAGTGAAATCATCAACTTTTAGCCCTAAGAATTAGAGCATTAAGACTAGGAATATGTCTAAATAGGATCCATATTCAATAAGTATCAATGGGACTATTTTCTATAGAACCTCAATTGAGATTCAAATAGTATAGTTATGATAAGGGCCGAACATAGGGATTTCCTCCTCAGAAAAAGAGATCATACTTTTGGCTACTAGAGTTATAACTATATGAGTGGCCTCTCCAAGGAGGTATAAGGAAGAAATCTATGATGGAATTCATGTGAAGTTTAGAGGACATGAAAAGTTCCCATGGGGTATTATTAGCTTGGGTATTTTTCTATTGTTCGAGAATCTTTCTTTCTTCGATGATAATTTTGGGCATCATCTGTTATTAAATAAATATTTTTGTTTTATCTACATGCATGATTTTTGTGGGAGGAATTGGATCCTTATAATATCAGCCTGACCAGGTCATGTGGTTAATAAATGATGGGTAAAATAGAAAGTAGGTTTCTTCATCTATCTCAGAGGTAGCATAAACTCCGTGGATCTTTGATAAAAGTTCTTTGAAATAAATTAACATGCACGGGGAGGAAATTACATTGGGAGATTCATTATATGAATCATTCGAGAGGTGGAGTCATCACCCCATCATGCGAAAATTATTCAATTGTTCTAGGAGAAGTCAAGACACTCAACTACTTCAAGTTGTTTGAATTGTAAATATTCCCATACTTCAGAGATGTGGTTTTGAAAAGGGACCAAATACCCTTTTTATCTTCATGGCAATGAGTAGATCAATATATTTATAATTTTTTACCTTTTTAATTTAATGCTTTCCTCCTGTCGGGATTTGCATAATGTTATCCAAACAAAATTTGTTAGAAGGTATAAACGAGTCATGGGATTGGTAGGCCCACCTCTGGTCTTCCATATAAAGATAATTAATTCTTTCACTTTCTTCTTCTACAAGGGACAACTTTGTCGAGAACTTCATTCCATGTTCTTTCAACTTCTCATTGACACGCTACAAGAAAAAAAACTTTTATGACATTTTTACCATCATAAAATGCCTTTTATGACCCTTTATTTCTCAGTCAAAATCATCATAAGTTTGGGTGTCATAATCGATACCCATAAAAACAGTCATATTAGGTTAACAGTTATATATGAATGTTTTTCCAAAATAGTCATATCTTCTACAAAAACAGTCATGATATACTCTACAAGCTATCATATTTGATATAAAAAAATGTCGTAACAAATAATTTTCAAATATTAAAAAAGGTCATATAAAATATTTCATCACATGAAGGTTTAACGTAAACAGTCATAAATTAAAGATATAATAAAAAATATTAACCATTAGTAATTTCATAGTTGACAAATAAATCTAAACACAAATCAAAATTCATAAAAACATTAGAACTATTTGAGCTATTGAGTTTCTATAAAAATGGAAATTTTTTGACTCAACGTAATTGACTAAAAGCTATGATTCTTATTTTGAAATCATATGGGTTTTTTTCTATGTTGAAAATATAGCAAAACAAGCCTTGTTTGAGGGGTTTTGGTCGAGTAAAACTCTTGAATTTTTTTCTAAACGTTCTAGGCTAAAAAGTTCTAGCTTTGATTTGAGGTATCAAAACCTATTCTTGAATTAATTAAACTTTGCACCTAGGTTCTTAAAGTCCTAGACTCAACTTACCTCACTTTGAAACTAGTTTAAAGTTAAGGAATCATAATACACCATTGAAGTTCAAGCTTTAATGGAGTTTTCTGATTTTTGAGCTATTTCACTACATACATATGTTGACTAACACATGTAAATGCATAATTCGATTCTATATAATTGCGAAAACATAATTAAATTGAAGAAACAAACAGTCGTACATAGAATAACAAAAATGCAAAAACTCTTAAAATTGTACATTAGAAAAGCTCTCAACTACTCTGCATTTCTACTAAGGTGAATAGGGCCTTTTATAAGGTTGGTGAGGAGGAGTTTATTGGTTGTTTTAGAAGGTGAATTTTAGCTAAGTTTTCACAAGTTCCACCATTACGTATGTGGATGTAAAATGGATACCCATGGCATTCCACATGGCACATGCCAAGTTGGCAGTCCAGCTAGTCCCATATCAGTAGGGGAGTAAGTATAAATAAGTTTGGGTTTTGGTTTAAGACCTTGGATAGTTTTTGTACAGAATTTAGGGCTTTTAATTACTTTGTAAAATTTTAGGATCTTATGTGGAATTATTCAAACCTAATGGATTTAGTTATGATATTCCTATAAAATATAATTCATTTGGTCAAACTTTGAGCGAAAATTAGGTTTTAATTGGTATGTTAAAATGTAAGTTAACTTAATTATTTTTTTAGAGGTATTTTGATAATTTGGTAAAAGCCTAGGGTTTATTTGGAATTATTACCTTCTACAAGGACTAAGGGTATATTTAGAGTGAGTTGTTACATTCTTTCCACCTAAACAAAATTTCATCATTGAAATTACTTGGAAAAAGTGCGGGGCATTGTTGTCCCATAATGTCTTTTATTTCCCATGTTGCTTATGGTTTTATGTAGGAGAACCTTTTCTTATCAGTCGAGTATTTGAATAGGAATTTCCTCAAATTTGTGGTTAGATTCAACTATCATATCCTTTCAAGTAATGGTGTGACTCGAGTCAGAGATATATTTTTGCAATTGTGAAACATGAGACACGTAATGGAGATTGGATAGTTCAGGAGGTAATTCTAGATGTTATGCTGCTGATCCAATACGCTCAATGATTCTAAAGGGACCAACGTAGCTAGGTGCTAGTTTCCCCCTGTTTCCAAATCAAATTATACCGTTTATTAGAGATACTCATAAGAAAGCTTGGTTATTTATTTAAAATTCTAAGGGTTTTCGGCAGGTGTTGGCGTAACTCTTTTATCGACTCTGGAATGAATGTAATCTTTCCCAAATAAGTAATATATTTTATGTGGTTTCGATGATGATCTCGGGTCTGAAAGTGTCATTTTCTCCTGATTCATTCCAACATAAAGGTGAACGGTAGGGTCATCCACAGAGGGCTTCATAGGGAGTGGTCTGACTGCTAGTCTGATAACTGTTATTGTAGGAGAATTCGGTCAAGGTAAGATGATTATTATATGAACCGAGAAAGTTTAAAATGCGTAACTCTAGACAATCCGATCAAGGAAAGATGATTATTCCATGAATATTGCATTTATTACCCTTTAATTTACGCATATTAGCCCCCTCGGGTACCGTACTTGCTATAATTATGATCGTTAATCAGAAAACCTCCGTTTTATATGATAACATGTTATTTGAGGTATTATTGAGTGTTTGTAGCTATTACGGTGCTTAGTTTGAAGTTTCGTCGCGTTCCAGTAAAGTTTCGTAGAAGTTCACACATTCAGGGTCAATCCGATAATTTCACACTTTGGTATTTTTGACCAAAGTCTTCACGGAAGTTGTAACTCTCGGGTCAAGCTTCGCATGGTTGTGAATGATGCTCGACTCGAATTCCAAATGAAGAAAACACGGATCTTTAATCAAGGAAGAATTATAAGGAATTTATTTGATATTTTATTAACTAACATTTTCAATAATTCCATCCATGTCCCTTTTCTCTTTTGCAACAAACTTCTAATTCAAAATGGTGATTTTAGTCTATGGCTCGAGTTAGTCTCGAGATTTTGGTTTCATCCCAATTGGGCGTTGGTTTGCGGAATTGGAGCTTGGGTTTTGTTGGCCACGCATCAAATTTGATTTGGGTCTCGAATTGGAGAAATTATTGGGTGTGTGGCTTGATAGATGGCCGTGGGAAAAAATTCGCAACTGGCCATGGTGGTCTCGGTTATTTATCGAGATTGTACCAGCTTGGCTTAGGTCCTTTATAATGAAATCAGTAGCGGGTCTTTTGGGTTTTGGTCCTTAACACATGGAGATCAAGGTCTCTATTTTAGCTTGGGCATATGGTTGGGGGTTCCATACGAATTTTAGATGCCATGGTAGCCTTGTTGGATGAAGCTTGCGAAGCCTACAGGTGCGAATCGATTCGCTCCTTTGCTAATCGATTCCCTAATAGATAGTGTCGAATTTTTCCAGCAGCGAATCGATTCAGACTCTGCCGAATCGATTCTTTATCTTGCAGTGCTCAGGTCTCCCATTTTCGAATCGATTCGGACTCAACCGAATTTATTCGGTTCTCTATTTTTTCCATGCTCTACTGCTGCTAATTTTTTCCTTCTCTTTTCTTATTTCCTTTCCTTTTTCTTTTGTTTGTTTAATTAGGACATATCTCTTAATTTATTTTATTTTCCATTTTCTTTATTTCTTTTTCCCACTTAGTATAAAAGGAACACTTGGTATATTTTTTTAGAGAGCTAGTTTTCTTTCAATATTTCTCACCTCTTTAGTTTAGTTTAGTTTTAGGGTTGGAAACTTTGGGGATTTTTGTTGGAGTTGCCCCTCTCCTCCACCATTAATGTAAGTTTTATTTTTCTTCTTCTTCTTTGTCTTCTCTCTTTATTTAAGCTTTGTTCCTTTAAATTTCCATGCTTAGTTATTTATTTTTTGCCTAGATAATTAGTTTAGTTTAATTATATCTTATTTTAATAATTAATCAGTTGTTTTAATTGGATTAACCATATGTAGTGAGTAGTTAAATAGGGTTTGGGTCATATGTCCGCCAATGATGGGTGCCAAGCTCCGAAAATTAGGTTTTGTGTAAAATCGCATTTAATCGAAACCTCGCGTATTAAAATTGGTTTATTATGCATTTAATTTTATTTGTCATGCAACATTAGTATTTATAGCGATAACCCTAATTTAATCCGCGTGTGACCATTTTGAATTAAATGTTTTATCTCGCAACTTTGAGTTCTTGCGTGATGTTTATGATTAACTAAAAATGCTTGGTTAAATGTTTTCGAACTAAAATTCTAATTATTACGTGATCCCGATGTAATACCCCGTACTTTTGGCTATATTTATTTTTGGGATTAATTAATTAAATGCGTATTAATTGGAAATTAATCCGGGTAAAATACTAGCGAGATGTGAGTTGGTATCTAACTATATTGTGCATATATGATGTTATATGAATATTGAATTATGAAAAATTTGTCGTGAGATTTATATACGACAATTTGGGAATTTTGTTGAGACGCGTGTCACCGCCGCGTCATGGTATATTATTTTAATTATAAAAGTGATTTTTATTTCTATTATTCGTATGGCCGTTTTGAGTCCGCCAACGCGTCCGGAAGGGTCGAGATAGTCAGAAAACACTAGCCGGGGTGTAGTTTGGATCCCGGGGTATTTTTAGGCCATACCGGCAACTTAAAGGGTATTTTGGTAATTTTGTATTTTGAGGAATTAAAAGTGACGAAAATTGGGAGTTTTAATCTGATGTGGATTTAACCCACTAAGCCCACTAACCAACCCATATTAACCCTTTAAGCTACGGAGGTTATCATTTAGGTTTCCAACTTTCCCAAAGAAAATCCTAGCCACCTTAAGCCACCATTGGAGAAGAAGCTTGGAAAGAGAAGGAATTCTGCAGAAACCTTTACAGAAATCAACACCAAATTCAGAGACAATCAAGGCAAGTGTTTTAATTATATTTAAATTAGTAGAATGTTCCTTCCATGTTAGAAAATTGAAGAATATCAATTGTTCTTGAAAGATAATGAAAACCCATGTATTTTGAAGCTTAGAACCTGAAATCTTGAGGAGGATTTGCATGTAGAATGATAGGTAGATGTTCATACTGATGATATTTATGATTGGATGAAATTTAAAACGGATTTAAATTGGGTAAATTCATGATTTAAAATTTTAGGGTTTGTGTTCTTGAAATATTGGGAGAAAGTGATGAGATTTGATGGTTTAATGATGATTGGAAGGAATTAACTCCGTAAATTACATTAGTTTATAACCTTGATAGGTTTAAGGTTGTTTAGAGACCTTAAAACGATTGTTGGGACTTAGTTTAGAAGAGATTTGAGGAGTAAGAATGGTGAAAAAACGAGATTAGACAAATCTGGGACGAATCTGGTAGGTCGTTAGAAGCCCCTGCCTAGGTCGTTCGAACGAACTCGTTCGAACGAGCTTCTAACGAATTGACCAGTCGTTCTAACGAAAGGGAGCCTCGTTCGATAACTTCGTTCGAACGAGATCTCGTTAGAAGGTACAGTTCGTTCGAACGAACTGGAATCTCGTTCGAACAGTCTCGTTCGAACGATACTTCTAACGAGTTCACAGAGGAATCTCGTTCGAACAGTCTCGTTCGAACGAGACTTCTAACGAGTTGACAGTTTGGGCCTTTTTGGATTGTTTTGATTTTTGGAGTCCCGTAAACTTGTTCGAGGATATAGATAACATTCCGATGATGATGTAATGATAGAATTGGGACTTTTGGGTATTTATGAGGAGTAAATTATATATGAGAGTTATATTAAATGGACGGTTTGGGTTAAGACGTGAGTGTCTACTACGACGTGAGTAAATTATGGCGCATATGATTATAAACCGGAATAGTATAAATTGTGATAATTATAAATTGGTACGAGAATGCGATATGTACTACGATTAAACTACGGGATTACTAAGACGTGTGTTTACTTAGTATTGGTATATAAATTGTGTGTATGACATACCTACCATACTTGCTATCACGGGAGGTTTGCGTTCTCTTAGGGCCCTCTAATCCTTATGTTGCCCGGATTTAGACTGGTTACCTTGATGAACATAGGTCATAGAAAGACTTATTGGGATATTAATAAGTCCGCTGATCGTGGGAGCGTAGGTATGTGCGTGACCCATGTGATGTGACTGTGTTCGCCTCCATTACTTGTGATGTTGTTATCTTTGAACTATTCCTGAGAGATTCGGAATATGTGATCCTTATGTACGTGATGTACCGGGATGGATAGCAGACTATGTGTGCACCGCAGCTTAGTTCTCGGGGTGCTTATATTGTATATTTATGTTGTGAATAATATACACTTAATTAATAGGAATCTTCATGTTAATGTTGTGAATATAATTACGGTATTGTTTCGAGAAACATAACGAGTTAACTGATAGTGATATATATTGCATATTGAGCATCTGAGTTTACGTTAAACCCCTACTTAATTACGAGCGTTATGATGTTAATAGAACCGAGTAATAAGGGTAGGACCTACGGCAGTCTAGCTAGATATGATGTCACTTAGCTAGTGGTTTGAGTCGTTGTAGATGGGTACTTACGTTAGGAGTGCACAGTAGACGAGAGGTGAGAATATCATGTGAGTGCACGTCCTAACATGTACTTTGCATTTAATGTTTTAAATGTTTTTAAAGCACTTGCAGGTTTTTAAAATATAACTCCACACTCGGGCTCTGACCCGTTTTCTTTTCAAATCTATTTTTCTTTGTAAAACCATTTTAGGTGCCCAGCCACAAGGACACCATGCCTAGGATACTCATTCAGGTGACGAGCTGTAGCTGTTTGTGGGAGCAACAGGGATTTGCTTGTAGACGCTTCTTTCACTTGGATTCCAGATTCATTATCCATGGCATGTTGCCCATTTCTATTAGAGTTACATTTCCATTACACTTTTCAGACTTTGGCATGTATTGTTTTAGTATTCGGTTATTTATTTCAGTTGTGGGATTTGTAGTGAGGAGTTTTCCTCCAGACTTTATTTACTTTATGTGATGGTTATTCTATTTACTTCATTGTGGTGAATGGTGTTATTATTCTTTGTTACACTTGTTGCATGTTAATCAGACTTTAAATAAAATTTGGCACTTACTTTTTAAATACTAGGTGGTTAGTAATAATAAAAATGTTTTCGACAGTGATGCTATTAACTGAGCCAACTTGGCATTTTGAATTAATTTAATAAAGGAGTAGCTACCCGGTATTTAATTAGTCGGGGTGTCACACCCGACTCTCATTTTAATTAATTCATATTTAGTATTAACTTCTTATATTTTTCCCTTTTCTTTAAAATCAAACCATCACCTTTTACACTTCTATTTTAGATGTAATGAATTAATTAAAATCTATACGACATTCCCTGTGGATTTCTTACGATACCCGACTTACCGCTATACTTGTACCGCAAGTGTAGTTATAGTTTAGGCTTTTGCACGTCGAGTGGGAGCCGACAACGACTGTGCCCTCACATGAGCGCTCGGTTTCCCTCTCATCAAAATGGCACCGTTGCCAGGGAGTGTGTTTTAGATTGTTATTGCTTTATTAGTTTGTTGTATTTTTTCTTTTGTATTTGTATTCTTTGTTTTAATATTTTTCGTAGGGCATCATATTTCGGTGCTAAGAAACTTTGATTCTAGGTTTTGAACTTTCCTACTTCGTTTCTCCATCTACAAACAATTAGGTAACCACGTCCTACTTTTATAGCTTTTTCGGTTATTCTAATGATTCTTACTTTGGCGATAGTTTTCAAGTTTTCCATTTTCAAGAACTTCATGAGAATGAAAGGCTTGAAAACATTTATCGGTATGAAAATTATTGTTAGGAGCTTGAGTTGGATTCATTATTCAAATACAACGATGATTTTTATTCAAATAGTTTTGAATTTGAAAATGAGTTTCAACCAAATGAGGATTCCGAGGTTCTAGAGCCGAGGAAGACTACTTTGGAAGAATTTTGTCTTCTTTTTACCCAAGGTGTGGATAGAATTATTGGTACTGGATTAAGACTTGATTCACTTTGCAATAAAATTTATTCTTTTGCCCAAATCAATGAGGTGGTGGAAACTTGTGTTTCGCCCCAAATTTTTATTAAACATCATTGAAAGTGAGTAATTCACCCCCGAAATTCAATCTCCTTCTGATGATGAGTGGAATGAGATTTAATTTAGTTCATTACCATATACGTTTTCCATGATCAAACCATTAGAGGTACCGATTGATAACTATGAGTGGGTAGAAATTTTTAAAACTTGTACACCTTTTGCCGATGAGGACTCTTTATCGGGTTAGTTTTCTAAGATGGATTGTATCCCTACGTGTTCACCATCTACCATTCCAATTGAAAAACCTTTGGTAGGTGAATTTACATTTCTTGGGTCCCAAGTGTACCTCGACCCCTTGTTATCGAAACCCCCCATTTTCCCTCTCAAATTTTTAATCAGCAATGGTTCATTTCTTATGCCTTACAAATGCCTTCCGTTGTTCAAGTATAATTATTCTTTTTCGGGAAGCATGCCTGAAAAGGAGGGTCCACCATGGATCTTTCAAAGTCAAATTGTATTTTGGGTGGATCCTCAAAATTTTCGACTTCTAGTGTATAGTTAGTTCAAAGTCCAAATTGTAGGTTGTAAATAGTTAGTTTTTATTTATTTATTATTATTATTATTATTTTTCTTTATTTATTTCTTTCTTTCTTTTTAATTGTAGTCTAGTGTAATTAGTTAAAGCTTTTTGTTATACTTGGTAGTAACTTGTTTTGTAGACTCACTCATACTTATCTGGGGATCACTCTAATTTGTGGTAATATCATTATTTTCCTATCTTTGTGTTGTGTTCGTAATGCGCATTGAGGACAATGCAACATTTAAGTTATGGGGTGTGGGATATTCTATCCATTTCATGTTTAGTCCATGGATTTGATCACATGTTGGTTACAAAGCATGCTTTTTGTTAAAAAATTAAAAAATATTCATAAATATTTTCTTTCTTTTTCTCTTTTGTTGGGCATTTTCCCTTTATTTTCGATGATAAATTTCAATGATTTCTCGATCCATTACATTCAATGATGCATGTTCTCGATTTTAGAAGTTATTAGACTGAGCCACCCCGACTAATTAAATACCGGGTAGCTACTCCTTTATTAAATTAATACAAAATGCCAAGTTGGTTCAGTTCATAGCATCATTGTCAAAAATATTTTTAATAATTACTAGCCACCTAATATTTAAAAAGTGAGTTGTCAATTTTAATTAAATCCGATTAACATGCAATAATTAAATTATGAAATGCTAACAAAACCACCACCACATAATGAAAATGGAATAACCATAAAATATTAACGAGTCTGGAGGGATACTCCTCACAACAATCCAAATACAGGAATAAACAAATACTAAGTCTGCATCACTAAATTAATTACAACCCAAAATTCTGAATTAAGTGAATAAGTAAAGTATCTCTAAAAGGGAATAGGGCGACATGCCCAACAGATGAGGAAAGCTGATAACAAGGAGTCAAGATCGAAAGTGGAGGCGTCTACTGTCAAAGTCCTGTAACTTCCACGACAGCTACAGTCCGTCACCTGAATGGAACTCCTATGCATGGTGTCCTTGTGGCTGGGCACCTAAAAGGTTTTTACAAGAAAATATATTTGAAAGCAAACGGGTCAGAGCCCGATTGTGGAAAACAATTTAAAACATAGCAAGTGTTTTAATGACATTAAAATAATGAATGCAAAATACATGTTAAGACGTGCTCTCACATGAAATACTCACCTCTCGACTATTTGTGAACTCCTAACGTACCCGTACCCATTCTAGTGATTCTCATATCTAACTAGTTCTAAATGAATTCTAACATTTCTATACAATTTATGCTTTAATTCCAACATCATCAATTAAATAGAGAGCTTTACAATAATTCTTGGTTTCCCAATTATTAGCAGTACTAATATACTAGAGATCATCCATTTTATCTTTACATAACGTTGCTATAATTATACTTACATTTAATCATGACAGTTCATTTCAATTTACAGTATATTATTCTCATCATAAATATACATTACTAGCACCCCGTGACTAAGCTGCGGTGCACACATACTCTGCTATTCAATCCCGGTACATCACGTACATAAGGACCACGTATTCCGAATCTCTCAGGAATCGTTTTAAATAAGCAACAATTACAAACAATGGAGGCGAACATAGTTCACATCACATGGGTCACGCACATACCTACGCTCCCATGATTAGTAGACTTATTAACTTCTCAATAAGTCCTTCTCTGACATATGTCCTCGAGGTACCAATCTAAATCCCCCCGTAGGCACATAAAGATTAGATGGCCCTAATCGAACGCAAACCTCCCATGATAGTAAGTACGGTAGGTATGTTATACACATAAAACAACATATAATAAGCATTAACACATCTTAGATATCTCGTATTTTTAATATAGGTATACTTCTCGTTCTTATACCATCATTTAATGTTATACGATCACAAGTCCCCGATTTGTATATTAACATTATCAACCCTTCTCACGTCATAATTAGATACTCGTTTCCTACTCCACAATTGACATTCGATTTTATTATAAGGTTCTAATTTCTACTCCTCACTTACCCCAATCCTCACAATTATTCCCACTAATCAATAAGGGAAGGTTAATACTCCAATTAAATAAGTCTATGGAACGTTTGAAATGAAATCAGGTCAAAAAGCCATTCTATCAACTCGTTAAAAGTCTCGTTCGAACGAAAGTCTTCGAACGAACTACAAACTCGTTAGAAGCGACACTGTCATCTCGTTCGAAGCTCGTTCGAACGAGGACGTTCGAACGAGCTGGGCAGGTCTTCTAACGAGATGGCAATTTTAGCCCAAAAATTCTTTACTTCATTTTTCTCAATTTTTCTCTTCTCTAAACTCATCCTAACATCATCCCAATGGTATTTCAACGTTATTAAACTACTTTAAGTCCTCATAGGTCACTCTTTAACATATATATGGGGTCAATGCTTCCTAAATTAACATATAATCATCAAAATTCCCAAAACTTGTCCCAAACCCTATAAACATGAACCCAGAATTTAATGACTACTATTTCTCCTTATCAATCCGTTTTCACATCATCAAAAGATATATTTTGTATATGACATTCATCCAATAACATTCTACATGCAATCCCTATATCATATTATGAATCCTACCTCCAATTTCATGGGTTTTCATCAAACTTCCAAAATAAGACAACTATTCAATTCTAAGCATGGAAGAAACATTCGCTTGAAATTAATGTAATTAAACCACTTGCCTTAGATGTTCTGATTTGATGTTGAAGGTTGAAGGTTGATCTCTCCCCTTTTCTCTACAGAATTCTCCCAAAGGTGGTGATGGTGACTAGGGTTTCCTTTTTGGAACTTCTTCCAACTCCTCTTTATAACTTCCGTAGCCCTCTAACTTCCCAAATGCTTATAATGGCTTAGTGGGTTCTTTTTTAATATAAAAATTACCAAACTACCCTTTTGGGTTGCCGGTGTGGCCTAAAAATGCCCCGGAACCCAAACTAAACTCTCGGCTAGTGTTTTCTGACTATTTCGACCCTTCCGGACGCGTTGGTGCACTCAAAATGACCATTCGGTTGAGAAAAATAAAATTCACTTTTTAATTCAAATAATTACGTTCCTGACGCGATTGACCCGTGCATCCCAACTAAATTTCCCAAATTAATTTAAATTTCATCAATACTCATGTATTACCATACATACTCGAAAATAATAAATTTTAACATCATGATCAAATACCAACTCACATCTCGTTAGTATTTATACCCGGATTAATTTCCTATTAATTCTCATTTAATTTTATTAATCCTTTAAATAAAAATCACTAAAATTACAGGGTATTACATACTTCCCCCCTAATAACAGAATTTCATCCCGAAATTTGGAACTAAAGAGTACCTGGTAAAAATAACTCTGGATAGCGCTCGCGTATCTCATCCTCGCGCTCCCATGTGGACTCCTCGGCATTATGATGCCGCCACTAAACACGTACTAACGGTACTATCTTCGACCTCAGTTTCTGCTCGCTTCGGTCCAAAATAGCAATCAGCCCCTCCTCATAGGAACTATCGGGCTGAAGATCAATGTCCTCCAAAGCAATGTGAGTATGGGCCAAATCATCCTTCAGATATTTCCTTAGCGAGGAAATATGGAACACATCATGGATTCTATGTAAGTGCTCCGGTAACCCAAGTCTGTATGCGACTGGCCCAATCCTCTCGATGATAGGAAATGGCCCCACGTATCTTGGTGTCAGTTTTCCCTTCTTTCCAAAATGCATGATCCCCTTCATCGGAGATACTCTGAGTAACACCGGGTCTCCCACCTTGAATTCTTTGAAGAACCTCTTGGCATCAGCATAGCTCTTCTGCCGGTCCGGAGCTACCCGATTGCGACTTCGTATCAACTCAATCCTTGCCGAAGTGTCCTGAATCACTTCCGGTCCGAGGAGTTTGTTATCCCCCACCTCTAACCAATATGCTAGGGAACGACAAGGTCTACCGTACAACGCCTCAAATGGATCCATGCTAATGGTGAACTGGTAGGAGTTGTTATAAGCAAACTCCACCAGTGAAAGGTACTGCTTCCATTCACCTCCAAAATCTAGGATGCACATACGTAACATATCCTCCAACATCTGATTTGTCCGCTCGGTTTACCCATCAATCTGCGGGTGATAAGTCGTACTCAACCGCAACTCCGTACCCATGGCCTCCTGAAAACTCTCCCAAAATCGTGAGACAAATATCTTGTCTCGGTCAGACACGATATTTAGAGGCACACCGTGAAGTCTCACTATTTCTGTAATAAATATCTGGGCATACTGTCCCGTAGTGTAATCTGTCCTCACGGGTAGAAAATGAGAAACTTTGGTCAACCGATCCATAATTACCCATATGGAGTCGTGACCCCTCAGTGATGTAGGTAATACCGTGATAAGGTCTATGGATATGCTCTCCCATATCCACATCGAAACCTCTAATGGCTATAGAAGTCCTGCCGGTTTTTGATGATCCACCTTTACTAGCTGACAAGTGGCGCATTTAGAAACGAACACGGCGATATCTCTCTTCATCCCGCTCCACCAATACTGGGGTCTCATGTCTTGGTACATCTTATCCCCACCAGGGTGTACCGCGAATCGTGAGTCGTACGACTCTGCCATAACCTCGTGTCGCAAGTCTTCCCCTTCTGGAACAACCAGTCTCCCATTAAAGCGTAATCCCCCATCTGAACTAACGGTATAGGACTCGGCTCCCTTTGCTAGTAATCGGACTATCTGCTCCTGACAGAACGAGGCAATTGCCTGTGCCTTTATCACTCTCGTGATAATCTGAGGTGTAACAGTCATAGCAGACATGAATGATCGGGCCACTGCATCCTGGTGCCCCAACTCCTTCCACTTGGCTTTCCAGACCCCCGCCACCTTATCTACTGGCCTACGGCTCAACGCATCTGCTACTACGTTAGCCTTCCCGGGTGATATCGAATATCGAACTGATAATACTTCACAAACTCAAGCCACCGTCGTTGATGCATATTCAGTTCCTTTTGCGTGAAGGGGTATTGTAAAGACTTGTGGTACGTGAACAACTAAAATTTCTCCCCCAGGAGATAGTGTCTCCAAATCCGAAGAGCGAATACGACTGCCGCCAACTCCAAGTCGTGGGTGGGGTAATTCCTCTCGCGAGGCTTAAGCTTACGGGAAGCATAAGCTATGGCCTGACTCTCCTACTGCAGTACACCTTCGAGTCCTTGTAAGGACGCATTGGTGTAAACTAAATACTCAACTCCCGGTCTGGGCAATGCTAACACAGGTGCTGAGGTCAACTTTTCCTTCAACTCATCGAATGCCAACTGACAGGCATCTCTCCAGATGAATGGCACACCCTTGCGAGTCAGATGTGTTAAAGGACCCTCTATATTTGAGAAACCCCGAATAAACCTCCGATGGTATCTTGCTAGGCCTAAGAAACTACGGATCTCAGCCGGTGTCGTGGGCTGTCCCCACTCCCTCACCGCAGATACCTTCCCCGGATCAAAAGATATCCCCCGATCTGAAATGATATGCCCCAAAAACTGAACCTCCTTTAACCAGAACCCACACTTCTCATACTTTGCATAAAGCTCGTTCTGACGCAACGTCTGCAAAACCTGTCTCAAATGCTCGACGTGCTCCTCTTCTGTCTGGGAGTAAACCAGAATGTCATCAATAAAGACAATGACGAACTGGTCTAGGAACTCTCTGAACACCCTATTCATCAAGTCCATAAACACGGCTGGAGCGTTGGTCAAGCCAAAAGGCATAACCCTAAACTCGTAGGAACCATATCTCGTTAAGAAAGCAGTCTTCGAGACGTCCTGTTCCCTGATACGCAACTGATGGTATCCCGATCGTAAATCAATCTTCGAGAAGAAGGAAGCTCCTCTCAACTGGTTAAATAACTCATCGATTCTGGGCAACGGATACTTATTCCCTATCGTGACTTTATTCAACTCCCGGTAATCTACGCATAACCTCAACGATCCATCCCTCTTCTTTACGAACAACACAGGGGCACCCCACGGCGAAGTACTCCTCTGGATAAACCCCTAACCTAACAACTGCTCTATCTGATCCCGTAGCTCTCTCATCTCTGCTGGAGCCATACGGTAAGGTGCGCGGGCAATCGGCCGAGTGCCCGGTGTCAAATGATCACAAAATATATCTCTCTACTAGGCGGTAATCCAGGTATATCCTGAAATACATCAGCAAACTCCCTCACGACTGGAATCGAATCGAGTGGTAGAACCACTTCCTTAGAGGTCTCCTCCTCTATATAGTACAAATGAGTGGACGATCCTCCCTCAGGGTGAGGCATTGCCACTAAAAACATCTCCTACCCGGGAATGGAAAAGATAATACTCCTACTAAAATAGTCAATCATGGATCGGTACGCAATTGGCCAATCCATACCAACAATCGCATCATACTCAGTCATTTCTAACACTAACATATCAGCGGGTAAAGTAAACCTCCCGATCTTTATACCCACACCTCTACAAATAAGAGAAATCATGGAACCCCTACTCAACGGTCAATCTACACAAGTAATCGTGCTCTCTGTGGTGTCTAACAACCCAATAGTGCGTGCAAATCTCATGGCAATGAAACAATGTGTGGCCCCCGTATCAAATAAAATATGCCCTAAAGTCCCCTAAATAGAGAACATACCCTCAATAGCAGGCGGATCCTATGGGACTGCGGCATGCTGGAGCTGATACACTCTCACATACTGAAGTTGTCCCTCCTGGACTGGGACCGCTGGAATGGGTGGTAGTGCTGCCATCTGTGGTGGTGCTGGGAGGGTGGCGGGAAACATAGGCCTCTATGGCTCGTGTCGAGCATCCTGCTGCTACTGAGGTGGGGCCCTGCCCCTATCAGGACAATCCTGGCATTTGTGTCCAGTCTTGACACAAATAAAGCACTTCCCCGGGAAGTTTCCCCCTCACTGTCCCTGCTGCCCACGGCACTGCTGGCCGTTACCATTCCTACCCTGACCATGCTGGCCCTGCTGAAACTACTGCTGCTGACCATTTTGGCCCTGCTAGCCTTGATGGTCATTCTGACCCTGATGGCCATGTCTGAAACTTCCCTGACCATTCCTGAAACCCCCAGATCTGAATCTCTTATGATCCCCCTGTTGGGAACCCTGATCACCCTGCTTGTGCTGTCCCTGAGCAGATTGTGTCCCACTGGCACCATTTCCCTCGGTCCTGCCCCGATGGATGGACTCTCCTGATCTCTTGCTCTCAGACATGTGAAAGCGATGATCCTGGCAGTGAAGTAGTGCAACGTTAACCACATCAGAATAAGTGGCCAACGAGAGATTCCCCAACAAGTGCTGACGGATCCTCCAACTCAATCCATCCGTGAACTTCTGAATTTTCTTCTCCTTGGTTGGAATTTCATCCGGAACAATGTTCAAGGGATTGGTGAACTCAGCCTCATACTCGGCTACAGTCTTTCCCTCCTGCTTGAGGTTCATCAACTTCCTCCTCATCTCAGTGTGAACAGCTGACGAAAAATATTTACGATCGAACCGCACCCAGAAC
Source organism: Sambucus nigra (assembly GCA_949130495.1). Taxonomy (NCBI): domain Eukaryota; kingdom Viridiplantae; phylum Streptophyta; class Magnoliopsida; order Dipsacales; family Adoxaceae; genus Sambucus; species Sambucus nigra. Next base: position 400,714,253 of record OX422208.1, read on the forward strand.
TCCTGAATAGTGAGGGCGTCCCTCTCCTCTGCGGTGGTAATGGACTCCCACCACTGCAATGCTGATCCTACTAGATTAAAAGTAGCCAGTATCTGCTTCTGGACATATGTGCACTCGTACATCCTTAAGTGCCTCTGAATGTCCTTCCTCCACTGACTGGATACCACAACATCGGAGCTACCTGTAAACTCCGGAGGGTGTGCTTTCTGAAAAGCATCACGGACGCATTCCCAAGAATACGGGAATGCATGAGCCTGAACTGGTGCTACTGTCGGCGCCTGAGGTGGTGCCTACTGTACAACTACGAGAGCGTCATTCATCGCTTGGGCTACAATAGCTGCAACCTCGGCGGCATTCATGGTGCCCTGAACTGGTGCAGGCTGTGGCTCGAGCTGTGCATCCCTAGGAACTCGCTGTGCATGTTGTGGAGGCATCTAAAATGAGAGTAAAGTCTATACGTTCGCAGCAATTATCTCAAAATAACTGAAGAGCGAAACATACACAAAAGAATACAACAGTCCTAAAATATAGGGCTCTACATCAAAGAAAGCTCAGCGAAAACATAATAAACCGTACAGATCCTAAGGATCTAGAACCTGATGCTCTGATACCACCTGAGATAACCCGACTAATTAAATACCGGGTAGCTACTCCTTTATTAAATTAATACAAAATGCCAAGTTGGTTCAGTTCATAGCATCATTGTCGAAAACATTTTTAATAATTACTAGCCACCTAATATTTAAAAAGTTAGTTGTCAATTTTAATTAAATCCGATTAACATGCAATAATTAAATTATGAAATGCTAACATAACCACCACAACATAATGAAAATGGAATAACGATAAAATAGTAACGAGTCTGGAGGGATACTCCTCACAACAATCCAAATACAGGAATAAACAAATACTAAGTCTGCATCACTAAATTAATTACAATCCAGAATTCTGAATTAAGTGAATAAGTAAAGTATCTCTAAAAGGACATAGGGCGACATGCCCAACAGATGAGGAAAGCTGATAACAAGAAGTCAAGATTGAAAGTGGAGGCGTCTACTGTCAAAGTCTTGTAACTTCCACGGCAGCTACAGTCCGTCACCTGAATGGAACTCCTATGCATGGTGTCCTTGTGGCTGGGCACCTAAAAGGTTTTTACAAGAAAATATATTTGAAAGCAAACGGGTCAGAGACCGATTGTGGAAAACCGTTTAAAACATAGCAAGTGTTTTAATGACATTAAAATAATGAATGCAAAATACATGTTAGGACGTGCTCTCACATGAAATACTCACCTCTCCACTATTTGTGCACTCCTAACGTACCCGTACCCATTCTAGTGATTCTCATATCTAACTAGTTCTAAATGAATTCTAACATTTCAATACGATTTATGCTTTAATTCCAACATCATCAATTAAATAGAGAGCTTTACAATAATTCTTGGTTTCCCAATTATTAGCAGTACTAATATACTAGAGATCATCCATTTTATCTTTACATAACGTTGTTATAATTATACTTACATTTAATCATGACAGTTCATTTCAATTTACGGTATATTATTCTCATCATAAATATACATTACTAGCACCCTGTGACTAAGCTGCGGTGCACACATACTCTGCTATCCAATCCCGGTACATCACGTACATAAGGACCACGTATTCCGAATCTCTCAGGAATCGTTTTAAATAAACAACAATTACAAACAATGGAGGCGAACATAGTTCACATCACATGGGTCACGCACATACCTACACTCCCATGATTAGTAGACTTATTAACTTCTCAATAAGTCCTTCTCTGACATATGTCCTCGAGGTACCAATCTAAATCCCCCCGTAGGCACATAAAGATTAGATGGCCCTAATCGAACGCAAACCTCCCATGATAGTAAGTACGGTAGGTATGTTATACACATAAAACCACATATACTAAGCATTCACACATCTTAGATATCTCGTATTTTTAATATAGGTATACTTCTCGTTCTTATACCGTCATTTAATGTTATACGATCACAAGTCCCCGATTTGTATATTAACATTATCAACCCTTCTCACGTCATAATTAGGTACTCATTTCCTACTCCATAATTGACATTCGATTTTATTATAAGGTTTTAAGTTCTACTCCTCACTTACCCCAATCCTCACAATTATACCCACTAATCAATAAGGGAAGGTTAATACTCAAATTAAATAAGTCTATGGAACGTTTGAAATGAAATCCGGTCAAAAAGCCATTATGTCAACTCGTTAGAAGTCTCATTCGAACGAAAGTCTTCGAACGAACTACAAACTCGTTAGAAGGGACACTGTCATCCTGTTAGAAGCTCGTTTGAACGAGGTCGTTCGAACGAGGTCGTTCGAACAACCTGGGCAGGTCTTCTAACGTGTTGGCAGTTTTAGCCCATAAATTCTCTACTTCATTTTTCTCAATTTTTCTCTTCTCTAAACTCATCCTAAGATCATCCCAATGGTATTTTAACTTTATTAAACTACTCTAAGTCCTCATAGGTCACTCTTTACCATATATATGGGGTCAATGCTTCCTAAATTAACATATAATCATCAAAATTCCCAAAACTTGTCCCAAACCCTATAATCTTGAACCCAGAACTTAATGAATACAATTTCTTCTTATCAATCCATTTTCACATCATCAAAATATATATTTTTTATATGACATTCATCCAATAACATTCTACATGCAATCCCTATATCATATTATGAATCCTACCTCCAATTTCATGGGTTTTCATCAAACTTCCAGTATAAGACAACTATTCAATTCTAAGCATGAAAGAAACATTCGCTTGAAATTAATGTAATTAAACCACTTGCCTTAGATGTTCTGATTTTATGTTGAAGGTTGAAGGTTGATCTCTCCCCTTTTCTCTACAGAATTCTCCCAAAGGTGGTGATGGTGGCTAGGGTTTCCTTTTTGGAACTTCTTCCAACTCCTCCCTATAACTCCCGTAGCCCTCTAACTTCCTAAATGCTGATAATGTCTTAGTGGGTTCTTTTCTAATATAAAAATAACCTCTAAAATTCGTTGGTTTTAATTCCCCTATTTTTAAAATTACCAAACTACCCTTTTGGGTTGCCGGTGTGGCCTAAAAATGCCCCGGAACCCAAACTAAACCCTCGGCTACTGTGTTCCAACTATTTCGACCGTCCTGGACGCGTTGGCACACTCAAAATGACCATTCGGTTGACAAAATTAAAATTCACTTTTTAATTCAAATAATTACATTACTGACGGGATTGACACGCGCGTCCCAACTAAATTTCTCAAATTAATTTAAATATTATAAATACTCATGTATTACCATACATACTCGAAAATAATAAATTTTAACATCACGATCAAATACCAACTCACATCTCGTTAGTATTTATACCCGGATTAATTTGCAATTAATTCTCATTTAATTTCATTATTCCCTTAAATAAAAATCACTAAAATTACGGGGTATTACATAGACTTTAGTCCTCAAATCATTGATATTATGATTAACTTCGTGAATTAAACTTTGATCCCATGAGCACATGCACTTTTCTTGTTCTATTAATTTGGTTTAAGATTTTTATAACTCGGTAATCTTTTATTGTATTGTATATACTTACACCGAGTGAGGTTTGGGCTTTTCGTCATTTGTTAGTGTTATACACTATCTTTCCTATATGAAAATGCTTAATTCGTTAGTAATCTCTCTATTCTTTCATTGATCGTTCATTATTTGAGTTTATATCTTGAAATGTGTTACTTGAGCATGATTTTCAAAATTGTTTTGACTCGAGAATTGCGTAAACTTTATGAAATGATCATAGACAATCTTTATTATATCACCCATATTGGCCTTGACCTCACCTTATATATTCCCCGCGTCAACCCTTTTGAGCCTTAATATAGACTTTCGTTTCAAAACCCAAAAATCCCATAACCAACTCCACATTGGAGTTATATACCATAGATATTACCTTCCATACATTTGTTTGGAATGATACTTGGGATTGAACGATGTTGTTGTCGGCGGTAGCAATTAAGCATGAAAAGAGTGAGAAAAGTGAATAAAATAAAGAAGTAAAAAATAGAAAAAAAAGTGAAAAGGCAAAAATAAAGGAAAGAAAACATGATAAATAAAATAAAATAAAATAAAAGATAAAGTTGATGTATATAATTTTCAATAAGATTTGATTACTCTCCTATTGTCATATTTGATGCTTGTTATGGAACTTGTTTTCCAATTTTAGAATTGCCCACAATCTCCCATTATCCTGAGTTTTCATCCCGGAACACTTTGAATATGTATATATACCCTTCATTTCGTACCTTAACCCCAAACCTACATTACAACCCTTTAAAGTCCTATGTTATCCTTGGTTGAATTTAATTTTAATAGTTTTGATAATCTGTGAAAATGCATTTCGCCTCCTTTAATGACCGGCATCTTTCATTAAGATCACAAGTTTTGATTTCCTATATATCGTTCTTCATTTGTGACATGTGCGCGACCTAGTTTCCATTTACATTTACTCTTTATTCCCACATATCCCGTGTATTACCTCCTCTTTCATAGTGAAATCATTTGTTGAGCGTAATGCCCAGTGAGGAATGACATATATGCACGATTTATGTTTATCCGATTTATTTAAGTTTTTTCCAAATCATACTATGCATGTGCTCGCCTCCCTCCCACTTTTAAGGTTTCAATTCTATGAAGTTCGTTCTATATTGTTAATAACTACGTAATTTTGCTTGAATTCGTTCGATATGCTAAAAACATGTTGAAATCTTATTCATTATTATTGAGTTTGTCGCAAGTTTATTGGGCTTATTGTGAGGAATCTATATGATGTTTGTGGGGTTCATCCCTGAAAACCCTCACGAGACGACACTCGCCCACTAGGGTAACCTATGGGTTTAACAACTTATTGCATACGCTAAATGCAATCGTTCGCCCGCAAAAGTGGCTTTTATCTATTTTGTATATATCTCCTATTTTGAGGTTTTCTTATATTTCTTCTTTCTTTGAATTTCATTGCTAGGTACTAGCAATGTCTAAGTTGGGGGGGGGGGGGGGGTGATGCGTCACGAATATTGCATTTATTACCCTTTTAACTTACGCATTTTAGCCCCCTAGAGTACCGTAATTGCTATAATTATGCTAATTAATCATAAAACCTACGTTTTATACACTAACATGTTATTTGAGGTCTTATTGAGTGTTTGTAGGTGTTACGGTGCTTAGTGTGAAGTTTCTTCGCGTTCCGATAAAGTTTCGTAGAAGTTTGCACATTCAGGGGCAATGCAGTAATTTCACACTTTCGTATTTTTTATCAAAGTCCGCACGATAATTGTAGCTCTCGGGTCAAGCTTCACGTGGCGGCGAACGGTGCTCGAATCAGATTTCGAATGAAGAAAATATGGATCTTTAATCGGGGAAGAATTATAAGGAATTGATTTAATATTTTATTAACTAACATTTTAAATAATGCCATCCATGCCCTTTTTCTCTTTTGCGGCAAACTTCCAATTCAAAAATGACTATTTTGGTTTATGGCTCGGGTTTTTTATTTCATCCCAATTGGGCCTTGGTTTGCGAAATTGGAGCTTGGTTTTTGTTGGCCACGCATCAAAAATTGATATGGGTCTCGACTTGGAGAAATTGTTAGGTCTGTGACTTGATAGATGGTCGTGGGAAAAAATTCGCAGCTGGCCATGGTGGTCTCGATTATTTATTGAGATTTCAGCAGCTTGGCTTTGGTCTTTTATTACGAAATCAGTAGCGGGTTTTTAGGGTTTTGGTCCTTAACACATGGAGATCAAGGTCTCGGTTTTGGCTTGGGCATATGGTTAAAGGTTGGGGTTTCCATACGAATTGCAGATCGACACCATGGCAACATTATTAAATGAAGTTTATGAAGTCTACAGGTGCGAATCGATTCGCTCCTCTGGGAATTGATTCGTTAAGAGATAGTGTCGAATTCTTTCAGCACCGAATCGATCCGGACTCCACTGAATCGATTCTCTATCTTGCAGTGCTCAAGTCTCCCAATTTCGAATCAATTCGGACTCATCCAAATCGATTCAGTCCTCTGTTTTTTCCATGCTCTGCTTCTGCTATTTCTTTCCTTTTTTTTTCTTATTTATTTCCCTTTTTCTTTTGTTTGTTTAATTAGGACTTATCCCCTTAATTTTATTTCTTTTCCTTTTTCTTTATTTCTTTTTACCACTTAGTATAAAAGGAACACTTGGTGTATTTTTATAGAGATCTAGTTTTCTCTCAATATTTCTTTTCTCTTTAGTTTAGTTTAGTTTTAGGTTTTGCAACTTTGGGGATTTTTGTTGGAGTTTCCTCTCTCCTCCACCATTAATGTAGGTTTTATTTTTATTCTTCTTCTTTGTCTTCTCTCTTTATTTCATCTTTGTTCCTTTAAATTTCCATGCTTAGTTATTTATTTTTTGCCTAGATAATTAGTTTAGTTTAATTATTTCTTATTTTTAATCATTAATTAGTTGTTTTAATTAGATTAACCATATGTAGTGAGTAGTTAAATAAGGTTTGGGTCGTATGTTCGTCAATGATGGGCGTTAAGCTCCGAAAATTAGGTTTTGTGTAAAATCACATTTAATCGAAACCTCGCGTATTAAAATTGGTTTATTATGCATTTAATTATATTTGCATGCAACAGTAGTATTTATAGCGATAACCATAATTTAATCCGCGTGTGACCATTTTTGAATTAAATGTTTTATCTCGCAACTTTAAGTTCTTGCGTGATGTTTATGATTAACTAAAAATGCTTGGTTAAATGTTTTCGAACTGAAATTCTAATTATTACGTGATCCTGAATCTCATTTTAATGAATTCATATTTAGTATTAACTTCTTGTTTTCCCCTCTTCTTTAAAACCAAATCATCACCTTTTACACTTTTATTTTAAAAGTAATAAATCAATTAAAATCTATACGACATTCCCTGTGGATTTCTTACGATACCCGCTTACCGCTATACTTGTATCACAATTGTAGTTGTAGTTTTGTTTTTTGCATGTCGAGTGGGAGACGATAACAACGACTGTTCCCTCACATGAGTGCTCAGTTTCCCTCTCATCAAAATGGCATCGTTGCCAGGGAGTGTGTTTTAGATTCTAATTTCTTTATTATTTCGTAGTAATTTTCTTTTGTATTTGTATTCTTTGTTTTAACCTTTTTTGCAGGATAGCATAGTTGAGCACTAAGAAACTTTGATTCTAGGTTGCGCACTTTCCTACTTTGATTCTCCATCTACAAACAATTAGGTAACCATGTCCTACATTTATAGCTTTTTCGGTTATTCTAATGATTCTTACTTTGGGGATAGTTTTCAAGTTTTCCATTTTCAAGAACTTATTGAGAATCAAAGGCTTGAAAACATTTATCGGTATGAAAATCGTTGTTAGGATCTTGAGTTGGATTCATTATTCCAATCCAAAGATGATTTTTATTCGATACTTTTGAATTTGAAGATGAGTTTCAACCAAATTAGGATTCCGAGGTTCTAGAGCCAAGGAAGCCTACTTTGGAAGATTTTTTTCTTCTTTTCACCCGAGGTGTGGATAGCATTATTGGTACTGGATTGAGACTTGATGCACTTTGCAATAAAATTTATTCTTTTTCCCAAATCAATTAGGTGGTGGAAACTTATGTTTCACCCTAACTTTTTATAGAAAATTTCATTGAAAGTGAGTCTTTCTCCCCCGAAATTCAATCTCCTTCGGACGATGAGTTGATTGAGATTTAATTTAGTTCATTACCATATACGTTTTTCGTGATCGAACCATTATAGGTACCGATTGATTGCTATGAGTCGTTTGAAAATTTTAAAACTTTTACACCTTTTTTCGACGAGGACTCTTTGCCGGAATAGTTTTCTAAGATGGATTGTATCCCCATGTGTGCACCACCTCCCATTCCAATTGAAAAACCTTTGGTAGGTGAATTTACTTTTCTTGGGTTCCAAGTGTACCTCTCCCCCTTGTTATCGAAACCCCCCATCGTCCCTCTAAGTTTTTTAATTGGCAATGGTTGATTTCTTACGCCTTACACATGACTTCCCTTGTTCAATCGAAATTATTCTTTTTCAGGAGGCATGCCTGACAGGGAGGGTCCACCATGGATCTATGAAAGTCAAATTGTATTTTGGGTGGATCCTAAATTTTTTTGACTTCTAGTGTATAGTTAGTTCGAAGTCCAAATTGTAGGTCGTATATAGTTAATTTTTATTTATTATTTCTTTCTTTCTTTCTTTATTTTTTTTCTTTCTTTTTAATTGTAGTCCAGTGTAATTAGTTAAACCTTTTTGTTATGCTTGGTACTATGTTGTTTTGTAGATTCCTTGGACTCGTACTTCTCTAGGGATCGTTTTAATTTTTGCTAATATCATTCTTTTCCTATCTTTGTGTTGTGTTCTTAATGCGCATTGAGGACAATGCAACATTTAATTTAGGGGGTGTGGGATATTCTATCCATTCCATGTATAATCCATGGATTTGATCACATGTTGGTAACAAAGCATGCTTTTTGTTAAAAAATTAAAAAAAACATAAATATTTTCTTTCTTTTTTCTCTTTTGTTGGGCATTTTGCCTTCGTTTCCCATGATAGATTTCAATGATTTCCCGATCCATTAGACATTCAACGATGCATGTTCTCGATTTTAGAAGTTATTAGACTTTAGTCCTCAAATCATTGATAATATGAATAACTTCGTGAATTAAACTTTGATCCCATGAGCACATACGCTTTTCTTGTCCTATTGATTTGGTTTAAGATTTTTATAACTCAGTAATCTTTTATTGCATTGGATATACTTACACCGAGTGAGGTTTGGGCTTTACGTCATTTGTGAGTGCTATACACTATATTTTCTCTTTGAAAATGCTGAATTCGTCAGTAATCTCTGTATTCTTTCATTGATCGTTCATTATTTGAGTTTATATCTTGAAATGTGTTACTTGAGCATGATTTTCAAAATTATTTTGACTCGAGAATTTCGTAAACTTTATAAAATGATCATAGGCAATCTTTGTTATATCACCCATATTGGCCTTGGCCTCACCTTACATATTCCTCTCGACAACCCTTTTGAGCCTTAATATAGCCTATCGTTTCAAAACCCAAAAATCCCATAACCAACTCCACATTGGAGTTATATACCATACATATTACCTTCCATACCTTTGTTTGGAATGATACTCGGGATTGAATGATGTTGTTGTCATGTGGTTGCAATTAAGCATGAAAAGAGAGAGAAAAGCGAAGAAAATAAAGAAGTAAAAAAAAGAAAATAAAAGTGAAAAAGGAAAATAAAAGAATAGAAAACATGAGAAAAAGAAGAAAATAAAATAAAAGATAAAGTTGATGTATATAATGTTCAATAAGATTTGATTACTCTCCTATTGTCATATTTGATGCTTCTTAGGGAACTTATTTTCCAATTTTAGAATTGCCCACAATCTCCCATTATCCTAAATTTTCATCCCCGAACACTTTGAATCACTATATATAACCTTCATTTCGTACCTTTACCCCAAACCTACATTAAAGTCCTATGTTATCCTTGGGTGAATTTAATTTAAAATTTTAAATAGTTTTGATAATCTGTGAAAATTCATTTCGCCTCATTTAATGACCGGTATCTTTCATTAAGATTACAAGTTTTGATTTCCTATATATCGTTCTTCATTTGTGACATGTGCGCGACCTAGTTTCCATTTACACTTACTCTTTATCCCCACATATCCCGTGTATTACCTCCCCTTTCATAGTGAAATCATTTGTTGAGCGTAATGCCCAGTGAGGAATGACATATATGCACGATTTATGTTTATCCGATTTATTTAAGTTTTTTCCAAATTATACTATGCATGTGCTCGCCTCCCTCCCACTTTTAAGGTTTCAATTCTATGAAGTTCGTTCTATATTGTTAATAACTACGTAATTTCGATTGAATTCGTTCGATATGCAAAAAACATGTTGAAATCTTATTCATTATTGTTGAGTTTGTCGCAAGTTTATTGGGCTTATTGTGAGGAATCTATATGATGTTTGTGGGGTTCATCCCTGAAAACCATCACGAGACGACACTCGCCCACTAGGGTAACCTATGGGTTTAACAACTTATTGCATACGCTAAATGCAATCGTTCACCCGCAAAAGTGGCTTTTATCTCTTTTGTATATATCTCCTATTTTGAGGTTTTCTTATATTTCTTCTTTCTTTGAATTTCATTGCTAGGTACTAGAAATGTCTAAGTTGGGGAGGGGGGTGATACTTCACGAATATTGCATTTATTACCCTTTTAACTTACGCATTTTAGCCCCCTCGAGTACCGTAATTGCTATAATTATGCTAATTAATCATACAACCTCCGTTTTATACGCTAACATGTTATTTAAGGTCTTATTGAGTGTTTGTAGGTGTTACGGTGCCTAGTGTGAAGTTTCTTCGTGTTCCGATAAAGTTTCGTAGAAGTTTGCACGTTCAGGGGCAATGCCGTAATTTCACACTTTGGTATTTTTAACCAAAGTCTTCACGATAGTTGTATCTCTCAGATCAAGCTTCACGTGGCCGTGAACGGTGCTCAAATCAGGTTCTGAACGAATAAAATATGTATCTTTAATCGGGGAAGAATTATAAGGAATTGATTTAATATTTTATGAACTAACATTTTAAATAATTCCATCCATGTCTCTTTTCTCTTTTGCAGAAAACTTCCAATTCAGAAATGGCGATTTTGGTTTATGGCTCGGGTTTTTGATTTCATCCCAATTGTGCCTTGGTTTGCGGAATTGGATCTTGGGTTTTATTGGCCACGCATCAAATTGGATATGGGTCTCGACTTGGAGAAATTATTCGGTGTGTGACTTGATAAATGGCCGTGGGTGAAAATTCGCAGCTGGCCATGGTGGTCTCAATTGTTTATCGAGATTGCAACATCTTGACTTGGGTCCTTTATCACGAAATCAGAATTGGGTTTTTGGGGTTTTGGTCCTTAACACATGGAGATCAAGGCCTCGATTTTGGCTTGGGCATATGGTTAGAGGTTGTGGTTTCGATGCGAATTGTAGATTATTGCCATGGCAGCCTTATTAAATGAAGTTTGTGAAGTCTACAGGTGCAAATCGATTCGCTCCTCTAGGAATCGATTCGTTAAGAGACAATGCCAAATTTTTCCAGCACCGAATCGATTCGGACTCCAGTGAATCGATTCTCTATCTTGAAGTGCTCAAATCTCCCATTTTTGAATTAATTCAAACTCAACCTAATCGACTCCGTCCTCTGTTTTTTCCATGCTCTGCTTCTGCTATTTCTTTCCTTCTTTTTTCTAATTTATTTTCTTTTTCTTTTGTTTGTTTAATTAGGACTTATCCTCTTAATTTTATTTCTTTTCCTTTTTCTTTATTTCTTTTTCCCACTTAGTATAAACGGAACACTTGGTGTATTTTTGTAGAGAGCCAGTTTTCTCTCAATATTTCTCATCTCTTAAGTTTAGTTTAGTTTTAGGTTTTGCAACTTTGGGGATTTTTGTTGGAGTTACCCCTCTCCTCCACCATTAATGTAGGTTTTATTTTTCTTCTTCTTCTTCTTCTTCTTCTTCTCTCTTTATTTAAGCTTTGTTCCTTTAATTTTCCATGCTTATTTATTTATTCATTTATTTACTAGATAATTATTTTAGTTTTATTATTTCTTATTTTAATCATTAATTAGTTGTTTTTATTAGATTAACCATGTGTAGTGAGTGGTTAAGTAGGGTTTGGGTCATTTGTCCGCCACTAACGGGTGTCGAGTTTCAAAAATTTAGTTTTGTGTAAAATCGCATTTAATCGAAACCTCGCATATTAAAATTGGTTTATTATGCGTTTAACTTTCTTTGTCATGCAACTTTAGTGTTTACAGTGATAACCCGAATTTAATCCGCATGCGACAAATTTGAATTTAATGTTTTATCTCATAAGTTTAAGTTCTTGCATGATGTCTCTGATTAACTAAAAAAGCTCAGTTAAATATTTTCGAACCGAAATTCTAATTATTAGTTGTTTAGGCCATATCGGATACATGATCCCGACTCTCGTTTTAATTAATTATTATTTAGTAATAACTTCTTATTTTTTTCGCTTTTCTTTAAAACCAAATGATTAACTTTTACACTCTTATTTTAGAAGTAATAAATCAATTAAAATCTAGACAACATTCCCTATGGATTTCTTACGATGCCCGACTTACCGCTATACTTGTATTACAAGTGTAGTTGTAGTTTAGGTTTTTTCATGTAGAGCGGGAGCCGATAACAACGACAGTGCCCTCACACATGCGCTTGATTTCCCTCTCATCACCTATAGGACTCAGATGTTGAGTGCCTATTTTTTATTTACTATATATGCATGAGTGCCACTATAGCCAAGTGTGCCAAGTTCTTTATTATTTTCCAATTATCTGGGATTGCCTCTCTGAATGTATTATATGCTTTGGGCGATATTATAACGCTATGACTACACATTGGCAACCCCTATAACAGATAATTTATGGTTTATCGTGTTATAGCCTGAACCCTCATTTATAAGTCGATAAACAACATTTCTAGTTATAATCACCATATAGTTCTTTTATATATCACAAACTTCAGTATGCCCCTGTTTATTCCTGTTGGTATTTTATTTTTGCTTCTAATTACCATACACTGTGTTACATTATTAGAATTTGAGTCCCAATTATGCTATTTAAATAGTTTCACATATATACATTGCTATATGGATAAAAATATCTACTTAGCAAAGTTTTTCTTATTCTTTTGCTTCTAGTTATTTTAAACAGGTACATATAGGTGATGATGAGCAGTTCCAGTTATAATTATATGAAGCTCCATAATAGTATTGACTAGAGAACAATGATACGTGATCAGTTGTTAGCTAGGAAATGATGTATGTATTTCACATTGTTTAATTGAAACTATAGCTTGTAATACCGTGGTTTATCAAGACACTTTTACCTTTCGAAATAATGATGGATTTTACTTATGGTTTAGTATTTATCAGAATAAATCTCACACTTGGCATGTTGTCGCATCCGCGAATTCTATGTTTTAATGGTACGTAAGAAGACAAATAAATATAACAAATAAATTAAAAGCAACGAAAATTAGAAGATCTTTTTTATTATGGGGATGATTATCATTTTATTACATAGCATAGTTTAAAATAAACAAAAATACATAATTATTCGTACATGCCATATATAAGGTATTGTAATAAAACATTCGAGAATCATAAGATTTGATAAGTTACGATGTAGATATTCCAATGGGGACTACCATCCTTGGCATCTACCACCCATGTGTACGTAACTGAAAAGATTTTTTGAGGTAATATAGAATAAAAGTCCAATCGTGCGAGAGGTATCTTATCTTCCTCAGCTTCATCATCCATGTGAAAGGAAAATAGTTAAGCAAGTGTGCCAAGCAGATCATTTTAATTTTAGTATTAAATAAATTGAGCTTATGTCTTTTAAAATTACTCATTGTTATATCTCTCTATGATAATTTTGAACTCTTGTTTCAATTATGAACTCATTTATGTAGTTCATGTTTATCTCAATATTTCAATTATCCCTAAACCCGATAAATCGTTATAGCCTACGACTTCAGTGAAAGCCACTGAACTCTTTTTACCCTTATTTCTAGCATTACCCTGCATCCTACTACAATAATTGCATATTACCATGCAATTTATGACCATGATTAGTGAAACCCCTAGTAGCATACCTGACGATTCAAGGATTAGACATTGGTATACCATGACAGTTCTAATTGGCCTGTAGGACACCGATGTTGAGTGTCTAGTTTTTATTTTCTACACATACATATGAGTTCCATGTAACACATCACATTTTTAATGATTTTTAAATGTGAGATTAATTAAATTAAATATGAGAAATTAATTGGAAATTAATCTGAATTAAAATAAAAATTAACTAGCGAGATAATGGTTAGTATTTATTAATGTGAATTATAATGACTATTACTTAGTGAATAAATTAATATGGGATTGTGAATATATTAACATTGTTGCAAGCGAAAAATACGACAGTTAAAATAATTTAGTCTGGACGCGCGTGTCAGTCATGTCGGAACTCAATTTAATTAAATAAAAAACAATATATTTTTAAGTCATCCGTATGGTCATTTCAAGTGTGTCAAAGTGTGCAAAAGGGTAAAAATAGTCAAAAAAGTGTACTCAGGGGTTTTATTTGGGTCCCAGATCAATTTTAGGCCAAGTTGATACCCCAGAGGGGTATTTTAGTCTTTTTAAATTTTGGAGAAATTGGACCTACAAAATTTTGAGACTTAATATATCTGATATGAAAAGGAATTTAGGGTTATTAGTTACTAAAAAGGAGAGAGGCAATATGAGGAAGGAGGAGAGGTATTCCTACGGGTTCCAATGTCGAGAACCACTTTCTTGCACCACAAACACCACCATCGTGTAGATCGGGGGAAGAGAAACGCAACCATACCTTTCTTTTATAATGGATCGGACCTACAATAAGTGTCAAGTTTTTGTCTTGCTCAATCTAAGAAGGATATAATATCCATGTTAGAACAAGATGAATATCACATGTTTTGGATTAATTTGGAGAATGAGAAAAATGTTGTTGGGAGGATATTGCATGTAGATTTGATTGGTTTATGTAGAGATCACGAATCAATAATTGGGTCATGATTTATATGGGAGAAATCTGGGTTTCGATGGGTAGGATTGAATTGTAGAACAACTTCTTGAATTTGTAGAAGTCTATGAAATTAGGTAAATGAAACCATCATTTTAGAAACTATTTTGTGCCATTTTGGTTCCAAAATGGTGTAACACCCCGCTTAAAATAATAACGGGTGGCCAGCCCTATACTATATTAAATCAGGAATTCCAGATGGTCCAGTCTCAACATCAACTAACGGTACTATATAATATAGGACTAACTACCCGAAATCATATAAGCGAGATGTTATAAAAATTTAAAACTTGCAACATACAAAAACCCAACACTATAAAACTACTAATGAATATGAGAGATGCAGGAAAGAACTATAATAATTAAAATGAACCAAATAAATACAACCGAATGCACAAAAAGTAGATCCGAATAAGCTGTCGGATCACAGCAAATACAATAACTGAAATGGAATGATTATAAACATATATATAAATATCCCTTGGGTACAAACCCGATATACAACATGAATCCTACCTAGAATTTTAAAGAAGTAGGAAGCGGCTACATAAAACATCCCGCAACAGTCCGCACCTGTCACGGCTCCCAAGACGCAGGATAGAAGGTCATCCGGCATCCATGCGGTAGGATACCTGTGGTAACATATATATATACAAGGAGGAGAGAAAAGTAAACGGGTCAGAGCCCCGAATGTGTAAAATATTTAGCAAGTGTGTTAACCGTGCGTAATAAATACCGGTGTACTTAATTTCATAAATAAGTGAGACCGCACTCTCGTGGAACCCCAACTCACCTCTCATCTAAAGGCGCGCACCTATTCGCGTCCTCAAATTTTAGTTAAATTACCCCCATTGATTTTAGGACAACCTAACTTATCAGGCCTAGCCTATAACCACGAGAGCTACCTTCCCGTCATAATCTAAGGATCCACCCATTTCTAATCCTATTAGATTATGATTACTACAAATATGCCATAAAAGGCTTAATGAATTCCGATATATAATTAAAGAATTAATAGTCTTAATACGTTACCCCTATATATATATACATAAATATATATATACATATATATATAGGCTAAAACGTAATAATCTATATACTTAATATCATGCACATGGAATATTGGCAAAACCTCTCTCTAATCTCAAACTTGTACTACGTTTCATGCGTGGGGAGTCTCGCAAAGCGAAATCCAAACAAGGAACCGCCCCGTTACACTACTCCTGACAAGGTCAAGACCAGAGATCCGAGATGCCACAAATAGAATTACTTCTCTCAACTCTCGACATAGCACTGCGTTTCGTGCGTGAGGCGTCTCGCAAAGCGAAATCCAAACAAGGAACCCCCTCGTTACACTACTCCTGGGCAATGTCGATCCTAGAGATCCATAATCCTCAACATACAAGTTAATACTACCATTACTACTAACTATAAGTCCTAAAGAAAGAAAGGAGAAAAGAAAAGAAAGAAAACAATTAAGATAAAATAAAAGAACCTCCAATAATATCCTTGGGATGATGTAACCGAAATGATACCTTATGTGCGATACATCAACCCCCATCAGTCTAGTACACCATTATCACCTAAGATTTACTTTAAAAAGTCCATATCCTTTCATCTATAGGATATATATATAAATATATATATATATATAGGTATTTATTTCTAACCGTATATATATATCATCATCATCATCAATCCAATAGCCAAGTGTACATACTACATATGATGTACAAGGCCATGCACATAATATACCCGGCTATATATATCGCCGATAAAATGCATCAATGCTATCATATTCCCAGTGCCCGGCTCACGTAGCAATGCTGGGGCCACCATGGTGGGACTAAACGACACCCACCTCGTGGTAAACACACGCACACGACGACCCGGGAAGCGGTCATAGTTCCAACCGGCAATGAGACGAAACATATTCACCACGTCTCATCCCAAAAATATATATCTATATGTATAATAATCACAAGGGACGACTATGACCTGGGGGATATCCACACCCTGCATTATAAGCCAGGATGCTCACCCTCTACGCGCGCAACTTCCCAATGATAGCATGAGCGTGGTATGCTTAACCAATTAAGTATATGTATTATTCACATGCACAATATATATACATCCATATGATCCAATTATAGGATCAAATAATAAACCACCATATACGGTTTAAGTATCCATACCGTGTACGTTCATAACGTAAATATATCCATACATTTATATACATACGGATATATATCAACCCATACACACATAACCTTAACTATATATATGATAAACTAATTCTCGTTCATATGCATAAGATATATATATATATATACCTGGCTATAAGTATACATAGTCCTCAATATACAAGCCGTCATCACAATTCCTTTAATTTACCTCGATACGTGAATATAATCCCATACTTGAAACATATTCGATCATTTTCCTATGATGAATAGTCTCCCAAAACCATATGTATATATCTATACCTATATATATTCAACCTTAGGGCCATCACCCAAGAGTTTGTGTAGGAATCTTTCACTACACATATCATCTATATTTCCGAGTACATTAAAGAATCTAGTAATCATTTTGACTATCGGTATACATATAACTAATAGTCTATCAGCCTCAAGCTCATTCTTTCAATCATCAAATAATCTCATTTCCCTCGATTTTGATTATGGTTCGGTCACTTGTGTGAATACCCTAATCTAAGATCTCTATA
Organism: Sambucus nigra; assembly: GCA_949130495.1. Classification (NCBI taxonomy): domain Eukaryota; kingdom Viridiplantae; phylum Streptophyta; class Magnoliopsida; order Dipsacales; family Adoxaceae; genus Sambucus; species Sambucus nigra. The sequence continues at coordinate 400,731,755 of OX422208.1, forward strand.
AGAGTTCTTAGCCTCACATCACATCTACACTTACTTTTAAATCTACAATTAGGATTCTCAATCCCAAAGGGTTTCCCCAAAATCTCTATACATAACTCCAAATACATACATGGATACATTTCTCCCAAATTACCCTAAGGAGTCCCCAAAACCCTAACGTGTGAGAAACTCCTTATGTGTCTCCAAGAACATATCTCTTTCATCTTAAGAGAAGGCCCCAATTCAATAAACCCAACCAAAAAGGGTTTAAAATCACTATGGAGAAAATACCTCAAAATGCCCTGTTTCCGAATCGATTCGGCCCTGTTCCGAATCGATTCGGACTAGCGAATCGATTCGGCCTCCAAGGCGAATCGATTCGGGTCCAAAGACCTGGGCTTCTGCAATAGGCCGAATCGATTCGGCTTGGGGTCCGAATCGATTCGGTCAATGCAGACCTGCTAGTTTTACCAAACCGAATCGATTCGCTTGAGGGGGCGAATCGATTCGGACCTGCAATTTTTGAAGGTTTCATCTGTTTCTTCAAAACCTACGAATTCTAAACCCTAAATTTCTCATTCCAACCCCCAAACCTTCATCAAATCATGATTTTAAACCCATTAACCAACCCAAAGTTGATCCCAACCATTTCTATGTCATTAATACTCAATTTAATCATTGATTTCAAGATTAAACCTAAAAATCTAGGTTTTGACATTAATACCCAAAAACCATTTCTTTACCCCACAATTTATGAAATGAAATACACAAATAGCTATTTAGCAAGATTAAACACTTGCCTCGGGTTTGTAGAGGTTGGATCATCCTCGATGTTGCGGTTGGGCCGGAAATCCCAAGCTTTTCTTCCTCTCTCTCTTCTTTTCCTTCTTCTTTCTTTCTTCCTTTTTCTTTCTCTCTTCTCTATTTGAGAAGGCTTCATCCGTAAGCCTCCAACCTTTTAAAACAACAAACCCAGTTTTAAATGTTAATACACACTTTAAATGACTCGTTGACTCCAATTCAAGTCAAAACAAATTAAAAACATTCCGGAGCCGAAATAAGACCCAATGACAGTCATTTTGACTATCTCGACCCTTCCGGGATCGATGGTACCCTCAAAAATATCATCCGGAATACTTTGAAACGTCCTCTATTTTTGGACTTAAATTCCAAAAATTTTAAAATTCTCCAATTTAATTAAATTTAATTTTTCCAAAATTAAATTTCTCAGTCTCAAAAGTCTTGGGGTGTTACAAATGGCTATTCTGTCTTTGTTGCCTCATAGAAGATCCTATTTTCTGCATTTTGTTCTCTTATATGTGTTCTCCAAAAACAGCTTCGAAATGCCTCAAAATTGCATTTTAAAAATTTGGGCAGATTCGTGGGGAAAATTTTAAGAAATGCTATTTTTAGTTGTTATTCCATTAGAGGTTGCCTAGATTCATTGATTCTGATTGCTGTTATATAATAAGGACATTAGTCCTAAAGTAGAGATTATGTTTACATAAAGTGAGAAGAGTAAGTATTGGAATAATTGAGAAAAAAATATCCTTAATTGATAAATGAATGAAATTCGAGAAGGGTGACGTAGTGATGTGTGGACATATGTTTATGACCGGTAGTGGCGAGGGGAATAACTATTGAAAAATAATGAAGGGCTAACTAGGTCCCTTATAGTTGTGTGAAAATTCATATAAATACAATAGTGAGTAAAAATCATAAGTAATAAGTACGACGAGTATTCAAGAGAAACATACTATGTACAAATAATAATATTTAGGTTGTGTTTATGCCTACTGATTTTTATAGGTGGTAAGAATACCTATTGTATGATTTTTATGTATTGACATACCTACGCTACTTGTTATCACGGGAGGTTCCGCGTTGTGGTCAATCTTATTCCGAGGAGCCCATTTGGAGGGATATTGACTTGTACCTTAGGACATAGAACTTTGTGAAATGCAGACTACGGTTATTTTGGGTGTGCTCGGTCATTTGGGTGCTTAGGTATGTGCGTATCCCAAATTCTTAGGACTATGTTCGCCTCCAATATGTGTGATTTATTTTTATGGTTGAATAGTGATTCTGAACCGATACTCCTTTATTTTGAATGTGATATACCGAGACTTAATAGCAGAGTATGCTGCACCGCAGCTTAGCCTCGGGGTTCCGTATTAATATATATAATGTAGAGTGATAAATATATATATATATATACTTATGATATATGAATGCACCGCAGATATGCCTAGGAGTTTTGTACCGCAGCTTGGCCTTAAGGTGCCGGATTTGTATATATATTATATAGAGTGATTATATATATATATATATATATATATATATATATATATATATATATATATATATATATATATATATATATATATATACTTGTGAATTATTCTACTGTGTGCTTAGTAGATGAGAAAGATAGTGTCATCTTAAATAATTTAGAATAAGGAGAGCTAAACATATATTAAGAATTTCATAACTGGCTAATTGATGTAAAGAATTTACTAACGTACAGTATAGGCTAAACGAGCAGTCTCAATGTGTTACCGTATAAAGAAATATAAATATTTGTTTGGACTAGTTAGGCGGGGTAGCATAATTAGTTTGGGTGGTAGAAACATACGTTAGGTGTGCACATCAGTTGAGAGGTGATGATCTCAAGAGAGGGCATGTAAACCTAATATGTATATGATATCTGTTGATTTTTCATTTTAAATCACTTGCTAAATGTTTTAAAACTATTTTCACTCGGGCTCTGATCTGTTGCAAATATCGTCTTGGTTTTTATAGAACCATTTTTAGGTGCCCAGCCATAGGGACACCAAGCATATGAGTTCCTTTCCTTTGACATACTGCAGCCACTGTGGAAGTTACAGGACCATGGTAGTAGACGCCTCCATATTTATCATCTTTTCCTTATGAGTATCTATTTCAGTTAGGGAATATTGCCAATTCTTATTCAAGTGGTATTTCAGAAATAGTGTATTTATATTTGGTTTTTAGTTTATTGAGACTTGTCGTATTTACTTCACTATGGATTTGATTATTACGGATGTTTAACTGGAATGTTTATCTAGTCATTTTATTTATTTAGTTGGTTCATTACATATTAGCTAATGTGTTGAATGGTGAATGTTTTGCATAAGTTTAATATGTTTATCCAATCATTTTATTTATTTAGTATGATTATATATATGTTTATGCATGTCTTATTGGATTAATATGTGTGTTTTTTATTTTTATACTATTATCGATTTAACTGATAGAGATTTGTCCCATATTGGTTTGTGGCCCTTAGCTATAGTTATTGGCTTGTCCCTTCTGCGATTATCGACTTGACCATAACATCGTATACTATTGATCGTTAGCTGTTGGTCTAAGGTTAATAGGTGGCCGATACATATTATTCAAAACCTTTTCTAATCCATCAAACGGCGTCGTGTTATACATTCTAGGTCTCGTTTTGTTCCAAATCGAAAACCTTCGAGCACATGGTTTTCTTTCAAAACCAAAACTGGTTTTAGTTTATTTCCCACAAGGACACCGTGTGTCTTAAGTGTTACACCGGTATTTTCGTTAGTGATTTACAGTTGGCGTCCATTATTGTTTAAACAACGACACGTAGTTTATATCCAACGGTAATTTTTGGACGTGTATTTGTTACACAAGTTGTTGGCTCCAACTGGTACAACACGTGTCTTGATTTTAACATCTCATTTAAGTTTCTCCGTGGGGCATTAGATCATATATTATCTACACTGTGTGTGTTATTTTCACAATCTATGCATGTCCCTTTTACACCAATCATCACACACCTCTCAAGTCTATAAATTCATCCCTTTGGGTCTCATATTTTAGAGTCCGAGAAAATAATTTTTGAGTAAAAACTCTGCCAATTTTTTTAGATTGTGGGAGTAAATAAAATAAATTATATATTTGGTTATCTTCAAGTTTTGATTTCCTTTCCAAAAATCAAATGATGATTGGATAACTCTCGTTTTGATTCCGCACTTACAATTTTTCAAGAGTTAAAATTATTTGTAAGTGATTCCTCTCATCTTTCGGTATTTTATTTAGATCAGACTTTGAATCTATTATTCTTGATATTAATACACGCATAAAACGTTACCGAAATAATTTTTAATTTGTGTGTAAATTTCAGATTTGTTATTGTAAGTCCTAATTGAACACTCTTTACACACTAAAAGTTATTGTGTATTCTGAGTTAATATTTTAAAACATTTTGTTTTAAAATTTAAAAGTAAAGTGATGTCGATTTTGATATCATTCATAGATTATTTAAGGTTTAGATCGTTGAACCTGAAATATTGAGGACTTACGCATATAGGTTTAATTTCAAGAAATTGGATTGCTAAAATTCATGACATATTTGGATTAATCTAAAAACAAATTGTTTAAATCTAGTTGTGTAACAAGACTGTTAGGAACTTGAATATTAGGTTGTGACTTTTGTTTAGATTGCTATATTCATTAGCCATATACTTGTGTTCTTGATTTTAATTGCTTTATTTTGAGTATATTTGCTGCATAATATTTTTCACAAGTGATTTTAGGACTTATATTATTTTATATTTTATAGTCTGAACACTCACTTTGAGCACATTCACGTAGGCATAAACTATTGTAAATATCTTGCCATATCTGATTGTTATTATTTTTGAAGATTGTTTTTTAAATCAGTTTAAATCAAGATAGTGTGATTTAAAGGAAATAAGGAACATAAGATTTGTTCTTGATATCTAGGAGATCAGAAAGTTGTTGCATTTCATTTGGTTGTGTCATTAAGTATGTGTGTGTCATTTAGGATAACACACAACACACAAATAATTCACTAAGAATTAGGACACAATAGGCACTGGACCAACCTTCGCTAACGAAGCTAGAGGGGAGGCTGAGACGTAAAGAAAGAAAAGTGAACAAGAATTTCATAGTGAGGATAATTGCAAAAAAGCAACCAAAGCAGAGAGAAGCTTGTTCGACATTTATAATAGCTTGTTCTGATTCATCTTGCCTTGAGTCTTGTTGCGTGTTTGTATAATCGTTCCTATTTCATTTTGGTTTTAGTGGAAATAGACTAGGTTGAGTCTTAGGAGAGTCCGTCGTTTTTCCGAAGGAAGGGTTTTTATGACGTAAAATAAGTATTGTGCGCTTTACATTTTTCGCATCTCACCTCACAAGAAAAGGTAGGTTTAAATAATTAGAAACCCGTCTAAAAACTGAATTGATTATTATTATTTAAATCACTTAGGTTAATCTTAGATAATAATTTGGACTTTTAATTGACTTTGCTCATTAAATCTGTTTTTGTAAAGTTAACAATTCAAGAAAAGTTTGAATTGGTCCCTCCTAGAATAACCTATAAAACTCGTAGGTAACTTGCGTTTATTCGTCAACTGTTTTACTTTCGTACTTGAGTCTTGCATGCTATAACCCTCACTCAAGCGCGTGTTTTCAAGTGGTATCAGAGTTAGACTTTAAAAAGATATGTTTTCATAAACTGTTGTTAAATTCATTTTACCTTGTTTTAATTGAAGATTCTAGTCAGTTGCTTCTATTAGGAAATTTCAGTAGACCTCCTATTTTCGATGGCACAAATTTTCCATACTGGAAAATTAGAACGATAGCATTTATTCAAGGCAGATTAGGAGATGAAGTTTGGGATTCAATTGAAAATGGTTATAGGCAACCTACTAATCCTATAGTAGAAGGCAACAGTATTTCTAAAAAAACTTAGACCATCTGAATTAAGTGTTGATAAGAAAAAGATAAGCATTTTCAATAATAAGGGAAAAAATGAAATTTTCATGAGTGTGAGTTAGAATGAATTGAAACATATATGTTATTGCACTATTAGCAAAGATGCTTGGGATACTTTAGTAACTTCACACGAGGGTGACGATAGGGTAAAGTAATGTAAAACACAAATGTTGGTTTAATAATATAATATGCTAGTAATGAATGATAATGAACCATTTGATGATTTGTATATGCATTTGACTGATATCATTACCCAACTACATGCGAATGGTATTGAATATTCTGATAAAGAAGTGTGTGCTAAAATTTTAAGGTCCCTTGCCCCTAGATTTGACCATAAATGCTATATCACTGAAGAAGTTAATGATCCATCTCTCATACCAGAATTGCTACGCTCTAAATTGAGAATTATGGAACCTGAATCAGCCTTTAGGAAGACTCTCACAACTTATGCTAAGAATGAGTTGACCAATACTTCTAAAGTTTCTTTTGAAACTGCCTGTCCTAATAAAAATAATCATAATGCAGTTAAACAACAATCTGAGTCGGATGATGACTCTGATGTGGAATCGGATGAAATTGATATGATTGACAATCAACTTGCTGTTATGTCCTCACAATTTAAAAAACTTTTGGAGCACATAAATGTTGCTGCTAAAAGACGTACGCAAGTGAATTATCATTTAAGTCAGTTCACGTGGCACTATAAAAGAAATTCAAAGAAATCTTTTGATTATAATAGTAGAAGTAGTAAGATTAATAATCTAAATTGGCTTGTCACAATTGTGGAAAACTCGATCACTTTATCACTGAGTATTGGTCTAAGCCATAGTCAATGCATTCTAAAACACACAAGTCTTACATAACTAAAACTTGGGATGACTTTCTGATTCTGAATCAGAAGATGACCAAGGGAATTCTGAATCAATTGCCTTGCATTTTTAGGATAAGTTTATGACTGTTGCGGAGATGTGTACTTAGCAGGAATGGCATATTCTGAAGATGAGTGTGAATATGATGAAGTACTTGTGTTGATTGATGCTGCTAAATCTTTGTTATCTAGACAACCTTCTATGATTAAAATAACTTCTCTGCTTGATGCTAAACATGCTTTATATTATATTAAATTTGATTATAGAAACACTTCTCACACGAACACTGGGGATAATGAAAACTTTGTTGACTATAATGATTACTTGAAATTATATGTCAAGACATTACAAAATAGACAAGAATTATTGAATTTTGTTAAAACACTTAGTGAGGCCTTAGAGAATCAATATAAGATTGTTCAACAAAATTCCATTGAAATGAGTAATGTAAAAACGGATTTTGAAAAACAGTCGCTTGATTTTAAATATTAGATTACGACTTTAAATGAAAATTTGTCTTCTTTACAAGAAAAATATAATGCATCACTTTTGCATGTTGAAAAATCCAAAGAAGTTTGTGAAACAACTTTCAAAATGTATCGTAGTCGGATATAAAATGTTTTGACCTTGACAAATTGCTTGCTGAACAATGTTATAATGGTGATACTAGAGGTTTTGGATATGAGGGTCCTCTTGAACAAGTTATTCCAAATAGACCAATCTTCTTTGTAAAATACCAAGAAGAAATAGATCTTTCGTTGGATAGCAAGTTATCTGAAAAGGCTAACGGAAAACAAGTTTTAATTGAAAGTGATTATGAAAGTGACATTGATAATTTCATCGAGATCTTTGTAGGACTATCTTCATCAAAATAATTCCCCCCTACCAAGAGACTCTATAGGCCTCCTAAGCCAATTATTCGTAATGAATATGTTAAGTCATTTCATAGAAAACACTACCATTCAGACCTACCTACTTCATGTAAATTCTGTACTAAGGGTGCCGCTTTTGGACACCAAAATTGGGAATGCCTTATTAATCGCAAGAAAGTCACTCATTTCAAAGCCCATAACCGAAAAGTGATGTGATATACAAATTTTCCTAGGCAGCACACTAATAATAATTGGAATAATTTCTTTAATAATTCTAGTCCTCATACTTACAAGAAAACATATTTTAAAGAAAATTTCAATCCTAAATTTTGAAAGGCACAAATACCTTTGAAAACCTTGCCTATTTGGATCAGGACTTGTGATTTGAGACATCAAATTGATTTTTAAAATCAAAGAAATAGCCAACTAATATGTGTGACGCTTGCAAAATAAAGGAAATGAATGAGTATCCTCACGAGAAGGTTAAGGATATAAAAACCACTTATCCCTTAGATTTATTCAATGACGGGGGAAGTGAGTTTAATCAAAATGGATTTATCAAGTATTGTGATCCTAATGGATATTCTTACCAGTTTAATGCTTCAAAAACTCCCAAACAAAATGGGGTTGCTTCTACTGTTACTTGTGATTCTCAACTTGCTAATATACTTTCTATTTCTTTCGATAAATCTTGTTTAGAAATAACTTCCATATATGATTCGATAGATTATACTTGAATTAATTTGTGTTTATTCTGCATCTTGATTACTAGATCTCTGAGGTTTTAGAATAAAGATATCTACTAATAATCAATATCTCTTAAAACCAAGTTTAATGTAGGAGACGTTTATTTCCAAGTTTATAAACATATATTGTTTTCTCTTACCATTCTCCAATTTAGTCAAAATGGGGGAGAGTTGAGTACAGATTTCTGATTAGTGTGTAGATATTATTTTATGCATAGTATTTGGTCTTACTTTATTCTGCACATTTAATTCTTCATTTTAATAATTTGATAGAGCAAGTGCTACTAACTTGATTTCTTCGCAGATAGTGTATTTATGTTTTGCAGGTATTTTCATGAGTCGTCAAGAGTTGAGTCCTTTTCATTTCTATGATGGGTGGGTAGTTAGATGCACTTTTGTATTGGACATTTTAGGAATTATTTTACCATAGTATATCATTTAATGTACTCAAGGGTTTTATCAAAATTAGTCCAATGGGGCAGTTTAAAAATTCTTATATAGAGCACACCTAGGGTTTGTGTTTCGTGATTTAGCTATATAGACATTCAGCTAGTTGGACTTGAATTCTGGAAAAATATTTTTGTAATTAGGTTGTGTCTAGCCTATCTATGCCAAGCCCTCTATGATCGTCTACATCAAATCAACTCTCAACTCAATCCGTTATTTCATAAAAAGGTTATTTCTCACACTTTTTATGGCTCATAGGTTTTTAGTCACATAGGACACCTAAACACTACACTGCTTTTGCATTTTATCATGTCTATTAATTGAGTGCATGTTTCATTAAAAACAATTATTTTTTAAAATAGCTTAAGAATTAATTATGAATTTTATTATTAATTTTTTTTTTTTAAATCTGAATTAAATTTTAAAAGTTTTAATATATTTTTTATACTAAATCGTGGGTCAATATACTAATTAACAAGATTTTTTTTATGTAATTCCTATTATGATATAATATGATTGTATCTATATGTCTATGCGTTTCTTATTGGATTAATATACGTGCGTTTGCTATTTATACTATTATCGATTTAACTGATAGAGATTTGACCCATGTTCAGAGGCGGAGCCAGGATTTTTTTGGGGGTGGGGCACTTTTTTTTCCAGCAATATTAACTATTAAAATATATAAATATTTAACACATGTCATTTCATTACAAAAAAAAAAGATATTTAACTAATGATTTCATTCCACAAAAATAAACAAATTCCTAAATTTCAATTTATAATTGCCCCCTACAAGATCTCATTTTTTGGAAACGATCCATAATGACATCATTGCTAACACTGTCGAAAACATCTTTTTCAACATACGCGACCACACAGTCATTCATCCACTCATCCCCCATTCGATTCCGGAGATCCGTTTTCACAATGTTCATAGTTGATAATGCTCTTTCAACTGTAGCAGTAGCAACGGGTAAGATCAGTGACAATTTTATAAGCCTATACACCAAGTTGTACACAATATGCTTTTGCAACTCTACCATCTTCTTAGAAAGAGCGAGAATCCCTTCCAATTCTGAGAAGTCATTATTAGATTTCATTTCCATTTCATAAAGCACAAGTTGGTTTTGAAGTTCAATGCGCTCACCCTCGGAGAAATCATTAGGATAGAATTCAGAGAGACGAACCAACTTCTGGAAATTGAAAGCAATGAATGAGCCACTCGGGTTTAAGGATGACATACAAAGAAGCAATTCTGAATTAACCTCATCGAAACGATTGTTGAGCTCAACAAGTTGTTTATCAACACAAAGATAGAATAAATCAACTTGATAATGATGTAAATTTGTAATTACTTCAGCTCTACGTTTAGGCTTTCCTAAAAGCATAAAATTATCTTCCATTTGAGGAATGGCTATATCATGTCTCGTGCAAAATGACGAAACATCGATAAAAAGAGAATCCCAACCACTATCTCTCATTTTTTGCATACGCTCTTTATAGAATCTAATCAATGTTATAGAATTCACTATATCTTGATCTTTTCGTTGCAATGCTTTTGAAAGATCATTAGTGATTCCAAGCACATTCTTCATCAAATGCAACGTGAAGATAAAATCAAAAGACCGCATCATTTTTAATAAAGTTCAAGCTTGCCCCTTTTGGTCGCCAGAGCCATCAAACATCACATCCTCGACAACTTCCGACACAGACGGAAACATAGTAATCAAATTTATCAATGTACCATAATGTGATTCCCAACGTGTTTCACCTGGTCGTTTGAGATTAGTCTCTTGATTTAACCCACGGCCAGATGATAATTCACCACTTTTAAGTAGCTCAAACACCCTCTCGGTTTCTTTAGTTCGAAGAATGTATCGGCGCTTACATGATGCCCCAGCAATATTCACTAAATTAGTGACAGAGTAAAAGAATGCAGAAATATCTGGAAGATCTTTTGCGACATGAACAAGTGCTAATTGAAGTTGATGTGCAAAACAATGTACATAAAATTCAGACTTGTTCTCTTTCAATATGAGTGATTTAAGGCCATTGAACTCGCCTTGCATATTACTAGCCCCATCATAGACTTGACCACGTAAACTCGTGATACTTAACTTATGATTGCTTAAAAATTCTTCGAGTGCTGCTTTGAGTGAAAGTGCCGTAGTCTCACGAACATGTATCATGGCTACAAATCTTTCCATTACACAACATTTCTTGTCCACATATCGCAAAACAATGGCCATTTGCTCTTTAATAGATGAATCACGAGCTTCATCAATTAAAATTGCAAATAATTCTCCGTCGAGATCTTTTATGATAGCATTAACTGTCTCAACACCAATTGCATTTACAATATCCTTCTCAATCTCAGGTGCTATTAGTTTATGATTACCGGGAGCATTTTTAAGAACTACACGATTGATTAATTCGTTGTGATTCGCTAACCACTGTAAAAGTTCAAGAAAGTTCCCCTTGTTGAATGAATTTTTTGATTCGTCGTGACCACGGAAAGATAAACCTTGACGCACAAGAAATCGAATGACATCAATAGTTGCATTTAAACGAATTCGGTAGTTAATCTTATCTTGATTCGAATGTTTTGCAACTAGTGTCTCAATGTGTCGATTTTGATTCATTAAATCTTGGCCTCTTCTATACGCTTCATTGTGATTACTTGTGGGGTTCCCAACATGATCTTGAAGCCTTTTGCTATTTTTCCAATTCTTAAATCCACCACTCACAAAAGTGTCATTTTTACCCAACTCAGGACGAAATAGATAACAATACAAACAAAAAATAGCATCTTCTTTTATGCTATACTCCAACCAACTCCCATACTTAGTGAACCACGTTGGATTAAATCGACGAAATTTATCACCTATTTTTTTTTGGGAAATGTGTGATTAAGAGGTTGACAAGGGACCCTTTGCAAATAAGCTCTTTGAACATCATCTTGATTGTTGGGATCATAATCAAAAATTCGAGGTCGTAAAAAAGGATCCGAAGGAAGATTTGATAAATCAACCTCAATACGACTTAGATTTACCTTTTTGCGTATAGGTTCTTCCACTTCAACATTAGTGTTTCGAATAGGAGGCACCGAATCGGAAACTTCTTTTAGAGTTCTTTTATAAAATCTTTCCATAACTGAAAAAAATAAATTATGTAAATGTTATAATCTTTTTTTAAAAATATGAAATTAAAAATAAGTTAGAAGCATAACATTCATGATAAAATAGTACTAAATTAGAAACAAAAACCAAGACAGTTAAAGTTTAAAAAAAATAGTCCTAAATTCAACGAATCATGATAACATTCTTGATAAAAATTAAAAAGAAAATTAGCCCTAAATGAAATCCTAAATTAATTAAAAAAACATTATCGTCAAAATACCCCGCGTATAACAATTATAGAGAGAGCCTGAGAAGAAACAGAACTGTAAATAGAGTTACCTTCAAAATTGGAGAAAATAATAATTTGTTGTTTTTGTCTGTTTCAGCATAGAGAGTCCCCCAATTCCAATAGCCAACAACACAATTATACCCTAAATTGTTTGTTTCTAAAGAGGAGACAAAGAGGGGCCTTTGCTTTTGTTAGAAAAAGAGACGTGTCTTCTTGTGTTTCTTTATTGTTGGTGGTGGGCCATTGGGCTTAGTAAGTCAAATGTAGAGAATAAGAATTGTTTTAATAGGTGGGGCATTGGGCCATTGTTTAAACAGGTGGGGCACCTTATATACATATAATAAAAAAAGGGACCATCTCTGTAGAGAATACAAATTGGGGTGGGGCACTTGCCCACCCTCACTGCCATGTGCCTCCGCCCCTGCCCATGTTGGTTTGTGGCCCTTAGATATAGTTATTGGCTCATCCTTTTTGCTATTACCGATTTGACCATAGCAGCTTATGCTATTGCCCATTAGCTGTTGGTCTAAGGTTAATAGGTGGCTGGTACATATTCTAGAGATTTGACCATGACTTCGTCCTTAGCTGATATGGGGCACAAATTTGTTTTTATTTAAAATATTTTCCAATCCAGCAAACGGCATCGTGTTATACATTCTAGGTCTCGATCTGTTCCAAGCCGAAAACCTTCCAGCACGCGGTTTTCTTTTAAAACTAAAATTGGTTTTAGTTTGTTTCTCAAAAAGACACCGTGTGTCTTTAGTGTTACAACAGTATTTTCGTTAGTGGTTTACATTTGGCATCCATTATTGTTTAAACGACGACGTGTAGTTTATATCCAATGGTAATTTTTAGATGCCTATTTGTTATGCATGTTGTTGGTTCCAGCTTGCACAACACGTGTCTTGATTTGAACATACACATTTGTGTTTCTTTATGGAGCATTAGCTCATATATTATCTACGGTTATGTGTGCTATTTTCACAATCCATGTGTGTCCCTTTTACACCAATCAGCGCACACGTCACAAGTCTATAAATTCAGCCTTTTTAGTCTCATATTTTGGAGTTCGAGAAAATAATTTTTGTGTCAAAACTCTAGCAATTTTTTTAGAGAGAGAGAGAGTAAATAAAACAAATTATATATTTGCTTGTCTTCAAGTTTTGATTAACTTTCAAAAAATCAAATGAAGATTGGAAAACTCTCGTTTTAAATCTGCACTTACATTTTTTCAAGAGTAAAAATTATTTGTAAGTGATTCCTCTCATCTTTGTGTGTTTTATTTAAATAAGATTTTAGATCTATTATTCTTGATATTAATACACACATAAAACATCACTGAAATAATTTTTGATTTGTGTGTAATTTTCAAGTATGTTGTTGTAAGTCCTAATTGAGCACTCTTCACACACTAAAAGTTATTGTGTATTCTGAGTGTATATTTTAAAACTTTTTGTTTTAAAATTTTAAAGTAAAGTGAGGTTGATTTTGATATCATTCATATCTGATTTAAGGTTTAGATAGTTGAACTTGATATATTGAGGACTTACGCATGTAGGTTTTATTTCAAGAAATTAGATTGCTAAAATTCTAGACATATTTGGACTAATCTGAAAATAAATTGTTTAAATCTATTTGTGCAACAGAACTGTTAAGAACTTGAATATTAGGTTGTTAGATTAATTTTGTATTAATCTAAAACAGAGTTCTATTATTGACTTTTGGTTAGATTGCTATATTCATTAGTCATATATTTATGTTCTTGATTGTTCTTTCTTTATTTTGAATATATTTGTTGCATAATATTTTTCACAAGTGATTTTAGGACTTATAACATTTCATATTTTATAGTCTGAACACTCACTTAGAACACATTCACGTAGGCATAAACTATTGTAAATATCTTGCCATATCTGATTGTTATTATTTTTGAAGATTTTTTTTTAAAATCAGTTTAAATGAAGATAGTGTGATTTAAAGGAAATAAGGAACATAAGATTTGTTCTTGATATCTAGGAGATCAGAAAGTTGTTGCATTTCATTTGGTTGTGTCATTAAGTATGTGTGTGTCATTTAGGATAGCACACAACACATAAATACTTCTCTAAGAATTAGGACACAATAGGCACTGGGCCAAACTCCGCTAAGGAAGCTAGAAGGGAGGCTGAGACGTAAAGAAAGCAAAGTGAACAAGAGCTGCATAGTGAGGATAATTGCAAAAAAGCAACCAAAGTAGAGAGAATCTTGTCGAGATTGATAATAGCTTGTTCTTATTCATATTGCCTTGAGTCTTATTGCGTGTTTGTATAATCATTCCTATTTCATTTTAGTTTTAGTGGAAGTAGACTAGGTTGACTCTTAGGAGAGTCCGTCGTTTTTTCGAAGGAAGGATTTTTATGACGTAAAATAAATACTGTGTGCTTTACATTTTTCACATCTCACCTCACAAGAAAAGGTAGGTTTAAATAATTAGAAACCCGTCTAAAAATTGAATTGATTATTATTATTTAAATCACTTAGGTTAATCTTAGATAATAATTTGGACTTTTAATTGACTTTGCTCATTAAATCTATTTTCGTAAAGTTAACAATTGAAGAAAAGTTTCAATTGGTCCCTCCTAGAAAAACCTATAAAACTCATAGGTAACTTGCGTTTACTCGTCAACTGTTTTACTTTCGTACTTGAGTCTTGCATGCTATAACCCTCACTCATCAACTGTTTTACTTCATGTTGGCATAAACTATTGTAAATATATCGCCATATCTGATTGTTCTTATTTTTAAAGATTTTTTTTTAAAATCAGTTTAAATCAAGTTAGCTTGATTTAAAGGAAAGAAAGAACATTAGATTTGTTCTTGATATATAGGAGATCAGAAAATTATTGCATTGCATTTGGTTGTAGCATTAAGTATGTGTGTGTGTGTGTGTGTCATTTAGGATAGCTCACAACACACAAGTACTTGACTAAGAACTAGGACACAATAGGCACTGACCTGCGCTAAGGAAGCTAGAGGGGAGGCTGAAACGTGAAGAAAGCAAAGTGAGAACAAGAGCAGCACAGTGAGGATAATTGCGAAAGAGTAACCAGAGCAGAGAGAATCTTGGTCGAGATAGGTAATAGCTTGTTCTGATTTATCTTGCCTTGAGTCTTGTTGCATGTTTTTATAATCATTCCTATTTTGTTTTGGTTTTAGTAGAAGTAGACTAGTTTGACTCTTAGTAGAGTCCGTCGTTTTTCCCGAGAAAGGGTTTTGCGACATAAAATAAATATTTTTTACTTTACATTTTCTGCATCTCACCTCACAAGAAAAGGTAGGTTTAAATAATTAGAAACCAGTCTAAAAACTGAATTGATTATTATTATTATTTAAATCACTTAGGTTAATCTTATATAATAATATGGACTTTTAATTGACTTTGCAAATTAAATATGTTTTTGTAAAGTTAAAAATTGAAGAAAAGTTTGAATTGGTCCCTCCTAGAAGAACCAATAAAACTCGTAGGTAAATTGCATTTACTCGTCAACTGTTTTACTTCCGTATTCGAGTCTTGCATGCTATAACCCCTAATCAAGCGCATGTTTTCATTATTCTGGGCAACCCTATCCTCGACTTGGACAACCTGAACTCGTGCATTAGTCTGTAGGGCCTCAGCTTGCATGTCCTCGACCTCGGCTGCAACCATCATCTCAACATACTCCAGTGACGCATCAAAAAGAGGATTTGTCAGGTCTGGTGCCTCCAACGCAGGCCGTAGTCATGATCCATTGATAATCCGACCTTACACCCCTCATAAGATATATGATGTCGTAGCTACCAAACTCGTCCGAAGCTTTAAAATCTTCGACAGGATCAACCTTAATCCTCTCGATTGTCTAAGCAAATAGAGCATCGTCTTTGGCTTTTTTCATGGTAGCTGAAAGTTCTTTGACATGAGTAGATGACTACATGATCAACTATCCTCTTTGTCTTTGAGTTGGACATCCTTATTCTTCTCACCTCTGAGCTTCAGGTCATCATGAGCTTGTTGGAGGTCGGCTCGGCATGCCTCTAGTCGCTTCTTCAGCTTTTCCTCATATTTGATATTTGGATAATTTTTAATAATCCATTTGTTAGACGATGCAAAAGTGCATATAGACTATGGGAGAAGGAAAAATATAAGTGTTTGTTCAGAAGGATAGAAGTATAAGAGAAGACTTGTGCTTGTCACAAAAGAAAATACATGTGCTATCAAATAAAGGCCAAAGTCAAAGACATGAGGGGCATCTTCTCTAAGAACTCATAGTCGTCTATGGTTGGCACTGCAAGTATGGCCCTCTTTGATATTATGGATGAGGGAAGAATTGATCCCAAACATTTCCTAAGATGGGCTATGTTATTTTGCCAATATTCCTGAAAGGAGTCCTCCGAGCAAAAGCTCGGCCCAGAACTTCTCGACATTAACCGGGTGGGATCGCCCTCGGACTCTGAGTATCTCACTCAAGATGAGTCTCAAAGGGAATTTATTGATGGATCCTATTCTGACCAACCTCTGATTGTGTCGGCCCAGTAGCCATCATCTTCTTTGGCTGACTATTATCATTCGGCTCCTTCTTCTTGTTTAGAGCATTACAGAGACTTGGTACGTTCATATTCCAATATTCCTCAGATATATGAGGAGGACGGTCTGCAAAAGAGAAATGAGGAATCATCAGTCACAGAAATAAGAGACGATGAAAGACTTAAACAAAAAAAAGAGGAACCATTTCACTTACAAAGGCCGTCCAAGGGATCAACCATCAGCCCAGATTTTTCTAAATACTCGGGAGATAATAAATATTCAAGGGCAATGAGTTATCCATTATTCCCTTGCCTCCCGAGGAAGTCTACTCCCTCCTTATTTGCTATACTGAGGCTGGGATCTAATTTGGTAAGCATTGAAGGCTTTGCCCAAGTATGGGGTACTCTCGGCTCATTTTCTAACCTCTCTTGGTTGATGTCAACACAAGATTCCCAAACCCAAGAATTATAAAAATAACCGTTTCTTACAACTATGATTGGAAGTCTTATTGACATGGAGGATCTTCTTATCATACTTCCTAGCTCCTAGATGATAGTAGTCAGCTTGGTTTATAGAGGACGAGACGTGATAGCAGGAATGTAAGAATTCAACCAAAGGATCGTTCTAGTACTTTTTTCTCCATAAAGAAATATAACAAAGTATAACCCTCCAGGATTTTAGGACTATCTGAGTGGGGTAAGGTCGAGGCTAGAGAGAATGGATCGTACTGACGGGCAAAAAGGTAGATGAAAACCGACTCTAAACATTTGGTTGTAGAGGGAAATTTCCCCCTCTCATCTATCATACACTCTCTCGTCCTCGTCTAGCCCTCGCGAGATGACATCAGACTTGATGCCATAAAGATGTCTGGAATAAATGAGATCAAGTTCCCTAATAGAGGATTTCTATTGCTCGTCATATGAGTAGTCTACAGGCTCGTCAGCCTCAGAGCCTTCCTCTGACTCTCCCTTAGCCTCTCCATCCCCATCCTTAGCAATACTGGTATAAGGAACAAAATTGGGAATAGCATCAGGAAAATTTTCCCATAACTTATCATCAGTCATAGCACACAATGGAGTTGCAGTTAAGGGAACAACTACGTTGAAAGTCAGCTCAGCAGATTCTGATAGGATGTTAATGTAAGAGTCGTCTCGTCCAGACGTCTCGACTTAGCCAAGTGGTGAGGCTTCATACGTGGCATTTGGTTCTCTCGTACTCTGAGGATGAGTTGTCAAAGACCTCATTGCATCATCGTACGAATCCTTGTCGTCGACAAAGGAAGAGGATGAGTCGACCATCTCGTCTACAGGGGGCAAAATTATCTTTAAAGGGATGGGAAAAAGTGGTCGTCTCTAAATTGGGTCGTCTTGATGCCTGACCTCGGCCTCTTCCTCTAACCTAAGTATCTATTGTAAGAACCTATTCCTAAGGGTAGGTTATTGAAAGGCTAATTCATAGAGGGTCTTTAACATTCAGAAGTCGAGGCAACACTTAGAGAATAAAAGTTTGAAAAGAATAAACAAGTTTAAGAGTTTGACCAAGGTTGACTCAAAGATTAAAAGGTGGAAATGAACCATTTTTAGAATGACCAATTCAAGAATGGTTTGAAGGTTTGCTTGGGAAGGTGACTGAAATATCGTCGGAGTAAAATAAAAAACCAAATAATGACTGAAATAAGCCCAAAACAAAGCAGAAAACACTCCTAAGAGCCTATACCCACCCAAAACCACCACGGGTAACCCACGAATAATCCCTAACAACCTGGTGCAGTCATCGAAGTATAAACTTAAACCACCAAAAAATGAAAAACCTTAAAATGGACTAAGAAACTAAATAAGCTTGAAATAAATGGCAGAAGAGCATTACCTGGAGGGAAAAGAGGAACGAAGAAGCAACAATGGTCTTAAAGAGATGCTTAAAAGCATAAGAACTGGAAGAAAGGGCTCTGATTCAGAAGTGAATGGCATGCGGAAGATATAAATCAAGTAAATACTAGTAATGATTTGTGCGCATTTTGCAAAGCGGTGCCTAGTTTCATATAAACCTCATCATACCAAGTGCAAAACCCTAAGCGTTTAAGCCGTCACTCATGCCCTTATTAGATACAATCCTATGGGAACTACGACAGTTATCACCTCAAGCTGCCACTCACTTGATAGTTGTCATGTGTACTCTTAATAGTTGTGATCAATGTCACTAGACGACATAAGATCATTATCCCTCAGCCTCATCCACATGTCAGAGACTAAGGGTTAGGGGTTATTGATATTCCAAGTGTCACCTTAATTATGATATGAAGCCTCGGCCATAGTCGACCCACACCAATCATTTTGAAGTGGGACATTGATAGAGTCGGCCTGATTAGACTCAGCAATCACTTATTTGGATGCCTCGACCTCGGGCTTTAGTAATCGTCCAGTATGTTTTACTTGCATTGTTCCTAGAGATCGAGTAACCTCATCCTCGGCCACACCCAAGATGATGAGGACATGCCGATATTAATCATCAATCACATGTGTTAACTCCTCAGTGGTTCAAAGGTCTACCAATGTAGCCTCGACCAATATGGTCAATCAAGATCACATTACTAACAGCGCGCATGCATTAGGAGATGCGTTGTAATACGCGCGTGGATGTGTGACACACATGAGCTGAAACCTTTATACCCAGATAATTCTCTCACGTGAGGGAATATTTGATCATCATGACATACATGTGACGAAGACAGTTGGAACCTCCTCATTAGCTAGGAACATTCTGCACATGTGTATTACAGGTTTGGGGATGCAATACACCCCTAAGGCACTATAAATACATGTGATCTTCTTCATTGTAAGGGATTTCTTAATCAAAACCCCAGAAAACTCTGCTCATTTATATCCATAAAAGAGAGAAATCTCGAGTGTTGTAACCCAGGCCATTAGAGCCATATTTATTAGTGGATTTCACTCACACACTCATAGTGGACGTAGGCTCCGGACGAACCACTTAAATTCTGGTGTTCTTCCTCTTCTCCTCATCTCACTCTACTATTATATTATTACATTACTATTGCATTTTTGCTATTGTTATACTGGTATGAGCTTATTCATCACTTTGACGTGGTGGTACTATTCCTAGCATCATCAGTAATAACTACTGAAAAATAATGAAGGGGTAACTAGGGCCCTTAGAATTGTGTGAAAATTCATATAAATATGATAGAGAGTAAAAATCGTATGTAATAAGTACGACAAGTATTCGAGAGAAACATACTATGTATGAATGATAATATCTAGGTTGTGTGTATGCCTACTAATTTTTATAGGTCGTAATAATACCTATTGTATTATTGTTATGTGTATTGACACACCTACGCTACTTGCTATCACATGAGGTTTCTCGTTGTGGTCAGTCTTATTTGGAGAAGCCCATTTGGGGAGATATTGACTTGTACCTTAGGTTATAGAACTTTGGGTACTACAGGCTACAATGACTTAGGGTGTGCTTGGTCATTTGGTTGTGTAGGTATGTGCATATCCCAAAGTCTTAGGACTATGTTCGCCTCCAATATGTGTGATTTATTTTTATGGTTCAAGAGTGATTCTGAACCGTTAGTCCTTTATTTTGTATGTGATGTACCGGGACTTGATCGCAGAGTATGTTGTACCGTAGCTTAGCCTCGGGGTGTCGTATTAATATATATAATATAGAGTGATAATTATATATACTTATGATATATGAAAACACCGCAACTACGACTAGGGGTGCCGCACAGCAACTTAGCCTCAGGATGCCGTATTTATATATATATTATATAGAGTGATAAATATATATATACGTGTGAAATATTCTACTGCGTGCTTAGTAGATTAGAAAGATAGTGACATCTTAAATAATTTAGTATATGGAGAGCTAAACATATATTCAGAATTTCGTAATTAGCTAATTGATGTAAAGAATATACTACCGTACAGTATGGGCAAAACGAGTGGGCACAACGTGTTAGCGTATAAAGAAATATAAATATTTGTTCGGACTAGTTAGGCGGGGTAGCATAATTAGTTCGGATGGTATAAACATACGTTAGGTGTTCACATTATTTGAGAGGTCAGGATCTCAAGAGAAGTCACATAAACCTAACATGTATATAATATCTGCTGATTTTGCATTTTAAATCACTTGCTAAATTATTTTAAACTCTTTTGACTCGGGCTCTGGCCCGTTGCAAATCTCTTGTCTTCATTTTTGTAAAACCATTTTTAGGTGCGCAGCCCAGGGACACCAAGCATAGGGGTTCCTTTCCTTTGACGCATTGCAGTAGCTATGGAAGGTGTAGGACCTCGGTAGTAGATGCCTCCATATTTATCATCTCTTCCTTATGAGTATCTATTTTAGTTAGGGCATGTCACCGACTCTTATTCAGATAGTATTTCAGAGACAATGTAGTTATATTTGGTTTTTTGTTTATTGAGACTTGTCGTATTTAATTCATTATGGATTTGATTATTAAGGATGTTTAGCTGAACTGTTTATCCAGTTATTTTATTTATTCAGTTGGTTCATTACTTAGTATATGATGCGTTGAATGGTGAATGTTTTGCATAAGTTTAAATTGATGCATGTTAATAAGAAAGATAAAATTTGACACAACCTTTAAAAATACTAAGTGATTAATAGGTTTTAAAAGTTTTCGATAGTGATGCTAAGAATGAAACCATTAATGATTCTTGTTTAATTTAGTAATAGATTAATCATCTAGAATTTAATTGAGCAGGGTGTCACATGTCATTCTTGCTAATTGTGTGAAGCCTTTATTATTATTATTCCCCAACAATTTTGGGATTATCTATCCACCAAAGTCCATGCTTATATGATCGCACTTCCATTATGAGATAGGGAGTGGTTGGAGTAAACCAATGGGATGTTGATGCTCAATTGTCACTTGTTGGTTGGTTTGATAATTTGTTACAAAGTTTACGGTATATTTCTTCATACCGGGCCACCAATAATATTGCTTGAGGGTTTGATAAATTATGGTGCTTCCAGGGTGAATCATGAATTTAGAATGGTGGGATTTTTCAGGGTTTTTTCTTGTAATGAGCCTATGAGATCAACATACTCGATTTTTGAATTTTAAGCCACGCTCGGGGTTTAAAGTCCAATCTTATTTGGGGAGGTTGTTTCGAAGTTTTTTCTTCTGCGCACGCAAAAATTCATCCTAGTCCTGGAGGTTAATGATTTCTTTATGCAAAATGGTGTGGGTGACAATGTTTTATAGAACAACTTGGGTCTTGGAGGAGTCTTATTGTATATTTTAATCTCCAGTGGTTTTTAAGAATAAAACAAACTGTAGAGGCTTCCATGGGCTTTGTAACTTAAGGCATCAACAACTATATTACCTTTTCTGGGATGCTAGAGTAAGTTAAACTTAGAATCCTCTGAGAATTATATCCATCGTCTTCCTAATGTTGAGATCCTTTGTTTGAAGATGTACTTTAGACTCCTATGATCGGAAAATACCTGAAATTCTTCTCCGTACATATAATATCTCCAAATTTTTAGGGCAAAGACTACTGCTGCTAATTCCAGGTCGTGTATTGGATGGTTAAGCTCATGAATTTTCAATTGTCGTGGTACATACTTGATCACTTTCCCTTGTTACATCAATACACAAATGAGTCCTTGTAGGGGTGCGTTGGTATAAACATCATAACTGTTGTTTCTAGAAGGAATGGTCAAAATAGGGGCAGTGGTTAACTTTTTCTTTAAGGTACAAAAGGCTTGTTCGCATGATGAGGCCCATATAAATCGAACATACTTTCTGGTGCATTTCATTGAAGGTAGATAAATTTGGGAAAATCCTTCCACAAAGCATCGATAATACACGATAAGTCCTAAAATGCTATGTAATTTTGTGATGGTAGTGGGTTGAGGCAATTCAAGTACTACGGTAGTTTTGGATGGGTACACATGTATACCTACTTCAGTGACTACTTGTCTAAGGAAATTTACCTTTTTCATGGGGAAATCTTATTTACTCTGTTTTGCATAACACAAATGATTACGAAGGGTTTCTAACCCTATACACAAGTTCTCTTCATGTTCTAAAATGGTCTTGGAATAAATTAATATGTCATCTAGAAAGACGATCACAAACTAATCTAGCCATTAGATCCATGAAAGCGGTGGGGTCATTGGTTAATCCAAAAGACATGACTAAGAATTCAAAATAGCGATATCGTGTTCAAAAAGTGGTTTTGGATATGTCTTCTTCCTTAACACGAAGTTAGTAAAATTTTGACTCAATATAATTGACTGAAACCTATTATTCTTATTTCATCATCATAAGGGTTTTTTTCTATGTTGAAAATGTAGCGAAACAAGCCTAGTTTGAGGGATTTTGGTCGAGTAAAACTCTTGAATTTATTTTCTGAAAATTCCATGCCCGAAATCTTCAAGCTTTGATTAGAGGTATCAAAACCTAATATTGGTTCAATTAAACCTTAACTTACCCCATTGTTGCTATGAAAAACTAGATTAGGCTAATTAATTTATAACAGATGACTAGAAATAAGAGACGATATTTTTAAAGTGGTTCGGCTTAAGGGAAGAGCTTACGTCGACGGTTGTATATTGACTTGGGATTGTTCAATTGCCTTTCTTTTTATATGTCTCGGATGTAGGGTTTACAATGTATTTGTAGCCCCCATGGGGTGTATAAGAGATGGAATATCAAAGGATGGAATGTCTTTATATCATCGACATTTAAATATGTACAATCATTAATGTATACAACCGTTAGTGTTTGCCTGTGATAGTTGGTCGGCATCCCTAACGTTGGTCGTTATTCATGGAGTTGGTCGGTATTTCATCCTTAATGACTAGGATTAATATCCCACTAGACAACACGTGTCAGTATATGAATGGTCCACGTGGATGGATAATTTTTGGTATCAACACTCACTTTGATACTGGTTCAAAGTCAAGGAAGCAGAATTCACCATTGAAGCTCAAGCTTTAATGGATTTTTTTGGTTTTTAAGTTATTTTAGTGCATACACACATTGACTAACATATGTAAACGCATAATTAGATTCTATATAAGTGAAGAAACATAACCAAATTGAAGAAACAAATATTCATATATAAAATAACAAAAATGCAAAAACTCTTAAAATTTTACTCTAGAAAAGCTCTCAACTGATGTGTTTTTTTTTACAAAGGCGAAGACGGCCTTTTATAGGGTTAGTGAGGACGAGCTTATTAGATGGTTTAGGAGGTGAATTTTGGATAAGTTTCTCCAAGTTACACCATTGCATATGTGGATGGCAAATGGATACCCACTCCACATGGCTCATGCCATGTTTGTAAGTAAGTATAAATAACTCTGGGTTTTGGTTTAGGTCCTTGGATAGTTTTTATATAGAATTTATAGCTTTTAAGTTACTTTGTAAAATTTTACAGGATTGTTTGAAATTATTTAAACCTATTGGTTATGATATTCCTATAAAATATAAGTCATTTGGTCAAAATTTGAGTGACAGTTAGGTATTAATTAGTATATAAAAGTGTAAGTTAACTTAATTCTTCTTTTAGGGGTATTTTGGTAATTTGCTAAAAGCCCTTCTAGAGGGACTAAAGGTATATTTAGAATATATTTTGAGTGGTTTGTTACATCATCTGTCCAAATCATTAACTTAAGTATCTCGGTAAGAAAGGCTAATATTGATTGATAGCTCCGATCTCCTCAAGCGTCTCCAATACGTCTTTCATGTAGGGTCGCCCGATTGCTTCAATTTCGAGGGACTTGATAGTACGCTTAATAACTTATGGAGAATATTGGCCTTTTATGTGGTTATCCATAGTTGACTTAAGCTTCATTTTCTGACGAAGAAGGGCTTGGCACAATTGACCAAATTTTGCTGGGCTCTACACTATTTCATATCGATTGCTCATGGGCCCATGAACATCTCGAACCAAAAAAAAGAAAAATTGTACACGTCACTCTTCGTGTATAGGTGACCTGTTCACAATGTCAAAATAATGTTATTTTATTACCATAAAATCTGGGGTGGAGTAAGAAAATTTCTTATACGTTAATTTTAGTGACTATTTAAAATGGTAAACTCTTTATTTGATGTATAATATAATTGTGGAACAATTTTATTAGTAGGTTTTATGGATGAGTAAGGGAGTTTGAAGTCTTATTACCATTTCCAACTTCAATGGCCCATTTTAGATGTAATTGATATGCCCTGAATGTACCCCCTCGGCTCAGAGACATCGACCTCGGCCATGGAGATGGCCGATGCTGGAGGGACCTTGGATCATCACCTAGCGGTCTCGTCCTAGGTAAGGTCGGCCACGGCTGACGTTGCTAGATACCTCGGCAAGTGAGGTTTCCATGATCCAAGGAAGGTTATCCAACTGGTCTTCCAAGGATTGCAACCTCGGCTCAGAAGATGAAGAGGTTACCCGTCATCAGCATCAATCTCGGCTAGGTCATCATCTGGGCATCCAAAGTTTGCACCCTCAGCTTGGAACAGGCAGAGGTGGCCATCACATTGCCAGAACCAATCTCAGCTAAGGATCAACCGATGTTCCTGTTGCACCACCATCACCTCGGCCCAGGCCGACGTCATAGCTCAATGTGTCATACTTCGGCTCTCCCACTGAACCAAGGTCACCACCTCATCCTATTCCAGGCCGAGGTTGTGACCAATCACAGATGGTCGAGCTCTTCTGCGCATATGTTGGGCTCGGAACACGTGTACACAAATCAGTTATAACCAAATAATTCTCCCCACGTGAGGGAATGTTGAGGTCATCATTATCTACATGAGATCAGCCAGGTGTCATTCTCATACTGGTTCGATCCTCATGCACATATTCATTGCATGCTTGGGTGGTACACTACACCCCCCAAGCACTATATATAGAGGTCATCCTCTACCTTGAAAAGGATCCGAAACCAGCAACCCTAGTTAAAACTCTATCTAAATACACAGTAGAGAGAGAAAGCTTGATAGATTGTATCTATGGCCAGTAGGGCCCTCATACAGTGATACACATCATACACTTGCATAGTGGACGTAGGCCTAATTGGCTGAACCACTTATATTCCGGTGTGAATCTTCTTCTCCTCACCTCCCTCTATTATATGTGTATGTACCCTTATGCTGCCATTGTTAACACTGAATTGAGATTACAAACACCTTGAAGGGTGGTGGTGTTTCCAGTATCATCATTTTGGCACCGTCTTTGGCACGAGAAGTTATCTCTTCCTCTTTTTCTGCATAACCTCACCGGAGACTCTGGTGGTGAACCAGGCCTCCACCCTTGCACGGAGTTATTTCACCATTGAAAGAGGTCCTATAAGGTATTAAGATTATTTGCTATACCATCTCTTTTGTGTTAACACATGGCACCAGAATTACCATCACATCTTCCGTCGCCTGGCCTGAGAGGGCCTAGCTCCAGTCAGGCACCGCCCCAATCCGAAATGGCCGAGGTGGCCGCAGCCTTGAGGTCTTTGGCAGCGACACAACAAGTAATGTAGGAGAAATTTGCACAGCTCAGCCAAAATATGATGAGGCCACCTGGAATCTCACCGAAAATGATCACACCAGCGGCTGCTCAGCCCCATTCTGATGCTAGGGGACCACCCCAGGCACCGCGAAAAGACCAACCTATACCCCAGAGGAGGAGGGACGTTGCTGATCCTAGGCGCTTGTGCTTGGGGAGGCAAGGAAACCCTTGTCGCGTGGACATGTATGATGATCTAGAGGTGGAAAACGTCCCAAAATACTATTGGGAGCCATATGAAGTTTCGAACAACACAGTTCGTCCTGCCAACCAGAGCCAAGGTTGTGGAGGCCGAAGGAGTGACGAAGCCTAACAACGAGGATCAACTTTTGATTGACTGAGTAGAGGGTCAGCCTTTGAAAGTCTAGGCCCAGTAAACGACCTAAGACAAAGGTTGTCAAGGTCGAGCAGTGCAGCAGGCTCACAAAGTGAAGAGAGGCAACGTTGGCCCCAACCGAGATGAGGAAGAGACCAAGAAGAGGTCAACAGCAAGCGTTGTGCTGTGGCTGGGGAACCCTCGGTCCACCCCTTGGAGGTGACGGGGGATAACCTCAGCCAAGACAGCGTTGCAAGACAATGGAAGGACTTTATCCAATATATCGAGGACAAGATAGGAGACCTCATCAAAAGTCGGGATCCACTGCAAAGAGGTTTCTCAAAGGGCTCCCCATTCGTGGCTAAGATAGTAAGCTTCCCTACCCCAGCTAAGTTCAAGCCAGCTACAGTGACTCCCAAGTATGATGGTAGCACCAACCCTGTACATCACATTGAGATGTATCAGTCGGCGGTGGACATCTACTTGATACCGGATGAGATGAAGTGCTGTGCCTTCTCCGGGACATTGACAGGAGCAGCGCACATATGGTTTACTTCTCTTCTGAAGAATTCTATAGAGAACTTCAAAGGCATGGCTGAACGATTCATTCACAACTTATGCTTTGGGGTAAGACCTAAAAAAAATACCACCCATCTACTGTATGTCAAGCAAGGCAAGCATGAGAGACTAAGAGACTACATCCCCAGGTTCAACAAAGAAAAATTTAAGGTTGAGGATTATGAAGAGAATATTACCATGACCGCCCTCATAGGAGGTCTTCAGAAGGGAAAGTTGTTGTGGAAACTTGCGGAAGACCCTCCAAAATCCATGGCGGAGCTACTGGAAATTACAGGGAAGGTCATGAACACTGAGGAAGCCATGGCCGCTAAATATGAAGATGAGAATGTCGATATCAGTGGAAAGTTACAAAGAAATAAGGATGGAAAGAAGAGGTCAGCTGATGATAAGTTTGAGCGTTACACCCCTCTTACGGTAAGCTGTGAACACATCCTTAATAAGATCAAGAATGACCGATCCCTAAGATGGATAGAGAAGTTAAAGGCTCCTCCACATAAGAGGAATCAGAGCTTATGGTGTGAGTTCCACCAAGACCATGGCCATATAACAGACAAGTGCTTCGCCTTGAAGGATGAGATCGAAAAGATGCTGAAGTCAGGAAAGTTAAGGAAATATGTTGATTGCAAAGCTCCCAAAAAAGGAAGAGATGACTCCAAAAAGAAGAGGAACGATAGATGTCGTGACAATGCCCCGGTACAAAAGGATGGCAACTCAGACGAAGGTGATGAAGATGATCCAGACCTCCCGCTGAAAGATGACAACACCCCAGTGAAGAGGGTTGGTATGATCTCCTTTGGCATTAGCACCATATGCGGAGGACTTGCGGGGGGTGGTTTTGAGGTTGCTGACAGAAAAGCTCATGTGGCAGAGGCCAAATCAGTGGCCAAACTTGAAGTGGTGAACCTAACATCTTTCGATACTATACAGAAGAGAAAGAATATAGACATGGATACTCTGGTAGTTGGGTTCTCCCGAATCGACTTCAAAGTCATCCTAGATCCACATGATGACCCTTTGGTGATCACGACAAGAGTTAATGAATGTGAGGTGCAGAGAATTCTTGTAGACGGAGGAATTTCGGTAGATGTGATGTTCTGGCCTTTCTTCAAAATCCTGGACCTTAGCAGAGCTAGGCTGGTGCCCTATCATCATCCGTTAATGGGGTTCAGCGGTGAAAAGGTCCATCCACTAGGCATGTATGAGATGGACGTACGAATGGGTGATGAGTGGCCTAAGAGGTTAACCTGGAAGATTAATTTTTTAGTTATGGACGAAAATGTCTTCTCGGCCTATAACCTCATCATAGGAAGAGTATCCCTTAAAGAGTTTGAAGTTGTGCCATCGACGGTCCACCAGATGCTAAAATTCCTGACCCCCTACGGGGTAGGTGAAGTGCAGGGTGATCAGACCATAGCGCGAGAATGTTACTTTAACTCGGCTGAAGAGAGAAAGGCCCATAAGAGAGCTACTACCACTTATAACATCGATACCCTTAACCCTAGAGATGAAACAAAGTTGAAGAGTAGAGAGGCCGCGGAAGAGGTAGAATCCATCGTCCTCAATGAGGACGAACCGGAAAAAACCGTCCAGGTCGACAAAGCCTTAAAAGTAGAGATCAAGGAGGAGCTGGTAAACTTCCTGAGGAAGAGGCAGAGTGTCTTCGCATGGAGTCACGCGAACATGCTTGGCATCAACCCTGAAGTTATGTGCCACAGGCTGAATGTGACTAAGGATGCTAAGCCAATAAAATAAAGACGAAGAGTATACTCCAGGGAGAAGTATGACGTCATCCGAGAAGAGGTCCAAAAGTTGGAAGAGGCTGAATTCATCAGGGAAGTGATATATCCGAAATGGCTATCAAATGCAGTCATTGTTCCCAAGGCCAATGGAAAGTGGAATGTGCATAGATTTTACTGACCTGAACAAGTCTTGCCCAAAGGATAGTTATCTCCTACCCCGGATTGACCAGATGGTAGATGCAACTGCATGACACGAGCTCATGAGCTTCATGGATGCGTATTCAGGCTATAATCAGATCTTCATGGATGCTGAAGACTCAGAAAAGACAACCTTTATTACTGACAAAGGGACATATTACTACAAGGTGATGCCCCTCGAATTGAAAAATGCAGGGGCAACATATCAACGTCTGTTGAATAAGATGTTCGAAAACTAAATAGGCAAGACCATGGAGGTGTATGTAGACGATATGTTGACGAAGATCTTAAAGTCTTGAACTCACGTGGCAGACTTGGAAAAGACCTTCAATACCATGGACCTATACAGAATGAAACTCAACCCGACAAAGTGTGTCTTCGGGGTAGGAGATCGGAATTTTCTTAGATTCATCGTCAATCAAAGAGGAATAGAGGCGAACCTAGAGAAAATCAAGGCTTTACTCGACATGAAGACACCTAGGAGTATCAAGGACGTTCAGAGACTCACTGGAAGAGTGACTGCACTCAACAGATTTATTTCCAGGGCGACCGACAAGTCTCTTTCGTTCTTCAAGGTGCTTATAAAGGCCTTTGAGTGGGATAAAGAATGTGATGAGGCTTTTGATCAACTCAAGTCATACCTTGGATCACCCTTGCTCTTATCTCGGCCCATAGCAGGAGAGAAGTTGTACGTCTATCTAGCAGTCTCTGAATCCGCTATAAGTACGGCTATTGTACGGGAAGACCTTAGGATTCAAAGGCCTATATACTTCAATAGTAAGGCCCTTCAGGGGTCTGAGGAGAATTACCCTCGAATGGAAAAATTGGCCTACTCCCTGATACATGCTTCTAGGAAGATGAAGACCTACTTTCAATCCCATTCCATGGTCATTCTCACCGACTCCCCGTTAAGACAGGTCCTCCATAAACCTGAGAAGTCGGGTAGACTGATGACCTGGGCCATTGAATTGGGGGAATATGACCTTACTTATCAGCTGAGGGTGGCCATTAAAGGGCAGGTTCTTGCAGACTTTGTTGATGAGTTCACATGGGAAGAGACCAAGATTGAGAATAACTCAAA
Source organism: Sambucus nigra (assembly GCA_949130495.1). Taxonomy (NCBI): domain Eukaryota; kingdom Viridiplantae; phylum Streptophyta; class Magnoliopsida; order Dipsacales; family Adoxaceae; genus Sambucus; species Sambucus nigra. The sequence goes on from OX422208.1 coordinate 400,761,891, forward strand.
GACTGCAGAGGGGTCAAACGTGAACGTCTTTTGAACGTCGGAAGAGGTTATATCCAGAGAGACCGAGATTGAGAATAGATCATAGACTGCAGAAGGGTCAAACGTGAACGTCTTCCGAGATTCGAAAAAGGTTGTATCCAGGGGGACTAGGAACATAATGGACGATAATGAGGAAGAACGATACCTCTTTAGACAAGGAATAATGTTAGAAGGTGGCTTCTCATCAAATAGAGACATCTGGAACCTCTTTATCGACGGGTCCTCTTGTGAAAGTGGGAGCAGTGCGGGGTTGATACTCTCAGCCTCGGATGGCACTAACATCGAATATGCCCTAAGGTTTAACTTTAAGGCGTCGAATAACGAATCATAGTACGAGGCTATGATAGCAGGCCTCTCCTTGGCCAGGACCATTGGTACAAGACTCCTCCTCCTTCAAAGTGACTCAAGGTTGGTTGTTAATCAAGTATTAAGAGTTTACGAGGCCAAGGACGAAAGGATGGCCAAATACCTGAAGAGGGTGAGAACGATACTACAAGGCTTCTAAGAGGTAAAGATGAATTGAATACCTAGGCAAAATAACAGTCATACAGACGCATTGGCAAGGCTAGCTTCAGCAACGAAGGCAGATATCAGAAGGACGGTCCCTGTCGAGATTTTACCCAGAGCAACCATCGAAGAAGAAGAGGTCAGTAACAATTGTCTCAATTTAAACCTAGGGAACTCATGGATGGACCCCCTTATCAGATACATCAGAGAGGGAGTGCTACCGGAGTCAAAGTTAGAGAGGAGAAAATTGAGGTACAGAGCTACAAAGTTCTCAATAGCAGGAGATGTCCTATATAGGAAGGAATTCCTATTGCCTCTTCTCAAATGCGTTCATCCCATCGAAGTTCCCCACATCCTATAGGAGGTACATGAGGGATCTTGCTCCAGTCACATCGGAGGGAGACCTTTGGCCAAGAGGATTCTCACTCAAGGATATTGGTTGCCGACCTTGGCAAAAGATACAGCAGCTTACGTGAAGAGGTGCAATAAATTTTAAAGATTCTCCACAATCCCCCATCAACCTCATCAGCTTATGACGTCTATCAGTTCCCCTTGGCCATTCGTAGTATGGGGGATTGACTTAGTAGGTCCCCTGCCAAGGGCCGCAAATAATTACCGATTCTGATAGTTGCCATTGATTACTTCTCCAAGTGGGTAGAGGCAGAGCTGATGATCACTATTATAGAGCGGAAGACCTTCCAATTTATTTAGAAGAACATTATATGTAGACATGGCCTCCCAAACACTCTCATTTTGGACAATTAAACACAGTTCAAGAATTCTTCCCTGGAAAAATATTGCGAAAGAGTTTGGATAAAGCAATTTTTCTCTTCTCCCGACCGGCCTCAAGCAAACGGCCAGACCAAAGTCACAAACAGAACGATCCTTGACGGGATCAAGAAGAGGTTAGAAGAAGCTAAAGGTAGATGGACCGAAGAAGTTTATGCTATGGGCCTACAGAACAACGGCTAGGACACCAACAGGGGAGACCCCGTTTATGTTGTCACATGGCTCAGAAGCCGTCATACCAACAGAGGTAGGACTCCCTACTCATAGGGTTCAGACCTACGACCCCGAGAAGAATAGAGAGGAAAGAAGACTCGACCTAGACTTGATTGAAGAGAAAAGGGAAGATGAAGAAGTCAGGCAAGCAGCTTACCAGCAAAGAACAACAAAGTTCTACAATCAAAGGGTAAAATCAAGGCCCATAGTTATAGGAGACCTGGTGCTGAAGAAGACGTTACAGAAGGCAAACAAGCTCCACCCAAACTGGCATGGTCCTTACAGAGTAATTGAGGAGGTTGTAATCGAAACTTATAGGCTAAAAAACCTCGAGGGGGAACCTTTTTCCAATCCCTAGAATGTTGATCATCTAAAGAAGTAGTACATATGATATTGTAAGATAGTGTGTAAATGTATTATGTTAGGAAGAGATTATTAATGAGAAGATCAGTTTCCATGTCAATTCTTGGTTCATTGTGCTCTAGTGGTAAAATTTATGAGGATAACATCTTAGGTGATGACCTCAGACTCTATAACATCATGATTTTGGTGACAAGGTCTGAGGTCAGACATTATACTTGGATGACCTCAGACCCTTAACATCATTAATTTGGTGAAAATTTTATGAGGATAACATCTTAGGTGATGACCTCAGACCTTATAACATCATTATTTGGTGACAAGGTCTGAAGTCAGACATTACACTTGGATGACCTCAGACCCTTATAATCATTAATTTGGTGAAAATTTTATGAGGATAACATCTTAGGTGATGACCTCAAACCTTCTAACATCATGATTTGGTGACAAGGTCTGAGGTCAGACATTACACTTGGATGACCTCAGACCCTATAACATCATGATTTAGTGACAAGGTCCGAGGTCATACATTATACTTGGATGACCTCAGACCCCTAACATCATTAATTTGGTGAAAATTATATAAGGATAACATCTTAGGTGATGACCTCAGACCTTATAACATCATGATTTGGTGACAAGGTCTGAAGTCATACATTATACTTGCATGACCTCGGACCCTTAATATCATTAATTTGGTGAAAATTTTATGAGGATAACATCTTAGGTGATGACCTCAGACCTTATAACATCATAATTTGGTGACAAGGTCCGAGGTAAGACCACACTTGGGTGACCTCAGACCTTAAAAACCATTCATTTGTTTAAACAAAGATATCATTATATCGAGACCTAAGAACTGAACATACATTGCATGGAAAAGAAAATCATTCAATAAACAAATTCAGCAAGTTGAAGAAGTAAAGCCCTCCTCAGAGGTTGACATAAAAGTTGGGAGTTACGAAATACAAAGTAACAATGTTTATTAGAGCTTAACATCATTACAACAAGTCAAGTTACAAAAGATTGCTTAAACTTCACTAAATAATCATTTCGAAAACTACTTTCTTTAGTTTTTTTCGTTTCTTTTGTGCTATGTAACTATCAATAAATCACAAATATATCGCCCATTTTCACAAATCGCAAACATGTGAGGCAAGGACCCTTATATTTTGGTAGAAAGGAAAATCCTTATGAAATAACTTTTAGGCAATAACTATTTGCATTTTTGGTTATTACCCGCAAATTTAATATAAGATACAAAATAAGCCGTCACCAGTAGCAACGTATTCAGGAGCAACATAACCATATGTCCTAATAAATTGGTTTATACATGTGATTATCCATCTCACGACCTAAATTTTTCCAAGTCAAAATCTCATATCTTTGCATTATAGTTCTATAAAAATGAAAAGGTAAAAAAAGTGAATTTTTTAACAAACAAAACTCCTATAATGGTACACATATGCATATTGTATTACTCTCAGTGTATCATGCTTTGTTTGTTACATGAAAATTAATTTTAGAGGAGATATATGTATAATTACTTTGATGTTGGTAGATAAGAGTATGCGTGTATTTTAATAAGATGACGATGATGAAATGAAGTGCAAAAACTAGTTTATTCATTCATGAAGAATAATACAATGTGTTATTAACATTTAACATTCGAATAATATGTCTAACGAAATATGTTATACCTCTTCAACAAATTCTTGATGATGGCAACCAGTTCGCCTTTTGATAGCCACAACAGTCCCATCACAAACAAGTCCTTTATAAACTAGACTGAAACTTCCATTACCAATGGTATTGCTCTCATTAAAATTCTTGTTAGCTCTCTCCAACTCTTCCATTGTGAACTGCCTTAGTCCATATGGTCCAATGGATAAATCGGTACCACTTATTATTTTTTCCTCCGCTATAATATTTGAAAGAAATTAGTAAATCCTAATAAAACATAAATTATACTTTGTTCATCTCCATTACCAGTTTTGATGAAACCTTACCTTCTGTAGATGGTTCTGAAGAACCTATTTCTGAATTCTTGTTTGAGTTTTCACTACAATGTAACATGCAAAAACCCACATCTAACAACTATTACAAAGATTTCTATTGCTTATAGCTATGAATGACATTTGACAATATAGCCTATATGTCATTCTCAACGAACCTGAACATTGTACTTGTGATATAGATGAACTAAAGAATTATTCCAATAACAGTATCTAAAGAACCTAAAATATGTCATACATTATTATATACAAAAACGAATTGATTAAATTGCATTGTTCAAGTCCATACCAAGTATCAGTAGACCCACCTAAGATCAAGTTGTCCTCTTATATCTACTGTGGCTTTATAGAATTTCTTCTACTTTGAATGCTTTTGTGTTCATATTTTCTTAGAAATATTAATGGATGACCTCAAGTATCCACTTGGGAAAATCGATACTACATTAATGATTGACGCGGTCAGTTTCTAATAAACATGTCAAATGACAACTAGCTATCTTTTCTTAGTACCCCACTTTAGGGTCTAGTATTCAGAGTATCATAAGATGGTAATAGTGAAACCCCACAACTAAAAACATTTTTTCATTTACATAATAACCACTTCATTAGTTAGTTTTACTATTTTAATGTGTGTGTTCTTTATGTGCACGTGTTTGTGTGTGGAGGGGGTGTTAATTTTGAAAAAAAGTAAAAATCAAACTGGAATTACTCATCTTATTTTGTTAGCATTTATGTATAGATTCCAAATGTACCTCCAAGATCTTGAGTATTTTATACAAATGTCTATAATACCCTAAGAGCCTATATTGAAAATGAATCAATTATACATGTATATTTTTTTTATAAAATCTCTCTCATTTCCCATTTCTGCAAACCATACATGCATTAAGCGACACAAGGTTTCTATGCTCTTCACTTCTACAAATCATAACTAAGCAAGTGCACGAGTCAGAGTTTTAATTAAAGACCAACACAATGTTATAAATAATTTTCGTTTTATATTTCTAGGTTATACTAGTTATTGACTAATAATACATGAATTTTGAGTCAAAACCAAGATTCATATTAATGTACTTATAAAAATTTTAGATACTTTTAATGTTCACATACCATTTGATTGAAAAAGTAAGACAAGTACCTCTAACTGTCTTAATTTGGCCCGCAGCATAAATGATTAAGTTAAAGAGCTTTTAATTGATTTTGCAAGCCATAAAGTTCATATAGAATAATTGACTCACAATAGAAAGTTCAGTTAAACATAACCCCCAAACCAAGTTATTAAATAATGTACTCACGCATGGAGCCACCGTAAAGTAGACCAATTCAAGCAAACTAAAAAAATGAACACAAGTCTTTATAGGCAATCCATCGAGCTCTATTATTTATAGACACATAGTTTCTATTGATAACAATTACACCATCAAGCCTCAAATTATATGTTATAGTTGGTCATCAACAAATATTGAACTTGGTATAGATTTTTCCACCGCTCATTTGATTGATATTGTAATACAACTTTGTTTTCTAAATTCCATATATTTCTTATCTTATAATAAAATCTATTTAAGTTATCTTTCATTCGGCATTACAAGAGGTAGTATTCAGGAGTTTATTGTAACAGTTTTAATACCTGGATACTTAAGTATCCCTAATATCTCTTCAATAGAATTATAAAGCTACTTCCATAGCTAGTTCTATAGTATTCTATTCAGGTAATTTCTTCAGTTAGTAACATATGGATTGAGATACTGATAGTTAAAGAATGTACAATATAACTCTTTTTTCCTCATCAAATCTATAGGTACATGAAACAAAGTAAATCTTAACTCTGTAATGGTGTTGTTTATAGGTAAATTACAAAGTTGTATTATATTTTCAACCATAATTGATTTTATTATCTTTTAAGACATGTGAAATAATCAAACATGAGACAAAGTACAAATAAATCAACAATAATAAACACACAAAATAAAAACATTGAGATAATCTAAATAAGACTGCAAAGAAACCGACAAAGAGGTATGACAGTAAAAAAATTTTACTATCGGTTAAATATTCTCTTATAACACAATACAAGTTACAATCAGACTTTTATGCATAAGCTATCGAGTTATTCAAAACATGTATTGTTTTTTTCCAATTGGATCAGCTCATATAATCATGCAATTGTCCCTTATGGGCCGATCCTAAAATTGAAATAAATATATAAAGGTTGGATTCATGATGAGATGAATATTTGTGCGTTATGTGAAGCATTTTTTAGTGTTGAAGAGGGCACAAAATAATAGTGTTTGTGTGTGTGTGTGTACAGATATATCTGTAATACCAATCTGAGAAACTGATACTAAAACACACAGTATGAACCAAATTTAATAAAAATATAACCTGTTGGATGCTTATTAAATAACATATATAAATTCATTAGATGAAGAGGCGGAGCCAGGATTTTTTTGGGGGTGGGGCACTTTTTTTTTCCAGCAATATTAACTATTAAAATATATAAATATTTAACACATGTCATTTCATTACAAAAAAAAAGATATTTAACTAATGATTTCATTCCACAAAAATAAACAAATTCCTAAATTTCAATTTATAATTGCCCCCTACGAGATCTCATTTTTTGGAAACGATCCATAATGACATCATTGCTAACACTGTCGAAAACATCTTTTTCAACATACGCGACCACACAGTCATTCATCCACTCATCCCCCATTCGATTCCGGAGATCCGTTTTCACAATGTTCATAGCTGATAATGCTCTTTCAACTGTAGCAGTAGCAACGGGTAAGATCAGTGACAATTTTATAAGCCTATACACCAAGTTGTACACAATATGCTTTTGCAACTCTACCATCTTCTTAGAAAGAGCGAGAATCCCTTCCAATTCTGAGAAGTCATTATTAGATTTCATTTCCATTTCATAAAGCACAAGTTGGTTTTGAAGTTCAATGCGCTCACCCTAGGAGAAATCATTAGGATAAAATTCAGAGAGACGAACCAACTTCTGGCAATTGAAAGCAATGTATGAGCCACTCGGGTTTAAGGATGACATACAAAGAAGCAATTCTGAATTAACCTCATCGAAACGATTGTTGAGCTCAACAAGTTGTTTATCAACACAAAGATAGAATAAATAAACTTGATAATGATGTAAATTTGTAATTACTTCAGCTCTACGTTTAGGCTTTCCTAAAAGCATAAAATTATCTTCCATTTGAGGAATGGCTATATCATGTCTCGTGCAAAATGAAGAAACATCGATAAAAAGAGAATCCCAACCACTATCTCTCATTTTTTGCATACGCTCTTTAGAGAATCTAATCAATGTTATAGAATTCACTATATCTTGATCTTTTCGTTGCAATGCTTTTGAAAGATCATTAGTGATTCCAAGCACATTCTTCATCAAATGCAACGTGAAGATAAAATCAAAAGACCGCATCAATTTTAATAAAGTGCAAGCTTGCCCCTTTTGGTCGCCAGAGCCATCAAACATCACATCCTCGACGACTTCCGACACAGACGGAAACATAGTAATCAAATTTATCAATGTACCATAATGTGATCCCCAACGTGTTTCACCTGGTCGTTTGAGATTAGTCTCTTGATTTAACCCACGGCCAGATGATAATTCACCACTTTCAAGTAGCTCAAACTCCCTCTCGGCTTCTTTAGTTCGAAGAATGTCTCGACGCTTACATGATGCCCCGGCAATATTCACTAAATTAGTGACAGAGTAAAAGAATGCAGAAATATCTGGAAGATCTTTTGCGACATGAACAAGTTCTAATTGAAGTTGATGTGCAAAATAATGTACATAAAATGCAGACTTGTTCTCTTTCAATATGAGTGATTTAAGGCCATTGAACTCGCCTTGCATATTACTAGCCCCGTCATAGCCTTGACCACGTAAACTCGTCATACTTTACTTATGATTGCTTAAAAATTCTTCGAGTGCTGCTTTGAGTGAAAGTGCCGTAGTCTCACGAACATGTATCATGGCTCCAAATCTTTCCATTACACAACCTTTCTTGTCCACATATCGCAAAACAATGGCCATTTGCTCTTTAATAGACGAATCACGAGCTTCATCAATTAAAATTGCAAATAATTCTCCGTCGAGATCTTTTATGATAGCATTAACTGTCTCAACACCAATTGCATTTACAATATCCTTCTGAATCTCAGGTGCTATTAGTTTATGATTGCCGGGAGCATTTTTAAGAACTACCCGATTGATTAATTCGTTGTGATTCGCTAACCACTGTAAAAGTTTAAGAAATTTCCCCTTGTTGAATGAATTTTTTGATTCGTCGTGACCACGAAAAGATAAACCTTGACGCACAAGAAATCTAATGACATCAATAGTTGCATTTAAATGAATTCGGCAGTCAATCTTATCTTGATTCAAATGTTTTGCAACTAGTGTCTCAATGTGTCGATTTTGATTCATTAAATCTTGGCCTCTTCTATAAGCTTCATTGTGATTACTTGTGGGGTTCCCAACATGATCTTGAAGCCTTTTGCTATTTTTCCAATTCTTAAATCCACCACTCATAAAAGTGTCATTTTTACCCAACTCGGGACGAAATAGATAACAATACAAACAAAAAATAGCATCTTCTTTTATGCTATACTCCAACCAACTCCCATACTTAGTGAACCACATTGGATTAAATCGACAAAATTTATCACCTTTTTTTGGGGGGGGAAATGTGTGATTAAGAGGTTGACAAGGGCCCCTTTGCAAATAAGCTCTTCGAACATCATCTTGATTGTTGGGATCATAATCAGAAATTCGAGGTCGTAAAAAAGGATCCGAAGGAAGATTTGATAAATCAACCTCAATACGACTTAGATTTACCTTTTTGCGTATAGGTTCTTCCACTTCAACATTAGTGTTTCGAATAGGAGGCACCGAATCGGAAACTTCTTTTAGAGTTCTTTTATAAAATCTTTCCATAACTGAAAAAAAAAAATTATGTAAATGTTATAATCTTTTTTTAAAGATATGAAATTAAAAATAAGTTAGAAGCATAACATTCATGATAAAATAGTACTAAATTCGAAACAAAAACCAAGACAGTTAAAGTTTAAAAAAAAGTCCTAAATTCAACGAATCATGATAACATTCTTGATAAAAATTAAAAAGAAAATTAGCCTTAAATGAAATCCTAAATTAATTAAAAAAAAATTATCGTCAAAATACCCTGCGTATAACAATTATAGAGAAAGCCTGAGAAGAAACAAAACTGTAAATAGAGTTACCTTCAAAATTGGAGAAAACAATAATTTGTTGTTTTTGTCTGTTTCGGCATAGAGAGTCCCCCAATTCCAATAGCCAACAACACAATTATACCCTGAATTGTTTGTTTCTAAAGAGGAGACAAAGAGGGGCCTTTGTTTTTTTTAGAAAAAGAGACGTGTCTTCTTGTGTTTCTTTATTGTTGGTGGTGGACCATTGGGCTTAGTAAGTCAACTGTAGAGAATAAGAATTGTTTTAATAGGTGGGGCATTGGGCCATTGTTTAAACAGGTGGGGCACCTTATATACATATACTAAAAAATGGACCATCTCTGTAGAGAATACAAATTGGGGTGGGGCACTTGCCCACTCTCACTGCCATGTGCCTCCGCCCCTGATTAGATGTCGATTTCCATAATGAGAATATCTAGATCATTATATTTTTTATATGAACTAAATTGTCCTTAATCCCCTCTGAATGCACAAAACGACAGTTGTTTAGATCCGATACATCATCGACAATTGAGATATGTTTAAGAAAACTTTCAGATATAAGTATTGTATTAAACAAAAGTGCTAGAATTGATTTAATAACATTACAAGTACGGAACACTCGTATGACATTTTTTTAGTCTATTAGCTCAGCATCTAAGTTGTTTGTCAAAAAACTCACATCTTAAATTCATAGAAATAAATTAATGAAACTACAATTATCATAAGGGCATATTATATCAAACTACCCAAATGACTTTATGCCAGACTTATATATATGCAGGTCTGCATGTCCTACATATACACATGAGTGACAAAGTCAAGTCTACTATTAAAACAAGCAAATATGAGCTGAAAAATTCTCTTAAGAAACGAAACCCCTTTCTCCCAAATTTCGTCAACACTCAACCATTCAATCTCGACGAGAAAATTAAAATTTGAATCTAGACCCCTCAAATTTTGTTCAAAACACCTCTCTCATAAGTCTTTTATTTGTAACTAGACCCCTTCAGAGATTACATTAGTATGCACATGTCTTCTATTTAGTATCCATATGTATCATATTCACATTAAATGTAAATACTTAGTATGCATATGTCCTATTTAGTATGCATGTATTCTATTTAGTATCCACATGTCTCCTATTTAGTACGCATAATTCTTGTATTTAAAATGAAAATGTTTTAAGTGAAGTTGAATTACATGAACTATATACTAAAATAAATATATTAAGTAAATACACATAGAATGAACCAAATTTAATTTTATTACCCCGTATGCCCGAAGGTAGCCACATACTTAATCCTCAAACTCCAATCTTACATAGTCACTTCGTAACGTTTTTTGGACAAAAAATGTTCTACTCTGCCTAGTGTCATTCCTGAGAAAAATTCAAATGGAGCACAAATATATTTAGTGAAAAATTGTGCACTTAAGAGGTGCCTTATGAGAATGTAAAGTTCTTCATGTTTATTTTTCCTATAAGGATATAAAAAATTGATAAAGAAAGTATGTATATAAAATTACAAATAATTAAGTGACTCTCAAACCTTGTAAACAACTCATAGATTTTGTGATTTGTTTTCCATCAAACATGTCTAGTGAAAGGGATAGAAAGTCTCATGTTTACATGGTCAAGATTTTCGATTAAGATGACCATTATAAAGAGATGTCTATGTGTATACAGAAACTTGTTAAACCCACTTAGTATTGAGGAGAGGAATATTCTTTATGTTAGGTATAAGAATGTAATTGGTGCCCAGAGACCTACTTTATGCATTATGTCATCTACTAAGTAGAAGGAAGCATCTAAAGTCAATGAGAATAATGTCAAATTGATCAAGGGAAACTACCAAAGAGTGGAGGAGGATCTCTTTAATATTTTCAATGACATTCTTATAATTTTAGGTAAGCATTTGATCCCATTTTCCATCTCATGTGAAGAAACTATTTTTTTACTATAAGATGAAAGGGGGATACTATCGGAATCTTGCTGAATTTAAGACTAACCAGGATAAGAAAGACTGTGATGATTAGTCATTAAAGGCCTATCAGGATGCTTCTGCAAGTGCAAAACTTCCTTCAACCCACCAAATTTGTCTTGGACTTACTTTTAACTTCTCTACCTTCTATGAGTTTGATGAATTCCCTTGAAAGGGCCTTCAATTTGGGGAAGAAAGATTTTGATGAGGAAGTTTAATAATTGGACACAGATACTGAGCAAGCCAAATGTCCTACCATCTGGCTAAGCAAGGCAACTAAACGTAATTCTAAAATTGCACATAAATCTTTTGAAAAGGCCTGCCATTTGGATAAGAATACGAAAACACCAGTTATAAATTTCAATCATATGATTTCAACATATTTATAGTGATTTAAGACCAAAATTACTAGTGGTTTCCAAGAAAGAAATTAGTTACCACGATCTCATTTATATTAACATAAGTACTACACAGTTGGTCTACAAATCCAATGAGGCTTGCACTATAATTTATATGAACACGAGCTAGTCATTTTAGGCACATCACATAGTAGGTGTCGTCAAACATTATGCCACCATGGCTTTTAATGAACCTAATCAATGAGAACAAAATACGCTACACTAGCCAATAGAAGGAGGCACAACTCTCCCGAATTCTAGGAATTACTCATGAACTCATGGTAGAATATGGGTTCCATCAATGCGTACAACCCTCACATCTACAATTACATTACATATGGTATAATATCGTACATTTTGTGTCAACTCTCACCACTCTAACATCACAAATAATCAGACAACACCCCCTACGCACACCTCAAACACAACAAAGATACACCTAGAAATAAAACTCAATCTAGATACAAATGATAAACATAAAAAAAATATAATCATTAAAGAAGTAATGAATATCTTAGTCAATGGGAAATCAGAATGTCATCAAACTGTGATGCATAACTATAATCGACAGTCTTAGCCTATTTTGTATCCTGATTATTTATGCATTAGATAAACTCAAAACACATACTATGTGATTCTACAATTAATATGAGTTACTATCACAAAGCACCGATCTCTTAAACTAAATGATGACAATTAGTTAGAAGGATCACTTGATTGCACAAAAAAAAATCTCATCAATGTAAATCCCCATTGAAGAATGACATGGCCCCCATGAGAGTAAACATACACAAATCAATCTCGTATAAAAGAATTGAAGCCACGTTCAAAAAGAGAGAAAGTAAAACAAGCGCAATAGGTGCTAAAACTCAAATACTAAGAAAATAGATATATAATTGACCAAAAACATAGACTAACTTTCTCACTAGAGTACATGCCTAAAATGGCTAAAATCTAATCCTACAAAATTTTAAAATTTTAATTCCTGATAAATTTTAACTCTTCAATAGTCATTAATAATAAGGATTATTATTTCAAAAATCATAACTAATAATAAAGAAGATTATCTATATACAATGAACTCCTATAACACTATAATCAAGAATCTCAGAAGAACTAAAATATTCACCAAATATTCCTTAATTTGAAAGCAAAAAGGTATGAAATTTTAAAGATTTCCATATTCTACTCTATACCAAGCAACTAAGTGTACAAAGCGAAGTTACACTTCAAGACATTCAAACACCAAATAATAATAGGTCAGCCAAGAAATATGGAGAACTGATGGAGAAACCAAACATAGTGAACAACATTATTTATAACTCTAAGATTCACGAGGGCAATTTCTATAATATTTATTTCGCTAGCATACCATCTCTATGTGAATAAGATTGTATGTTTCCCAAATCTATGACCCACTTACTAGTGCCTCTCTCCCCGCACTCCATGGCCACCTTTTAAACTATATCATTTTTTGTTAGTGTCTAGGATTTTGACTAGTACTATATTCAAAATGGTGGGCATATATCAATAAATGATATAATGAACCCTAATTAAATCCTAAAATCATACAAGTCATCATGTTTGTTCAAATCCCAATTAAAAACTATATTATAAGAAAATAAAATTTGTGTATATATAATTTCAGTATCAAGACATGGGTTATGTTTACTACTAGAAGCTTTCTGTACTAACTGGTTTATATGCAGGTTATACTATTTCTATTTTGATGTTTTGCATATAATCCATTTATCATACCTGATTAGTTTGCTATATTCTTTGTGTGATTCATTTAGTTTACTAGCTATGGATTTTTCATTACTTGATCATATTTAGCTGGTTGTTTCCCGATTATCTAGCGATTTCAACTCTTAAATTGGTATATTCTCATGCTAGATACTTGTTTATTGGTTTATCTTTTCACCGGATTTTCTATTCGAGACAAAAATGGGGAGAGATGTATGTGATGTAGGAGGATATTGGAGATTTATTGAGCATATTTTTGAGTATATATTTTACAAATTGGTATACAAATTGAAATTGTTTAACAGATGATTTTTTAGAATTTATTCATATTGGTATCTGTTGTAAAATTGGTATCATCTGGATATATATATTGGTTTCATTTGTTCCTCCATACTTTACTAGGTATCTATTTGTCTGTTTCATGTGTCAAGGTATGCTACAGCGATTCGAGATTTTAAGTTTACATCACATTCAGACAGTTCCTGCTTGTCGGTGTTACATATAGTAGTCCGTGTCCTGTAATTTTCTACTTTGGGTTTATGGGATGGGATTTAGGCATCATAAGGCTTGATGGCCCGGCTTAGGCATTTCACTTGTTTAGTTTTGTCTCGAAATAGTCAAAGGGGAAGATTTGTAAGGACATAAATTTCCAATTGAGTCCCTGTATTATTTTGACTTAATTTCGTGAACAAAACTGTGTTTATAATATGTCATAGGGAGATTTTAATTTGTCGCGATCCCATTGGATCTATGACGTATTGAAGAAATTGAAGACGTTACATGCAAAGCTTCAAAGAATTGATCATGCTGAAGTTTAATTGGTGTAAGTTTATTTGTCTTCAAGTTAATTGTATTTCGGGATCACATAGGTATGAATGCGTATAATTAATGGTGCTTGAAATTGTTTTTTTAAAGGATAAGGATGTAATTTTATAAGGAAAAATGTTTTAAAATGTTTTAAGAGTGTTTTAAATGTTTTAAACTACGTTTTATTTTGATAAGCTCGAAATAAAGTTTGACTTAATTGAATCTCTTTTGGAAGAGACGTTTTAAAGATAAAGTCAAAAAGTCAAACTGACACGCACGTTGTTCAAACGACGGTTGTACTTCGTTCAAGCGAGATGGCCATGTCGCGCGAATAACACGCCAATCTCTTTTGAGAGACACTATTTTTGAGGCGATCATGTTTTCCTATTTAAAGTGTGGTTTCGTCAGAATTAATAAAGGTGCATTCTGGAAAAATAGTTTATGATCCAGAAACGTGTTTGCACATGTTTTTCTAAGGTTTCAAAGCTTAAACACATCCTTAGAGTTTGCAAAGATCCGAGTTATCATTACTATATGTTTATATGATCTGGCTGCACCAAGAAGGTTTGTTCTATACTTGAACATCAGGGTTTTGTTGTGAAGAGGAGAGAAGGACTTCTTGTTTAACATCGTAGCCATTTGGTGGACACCGAGACATACGTGGATGCGTGTTTTATGGACATGTATCATGGAAGAAGGACTTTCTACATGGGAACTATGAGCGGAGTGGTTGAAGATCAAAAGAGAATCAAGACTCGTGGGGATCGAGTCATTGAGTGAGTCTTTTGTCTGTTCGTTGTAATTCCACATTCATAGTGACTGTCTGGCTTAGGCCGTCGGAGGTTGTTTTCAAATCTTATGTTTTTTCCTCGCACATCCGGCGTTGTGAGTATTGTTTACTTTACTTTTCTTACTTTAATAACTAGATGCATGTTTAGGATTAATCAAGATAAAATTGGTTTAAAGTAAAAATTGTTTTTTCACAACTTGGTTTGGTGCTAATTAAAAATTGGATAATTTTTGGTAAAAATTGGTTTGATTTGAAAGACACATACAAGGACCACCCTTTTCAAAGCCTAAGAGAGATGAGTTGGATAAGTGTTTTGGGTGTTAGGGGTATAGTCACAAAGTTAAGGAGTGTCCCACTAGAGTTAAGAAAGAGGGCAAGCAACCTATTGTATATAGTGCCACCTTAAGTGATAGTGATCCGAAAGAGGGAGAGAGTTCCCCCATTGAGCGTAACTTTGTTGCGTTTATGGCATGTCATGTGAGTGATGACAATTCTCATGTGAATGACACTTCCAATGAGGTTTTGAGTGATTCCTATGTTAGTGAGGTTTAAGAGAGTGATGAAGAGGAGGTAGATGGGAAAGAATTGCAAGTTGCATTTAATGAGTTGTATGCCGAGACTATGAAAGTGAAAAAGGCAAATGCAAAATTGCAAGCTAAGTTGAATGAGAGTGACATAGAAAATAATGATAGTTTGATTGAGGATCTTAGGGCACGAGAGAAGACTCTTAGGGAGAAATAAGATTACGTCGAGGGTGAGAGAGATAATCTATGTGGTTTGATGGAGTCTTTGAAAAAGGAGGTTTTAGAGTTTGAGGAGTCTAAGAGTTTTCTCGAGTCTAGGATTCATGAGTTGGTGGAGAGATTGAGAGACAGATCTAGAGTTAAGTTTGATTTGGAGGCTAGGTCGGAGAAGTTAGATAAGATCTTAGGCACCGTCCAAATTAAGGGAGATAGGGGAGGTATAGGTTTTGATGAGAGAGTTGTTCCCATTCCCCCTGCACATATGACAAGCACTAGGAATGTTAGAAAAGGTTCACATATAGGTAATCATTCCCACTGTCGCTACACTTTCACATTTTGCGGTAGGAAAGGTCACCTTAGGCGTTATTGTTACGATCTTATACAAGGTCCTAGGAATTTTAGGAATAAGGTTTCTTCGGTTCCCCAAATCCCCATGCATTGTTTTACACCTACTTGGGTTAGGAAATCGGATTTGGTGGCTTTAGGATTAAAACTTTAAGATTCTTGTTTGGGTGCATTTGATTCTTCCCATGCTAAATCAAAAGGATGATAGTGTTGTCGTCTTTGTCATATGCTAGTTTTCTTCATGATATATTCATTGGGAGTACAGTGACATGTGTATCATTTTTGTATTATAGTTTTCTATTTGTTTAAGTCCTATTGAAAAATACAAAAAGATTTTTCTTTTGAGAAAACTTTTGAAAAAAAACCCAAAAAAAATTCTTTTATTTGAGTCAATATATGTTAAAAAAGCCAAAAAGATTTTCGGTTTTTATTTTTGAGTTTATATGTTTGATGTGGCATATTGGTGTGCTTGGACCCCCCATCGTTTCATTATCCATGTGGCTCAGACATTTTGTCATTATTATCGATGCTTAGAATGATCTTAACCATTGTTTATATAGGGTTGTTTCGAAGTTGATATGAATTTTGATTGGACTTTGTATATATACCATCATTGCACACATGCACGAGTTTATATGGATGTTTGACTTCTCTTGCATATTTGAATTTGGTGAGGCGTTCTTATCTCAATCTTGTGATCTATGTGTAAGTAGACTTAAGGAGAAGTTTTACTGTGAGGATTTGTATTGATATCAAAATAAAAAAAAATGATGAGTGATTCACGGGAAAGGGCTGCGAGAGTTCACAATTAACTCGTCAAGAAAGCCACTATTTAAAAGAGCCCAAAAGAAAAAGCAATATGCTAAGAATAATGGCCAATAAGATTTTCTCTAGGTTGAGAATGATAGAAACCTCAAAAAGACCTCAAAAAGACTTAAAAAGTATGTATATATGAGGGAGTTTGGTTGGAGAAAATTAAACGTGTTTGCACAATTAATCCTAATGTTGAAACATTGCAATTTGACGCTATTGTTTGTAGAATCGTAAAAAATCTGAATTTGTGTGCATGTAGTATGTTTAGTTCTTTAAGCTCACACTTTATTTGTCAAATAGATATGATAAAGTTTGATGATTTATTACTATCAATTAGATCTTCTTGATCATTTTGATGTGTCGGAATTGTGAATCATTTTTTGTAGTTTCATGCTCATACATTCCATGTCCATGTTTGAGCACATCGGTACTATGTATGCATGTAACTCGCATTGTTAGTTTTTATGCATTTTTGCGTTTTGGGTAAAAAGCTTATTATTTTAGCACTGTTTTGCTGCTGTCAACCCCTTCCTGGCCTTTTTTTCTAGAAATTTTTTTACTGGGCAAAAATATATAATATTTATGGGAATCTGGGAAAGTTTGGTTGTCACGAGAAGTCATTCAAACGACATCTGATGTCGTGAGAAGACCTCGTTCGAGCGACAATACAATGTCGCAAGAAGTCTCATTCGAGCGACGTCCTCATCTCGTTTGAGCGACGTCTTGTCTCATTCGAACGATAGTCTGGGAATTTTTGCTTCTTTTTGTTTGCAGTCCACTGGTTTATTTTGTGATATTTTTGGTACTGCTGGAAGCTTTCTGGACTAACTGTTTTATATGCAGGTTATATTATTTCAAAATTTATATTTTGCATATGATTTCGTTTATCATACCTGATTAGTTTGTTATATTCTTTGTGTGATTCCTTTGTTTACTAGCTGTTGATTTATCATTACTTGATCATATTTAGCTGCTTGTTTCATCCTTATCTATCGATTTTTATTTGGTATATCTTCATGCTAGATACTGGTTGATTGGTTTATCTTTTCACCGTATTGTCTATTCGAGACAAAAAGGGGGAGATATGTATGTGATGTAAGGGGAGATTTATTGAGCATGTTTATTGAGATTTGATTTAAATGATTTTCGATGACATATTTTACAAATTGGCATTATTTTTTAGCTCAATTGTTTAACAAATGATTTTTCAGAGTTTATTCATATTGGTATCTATTGTAAATTTGGTATCATTTGGATATATATATTGGTTTCATTTGTCCCACCATACTTTACTGGGTATTTGTTTGTCTGTTTCATGTGTGTAGGTATGCTTCAGAGATTCGAGATTTCAAATTTACATCACATTCAGATAGTTCAAGCTTGTCGGTGCTACATATACTAGTCCGTGTCCTGTATTTTTTTACTTTGGGTCTATGCGATGGGATTTAGTCATCATACGTCTTGACGGCCCAGCTTAGGAATTTCACTGGTTTAGTTTTGTCCCGAAAAAGTCAAAGGGGGAGATCTGTAAGGACATAAATTTCCAATTGAGTACTTGTATTGTTTTGACTGAATTTCGTGAACAAAACTGTGTTTATAATATGTCATAGGGAGATTTTATTTTGTCACGATCCCACTTGGTCTATGAAGTATTAAATAAATTTAAGACGTTGCGGCAAAGATTCAAAGAATTAATCATGCCGAAGTTTAATTAGTGCAAGTTTATTAGTATTCAAGTTAATTGCATTTCGAGATCACACAGGTATGAATGCGTATAATTAATTGTGTTCGGAATAATTTTTATAAAAGGATAAGGATGAATTTTTATAATAAAAAATATTTTAAAATGTTTTAAAAGTGTTTTAAATGTTTTTCACTACGTTTTATTCTGATAATCTCGAAAAAGAGTTTGACTTAATTGGATATCTTTTGGAACAAATGTTATATAGAAAAAGTCAAACTGACATGCACGTCGTTTGAACGACAGTTCGGATCGTTCGAGCGAGATAGCCATGTCGCACAAATAACTGGTCAATCTCGTTCGAGCGACACAATTTTTGAGGAGGCTAAGTCTTCCTATTTAAAGCGTGGTTTCATCAGAATTAAAAAATAGGTGAAATATGGAAAATAGTTTTCAATCCATTACAAGCTTTGCACATGTTTTTCGAAGGTTTCAAAGCTTAAACACTTCCTTCGAGTTTGCAAAGATCTGAGTTGTCATTATTATATGTTTATGTGATCTTGCTGCACCAAGAAGGTTTGTTTTATACTTGAACAACTGGGTTTTACTGTGAAGAAAAGAGAAGGACTTCTTGTTCGACATCATAGACGTATCAAAGCCATTCGGTGGACACCGAGACATACATGGACGCGTGTGTTGTGGACAGGTATCGTGGAAGAAGGACTTTCTGCATGGGAACTGTGAGAGGAGTGGTTGAAGATCAGAAGAGCATCAAGACCCGTGGGGATCGAGTCGTTGAGTGAGTCTTTTGTCTATTCGTTGTAATTCCACATTCATAGTGATTGTCTGGCTTGGGTCGTCCGAGGTTTTTTTCGGTCTTGGGTTTCTCCTCAAACATCCTGCGTTGTGATTATTATTTACTTTACTTTACTTTACTTGCTTTAATCACTAGATGCATGTTTAGGATTAATCAAGATAAAATTGGTTTTAAGTAAAAATTGTTTTTTCACAACTTCGTTTGGTGCTAGTTAAAAGTTGGATAATATTTGGTAAAAATTGGTTTGATTTAAAACACACGCATAAGGGCCACTCTTACAGAAACGATTGAGGGCCGTAATTTGCCCCATTAGCCTTTAAGCATCTTTTATGGCTTCGATTTCTTCATGTTAATCAGTGCTTTGATTTTGGCAGGGTTGGCCTCTATCACCCTTTGATTCACAATGAAGCCAAAAAGTTTCTAGCGCCAACACCAAACATGAACTTTTTTGGATTCAATTTCATATTGTATTATCCATTGTGGTAAAAGTGCGCTCAAGATCGTCTACATGATTCTTGACCTTCGAACTTTTGGTTAGCATTTCGTATATGTACACTTCCATTGTCTTTCTATTCTGGTCTTCAAAAATCTTATTAACCGACCCCCAATAGGTTGCCCTTCTATTCTTTTAGCCGAATGGCATTTTCTTATAGCAGTAGATTTTTTATTCGTGATAAAGGAAGTCTTCTTGGTGTCAATCTCATTCATAAATATTTTATAATAATTTGAATATGCATCCGTAAAACTCATCAGTTCATGCCTCTTCATAGTATCAACCATCTGATCAATACGAGGTAGTGGGAAACTATCTTTGGGGAAAGTTTTGTTTAGGCCGGTGAAGTCTATGCACATCATCCATTTTGTGAAAGTTATATGTCTTTGTTTGACGGGATTTAATTTTTCATCAATATTTAGCTGATGGAAGATAATATGGAGGTCAATCCTGACATGTCTCCATATTTTCAGGTGAAGATATTTTGCCTTCTTCTCAACAGCTTCACTAACTCTTCTTTGATTTTATCTTTTAAGGATGAACCGACTTGGATGATTTTTTCCATCTCGTCCTCATTGAGGATGATGGATTCTACCTCCTCTTTGGGCTCACCCTTTTTTTTTTGCTTTTTCTCGTCTCTTGAGTCGAGAGTGTTAGTGTTGTATGAGGTAGTTACTCTTTTATGGGATTCTTTCTCTTTAGCCAAAGTGAAGTATCATTCGCGAGCCTCCACTTGGTCACCTTATACTTCCCCTAATCCATATAGATTAAAGAATTTCACCATTTGATGAACCATGGAAGGCACGACCTAAAATTACTTGAGGGTTACCCTCACCAGAATTATATTATAGGCCAAGAACACATGCTTGTCCATGACAAAAAAACTAATCTTCTGAGTGAGACACCTCGACTAGGTGCCCATGTAAGCATCCATTTCAAATACTCCTAATAGGTAAAAAATTTCCCCACTGAATCCGATCAATGGTTAGTGATAAGGTAAAAGTATATTCTTACTTAATTTTAATCCTTTGAAACATTCCTAGAACATCACATCTGCTGAACTTCCCCTATCGATGAGGATACGAAAGACATCGTATACGTGAACTCTCATGCTGATGACCAAGGGGTCATCATGTGGAGTCAGGATTTCTTTATAGTCGATTTTAGAAAATTTGACACTAGTATGTCCATATTGACCTTTTTTAATTTCAATGGTTTTGCCTTAGTCTCAGTCAATTTACCTTTAACCTCTTTGGGGATGCTTTTTCATCTGCCACATATGCTTTTCTGTCGGTCGTCTCTATACTGCCACCTTTGCATCTGGGATCATATGAAAAAAAACCTTTACATCAGGTATCTTTATTGGGAGGTCGGGGTCATCTCCCTCATTATCATCAGACCCGTCGTCGTTCTTGTTAGCCTGAACCTCTCGTCTCATCTTATCCTTTTTCCTCCTATTGTGCGTTTTTTGGACTCGTTATTGTCACCACTCATGTCCTTGTAACTTCTCGATCTCATCCTTCAAGGCAAAGAACGTTTCCTTCATATGGCCATAATCCTAATGAAATTTACACCACTTACTCTTATCCCTCTTGTGAGGAAGGGACTTGAGTTTTTCTGGCCATCTGAGTTCTCTGTTGTCCTTGATCTCATTAATAATCAAGTTTGGCTCACTATCAGTGGAGTGTACTTGGAAAATTTATCCTCATTGGATCTTTTCTTTCCCTCCTTTTTTTGTCTAACCCGATTTACTGCAATCGGCCTCCTTTATGTCTCCATCCTTAGCCGCCAAGGCCTCCTCCACATTCATGATTCTCCCAACTACGTCTAGGAATCCAGTCATGGTTTTTAGAGGATTTTTGGAGAGTTTCGAAAGGATTTTTCCTCGTTAAAGACCACAAATGAGCAGTGTCATCTCTATACATTTGTCATAATCCTCTACCTTAAACGTTTCCTTATTAAAACTAGAGATGTAATCCCTTAGAGTTTCATTCTTTACTTGCTTAACATTGAGGAAATGAGTTACCTTCTTCGGTGACTTCTTACCGAAATAAAAGTTATGAATGGACTTTTCAGCTAGCTAATTAAAATTCTCTATGGAATCTCACGGCATTGTGGTGTACCACATGTGAGCTTCACCCATGAGAGTGCTGGAGAAGTTTTAGCATTTCATCTCATTGAGCATCAAATATATGTCGGGCCGACTTGTACATCTTTATGGCCATCCCATATCTCTTCCTTTCTCGATGGGGGAAAAGGGGGAGAAAGTCTCATGCCCTCTTCCTTTAGGAGATCTTCGGTCATCATCAGTATGGGGTGATGTAAAAAGATAGAGTCTCCAGTCTATTTTGCACAAAACAGGCAGAGCCCTAGCCTTACCAATCGACATGTAACCCTAGGCACACTGCCGATAGGTTGGGACATGGACCTGCCAATCGGCAGTCTCGTGTAGATTTTTTTGGAAAAATGGTCGTAGAACACAATCCGTTGATCCAAATCATGAGTGGGCATACCGTTAGAAAGGTAATTCAGAGACCTTTAAGATTCCTTTATTTGGGAGTTGACTTTAGGTCAAACGGGGTTTGAAAGTGCAATTCTGTCCTTTAGACATGAGATCGTCAAACAAAAATAGATCTTTCGTCCTAACGATAAGTCAAAATTGCGCACGGGATAGACCGTTGGAAAGGTTATGTAATGTACTTCGAATTTTAAAGAGATTCTCTCGATTCAAAAAGTTGACTTTGGTCAATTAGGGCTCGAAAGCACCTGGTGACCTTTCAAAGTAAAATGGATCATTCGTCTGTACCTTAAGGCTGATTGGTGGAGGGGGCAAACCTTTGGAAAGGGTATTCAATTACTTTCAAATATTCATTCAGTTTCATTCGAGCTGAAGATTAGACCTTGGTAAAATGGAGTCTGGGAGCATCCAATGGCCTCCGAATCAATTTTCGAGAGAAAACGGATCATTCATCTGAATAGTTATGCCATTTTGTACATGGGGCAGGTTGTTGAAAAGGGGTTTCATCGCCCTTCCAAGATTTAAAGAGATTTTGCCCTAAAGATGAAGTTAATTGGGGTCAAATTGGGGCCTGGGAGAACCAGTGGCCACCAGATCGATTTTTGATGGTAAAGTGGTATGTTCATTCGAATAGTTACGTCGATTCATGCACGGGGCAAACCATTGAAAAGGGGATGTAGATCCTTTCAAAGATTTAATGATCTTTTGCTCTGTCAATAGAGCATATCGGAGTCAAATGGGGACTGAGAGCACCCGATGGCCTCTACATCAGTACTTGGAGTATGACCTAGGGTTTATAGTTAAATGGGGATGCTACGGACCTAAGGAGAGACTTAGGGGTCCTAAAATGTGGTGTATACAATATTTATATGGTTAACCAAATTTGAACTACCATCATACCTTGGCATCATAGTTGGATGTTTGAACTTTGCAGGGATAGGATAACTTATAAGTATTGTCACAATTAGAGATCCTTCCATGTATCCTTGGTGGCTTAGGTCTCAGCTCTTGATCAAGTTATTGATATTGTCTTTCAGCCTTTGTATGGATATATTCCACGACTTATCTCCTGCTACAATGTTATTGCCTCCACCTTCTATGGGCACTACCACTTGTGTTGGCTCTCAGACGTCTATCTTTTGTAAACTATTGATCTCCTTATGATCACCTCTATCCCGTCTCTACCTTGGTCTTTCATCACAGCGTCTTCCATTTCCTCTAGATCCAACAACTCTATGAGAATGAGAGTGCCTATCTCTTCCACTTTCTCTTTTGTGGTCGAGACGATCAAAGGTTAACCCTCTACTCAATCTATCAAAAGCCGAAGCTCTCTGTCAACTTACGAGAGTGTGCTATATGATTTTTCCTAGTAAATTGGGGTTTGTGTTCCTCTAGGGTAGATGTTATCACCAGAAATCTCATATGTCTCCCAATACGCCTCCTCATCACAATATTGGTTGTTTGGGCAGCCCTGAATCCTCTTTCCTAGGCGAGACGCCTTGGTTTGGTGACATCTCTCCGCAGGTGATGGTGTTTCACCACCTTG
Organism: Sambucus nigra; assembly: GCA_949130495.1. NCBI lineage: Eukaryota > Viridiplantae > Streptophyta > Magnoliopsida > Dipsacales > Adoxaceae > Sambucus > Sambucus nigra. Next base: position 400,785,734 of record OX422208.1, read on the forward strand.
AGTGGGTATATGGATGGTCCCCATGTCTTCTAATTTGCCACTTTTCTGTCGGCTGGATTTATTATTTATGTTGTCGGGTCACTAGGAGCTCTCCCCACTATACTTTGGATAAATGCCATAAATTGTTCTTGCATAGCTTGCTAGTTGGCTACCAAGGATGGTAATGACACCACCACATTAGCCATATCTAACTGAGGTGGTGGTTAGTTGGAGCCTGGTCTAGTGTTGGGAGGAAAATCAAATGCCATCTCCGGTGATATTTACTTCTAAGTAGAGAGTAAGAAAGTAACAAAATCTATATATGAGCTATGAGAAAGGAAAAACTTAAAGAACACTAATCCAAGATCTTTGAATGGTAATTATGGTCCAATAATGGTGGATCTAAATCACCACCAGAGGTAAAAGGAGAGAGTCTAATCTAAGAAAATAAAAAGGAAGGAAAATCTATTCCCACATACAGCGCCAAAAATAATGATATTAAGAATTACCACCTCAATCATATGTGCATCTCACGGTCTACCTATGTCAACAATGGAGGAAATCACACACACACACACACACACACACACACACACATATATATATATATATATATATATATATATATATATATGGAGAAGAAGATGAGAGGGATAGAAGATATGTGCATATAAATGGTTCGACCTTAGCCTACTCCACTGCAAGGTGATAGTGTTTTTGTGTGTCGAGAAAGAACTGAAGGTTATTGTTACATACACTAAAGGTTTCTCTATCTAGGTTACAATGTAGTACAGTTTCAACGGGGTTATGAACTGTTCGAGCCCTTGTAATGAAGATGAAGTTAGCTCTTATAACGTTGGGGCTGCACAATGATGTAATACCCCGTAATTTTATTAATTTTATTTAATGGGATTAATTAAATTAAATGGGAATTAATTAGAAATTAATCCGGATTTAAATACTAGCGAGACGTGAGTTGGTATTTGGTTATGATAATAAATGATGAATATTACTGGATATATGTGGTAACATATGATTATAAATTTATGAAAATTATCGCGAGTCATAAATACAACAATTCGAGAAATTTAGTTGGGACGCGCGTGTCAGTCGCGTCATAAATTAATTTAATGAGACTTAAAAGTAAATTATAATTCTATCAGCCGTATGATCATTTTGAGTGCGCTAACGTGTCCGGAGAGGTCGAAATAGTCAGAAAACACTAGTCAGGAGTTTAGTTTGGGCCCCGAGGCATTTCTAGGCCAAACCGACAACCCGAGAGGGTATTTTAGTCATTTTAAATTTTATGGAATTTAGACCCACGAATTTTAGGGTTTATTTAAAATATTTTATGAGGTCCATTAGGGCCATTATCATCCACAAATCAAGAGTGGGCAATGTGAGTTAGAGGAGAGGTTACAAAAAGGGCTTCCAAAGCCATAACCACCATAATCCACTGGATTTGTCACCGTAGAGAGAGGGAAGACCAACCATCTTTGTCACCAGCGGATCAAGACACTATTTTTAAGGCAAGTGATTTGATTTCCATTAGTTTCAGTGAATATATCATCCATGCTAGTATAGGATTTAATGATAATCTTGTATATTGATGAACACTCATGGAAATTGGAGAAGAAACCTAAATTTTGAATAGGACTTGCATGTAGAGTTGTTCTGGAAATCATTCAGTAGAAAAACTATAATCTTAGATTAATTAAAAATGGATTTATAAGAGAAGCATGATGAATCTTGATGAAATAGAAGAAAATAGGGTTTTTATGATAAAATGAAGATTTAATCCAAGAAAGGTTGATTGTTGATGATTTAGAGGTTTTGGAATGTTAGGAATCATGTAACTAGGTTGTTTAATGATCCCTTATACTTACATTAGAATTTATTATCATGTAATGGTGTTTTGGGACAAATCTAGGACTGAAAAACAAGGAAACCCGTGGCCTGTAACTGCTTGATCGATCGATCGACATTCATAGTCGATCGATCGACATTCATGATCGATCGATTGACCTCCCCCGAAATTGTGATATTTTTCCCCCTTTTGAATTTAAATAATTTTGACCCTTGAAAATTATTAGTAAGGACCTTATGAATACATTTAGGTTTAAGGAGGACCAGTAGGGGTGTATATAGGAACCGAATTATATTAGAATTGAGTTGGGACTTTATATTAGACTTAATAGGGTCAAACGAGTGAAATGCTATTGGAGATGTCGGGAAAATGAATTAAATCTATATAGTTGATAATTTAAGGTTAGAGACAGAAATATGGACCTTAAGATTAACGAATTAAAATGTGGGAACAATAGGAGACTTAGTAACCTTCTTGTTTTGGTTTTAAGTACTTAAACTATACGACGCGAGACGTATCGGCCAGATATGTGATATACCATCAAATCATATGAAAGCGTACGAAATTGAATAACGATATAGGGTTGAGAACGTACCTTTAATAATATTATAAGTTATCTAAGTTATGTGAATGCTTAGTGTAGTAACTATTATGTGTATAAAATACCTACCATACTTGCTATCACGGGAGGTCGGCATTCGGAACAGGGCCATCTAATCTTTGTGTGTCTATGGGGGGATTTAGATTGGTACCTTAAGGACATAGAACTGTGAATGGCTTATTTGTGAGTTAATAAGTCAGCTGGCCATGGGAGCGTAGGTATGTGCGTGACCCATGGGTATGTGAACTATGTTTGCCTCCATTATGTGTGATTTTTCTTATTGAAACAGTTCCTGAGAGATTCGAAATACGTAGTCCTTATGTACGTGATGTACCGGGATTCGATAGCAGAGTATGTGTGCACCGCAGCTTAGCCTAGGGGTGCCCTATTTTGTATAATTGTGCTGAGAATAATATACTTGTGGTTTTAATGAACTCATATGTTAAAGTGTTGATATAAATTATTGGGACATTTTTTAATAGAATTTAATACGGAGAATTCCCTATCGTAACTGTTACACATGCAAATGATTAATGAAAGAATAAGGTATACGTAGGTTATATTAGAATGTTATAAATAAAATACTTTATTAATGTGAGGAGAAAACGATAGACATACTAGTTATTTAGTGACATAACTAGGTCGGGTTAAGGATACACATTAGGCGTGCACAATAGTTGAGGGGTGAGGAACTGATGTGAGGGCATGCAACTAACATGAATTTAATATTTACTGTTTAATGAAATTAAACACTTGCTATATTTTTAAATTGTTTTCACCTTGGGCTCTGACCTGTTTGCTTTCAAATCTATTTTCTTGTAAAAACCTTTTAGGTGCCCAGCCACAGGGACGCCAAGCTTAGGAGTTCCATTCCTTTGACGTGATGTAGCTGTTGTGTAAGTTAAAGGACCTTGATAGTAGACGCCTCCACATTCTACATTGATTATATTTCTGATGTATTCATCAGTTAGGGCATGTCGCCCCTTTTCTTTAGAGACAGCTTTATTCTACTTTCAGTTTTCATTTCATGTTTGGAGTTAATTAATTAATTTTTTAGACTTTGTATTTGGTTTTATTCAGTATTTCGATTATTCAGCGTAGTGTTACTCCAGACTAATTTATTATTACATTTATATTCTATTGTGACTATGATGTGATTGTGGTATTATTAGTTAATAATTTAATTGGTTGCATGTTAATTTCATGTAAATAAAATTTGACAACTCACTTTTTAAATATTAGGTGGCTAGTAATTGATTAAAAATGTTTTCAACAGTGATGCTATGAACTGAACCAACTTGACATTTTGTATTAATTTGAATAAAGGAGTAGCAACCCGGTATGTAATTAGTCGGGGTGTCACAAATGCCATCCTCAATCATGCACTAGGTGTGCATGAGGTCGATGCACCAATAGGAGAGAACCAGATGTCTTGTGAACGTGTACATCATGATGATGAAATATTCCCTCAAGTGGGTTGTTGATCTATTATAAAGGTTTGGTCCACATGTCTTGAAGACACACACGCCACTTATTATATGTGAGGTACTAAGGTCAGCTGTGAAGATCTTGGTAAAGCTAAGACCTTGGGGGTGCACTTCCATGGGAATAACACTGAGGTTGTGGAACTCGTCTAGGTATTGCATGAAGGTCTCGACTTATCAATGTCGTACAAAGCTGACACATATAAATCCATGGCATAGGGTTAGCTAACATCGTAGAGTGAGCCTTCGTGTGTGATTGCAACTGTTCTGAGGATGAGATCTCAGAAGTCGAGACTGATTAACATGGGCCTATGAGCTGTGGGACTATATGTAGATGAGTCTATTTGACACTGGGTTGGTTTGTGATGTTAGGTTGAGTCTCATCCAGAAGAGGCTACACTTTTGTATATCAATTTTTTGTGGACATACCAAGTTGAGATTGACTGTGTTGATTGAGAGATTGTATATGTTATATTGAGACTTGATATGTATTTGACGATTGTGTATAGACGTAAAGGTGGGGATATTACCCACTTGTATAAGGAGACTCAAGAGCAGACCATTTTTTCCTGATATATGATTCCCATAGTTCAACAATTCACTAATGTATTCGATTGGATTTCAGGTTTAACCCTGAGTAAGGATATTGATTTTGTAATAGATTTATCTTGGGGCACTACGCCGATAGATAGAGTATTGTATTGTATGGATCTTATGGAAATTAAATATCTCAAAGATCAGACTAAATAGTTATTAGAGCAAGGGTTTATTCATAGAAGCACTTCACCTTGGGGTGCACCGGTGTTGTTTATGAAGATGAAAGATGGGTCGTTTAGACCATGCATGGGCTATCACAAGTTGAATAAGGTGACTGTGAAGAATATGTATCAGATACCAATGATTGATGATATTTGTGATCAATTGGAGGGATATTCTTTCTTTTTAAATATTTTCAAATCCGATTGTCATCAGTTGAGGGTGCGAGAGGAGAATGTGCCCAAGATAATATTTCTGACTCGTTAAGGGTCTTATGAGTTCTGCGTGCTGTCATTTGGATTTAGTAATGTCCCAACTATATTCATGGAGTTAATGAATCGTGTGTTCTGACCATATTTGGACCGTTCATCATAGTCTTCATTGTTGACATTTTGATTTATTCACGGATAGAGGACGAGCATGAATGACATTTGCAAATTGCATTGTTGACATTTCGAGAGCATAAACTTTATGCCAAATTTTTCAAATGTGAGTTTTTGAAAATAAAAGTGAAATTTTGGTGGCTTGTGGTGTCTCTGAAAGAACTTTCAGTGGACCCTAGTAATGTTTCAGCAGTGTTAGATTAGGGACAACCCATGAAACCTACCGAGGTTCGCAGCTTTTTAGCTTTAGCTATTTATCACAGGAGATTCATCTATGGTTTCTAAAAGATAATTAGGCCGTTAGTCGGGTTAACTAAAAAGGAGCACTGTTCTAAAAAACCCGCCTAGGCTTAAGGCTTGGGCGAAACGCCTCGCCTTAAGTTTTTCACGCCTTCTGCTTAGTAAAACCCTTAAGGCACACTTTTTTCTAAAAACAACAATGTTTTAGTGAAACGATGTCGCCTTTTAAAGAATTTTTTAACTAACCAAACCATTATCTCATCCAAAATAATCAAATAGTATTTTAATTTTCATATATTCAGACATATTTTTATGATATGTACAATTTTAGTATTTTAATAGCCTTGTTATGGTGTAAAAATATTAAAATATATTAAGAAGGCCTAAACGCCTTTTTACGCTTAAACCCGCCTAGGCTTCTAAGGCTTAAGGCTTGACCTCCACGCCTCGATCACGCCCCGCGTTTTTTAGAACCTTGAAAAGGAGTAGTAATATTTTAGAGTGAGAAATATCAGCATGCATTTGGCACTCTCAAGGAGAAGTTGACTTATGTGCTATTTCTTGCCTTACCTGGAATGGAGTGGAATTTTTAGTCTACACCGATTCTTCTCTATAAGTACTAGGTGAGGTATTGAAGAAAAATGATAAGCTAAATTATTATGCCTCTCAAAAAATTAAGCCTCATGAGGTTGATTGCCCAAATAATGACATGGAGTTACCATAGGTGGGAAGTTTAAAATCTTTAGTGACCAAAAGACTATACAATATTTGGTTACACATGAAGATATCAATATAAGGAAATAACGATGGTTTGAGATCATCAAGGATTATTAGTTCACGGTCCCGTATCACCCGAGAAAGACTATCATCGTGGGAGATTCATTAAGTAGATTACCCAATGGTAGCCTATTATCCATTCAGGCAGTCGATTGGGTCTCAGTAGAGATAAATGTAGTGATGACTAGGGAATGCATGAATATGCTCAGATCAACTCCTGAATGTAGGCCCCTTTTTCTCAAATGTGCTTTAAGTATGTCAAAATAATTTTCTTTCAAAAATATTTTTCCAAATTTTAACGAACACCAAGTTTGTGAACAATTTCAATTAAGTCCAATTTTATCTTATTCAATACTAAACATGCATCTATGTGATTAAAGAAATTAAAATAAATAAGTTGGCAATGTCGGATGTAAGTGGAAACCACACAAAAAAAAACCTCAGATGGCCCAATCTAGACAATCACTATGATATGGGTTTATAAAGGAAGACACACAGACTTACACAACGACTCGAACCCCACAAGACATGATGATTTTCTTATCTTTGACCTCTCCTCCATAGTGACCACATAAAATTCCTTCTACGATACTTGTCCATAGCACACGCGTCCACGAGTTCCTCGATGTTCGCCGATGCAGTTTAGAAAATCTTCTACGATTCAGAACATGGACTCCTCCGTTTATTCAATGCAAAACGCAACGATCAATGTTCAAAGTGATGAATAAACCCCAAATGGTGCAAACAAGAACTCTATAGCAATTGTATATGAAAAATCAAATCTTTTAAACTCTAAGGATGGTTTTAAACTTTGAGAACCTTAGAAAACTTTTGAGCAGAAAAATGAAACTGTTAAACTGTATTCTGGTTCTGCACTCCTTTTGAAATTCTAAGAGAAAAACTCTTTAACTAAAAAGTCTAAGTAGGTAGGTCATTCTAGATCCACATGTCATTCTAATGGCTGTGAGATGTCATTTAAATGGAATCTTATGTCGTTTGAATGACCAAAATTAAAGTTAGTGTTTTATTCGACTTTAAACCAAACTTATCTCAGAATAAATGATGTTAAACCCTTTTAAACACATTTTAAACAATTTAAATCATTTATAAACAAAATATTCATCCTTTAAAACTCTTTTCCGAACTCCATAATCATAATGCGTTCATACTTGAGGGATCAAAATGCAATGAAGATGTGAAACATGTGCCAATAAAACTCGGCATTATATACTCTTAGAGTCTTGGCTGCTATGTCTTCTAAACACATCATAGACTTTAAGGGAATCGTGACAATATAAAAACTATGTATGACTCAAATAAGTTTTGTTCCGGGAATAAGTCAAATACATATAAGTGGAATCAATTGGAAATTTTGTCCTTACAAATCTCCCACTTTAACTATTCTAGGACAAACCCCAAACAATGAAATGCATAAGTCGGGCTGTCAAGTCGTATGACACCTAAATCCGATCCTATAAAACCCAAAATCAAAAAGTACAGGACAAGGACTAGTATATGCTGGTCTGGCAAGTATAAAATGTTTGACTATGATGTAGTCTTGAATTCTTTACTTGATGAAGAATACTTACACATGTGAAACAGACAAATACCCATTGAACTATGAAGGAACAAATGATATAAAAAATACCAATATAAAAAAGAAATCATTTGTTAAACACGTGAGTAAATTATGATACCAATATGTGTAATCTGTTCGATGCAAGTTAACATGATATCAATAAAATATAAATATACATAACATGATACCAATATGTAAAGCCAAAAAAGTTCATATGTGCTCATCTCAAATAAACTCCCCCTACATCACATACGTCTCTCCCCCTTTTTGTCTCGAATAGACAATAAATGGAAAAGATAAACAAATAATCAAACATCTAGAATGAGAATAATAAATGAATCATATATAGATAAACATGGAAATGTCACCTAAAAAATAATCAGACGATACCAAATCGTAGCTAGCAAACAGTCACAATGAATGAAATCATCAAACTAAGCAAAGATGTGACTAAAGGAATCATTGCAGTGTAAGAATCACCACATGAATAATCAATATCGACTGCATGCAAACTGTCCAAATGAACCCAGAAGAATCAAAACAGAATAATATAATAGTATATACGACACGGCACCTGAAACAGAATTAAGGGATCAAAAATCCAGACAGGTTGTTCAAACGACTATGCCATGTCGTTTGAACGATAAAGCATGTCATTTGAAGTATGTATCAAACGACCTAAAATAGTGTGATGTCATTTGATATATCTATTTAACGACCTTCTAATGACCCTTTTAATGATCATATCTGATAAGATTAATGCCTCAAAAAATGTGTCGTTAGTACCAGTCTTCGAACGACTTGGACATGTCGTTCGAACGAAGTCTAGAATTCATTGGAACGACTTCATCAAACTCTGTATTCTATTTTAAAAAATGTTAAAGTTTTTCCCAGTGAAAATTTTTCATGAAAACAGGTATTGGAGATATGAAACAGTAGCAAAACAAACTCAAAACAGAAAAAATAAAGCAAATAAAATAGTGTGGGTTTCATGCTAACATAGTATCAATGTGCCCAAACATGGATATGGAGCAAATGGTCACGAACTACAACAAATGAATCACAACATGAAACAGAAAAAAGGATCATGAAGCTCTAATTGATAGTTAAATATCATCAAACTAGGTTTTAGCCATATGTGATAATTAATATATTGAGCTTAATGAACTAAAAAATCAACATGCACACAAATCCAGAATTTTGATGATTCTATAAACAATAGCATCATGATGCGATTTTATACATAAGGATTCGTGGTGCAAACTTGTTTAATTTTCCATCCAAACACCCTCAAATATATTTTTTCTTTTTAAGCTATTTTAAGGATTCTACTTGTATTTACTTAGAGAAATTCTATTGGCCCTATTTTGCCATGTGATTCTTTTTATTTCCTTAATTTTTTCTTGGGCTCTTTTAAATGGTGGTTTTCACAACGAGTTAATTGTACTCTTGTAAACCTTTCCCGTGAACGCTCATCATTTTTTCAATATAAGCAATATTAATCCTCATGGTAACCAGTTATTACATGCACACCTCCTAAATTTTATTATGCATAGATGACAAAATTGAGATAAGAATGTCTCACCAAACTCAAATATGAATGAGATGTCAAACATTCATATAAACTCAAGCATGTGTGCAAAGATGGCATATATGCAAAGTCGAATCCAAATATATATTGGTATCATGTTATGTATATTTATGAGCACACGCTAAACTCCCTAAATAACCTCTTAGCATCAGCGTAGCTTTTCTGTCTATCTTGCGCTACACGAATGCGACTTCTCATCATTTCAACCCTCGCAGACGTATCCTGAATCACTTTCGGCCCAAGTAGTTTGTTGTCCCCCACTTCTAACCAACATTCCAGAGAGCGATAAGGTCTACCATATAATGACTCAAATGGGGCCTTACCAATGGTGAACTGATTGGAATTGTTATAAGAAAATTCCACCAAAGGAAGATATTTTTCCCAACTCCCTCCAAAATTCAGAATACACATACGCAACATATCCTCTAACATCTGGTTAGCACGTTTCGTCTGACCATCTATCCGGGGGTGATAAGCTGTACTCAACTGCACTTCAGTACCCATGGCCTCATGAAAACTTTCCCAAAATCGGGAAATAAAGATCTTGTACTGATCGAACACATTATTTAGCAGAACTCTATGGAACTTTACTATTTCGGTTATAAAGAGTTGTGCATATTGCCCTCTAGCATAATAAGTCCATACCGGAAAGAAGTGAGCAACCTTAGTCAACCGATTCATAATTACCCATATGGAATCGTGACCTCTCTGAGTTGTAGTTAGTCTGGTGATAAAATTCGTGGAAATTATCTTCCATTTACACTTTGAAATCTCTAATAGCTGAAGAAACCCTACTGGCTTCTGATGATCCACTTTAACTAATTGGCACGTTGCACATTTAGAGACAAACTCAGCAATATCTTTCTTCATTCCGCTCCACCAATACTATCTCTGCATATCTTGGTACATTTTGTCCCCATCGGGATGTACCCCAAATTTGGAACCATGTGACTCAGACATCACCGTGTTCCGCAACTCTTCCCCTTCTAGAACAATCAGTCTACCATTAAGGCGCAAACCTCCCTCTGAGCTCACTGAGTAAGACTCTACTCCCTCTGAGCTCAATGAGTAAGACTCTACTCCTTCAACCAAAAGTTGTCAAATTTTATCTTGACAAAATGGATCAGCTGCCTAGGCTTGTACCACCCTCGTCATAATCTGAGGAGTAATGCCCATAACAGATATAAATGGCCTAGAAATTGCATCCTGATGGCCTAGTTCCTTCCATTTTTCCTTCCATGCTGAGGCTAGTTCACCCTCAAGTTTACGACTCAAAGCATCGGCTACCACATTAGCCTTTCTCGAGTGATAATGCAACTCAAACTGATAATCCTTTATGAATTCAAACCACCTGCGCTATCGCATATTCAACTCTCTATGAGTGAACAAATACTGTAGTGACTTGTGATCTGTGAACAAGAAAAACTTTTCACCCAATAAATAGTGTCTCCATATCCGAAGGGTAAATACGACCGCTAAAAGGTATAAGTCGGGGGTAGGGTAGTTCTTATCATGAGGCTTAAGCTTTCTAGAGGAAAAAGTTATTGCCTTCTCTTCTTGCTTCAAAACTCCATCAAGTCCCTATAACGATGCGTCAGTGTATACGAGATACTCCTCTCCTGCCTGGGCAGCGCTAGTACCGAAGAAGAAGTCATCTTATCCTTCAAATCATCAAACTCCAACTGACACACATCATCCCAAACAAATAGTACGCCTTTACGGGTTAGATGGCATATAAACTCAAGCATGTGTGCAAAGATGGCATATATACAAAGTCAAATCCAAATGACTATCAACTTTGAAACAACCCTATTAAGACAATAGTTAAGATCATTCAACGCATCAATAATTACGACCAAATGTCTTAGCCACACAGATAATGAAATGATGGGGGTCCAAGCACACCAATATGGCACATCAAACATGAAAAACTCACGACACAAAAGAAAATCGAAAATATTTTTGTGATTTTCTAAAAACATTGGAAATAAAAAATATTTTTGTATTTTTTCAAATAATACTGAAGTAAATGAAAAATATTATACAAATGGTAAAAATATTTCAAAGCTAACGTTGATAGTCCATTGGTGCCGGTGTGGGTTAACCTTCCATATATCCCTGTTCACTTTTTTTCCAAAACAGCGTTGTTCTCCATTGTTAATGCGATTGGTAACCCTATCAAACTTGATGAGGCAACCGGTTCTCTAGCTCGACCTAGCATGGAAAGAATTTGCGTGGAGGTTACTGTGACGATGAATCAGACGAATTTGGTTAGGGACGGCTGAAGAGGGTTTTTGGCAGAAAATCTGTTACGAGAATCTACCATCTTATTATAGTTGTTGCTCAAAACTGGGTCACATTAGTATAGATTGTAACAAGGAAGATGAAGATCAAGACGTTCATAATGTGGAGATAGAGGAAACTACTACGAAAGGATCAAAAAAGGTGGGCAAATTAATGTGGAAACTTGCTCACAAGGTGCGAGTGATTAATACAGGAGATATGCATAAAGATCGAGCTAGAGAAAGTAATAAAGAAGTGGTGGTAGCAGACACAACAAATAATGAAGAGATAAACATGGTGGTCCAATCCAACCTCAATACAACTGGCAAAGCTGGGCAGAAATCGCTGTTAACTTCTAATTCATTTGAAGTATTGGCAGATGATAACATGGATAAGGAAGAATGAGAAATTCAAACAGATAATGTGTTGTATGATGAAGTTAACAGGAGGAAAGAAGATCGTAAGGAGAATTTATCAGAGAGTTGGGATTTTGACATGGATGAAGTGCCAAAAATTCAGAAGGTAATAATGGACCCTACTACCATAAAAAATTATTTTCTTTCACTAAGGGCTCCTAGATTGTCAATAGAGAAAAATATTATGGAAGATTGGCGACACCTCTATGCATCTGACTCTGAAGCTACTTTGGTAAGGGAACTAAATGATGATTGGAAGTCCTTTTCAAAAGGATTATCAGCAAAATTTCCATGCCTCGATAAAAAAGAATTGATGGTTAATCCATAAATGGAAGAAGATGGATTTACAGTGGTAAAAAGAAGGAGACCCGGGAAGAACTACTAAGCTACCCAGAAATCTAATATAATGACTCGGTTAGGAGGTAAGGCAGCAAAAACTATTTCTTTTGTAGTTTCCAAATAATCCAAACACTTTTCTGGTATATAAGAGGGGTGGGTAATGGTCCATCTATTAGGATATTGAAAAGACTTATTTGAATCCATTAGATTATTGTGTTGGCTTTATTAGAACCGAAGATTGATGAAACTAAAATGGTGGAAGTGTGTAAGAAAATAAATTTTGAGGGAGGAATGGCTAATACTACGAATAAAATCTGGATTTTATGGAACAAAAATTGGAAGGTGCAGTTAGCTCATAACGGGGTTCAAACTCTTTCTCTTTGGTTAGATAATCCTTTATTTGGTAATCCCTTTGTTCTTATGGCGGTGTATACGAAATGAAAAAAAGATGAAAGATTGGAATTGTGGAACGAGCTAGAGTTTATATCCGGGATTGGAGAGATGAAATGGATAGTGGGTGGGGATTTTAATATTGTAGCTAAGAGAGAAGAAAAAATTGGAGGTAATGAGGTGAATTGGGAGGGAGGGATTTCAATATGTCTATGATAAATGTTGGCCTTCAAGAAATTAAATTTACTGGTTCTAGATTTACGTGGTGCAATAATAGAGAGGGTAATACTCGAATCTGGGTGAGATTGGATAAAGTGATGGGAAATTCAGAATGGAATAATGCAAAATTCTCTAGCTCAGTGGATCACCTACACAGGGCTAAATCGGATCACAGTCCTCTACTTCTGAAAATCAAATATGAAGATAAAGAGAATCAAAGACCGTTTAAATTTTTATCATTCTGGACTAAAAGTGACGAATTTATACAAGTAGTGAAACAAGCCTAGGATTATGAAGTTCAGGGTAAGCCTCTAAACATCTTTGCTAAGAAACTTAAAAGGGTTAAAGCCTTCCTAAAAATTTGGTCGAGAAGCAAATATGGTGACATTTTTCAAGCTGCTCATAAAGAAGATGATGACATATTTGGGATAGAAAAGGAGTTAGACTTGAGCCCCTCTGTGGAAAATCGGTTTAAGTTTCACAAAACACAAGCGGAATACTTAAGAGCTTTAAAAATTGAAGAAGACTTTTGGGTGCAGAAAGCTAGAGCGAGATGGGCAAAGGAGGGTGATGCAAATTCAAAGTTTTTTCATGCCATAACTAAGAAAAAAAGGTCAACGCTAACAATAACTAAACTTCAAAACCAACACAGGCAATGGGTGACGGAAGAACAGGATCTGGAAACTGAAATAGTGTCATGGTTCAAGAATTTGCTATGCTCCGAAAACACCATGCAAAGCAGTGGAAGTGGAACTAACACCAGATGTCATCGGTTCAGGTTCGGTCCGAGTGAAGCGGAGTTGTCTAACATATGGGATTGCATTCCCAAATCAGTATTAGAAGCTGCCAATGTTATCCTTAGTGTTGTACCAAATATAGAAGAAATTCAGGAGGCAATATCTGATATAAACAGCGAAGGGGCATCAGGACCAGATGGGTTTAACGATATGTTTTTTAAAACTTGCTGGAAGATTATCAAAGAGGATCTTCATAAAGCCATTGGTTCTTTTTTTGTTGGCGAGGAGCTTCCACTTAGTTGGACATCAACTAACGTTGTTTTAATACCAAAAAATGACAATCCGAAAAACTATGAAGAATTTCGTCCTATTAGTCTATGTAAGTTTTCGTCTAAGATTATTTCAAAAATTTTTGGGAAAAGACTGGGACATATTCTTCCTAAAATCATTTCTCCAACTCAATCTGGGTTTATCAAGGGCCGATCGATATTGGAGAATATTATGCTTTCCCAGGAAATGATGATAACTTTTACAAAGAAAGTGAGGGGTTCAAATATTATTTTAAAGTTGGATATGTCTAAAGCTTATGATAGAATGTCTTGGCTTTTCATCATTAAAACTCTAAGGCGGTTCGGCTTCTCAGAAACAGTGATTGACTTATTTTGGAGATTGATTTCGAATTGTTGGTATTCTATAGAGGTTAATGGTAAGGCATGTGGTTTCTTTAAATCCAAAAATGGGGTCAGACAAGGGGATCGATTATCACCGGCTCTTTTTGTGTTAGCCTCAGAAGTTCTTAATCGAGGAATTCAAAAAATGATGGAAAGTGGAAAGATGACACATTTTTCTCTAACAAGGAGGTGTCCTATTATTTCTTGTATTTCTTTTGCAGATGACACCCTTATTTTTCCAAATGGAGATAAACGATCACTCAAGCATCTCATGGAGTTCTTAAAGGAATATGAAGAGGAATTGGGGAAAGTGGTTAATTGTAATAAATCTTCATTCCACCACTCAGGAAAAGAGGCAAAAGGAGCGAAAAAAGTCATTGAAAATATCACTGGGTTGAAAAGAAAAAATCTCCCTAGTGTTTATTTGAATATTCCATTATTCTCAGGAAAGAAAAAGAAAGCATACTTTTCAGGCTACATCGACAAGCTGGTAGGGAAACTAAATCAGTGGAATCATCATTGTATTTCTCAAGCAGGTAGAGTTAATCTTATCAAATCAGTGGCAGAATCCATGCACCTGCATCTCCTGGCCGCCACCAATCCTCCGGTAAACGTTCTCACCCATATAGATAATTTACTTGCTCGATTTTTATGGGGGAAACAAAAAGAGAAGACAAAATTTCACTGGGTGAATTGGTAAGACATTTGCAAAATAAAAGAAGAAGGCGGGCTAAATCTCAGATCAATGATTGACCTTTCATCAGCATATGCTCATAATTTGTGGTGGAAATTCTTTAATACAAATTCTCTTTGGTCCCAATTTATGCATGCTAAATACAAAAAACTGGAGGCTCACAATTTTAAGGGAACAATTTCACTTTCATCACAGGTGTGGAGGAGAATGCAAAATGTTGGTGAGGATTTCTTGGAAAATTATGATTTAATTTTCGGAAAATGGACATTAGAAAAAAATAGGATTATCATAGTCAAATCAGGTTGGCACTTGGTGAGAGACAAAGGTTGTATCCAAAAGTCTTATTCTATAATTTGGGATAAGAGAATCCCCCTAAAAATTTCGGTTTTCATGTGGCGATTGATTCATAACGGCATTGCTAAAGATGAATTAATTAAAAAGCTTCATATTCCTCTTGTGTCTAAATGTAGATTTTGTAGTGTGGCTTGTGAAGAGAATCGAGATCATCTATTTTGGTAAAACTCAATTGCCCAATCGATTTGGAAAAGATTCTATGATATTCTGGGGATAAGCCATAATTCATCTAATTTAAATGGAAACTTGATGAGCTGGTGGATTAATTCTAAAGGAGACAAGATTAGAGGCATTCTTTGTCGGCTTATTCCACATTCATTTGTTGGTACTTATGGTGTGCTCGGAATAAAAGTATGTATGAGGGAGTGCCGATGAAGGAAACATCCATTCTCATTTAGATTTGGGGGGAGATTAAAGTTGCTTTTAAAAACTTTCCTTTTCAGGGACTGAAAACTAGATATTGTATGGATACTATAGAGGATTTTTCTTTGTTAGGTGCCCACATTGCAGAGATTTGATGTAGCCACAGGTGGGGGGCTTTTCCCCACTTGGTTATTTTTTAAAAATTCTCTCCATTTCACCTTAAAAACAAAATAATAATACTAGCAAAATATAAATCATGAAGCAAAGACAGGCATATGACAAACATGGCACACAATCATCCTTTAGATCTAGCATGGGAAGAATCAATTACAACCAAACAATAACCATGATGTTTAATTCGTAAAGCCTCTAAGTTCGATTTCCTAAACCAAGTAGGTGTGAAATGATGCATGGGGGTTTTAGGGACCGAAATAACTTTATTCCTCAAATTCTTACGAGTATTTTTAAGGTCATGAAAAATGTCTAAGGTGACCCTTCTTGCCGCAATGGGAGCAAGTGTAAACACAACGAGGAATGTGACTTAAATGTGGACTGTATCACCTGCCTAGTTAAATACCGGGTAGCTACTCATTTATTATTAAACATAATATACTGTTGGTTCATTCTCAGCATCACTATCGAAAAACATTTTTTTTTCTTTTTAAATAACTCACCCAATACTTAATTAAGTTAAGTGTTAAAAAAAATTCCAAGATTTATAACAATTTAAAACCATTGCCACAATACTGAACAATCATAGAGAAGTCTTATAACACAACTGAATAATGAATACGAAGATTAAATATAATAGGATAAAACTTCCCAGTTTAAAATATTCAACACCAAACAAACAACTAAAAATGATAGTACCAACATAAACCCAATATAATATATGAATGGTAAATGGAATACTAGAATGGTAAATGGAATACTAGAATCCTGGTCAACATTCCCTAAATAAGAGTAGTGCTATAGACATAGAAATCAAAGAAATGAAGCATCTAAACAAGTCTGCATCTCCAAGAACAACAACTCATGATCAAACATCCATACCCTAAGTTGCACGTCCCTGATGCTTGGCACCTGTTAATATAGTTATAGTAGAGAAGAGAATATGCAAGAAAGTAGGTCAGAGCCAGATTGTAAAAGATTTTAAAATAACAAGTGTTCAACAAGTTCAATAAAGCATTTATTATGTACATGTTATATTCCAGGCTCTCACTTGATATTCTCACGTCTCATCTAGAGTGTATGTCTAACGTATTCGAGTAATTTCCTGATTAAGGTTTCCTTCGAACTAGTTTCTATCACATGATTCTATCCATATAATAATCATGTATGTCCCATACCATACGTAATATAATTATTCACATTCTTATCTCTTCATTATGAATTTCCAAGACTTAGGATTAAGTATTCTTTTTACTTAATTAAATTCAACTTCTTTTATTCACAGTCAACTACAATATCACACGGTAGATTGAATTACAGTATACATATTCTCCCTATAATATATACTAATATAGAACCTCCCAAACACAGCTACGGTTCATGCATACTCTGCTATCATGTCCAGTTACAATTCTCATTGTTTAAAGGACAAATGGTTCGGTGTCTTCCCTGAATTATAAAAAAAATATAACACACATATGTTGGAGGTGAGCATACTCCCCAGCTAAATGGGTCACGCACATATCTACGTTCCCATTCAACCGTCGAACTATCATATCTCGGATAGCATGTTTCCAAGGTCCTATGCTCAGGGTACGAATCTAAAAATCCTCCCAAATTGGGTGCACAGGATGAGACCATCCACAACGCAAAACCTCCACCCCGATAGCAAGTTGCGTAGGTATGTCATACACATAATAACTATACTATAGGTATTCATCCACGTATATATATAATATCAACAAGGTATTCAAACAACCATAAGATAATTCCCATACGTAGTGTTATCTATCTCTCAAATCCTACTTATTAAATATTCTGATTTTACTCCTTAATTTATTATTCCCGAGCCTTTCTCATTACTCGAAGATTAAATAAGTTTTCCTTGATATATAATTAGTAAGAAACACACTTATACCCTACTGGTCCATGTCATCATACTCCCTTAATTATTGTGAATTAAACTCATCTTCAATTGGAATTATATTTGATAAAACCTATTCCCGCATAACCATATATTCTTTAACTTAGGTTTATTCACATACGGACTTAAGATTTTGCAGGTGATTCAAATGATCCCCACCCTACTGGTCCAATCCTTAATCTTTGCATAAACAAATCACAACCTAAACGTGAACTTAACAACCATAAGTCATTCAATTAATTAACATAATTCTCTCCAATTTAAATCCCAAACATAATAACATTAATTCGGGTTTTACATATGGCCTACCGCCCTTCCATAAATCTCATTATGTTCAAATAATAATCACTAAAAATTCCTAAAAGTTTTGGGATTAAATCAAGAATTAAAAGGGAACAAGGTTCATAATTTATGGTGAGGTCGATCGATTGATGGTCAGGGGTCCATCGATTGATCTGTCGATCGATCGAGCTTCATGGGTCGATCGATCGATCACCCAGGTATCAGCCCAGATTCTGTAATATTTATCTTACGGGTTTCACAACTTTTAACCAATCAAACCTCTATTTTAACATCCCAAATTTCTTATAATCCATACCACATGATATAAGAACATACGTAAATGATTTCTACTAATCTAAACAACCTAGAATCATCAAGAGTTTGGATTAAAAAGCATATATCTATCTCATATCTTTCCAGAAAACTAAACTTATTATATTTCAAGGACAATCCAATAATTCTCAGAATTTCTCCAACATGTGATGTTTATTTCGTGGATTCATATTTACCAACAAAATGAGATTAATCCTACATATCTCTACTTTCCAGAAATTTGTTTATCTCCAAAACATGTAACTTCTCATAATTTCTAATTATCCTAACATGCACATTATACTAACAAGATTACAAATATTAAATCACTTGCCTCTACTGAAGTTATGATCCTTTGGGGATGTGTGTCACTGGTGGTTCTTCCCTTCTCCGATCAAATTTCGGTGGTGGTTGGAGGTGGCGACCTTTGGCTCTTGGCTCTCCCACAAAGACTCTTCCTTTTCCCCAGAGAAACTACTCACTCTCTCTTAATTTCTTTCTCTCTAAGTTTGTAGAATGAATCAGTAATCTAAACCCTTTAGACTTATAAATAATCTCCCCAATTCATGTACACTATTCACCTTCCAAGTCAAATGTCCATATTACCCCTTCGAGGTGATTATTCGGCTCCAAAGTGCCCCGAGACCCTATACAAACGTCCGAGTAGACTTTTGTTTACTATAAAAACCCTTTCGAACACTTTGGCACAGTCAAAACGACCATTTGGATGACATAACAATATTCCTCTTTATATTTTATATAAATCCAATCCCGCCACTATTTTCACATGCGTCGGGCTTATGTATCGAAATTATCGTATTAACTATTCGCGACAACTTCTAAAATTACTCATAAGTAAAGTCATAACCACATATTACTTTACTTCACTAAGTAATATTCAACATATATCTTATATTACTATAATCTCAAGTAATATTTAAATCTGGATTAATTTCAAATTATTTAATTGATTCCAAATTAATCCATTTTTAAAAGTTATCAACATTACGGGGTATTACATACTTCCCCCCAATAATGGAATTTCGTCCCGTAATTCGGAAAAATGAAATCATACTTGGTACAAATAACTTTGGATGACGCTCGCACATATCGTCCTCACGCTCGCAGGTAGATTCCTCCATATTATGGTGCGCCCACTAGACATGCACAAGCGGAACTACTCTCGACCTCAAGCGTTTCTCAGCGCGATCTAAGATCATCACTGATCGCTCATAGTAAGAACTATCTGGATGCAATTACACTTCCTCCAATGCGATACCATCGCAATAAAAAAATGTGGAACGTGTCATGTATACGATGCAGGTGTTCCCGACAGCCCAATTTTGTACGCTATTGGTCCACTGTCTCTATAATAGGAAATGGTCCCACACATATTGGTTCCAATTTCCCCTTCTTCCCAAATCTCATTGTCCCCTTCATCGGAGATACTCGCAACAATACCTGGTCCCCAACGCTAAACTCCCTGAAGAACCTCTTAGCATTAATGTAGCTTTTCTTTACATCTTGCGCTACACGAATGCGACTTCTCATCATTTCAATCTTGGCAGACATATCCTGAATCACTTCTAGCAAAAGTAGTTTGTTGTCCCCCACTTCTAACCAACATGAAGGAGAGCGAAAATATCTACCATATAATGACTCAAATGGGGTCATACCAATGGTGAACTGATAGGAATTATTATACGCAAATTCCACCAAAGGAAGATATTGTTCCGAACTCTCTCCAAAATTCAGAATACACTTAGACAACATATCCTCTAACATCTGGTTAGTGCGTTCCGTCTGACCATCTTTCTGGGGGTGATAAGATGTACTCAAGCGCACTTCAGTACCCATGGCCTCGTGAAAACTTTCCCAAAATCAAGAAATAAAGATCTTGTCCCAAACGGACACAATATTTAGCGGAACTCCATGTACATTTACTATTTCAGTTATAAAGATGTGCGAATGTTTCCCTGTAGCATAATCAGTTCGTATCGACAAGAAGTGACCTACCTTAGTCAACAGATCCACAATTACTGTCACGACCCTGTCCCAAATAGTAGTGGGGAACGAGTGTCTTGACATGCCACCAAGGCAACAAATATTCTGACTTAAATTGTTTCCTTAATTAAATGTAGCGAAAATACAATTACATGGTTAAGAACTGTAAAATACTAAAATTTAAGGAATTATGTTATCAGAGCTTTCTAAAAGGAAACTTCATTTATATTACAAGTAACAACGAGTTACAACTTAAAATGAAATTTAAAACTTATTACAAGGGAACCAAACAGGCTCTATATGATATAACAACTTTTTACTTAAAATAATAAAAAGAGCTCTAAAATCTGGATCTTCCATATAGTCCTTTTACGTTCCCTCCAAGCCTACTTATTTCCTGAAAAATGGTTAGTCATATAACATCAGCTAAAAGCCGACAGAGAAGGCATATACATATATGGATAGGAACTTTGAGTAAATAGATATATATTTTGAAATGAAAGTATATATCACAATTAGATAGTTCAGAGTAAAACAACAAATCAAATGTGATATTTTTTTATTTCAATCATATCATTTTAATGGCCAAGTACACTATAATATCGTATTCTTCTACTATATTATTCCCCAGTAGTTGAGGGTCAATCGAACTAGTTAGTCACAACACCTTATTTAGGTCACACCAGCGATAACCCATATGGGAAGGACAGTCAGTAAAGAGGTCCCTTAGGCCGAATCATATTTTCAATATTCAATATCATTTTCAATACTCATTTTAATAGGTATGTATATATGGACAAATATAAACATATCACAATGGATCAATCATCGGTATCAGATGAATTTTGACAATAAAAGTAGTTCACAAAATATATACAATTTGCATACTATCATATAATTAAAATGCACAAGGAATGTCATAGAGTACTCACCCAAAATGGAGGTCAAATTTGCTGGTATTAAGTCTTCGATCACACGTTAATCTGATAAAGATTTAAGTACACGTTCTAAGGTCCAGTTTATATTATACTTTAATAATAACTTCTTCTTTTAAAGGATTACTGAATCCCCATTTGTCAACTTTTAAAATTCATTGATCGTAATTGAAGAATTCAATTCATAGTCTTTCCTCATCAGTCGGTTCCGAGTAGAGATGGAGGGTCACAGGGGCACCACTTAAATACCATCTCATCTAGACAGAACATTTTTGAATTCATTCACAATAGAGATGGAGGGTCATAGGGGCACCACTTAAATACCATCTCATCTAGACAAAACTTCACCGGGTCTGACTTTGGAATTACTTAAATGGGATTCCATAATAACGAGCAATTTCTTTAAAAAGAATCATTTTTTCAAAAGCATATAATTTCAAAAAAGTTTATAAAATCAACTTGGATTTCTTCTAAATTTTAACTTTTGATTAGTGAATCCGTTTGTGTATTTTACCAGCATAACTAATTAGTAAAGCTATAAAACAATAATTTAAAATTATAAAGATGCATTATAACATTAAGAGTACCTTAAGATGAATATCCCTAAGAACTTCTTCTTAAACGTTTCCACACTTTCTCTCACTACTTCTCTCTATAATTCTCAAGGAATTTGGTATGAGTTTCAAATGATCCCAAAGGCCCTATTTATATTTTTCCAAAGATATCCCGGTGTTGAAACGTGTCCATGCTTACCAAGCTTTTACAATGGCGAGTCAGCGTAACAAAGGCGTCTCGCAGTCTTATTTCACTAGACTACGACACGTGTTTTATCTTCTCTTCTAACGATGACATGTGTTTTGGCTTCTCCTCTAATGACAACACGTGTTTGGTGGAGGTGTCAAAACCAAGCACGAGGTGTCGAGCATGAGGTGGAAAGGTAATAAGGATATAAGGGTCATTTTGCACCTAAAGGGCATTTTGGTAATTTCACACCATATATTTTCAATATTTCTTATAGGTCCCTGAAAATATTTTATTTACAAAAAGGCCACTTTTTATTTTTTATTTTGGTCCCTGAAACTTTCTTTATTAAAACCAAGTCCCTATTATTTCATAAAATTACATTTTCTAACCCAAAACTTATCATTTAACTAGGATGTGCCATAAAATCTCAATTTGACCCATTTTACCATTGATTCTTCAAATTTAAAAATGGGATTTGTCATATTAAGAACTCAAAATATCATATATGTAGTAATATATCATTATTAGATAGTAAGTGTGACGAAATTGAAAGAAGACAATTATATATTGGCATAAGAAAATGGGGTCATTACATCCTACCCTCCTTATAAAAAGTTTGGTCCCCAAACTTTACTTACATTAAATTCCAAAAAGGTGTGGATATCGCTCTTTTATTTCATCTTCCCTCTCCCATGTTAATTCTTCAACAAAATGATTTCGCCATAATACTTTGACCAGTGGAATAACCTTGGTTCGAAATATTTGAGCTTTATGGTCCAAGATTTCCACTGGATGCTCAATGTATGTCAAATCTTATCTCACTTGAAGAGGCTCGTGACTTAAGATAGGGGTTGGATCAAGGATGTATTTCTTCATCATTGAAATATGAAACCCATTATGCACACTAGAGAGTTCAAGGGGTAAGGCTATTCGATACGCGACGACACCTATCCTTTCAAGGATTTAAAAAGGTCCTATGTATCTTGGAATCAACTTTACTTTCTTCCCAGATCAGATTACTCCCTTTGTCGGTGATACTCGTAAAAAAACATAGTCTCCTCTTTGGAATTCTAACGATCGGTGCCGATTGTCAACATAAATCTTTTGACGTCTTTGAGCGATTTGAAGTTGGTCTTGTATCAATTTCATTTTCTCAGTTATGATCTGAATCTATTCTGCTCCCAACAATTTTCATTTTGCAACTTCTTCCCAACATGCAGGAGAACGACACCTTCTACCATATAGTGCCTCATATGGAGCCATTTGAATACTTGCTTGATAGTTATTATTATATGGAAATTCCACTAACGGTAAATGATCATCCCAATTCCCCTTCAAATCAAGTACACATGCCCTAAGCATATCCTCTAAGGTTTGGATGGTTCTCTCAGATTGTCCGTCTATTTGAGGATGAAAAGAGGTGCTGAAATTCAATTTTGTTCCCATGGCAACTTGTAGGCTTTTCCAAAAGCGAGACACGAATCTAGGGTCACGATCAGAAATAATTGAAACTGGGGTTCCATGAAGCTTAATAATTTCTCGTATATATAATTTAGCTAACTTTTCTAAGGAATAGGTAATCCTAATGGCAAGAAAATGAGCAGATTTAGTTAACCTATCAATAATTACCCAAATGGAATCATTACCATTGGAACTCCTTGGTAGCCCTCACAAAATCCATGGTAATATGTTCCCATTTCCACTCAGGGATTGGTAAAGGTTGTAATAATCCTGATGGTTTTTGATGTTCAACTTTTACTTGTTGACAGATCAAACACTGAGATACAAACTCTGCTATCTCCCTTTTCATGTTATTCCACCAAAACACTTCTCAGAGATCTCTATGCATCTTGGTATTTCCGGGATGAACTGTGAATCTTGAGTAATGACCTTCCTCTAAAATCTGCCTCTTTAGTTGGGCATCACCCGGTATACACACTCTATTTACAAACCTTAATATATCATCTCGTATCGCAAATTCAATTCTCTTCCCTTCAATAACCTCTTCTTTAATCTTCTTCAGTTCTGGGTCATTTACTTGTGCAACTCTAATTCTTTCCATCATTGTGGATTGCATTTGTAAGTTTGCGATTATTCCCCCTTTGCTATAAATATGTACATCTATTTCCATACTTCTCAAATCTTTCAATAGAGCTTCCTGGATGGTAATAAGACATGCTAAATTTGGTGTAGACTTTCTACTTAAACCGTCGGCTACTACATTAGCTTTCCCCGGGTGATAGTGAATATTTACATCATAATCCTTAATCAATTCTAACCACCTTCTTTGTCTCATGTTCAATTCTTTCTGAGTAAAGATATAATTCAAACTCTTATGATCGGTATAAATCTCACAAGTCTCACCATATATATAATGTCTCCAAATCTTAAGAGCAAAAATTATCGCTGCTAATTCTAAGTCATGGGTTGGATAATTTTGCCCATATGGTTTTAACTGTCTCGAGGCATAAGCTACTAATTTTTCATTTTGCATTAGCACACATCCCAAATCATTTTTAGAAGCGTCACTATAAATCATAAATCCTCCTGTACCGGAAGGAATAGTCAAAATTGTGGCAATTACTAATCGATTTTTAAGTTCTCAGAAAGTATTCTCAACTTCCTCAGACCATTCATATTTCACCCTCTTTTGCTTTAACCTAGACAAAGGTTTGGCAATACTAGAAAATCCTTCAACAAATCTTTGATAATATCCTGCTAATCCTAGGAAACTATGAATATCCGTTACATTAGTTGGTCTTGGCCAATCGAGTATAGCCTCGATCTTTTGAGGATCAACTGACACTCCCTCCTTGGATATGACATGTCCTAGAAAAGAAACACTAGGCAACCAAAATTCACACTTCTTTAATTTTGCATATAATTTCTCTTTCCAAAGGATTTGTAATACTATCTCCAAATGCTTCTCGTGTTCTTCAATACCTTTGGAATAAATAAGGATGTCATCAACGAAAACAACCACACACTGATCCAGATATTTCCTAAACACTCTATTCATCATATCCATAAAAGCGGTTGGTGCATTAGTTAATCCAAATGACATCACAAGAAATTCATAGTGACCATATCTAGTACGAAAAGTTGATTTCGAAATATAATATTCCTTAATCTTCAATTGGTGATAGCCTGACCTAAGTTCAATCTTTAAAAATACTTGTGCACCTTGCAGTTGGTCAAACAAATCATCTATATGAGGTAAGGGGTATTTATTCTTAATGGTCACCTTATTTAGTTCAAGATAATCTATACATAACCTCATTGTCCCATCCTTCTTTTTATCAAATAACACTGGAGCACCCTAAGGGGATATACTAGGTCTAATAAAACCCTTGTCTAATAGATCTTGTAATTAAACTTTTAATTCCCTTAATTCTAAAGGTGCCATGCGATAAGGTGGTTTTGAGATTGGTGTTGTTCCAAGAACAAGGTCAATGGTAAATTCTACTTCTCTACTAGGAGGTAGACTGGGCAAATCATCTGGAAAAATATCTGGAAAAAGCTTAGTTGTAGGAATATCTTCTAAAACCAGTATCTTTTGTTTGCAAATCAATTACACTGGTAAGGAATCCTTGACATCCTTTCTTAAGAAAACTTAAAGCTTGCATTGCAGAGATAATACGCATGGGAGATAAGATGTTAGTTCCTTCAAAACTGAATTATGGTTGGTTAGGAATTTGGAAAATAACTCTCTTCTCAAAACAATCCACCATATCATGAGATGATGCTAACCAATCCATCCCCAAAATGACTTCAAAATATCTTATGTCTAAAACTATCAAATCAACGAATAATTTATGACTACTGACATCTATAGGGTGTGACTTATATACTAATGTTCCCATCAATAACTCACCCGAAGGAGTACAAACGTGTATGCTATGATTCAAGGGTTCAAGAATATTAGGAAAGCGATTAACAAAATGTACAAACACAAATGAATGGGTAGAACCAGGATCTATTAAAACTTGAAAAGGTTGTGCACATATAGAAAGCGTACCTCACACTATTGCATTAGAAGCCTTTGCATTGGAAAGATTAAAAACTCCACCTTATCTGCCCTGATCCTTATTGTCATTAGTAGTCTTTATTGTCGCCTTCCCTTTGTTAGGACAATCTCGCATTTTATGTCCCTTTTGGCCACACCCAAAGAAACTTCTCGTCTCCAGGTAACATGGTCGCCCTCTATGAATATTACCAGAGCGTTGGCATTTATCAACATTAAAGGGTTTGTTTACTAAAGGTTGTCCTATATTAGGTACAGTCCTAAAGGGTTTGTTATTGGGGTTCCTTCCTCTTTGTTATCCAAACTTCCTCTTCCCCTCTCTAACCTGATTGTATTCTTCACTATCCTTCTCAGCTATTATTGCCCTAGCCACCACGTCATTATATGATGTCAACTTCAGGATGGAAATTCGGCTATGAATATTCAACCTTAACCCACGTTCAAACTTCTTGGCTCTTAAAACATCGATCATCACAACATGAGGTGCAAAACGGGATAACTCAGTAAACTTTGCCTCATATTGACCAACCATCATATTTCATTGAACCAGACTCATGAAGTCAACTTATTTTTGGTCTTGCACCATTTCAGGAAAGTATTTCTCGTAGAAGATCACTAAGAAGTCATTCCAACCTATGGGATTATTCCTTTCCCTGTGTATTCTCTTAGTCATTCTCCACCAATGTTCGGCTTCACCTTCTAACATGAATGTTCCAAATGAAACTCGTTGTTCATCTGTATACTTAAGAACATCGAACATCTTTTCCATTTGCATCACCCAATTTTCTGCTTCAGTGGTGTTGGGAATACCTTTAAAAGATGGAGGATTCAACTTCTTGAACTGTTCAATAGTACAACTACTTAGTTCAAGATTCCTTGGTGCTCCATTATTCACCTGATGCTCCACAATTCTTTCTAGACTTTCAATTGCCTTGTATGCACCTTCCAGTCCTTTCATACTCGAACCACTAGTTCCTGGAGTTGATCTTGCCTTGGTCATTTTTTACAGTCATGGCCAAACGTAAGATGTATTATACTATCCCAAGATCACAATTTAGAAGAACAATGATATATAAATAATCATATATATATATATATATATATATATATATATATATATATATATATATATATATATAGTGTAAGAAAGGTGGGGGGTTATCACATAAGTCTGATATTTAATCCTGTATCCTATGTATGGAAACTTAAAATCTATAACGTTCGAAACTTATGTTCAGTAGTCTACAGGTTCATAACCTATGCTCTGATACCACCTCTGTCACGACCCCGTCCCAAATAGTATAGGGGAACGAGTGTCTTGCATGCCACCAAGGCAACAAATATTCTGACTTAAATTGTTTCCTTAATTAAATGAAGCGAAAATACAATTATATGGTTATGAATCATAAAATACTTAAATTTAAGGAATTAGGCCATCAGAGCTTTCTAAAAGAAAACTTTATTTATATTACAAGTAACAACGGGTTACAACTTAAAACGAAATTTAAAACTTATTACAAGGGAGCCAAACAGGCTCTATATGATATAACAACTTTTCACTTAAAATAACAAAAAGAGCTCTAAAAGCTGGATCTTCCATATAGTCCTTTTACGTTCCCTCCAAGCCTACTTATTTCCTGGAAAATGGTTAGTCATACAACATCAGCAAAAAGTCGAGTCAGGTTTAATCTCTAGACATTCCAGGGTTTTCAGAAAATAGATACCTATTTAAGTCAACAGAGAAGGCATATACATATATGGATAGGAACTTGCAGTAAATAGATATATATTTAGAAATGAAAGTATATATCACAATTGGATAGCTCAGAATAAAACGAATGCCACAAATCAAATGTGATATCTTTTTCTTTCAATCATATCATTTTAATGGCCAAGTACACTCTAATACCGTATTATTCCCCGGTAGTTGAGGGTCAATCGAACTAGTTCATCACAACACATTATTTAGGTCACACCAGCAATAACCCAGCTGGGAAGGTCAGTCAATAAAGAGGTCCCTTAGGCCGAATCATATTTTTAATATTCAATATCATTTTCAATACTCATTTTAATAGGTATGTCTATATGGACAAATATAAACATATCACAATGCATAAATCATCGGTATCAGATGCATTTTGAGAATAAAATCAGTTCACAAAATATATACATCTTGCATACTGTCATATAATTAAAATGCACAAGGAATGTCATAGAGTACTCACCCAAAATGGAGGTCAAATTTACTGGTATTGAGTCTTCGATCACATGTTAATCTGATAAATATTTAAGTACACGTTCTAAGGTCCAGTTCATACTATACTTTAATAATAACTTCTTCTTTTAAAGGATTACTGAATCCCCATTTGTCAACTTTTTAAATTCATTGATCGTAATTGAGGAATTCAATTCATAGACTTTCCTCATCAGTCTGTTACCGATAGAGGAGGGTCACAGGGGCACCACTTAAATACCATCTCATCTAGACAGAACATTTTCGGATTCATTCCCAATATAGATGGAGGGTCACAAGGGCACCACTTAAATACCATCTCATCTAGACAAAACTTCACCGGGTCTGACTTTGGAATTACTTAAATGGGATTCCATAATAACGAGCAATTTCTTTAAAAAGGATCATTTTTTTAAAAGCATATGATTTCAAAAAAG
The DNA here is from genome assembly GCA_949130495.1 of Sambucus nigra. Lineage (NCBI taxonomy): Eukaryota > Viridiplantae > Streptophyta > Magnoliopsida > Dipsacales > Adoxaceae > Sambucus > Sambucus nigra. Next base: position 400,814,523 of record OX422208.1, read on the forward strand.
TTTATAAAATCAACTTGGATTTCTTCTAAATTTTAATTTTTGATTAGTGAATCCTTTTGTGTATTTTACCAGCATAACTAATTAGTAAAGATATAAAACAATAATTTAAAATTATAAAGATGCATTATAACATTAAGAGTACCTTAAGATGAATATCCCTAAGAACTTCTTCTTAAATGTTTCCACGCTTTCTCTCACTACTTCTCTCTATAATTCTCAAGGAATTTGGTGTGAGTTTCAAATGAACCCAAAGGCCCTATTTATAGTTTTCCAAAGATATCCCGTCGTTGACACGTGTCCATACTGACCAAGCTTTTACAATGGTGAGTCAGCGTTGATGTGTCGCGTAACAGAGGCGTCTTGCAGTCTTATTTCACTGGACTACGACACGTGTTTTTGCTTCTCCTCTAGTGATGACACGTGTTTTGGCTTCTCCTCTAATGATGACACGTGTACGGTGGAGGTGTCAAAACCAAGCACGAGGTGTCGAGCATGAGGTGGGAAGGTATTAAGGGTCATTTTGCACCTGAAGGGCATTTTGGTAATTTGAAACCATATATATTCAATATTTCTTATATGTCCCTGAAAATATTTTATTTACAAAAAGGCCCCTTTTTATTTTTCATTTTGGTCCTTGAAACTTTCTTTATTAAAACCAAGTCCCTAAAGTTTCATAAAATTATATTTTCTACTCCAAAACTTATCACTTAGCTTAGGATGTGCCATAAAATCTCAATTTGACCCATTTTACCATTGATTCTTCAAATTTAAAAATGAGCTTTGTCATATTAAGAACTCGGAATACCATATATGTAATAATATATCATTATTAGATAGTAAGTGTGATGAAATTGAAAGAAGACAATTATATATTGGCATAGGAAAATGGGGTCATTACAATTACCCATATGGAATCGTGACCTCTCTGAGTTGTAGGTAGTCCGGTGATAAAATCCATGGAAATGCTCTCCCATTTATACATTGAATTATCTAACGTCTGAAGGAACCCTGCTAGCTTCTGATGATCCACGTTCACTAATTGGCACGTTGCACATTTAGAGACAAACTCGACAATATCTTTCTTCATTTTGCTCCACCAATACTGTCGCCGCATATCTTGGTACATTTTGTCCCCACCGAGATGTACCGCAAATTTAGAATCATGCGACTCAGATATCACCGTGTGTCGTAACTCTTCCCCTTCCGGAACAATCAGTCTACCATTAAAGCGCAAACCTCCCTCTAAGCTCACTGAGTAAGACTCTACTCTTTCATCCAAAAGTTATCAAATTTTCTCTTGACAGAACGGATTAGCTTCCTGGGCTTGTACTACCCTCATCATAATCTAAGGAGTAATGGTCATAACAGGCATAAATGACCTAGAAACTGCATCCTGATGGCCTAGTTCCATCCATTTTTCCTTCCATACTGAGTTTAGTTCACCCTCAAGTTTACGACTCAAAGCATCGGCTACCACATTTTCCTTTCGTGGGTGATAATGTAACTCAAATTGATAATCTTTTACGAATTAAAGCCACCTGCACTGCCACATATTCAACACTCTTTGAGTGAACAAATACTATAGTGACTTATGATCTGTGAACAAGAGAAACTTTTCACCCAACAAATAGTGTCTCCATATCCGAAGAGTAAATACGACTGCTGCAAGCTCTAAGTCGTTGGTAGGGTAGTTCTTATCATGAGGTTTAAGCTTGCTAGAGGAAAAAGCTATATCCTTCTATCCTTGCTTCAAAACTCCACCGAGTCCCTGTAATGATGCGTCAGTGTATACGAGATACTCCACTCCTATATTGACGAGTGCTAGTACCGGAGCATAAGTCAACTTATCCTTCAGTTCATCAAACGCCAACAGGCACGCATCGTCCCAAACAAACAGTACGCCTTTACGGGTTAGATGGCATATAAACTCATGCATGTGTGCAAAGATGGCATATATACAAAGTCAAATCCAAATGTATATCAACTTTGAAACGACCCTATTAAGACAATAGTTAATATCATTCAATGCATCAATAATTATGACCAAATGTCTTAGCCATACGGATAATGAAATTATGGGGGTCCAAGCACACCAATATGCCACATCAAACATGAAAAACTCACGACACAAAATAAAATCAAAAATATTTTTGTGATTTTCTAAAAATATTGGAAACCAAAAATATTTTTGTATTTTTTCAAATAAGACTCAAGTAAATGAAAAATATAATATAAAGAGATACACATGTTATAACACTTGAAAAATATAAATCATGAAGCAAAGACTAGCATATGACAAACATGGCAACACAATCATCCTTTAGATCTAGTATGGGAAGAATCAAGTGCAACCAAACAATAACCATGAAGTTTAATTCGTAAAGCCTCTAAGTCTGATTTCCTAAACCAAGTGGGTGTGTAATGATGCATGGAGGTTTTGAGGACCAAAATGACCTTATTCCTCAACTTCTTAGGAGCATTTTTAAGGTTATGAAAAATGCTTAAGGTGACCCTTCCTTCCGTAATGGGAATAAGTGTAAACATAGCGAGGAATGTGACTTAAATGTGGACATCTCCTAACGTTCCTAGTCATATCTCTTACACGATTGGTATTGGCTTTGGTAATGGGAGAAAGATGATCATCGTATCCTATAACAAACCTATCTCCCTTTATTTGGATGGTGCATAACATCCTATCCAACTTTTTCGACCTTGCCTGTAAATTAAACTTCACCTTACTCGAGTCTCTCAATATCTCCTCTAGCTCACTAATCCCAAAATCAAGAAAATGCCTAGACTCCTCAAACTCTATAATATCTTTCTTTAAAGCCTCCATCAAACCACTAAGACCATCTCTCTACTTCTCAATGTATTCTAGTTTCTCCATAAGAGTCTTCTCCCATGCCCTAAGATCCTCAATCAAAACAAGTTTTCCCTTTTCACCTTCAACGCTTCCTTATACAAATCATTAAAGGCAACTTGTAACTCTCCCACATCAATATCCTTATCCTCACTCACTTGGGATTCACACTCAATGACCTCAGAAGTGTTATTCACATGAGAATCTTCATGGGAAGATTTATCGTCGTCTCTCACATGACATGCCATGAACGCTATAAAGTTACGCTCAACGGGGGAAATCTCTCCCTATTTCGGTTTATTATCACTTAAGGTGGCATTATATGCTATCAGTTTCATTCCATCCTTCTTAATTCTAGGGGGACATTTGGCTACCTTTTGATCATAGCCTTCACACCGAAAAGACCTATTGTAATGCCCCGACCCAAATTTATGGTTTACCCATTAGTCAACCTGATTCGACCCAAGTGTTAGGTATGAAGTGCACTGAAATAACCTAAATAATATTGTTAGTCCAGTTTTATTTTAATTAACATTTCACTTGTTAACATACGATTTCAATTTCAAGATGAACTACGTGAGGGGCCCATAAGGATTACCTTGGGGTCCAAGTAAACAGAGATAATAACATAAACCATAAATAAAATGTACTTACCTGTATAGTGCTCTCAAAATACGAAGCCACTCCAAACCTTCCATAAATAAGTGGGGATGTGAGTCTATGCCCAGTGGGATTTTAACAAGTAGTATAAAAAGAACGACAAAAAGGAATTCTCACACTCTATAACCACATACGTGCATGCAAAAAAAAAATATATATATATATATATATATACCTTTGAAAAATACATATTCTAATGCATCAATCAATTTATTTCTAAAAACCTTACTTGCCCAGATTAATTAACCTTAATCTTATTAAGATTTTTATAAATTAGACTTAGCATTCTCACTTTGTTTAATGCACCCAGTTCGACACTTGAAACGTTTCCACTTAATTTATTAAAACCATTCCTTTTCCGAAATTTACCCTTTTATTCATTCCAATACCCTTTAGTATTTTCATTGAAAAATAGCCATTTCAACGAACACAGTCCCAATATTATAAAACACTTATTTAATCTTTGAAAATCCTTCTCACAACACATTCTTGTGTTAATTGTGGGTTTAACCATTTAGGTTGCTTAACCACCCAATTATTTACTCCCCTTAACCCTTTTCATTTCTTTATGGACATTAATAGATTTACGCATTCACTTATCCACTTCACCTTTACCGGAGCATTTATTACATCCATTCAAGTTAGTTTCTATTAACACATTCTATCATACAACCTATTTCTTAACATGTTCCCTATTCATTTATATTTTCTAGGAGTTTTACCATTTATCGCATACTTACACGGGCTCCACACCAACGGCTATGCGCATTATATGCTATGGCCAGTGATTTAGGGCTTTTGACCCAAGGGCTTTGGACCCTTCTTGCTTATTCCCAGTTGCATCCGAGTCCTTATTAATGCATTTAAAATTTTACACATGTCCATATTATTCCATTTCCATACTTATACCTGTCCGAAGCCAAAACTCGAACTTTACCGTTCGATTTTTCATCAACCCTTAGGAAATTATTTCTTTTCTTCTTCAAGTACCTTATGCACACACTCGTGATTTATACTAAATTCATTCATGCTTTAGGACTTAATTAATTTTCACACAAATTTGTGTAAAGACATTCTTTAACAGTTTTATTCCATAAAGATATTCCACTTTAAGTAAATTACAAATTTACCATTTCTTTACCAAACTTGCAGTTTAGTTCCTTAACAAGTGTTACTTATCAAAATGGTTATTAAGTCTCCCACTTAACATTTAAAAAGCATTAGCCATTTTAACCCTTGTTTAATACCACACTTTTCCCAACTTTCACACTTATCAAAAGTTATGTTAAACCCCATAAGACTTTCTTAAAAAACTTGCCCACATTTTTATTATCGAAACACTACAAGTTTATACGCATAAATGTGGACTTTAAATCCTAAAATCCTATTAAATCGGTTAAACATACATTTAAGCAAAGTTACTATTTATACGATTCCAATCATAAGTGGTTATACCAGCTAACTAATAACATGTTAACCTAAGACATCCAAGTAATATATGCGATTAAATGCAAGAACGCGAGACCACGTGCACACACAAATTGATGAAGAAAAAAGTGAATCAGAAGAAGAGCGCATTCATATATCGTGATGCATAAGCCATAACCGGTCTAACACATATCATTACTGGGCTCCTCCAGTGCAACACCTGAATCAAAACTGACCAATAACCTCCCATTATGGGGATCAAGAAGACACAAAGTGCTACAAATTGGGTAACTGTTGTGCCGAAAGGAATCAATAAATTTTTGATAATGAATTAACCCCCATGAAGTTAAAACTCACAACGTATACTTAAACTCGATAACCCCTATCAAATACCAGCTAATCACCTGAGCCTTACTACGCACTCTGTCCTGGCCTCTTAACCATGACGGGTCCTAATCGATAATCATCCACCCGTGCTCGACGAATGGATTATAAAACCAATCCCTTCAAAAGGCTGAAATGCTAGGCTTCCCTCCTTAGGACTAATGCCACTGATTCATTACTGGTAAGCTAAACTACCCTAAATCAAGGAGAAGTTACTTCTCTTGACACTTACCAATAGTCTCCTTCCTATCACAACTAGGCCTCCAACTTTTCAACACGCGGTAGCTAATGTCAATTTTTGAGATCACTCTCATCAAGTAAAACACAATACTCTTGTAGTTTAAAATATCCAACTCATGAACCAATTCTATTATACTTAGCGTAGACTTTATGATCCGAGTCCCTATTTATTCTAATGGTAACTCATCTTTCAAGCATTACTCGTGCCAACTGACTTTCCTCAACAGAGTCATTACTAACCACACGGGTATCACACGTAGATACTATAATTATGCATAACACTTCACCCTTAATGCTATTTCTAAAATCCATAATGAACCTCATTGTTTTCTAAGTCTACCAAGAATACCGCCTAGCTCGGATCAACCTAATTTTAAAATTATCCTTAAAGGCTATCTCATGACACGTGCCTAAAATCAAAAGCCATAGTATTAACTCCAAGGCACTGTCACAAAATAACATGGTCTAACCATACCAAAATCATCAATGATCTACCAACAGAAAACTCAATTATTTCTTTCTAAACAGCTTACACATCTATTACAAGGAATGACCAGTCATACCATGACCTATGCTACACAAACTTGAGTCTATCGTTATGAAATTTACATCACTACGTAAAGCTCAATGTAATAATAAATCTAGGTTTCGAGGAGAAATACTATCTTCGTTGTAATGCACTGTACACAACCTCAGATTCGCTATTACTAGGGAATGACCACCACTCACATTAACATCTTGCTAGCTAAACCTTTGTATGCACCCCAAGGAATTATCAATACCGATTTTACACAACTATCTGAATTACTAACCCAATATCAATTCCATCAAACCACCTTAGTACTTAAGGGGCATTTAACGCAGCTCATATGTGTACCCAGAATTCCAACCCATAGTTGAATTCACTAGACCACATCATTTGATTCCCAATGAGTGTCCAACCACTACAACTATATATATATATATATATATATGTGTGTGTGTGTGTGTGTGCGTGCGTGTGTGTGTGTGTGTGTGTGTGCATGTGTGTGTGTAATTGTGTCAACTAGTAGATTAGCACGTAGAGTAGGATACGTGACATCGAGCATTGCCTATGAACGCTAAGGCCCATGCCTACGAATGCCACGAGGTATCATATTTCTCAATGCCAAACTACACTCACCAACTATAAGTAAATAACATCTGGGTTTTTAGTAGGACAAGTGATGTTGGGTATTGTCCAAGAGAAGGCACACACTAACAATGCCGCAAGAGGTCCTATTCTAAGACATCACAACTTAATTACTTGATTATAATTCACCACAATTATCTAGGTTCACTCCTAGGTTACCCAAATCATTAAGATCATATAAATCCTCATTATACTCAAGGCAGTCGAATTTGGACATACTAAACTCAAGCCCGTAACCAAGGAACCTAATACTTTCTCGCCATGTAGCTGACACTTGTGAATACTTTCATCGATCAACAACCACTAAGGTGTACATTCATATGGATAGCATCCAATCCACCAAGACTGACTTATCCTTTAGCATTGTCCTACATAAATTTATATGCTCATTGGCCTTACCATCAATCACGGTATTACCCTAACGATCGAAATTTCCTAATCACTACATCGATATTGGCCTCTCACATTTGTCACACACAAGGCTACATATAATTTAAATCACAATTTCCCATTAGACAGTTATGACACTATAATAATCAATATTTACCACTGATTATCCATAAAATTTGTGCCACTTGCCTAGTGGGCGTCATCTCATTTTATCAAAGTCTCCAAAGACTATACATCATCAAAGGCTGAAATACACACACTTCACACTAAGAACCACGGTGTCATCACCTATTGGCTAATGTGGACAGTTGTATATTATTAACACACTTAATTAGAAATGCAAATCCGATTTATACAACTAACTTTAACGTATGCCACCTGGCACTAATTTACTTGTTATGCTAACCTATTTGACTTGACCATTAAGGATACAAACCACAACCATCACCGAACTAGCATGATTATCCCAAACCAACATCAACGTCAAAAGATCCACTACCGAACTCACCACATCACTCCCGAAAGTAACTTTGAACCTAGAGCTTATATACCCTTTGTAATGCACTGGCCCGGATTTATGGGTTACCATGAGTCAACCCGGTCCAACTCGAGCTTTAGGTGTGAAGTGCAATGAAATAACCTAAATAATGTTGATAGTCTGGTTTTATTTTAATTAACATTTTACTTGTTAGTATACGATTTCAATTTCATGCTGAACTATATGAGGGACCCATGGAGAGAACCCCAGATCCAAGTAAATAGAGCTATTAATGTAAAACATAAATAAAATATACTTACTTGTATAACACTCTCAAAATATAAAGCCGCTCCCAACTTTCCATAAACAAGTGGGGATGTGAGCCTATGCCCAGTGGGATTTATACAAGTAGTATAAAAATAACAATAGAAAGGAATTATCACACGCTATAACCACAAGCATGAAAAAATATGTATATATGTACATACATATACCTTTGAAAAACACATATTCCAATGCATCAATCAATTTATTTTCAAAAACCTTACTTGGCCAAATTAATTGACCTTAATTTATTAAGTTTTTTTAATCATACTTAGCATTCTCACATTGTTTAACGCACCCGGTTTGACTCTTAAAACCTTTCCACTTAATTTATTAAAACCATTCCTTTACCGGAATTTACCATTTTATTCATTCCAATACACTTTAGTATTTTAATTGAAAATCACCATTTCAACACGCGCAATCCCCATATTATAAAACACTTATTTAATCTTTGAAAATCCTGTTCACAACACATTCTTGTGTTAAGTGTGGGTTTAACCATTTAGGTTGCTTAACCACCCATTTATTTACTCCTTTAAAACATTTTCATTTCTTTATGGGCATTAATAGATTTACGCATTTACTTGTCCACTTCACTTTTACCAGAACATTTATTACATCCATTCAAGTTAGGTTGTATTAATACATTTTACCACACAACCTATTTCTTAACATGTTTCATATTTATTTACCTTTTCTCGAAGTTTTACCATTTACCACATACTTACACGAGCTCCACGCCGACGGCTATGCGCGCCATATGCTCTGGCTAGTGATTTAGGGATTTTCACCTAAGGGTTGCTTATTACCGGTTGCATCTGAGTCCTTATTAATGTGTTTAAAATTTTACACATGTCCACATTAGTCCATTTCCATACTTTTAGTCGACCGAAGCCAAAATTCCATTAACACTTGGAAAATTATTTCTTTTCTTCTTCAAGTCCCTTATCCACACACACGTGATTTATACTAAATTCATTCACGCTTTAGGACTTAATTCATTTTCACACATATTAGTGTAAAGACTTTCTTTAACAATTTTATTCTATTAAAATGTTCCACTTTAACTAAATTACCAATTTATCCTTTGTTTACCAAACTTGCAATTTAGTTCCTTAACTAGTTTTATTTCTCAAAATGGTTATTAAGTCTCCAACTTAACATTTAAAATACGTTAGACATTTTAACACTTGTTTAATTCCACACCTTTACCAATTTTCACACTTGTGAAATGTTATGTTAAACCCCACAAGACTTTCTTCAAAAACTTGCCCACATTTTTATCATCGAAACACTATAAGTTTATTCACTTAAAAGTGGACTTTAACTCCTAAAATCCTATTAAGTGGGTTAAACATACATTTCATCAAATTACAAAATTTTATCAATTTCTTTAAACTCGACAAATGTCCTTTTTCGTAAAATCTCCATTTTGCAAGAAACTTAAAAATATTAATTTCATAAATATTTCAACAACATTTTCATTGTCCACTATCTTATTCCATAAAATATCCATTATTTCATTTTTACTAGAAATGCACACAAATAACCTTCTCTTACATTTTTATTCCATAAAATTTTTTACTATTTTTTTTACTAGAAATACTCCAAAATGATATTTTCTTACATTTTTATTCCATAAAAAATTTTGCTATTTATTTTTATTATAATTATACAAAAATGACATTTTCTAACATTTTTATTCCATGACAATATCGATTTTCAGTTTTACTAGAAAATATGTACAAATGATATTTTCTTACATTTTTACTCCATAAAAATGTCTATTTTTGCATAAATGTAGAATAATCATATTCTGAAAGTTTTTATTTTTTCAAAACCCATTTAAATCATCTTTGTAACTCTTATTTATATGGACACTAAGATCGATACTAATGAACACAGTAATGCCACAAACATCTATTTCATAGATATTTAGTCTAATATATATATATAAATAACATGTTGAACTTAAACTACACTTAAAACATATATCAAAGTTTATCTCTCCAACTTTAACGAGCTCTAAAATAATGGAGATGTTGAAGAAGATGGAGCCCCCCCCCCCCCCCCCCTCAAAGGTGGCCTCATGGGGGTATCTAAAAGCCTTACCAAGCTTATCTCCATTTTTCTCCACGAATGCTCCTAGTAAGTTCTTCTTCATCCTCAAATACCCATTGATATCAAGCACATCATCTTATACACAAAATAAATCTATCTACGATTTTAATATTGGTGTATAGGGAGAAAAAACCTTTGAAGTCATGGCTATAAGGATCGGAGGCGGTGGTGGTGTGTGGAAAGAGTTTAGGCAGAAGGTTTTTCTCCCATTGGAGCACTAAGTTAAAGATGGGAGAGTCTTTAAATCTGATGGATACCCCACGATTTCCTTCTTATAATCTGAATAAATGAATTGTTGCCAAAATATGGAAACCTTATCACTCCAATTCCTTCCCATATAATTGGTATTATTTCTGAAAAAAGTCTCGAGGGTAATTTCTTGAGATGCGCCCATGAAACAATCTCCATACGCATACATAAACATACTCCGATTTCATGCAAGTTTTTCTAATAACATGTATCTAATCAAATCAAGAAAAACTTTATTATCTAACTAATCAGATTTTAATACATGCGGAAATTAAAATCAATTAAATATGATTTATTCTAAAGTCAAATTAATAACAATCTTATTTATTACGTTACAATACAATATATCTCATATGATTAATTATTCCAATTCAAGTAATTAAATCATATAATAATTTTAATTCTAAATCATACAAAGAATAAGATGAGGAAAATAAGAATAACAATTATGATTTTTTAACCTGGTAAAAACCCAAACTAGGGAAAACATCCACGGTGACCTCTTTGCCACAAAACAAAAATTCCACTAAAATAAAGATTCAAGTTACAACACTTGGAAAATACACAAAGATCCTAACTAAGTTCAGAATATACCTACTTGAGATTCTCCACTCCAAAGGTATTATGACTTGGAGCTTGATCTTTTCTTTGTTGCTCCTTTGCCTTTTCTTTGACCTCCTTTCAGCGAATTCCAACTCAGTCAAAATTGATCTCTCAACAACATACTAGTTGTGCAAAACATGCAAGTGAATATGTTCTAAAAGAAAACCATGCAAGAACTTAATTCATATCTCAAGCATATAAGTTTTCTAAAAAACTTAACAAAAATGCATTTTAATCAACCAAATGAGTTTTCTATAAAAACTTAAGAAAAATATATTTTCAACTAACAATAATTAAGTTTTATACAAAAACTTACAAAATAAATTTTCAATCGTAAATCTTCACATAATCAATTTTTAGAAAGATTTCAAGACTCTCATCATTAATTCTTTAAGCATGCTTTCTAATCAATATGTAACAACCACCATATGAACACTATCATGTAGACATAACATAATCACTCAAAATGTGTTCTTAATTTTCTCAAAAATATAAAATCCAATTTGATGAGGAAAGTGTTTTACAAATTATTTCAAAAATATGAGAAAATAGATCTTTTAAAAAGATTTTCAATAAACACATAAGATCTGAAGAAATTTTGATTTTAACATCATATATCATCCAATACAAAATCTGAATATTTAGATCAAAAAATATTCAATAAAATTTGGATCTAAAAATCTAAGGAATTCTAGTTTTTGTAAAAAATTATTTCATCATGAAAGCACAAAAATTCTCTCTACAATAACACAATATTTCAATATCTAAAATATGAGATGATGTGTAAGATCATTAAGAATCTAAAAAACAAAAAAAGAATAGAGATGAAGTAGAAATAACACAATGTATGAAATAGAATTCAATCTCTCTCTTAGATATTATCTTTAATTATCTATATTTTTCTCTCTAAAAATATTAAACTCTCTTATGTTTCTCACTCTAGATAATATGATTGAAAAATTCTAACACAAATAAACTCTCAAAAGATGTTTATATAGGTGAGAAAATAATATTCAAGAAACTTTAAAATTAAGGGTTCACATTAAAAATTACTAATCTTGGGTTGTGATTAAATCGAGTTAAAACTAATTAACAAATTTTAACAACTTAACAAATTCAGTTTAACAAGTTTGTTATAAGAACCATTTGAGAACCTAAAACCATACAAGATATAAACAATGGTGGTATAGGGTTTTAAGTAACAAATATATTTGTGACACCTGCCACTAAAATCCAAATGCAATCTCTTATAACAGACCAACGGTCAAAAGCAGGTAATACAGATCTAATATAAAACTCACACTTATAATAGGTATGGTCGAAAGTCTAAAAGATGGTCAAAATCAAAAGGTTTAAAATTCTATAAACCTATAACTAAAATATCTCTAAACCGTAAACAAATAGGTAAAGAACCTATTAGCTAGAACCTAGGACTGAAAACTCGGTATAAGGTATACACCTAGGACGAAGCAGGTATAATACGGCCACTAGATAAAGGGCATAACCCGAGTTAACTCAAATCTAAACTATTAAAGGCCAATAGTTATACTCTCGGTCAAGTACACATTAGCAAGTATAGAGCTCCTAAGTTATATCAAATGTATTGTTCTGCCTACAGGGACAAGTCACATAAAGTGATAAAATACTGCAGGTAAACAAGTGGGTCAAGGTTGGACAAGTCTCAAAACTGAAAGTAAATTACCTAAGGTTAAAACAATTCGGACAAAGGCAAGGTTTAAAAAATAAACATAAAACTAATATAAAAAACATATGACAGCTAAGGAAACTATAGGCTATATCATGGGGCTTTACATCTCCTAAAAATCTAATGGTTCTAATAGGTAATAAACAAAGGCTAGGAACCTAAGGAATACATATAGGACAAAAAATGTATGCTATTCGGTCAAGTCCAAAAGGAATAAATAGTGAAAGAGTGAGGTGAACCTATATCACCTATACTATCTAAGGCTTACTCGGTACCAAGTTAAAATTGGACAACTATTAGATCTCAATATCTAAACATTGAGTTCTAAAATAGTAGCCAAGTACCTATGCCCATGAACCAACTAACAGATATGGACTATAAAAGTCTCGGCCAAAACAAATAACATGTATTTTTATTTGATAAAAAAATTTACTTTTCAATTCAAAAAATTAACTTTTTTAAATAATTCCGAAAATAATTTTAAAAAAATAATTTAATTATAAACAAAACTTATATTAATTTTATTTTAAAAATTGTTTTTAGAAAAAAATGTAATCTCGCTTTATTGACATGTTTAGGCACACAATCAATAATATCACAATTAAGTATGCATGAGTGCCTAATGTGCAATACACGTGAATACCTTTACTCAGATATGTCGTTGAGTAGAGTCGAGGCTTGTTGAGTCATTGAGTAACATAGTAAGATGTACCTAGGAGAAGGCTCATACTAAAAATATGTTTTGACACAATATCCAAATTAGTTGAAATGTCTAAATAATGTAGACTTAAGTAAGTCAAAGATTTAGGGTGTTTCAATCTCCTCCTTTGGATATTTGTGACAAAACCCTTCGAGTATATCATGTTACTCTTAGAAAAAAATAAAATAACCTAAGTCCTATACAACAATTACTATTCTACCCAATCCACACAAAAATCCTAGAAAATAAAAATTACAAGACTCAACTATACATCAATTTACCCTAATACCTTCTTGTGATTTCTTGCATTAAAACCAAAGTCACAAGAACAAGTGTAAGATATCATAGTAGTAGATAAATCATTAAAAAACAAGATATCATGAATATAATTCAAGAATCAAGACAAATAAAATGATGTACTCTTCTCCCCCTTTTGTCTCAAATAGAAAAAGGATAAAAAAAATGATAACATGGGGAAGATTATAAAAAAATAACTACCACAACAAACATATTAACGGTTCTAATCAGGTGTCACTCCTATATTCACATGATTTCAAGAGGTGTCTTTTGCATTCACAAACATCCTTACCCTAAAATCTCAAAGGACATATAATTACCATGATTCTGATAGAAAAATATGTAAATATGGTAAAAAATGAATAAAGCACATTCATCTAGTCTTCAGGGACTTCTTAAATAAAAATAAGGGTAAATGACATACTAAACATAATTTAAACCTGTTCAGCATATTCTAGAGTAATCAACAAATAAGGTATCTCCCCCTCAATCAATGCTATGGTTACAAAAAAAATTATGCTAAGCATACAAACCATAATAGGGGTTATAAATTCAAGAAATATAGTGAGAACAATTAGAGTAGATAAAAATAACATGTTGCCTACCATGAGGTCATACATATAAAAATCAGCATCATATATGGATATACAAAGTAATCAGATTTGTAACATGAAATCATATGATCAAGAAAATAAAGATCAACACTCTATATGGTTAAATTTTATTCGGAACAACCCGCTTTGATACCAATTGAAAAAAGGCCCGAGGGACATTTATTAAGATGCGCCCATGAAACAATCTCCATACGCACACATAAACATACTCTAATTTCATGCAAGTTTTTCTAATAACATGTATCTAATCAAATCAATAAAAACCTTATTATCTAACTAATCAAATTTTAATACATGCGAAAATTAAAATCAATTAAATCTGATTTATTTTAAAGTCAAATTAATAACAATCTGATTTATTACGTTACAAAACAATATATCTAATATGATTAATTATTCCATCACAAGTAATTAAATCATGTAATAATTTTAATTCTAAATCATAAAAAGAATAAGATGAGGAAAAAACAAATAACAAGTATGATTTTTTAACATGGTAAAATCCCAAACTAGGGAAAACATCCATGGTGACCTCTATGCCACAAAATAAAAATTCCACTAAAATAAATATTCAAGTTACCTCACTTAGTAAACACAAAAAGATCCTAAATAAGTTCAGAATATACCTACTTGAGATTCTCCACTCCAAAGGTATTCTGACTTGGAACTTGATCTTTTTTTTATTTCTCCTTTTCTTTTTTCTTGACCTCCTTTCATCGAATTGCAACTCAGTCAAAACTGATCTCTCAACAACATACTAGTTGTGCAAAACGTGGAAGTGAATATGTTCTAAATGCAAACCATGCAAGAACTTAATTCATATCTCAAGCATATAAGTTTTCTACAAAAACTTAACAAAAATGCGTTTGTAATCAAGTAAATAAGTTTTCTATAAAAACTTAAGAAAACTATATTTTCAATTAACAATCAATTAAGTTTTTTACAAAAACTTACAAAATAAATTTTCAATCATAAATCTTCACATAATCAATTTTTAGAAAGATTTCAAGACTCTCATCATTAATTCTTTAAGGATTCTTTCTAATTGATATGTAACAACACTTATATGAACACTATCATGTAGACATAGCATAATCACTCCAACATGTGTTCTTAATTTTCTCAAAAATATAAAATCCAATTTTATGAGGAAAGTGTTTTACAAATTATTTCACAAATATGAGAAAACAGATCTTTTAAAAATATTTTCAATAAACACATAAGATCCGGAGAAATTATGATTTTAACATCATATAGCATCCAACACAAAATCAGAATATTTAGATCATACAAATATTCAACAAAATTCGGATCTAAAAATCTAAGGAATTCTACTTTTTGTAAAAAATTATTTCATCAAGAAAGCACATAAATTCTCTCTACAATAACACAATATTTCAATCTCTAAAATATGAGATGATGTGTAAGATCATTGAGAATCTAAAAACAGAAACAGAATAGAGATGAAGT
Source organism: Sambucus nigra (assembly GCA_949130495.1). NCBI lineage: Eukaryota > Viridiplantae > Streptophyta > Magnoliopsida > Dipsacales > Adoxaceae > Sambucus > Sambucus nigra. The sequence continues at coordinate 400,830,220 of OX422208.1, forward strand.
AGAAATAACACAGTGTATGAAATAACATTCAATCTCTCTCTTAGATATTCTCTTTAATTCTCAATATTTTTCTCTATAAAAATATTAAACCCTCTTGTTTTTCTCACTCTAGATAATATGACTGAAAAAGTCTAACACAAATAAACTCTAAAAATATGTTTATATAGGTTAGAAAATAATATTCTAGAAACTTTAAAATTAAGGGTTCTGATTAAAAATTATTAATCTAGGGTTGTGATTAAATCGAGTTAAAACTAATTAACAGATTCTAACAACTTAACAAATTCAGTTTAACAAGTTTGTTATAAGAACCATTTGAAAACCTAAAACCATACAAGATATAAACAATAGTGGTATAGGGTTTTAAGTAACAAATCTCAACGGATATATTTGTGATAGCTAGCAATAAAATCCAAATGCAGTCTCTTATAACAGACAAACGGTCAAAACCAGGTAATACAGATCTAATATAAAACTCACAGTTATAAAAGGTATGGCCGAAATTCTAAAAGATGGTCAAAATCAAAGGTTTAAAATTATATAAACCTATAACTAAAACATCTCTAAACCGTAAACAAATAGGTAAAGAACCTATTAGATAGAACCTAGGACTGAAAACTCAATATAAGGTATGCACCTAGGATGAAGCAGGTACAATACGGCCACTAGCCAAAGGCCATAACCCAAGTCAAGTCAAGTCTAAACTATTAAAGGTCAATAGTTATACTCTCGGTCAAGTACACATTAACAGGTATAGAGCTCCTAAGTTATATCAAATGTATTGTTCTGCCTATAGGGACAAGTCACATAAAGTGACGAAATACTGCAGGTACACAAGTGGCTAAAGATTGGACAAGTATCAAAACCAGAAGTTAATTAACTAAGGTTAAAACAATTCGGACGAAGACAAGGTTTAAAAAATAAACCTAAAACTAATATAAAAAACCTATGACAGCTAAGGCAACTATAGGCTATAGCATGGGGCTTTATATCTACTAAAAATCTAATGGTTCTAATAGGTAATAAACAAAGGCTAGGAACCTAAGAAATATATATAGGACGAAAACAGTATGATATTCGGTAAAGTCCAAAAGGACGAAATAGTGAAAGAGAGAAGTGAACCTATATCACCTATACTGTCTAAGGCTTACTCCGTACCAAGTTAAAATTGGACAACTATTAGATCTCAATATCTAAGCCTTGAGTTCTAAAATATTAGCCAAGTACCTATGCCTATGAACCAACTAACAGATATGGACTATAAAAGTCTCAGCCAAAACAAATAACATGTATTTTTATTTTATAAAAAAAAATTACTTTTCAATTCAAAAAATTAACTTTATTAATAAATTTCGAAAATCATTTTAAAAAAAGAATTTAATTATAAACAAAACTTATACTAATTTTTTTTAAATTATTTTCAGAAAAAAATGTAATCTCACTTTATTAATATGTTTAGGCACACAATCCATAATATCACAATTAAGTATGCAAGAGTGCCTAATTTGCCAAGTGCAAATGTGCAATACACGTGAATACCTTTACTCAGATATGTGGTTGAGTAGAGTCGAGGCTTGTTGAGTCATCAAGTAACGTCGTAAGATGTACCAAGGACAAGGCTCATACTAAAAATATGTTTTTACACAATATCCAAATTAGGTTAAACGCCTAAATAATGTAGACTCAAGTAAGTCAATGATTTAGGGTGTTTCAATTTCATTCCTCAAAAAAAGCTCATTGATCTGTGGTGATTCAAAGGTTCCCATGATCACAGTGTTTAAACTGGCGATTGATTGACCTAACTAGGTCATTGTTCGAACGACGGACCATCTAGTTCAAATGACAATGAATTTTGTTCGAAATGACGATGAATGTCATTTGAACCACATGTTAAATGGCCAAATTTCTTTTATTATTCTCTCTTACTAACCAAAACAATTCTCCTAATAGTTCCGAAATCTTAAAAAGGTATATATATATATATATATATATATATATATATATATATATATATATATATAGGGCTTCCTAAAAATTTCCATGATCCTATGTAATCCATAATTAAATAATTCCCCTAGATTAATCCAATTTTTTACCCTTAAATTCCTACGATTATCATTAGTTCCCTATCGTATAAAATATTTATATAGTTTAATTAATTTATCGGGGAGAAGTGTTACACACCTATCCGACTCATCCATCTTAACATTCTCACTCTTATTCTTAGCGTTGGGATCGACCTTGTTGTTCTTGGATTTCTCAACTGTCTTGGTATCTTTCTATTGCTTTTAGAACTTGAGAAACTTTTTGAACTTCTTTGCTAACAAGGCTACATCCTCAAAATCGAAATCGAAATCGAAATCATCATCCAAAACTTTTCCTCCTTCTGGGCTTTCAAAGCAATGCCTTTTTCTTTCTATGGCACTTTCTTGGAGGTAAACATATCAAGCTCTTCTAGTTTCATTGACTCAAGCATAGCCATGGAGTTAAAAATGATCACTTTGGGATCAAATCTACTAGCCAACGACCCTAATATTTTCTTTATGACTGGTTGTCCGGTATTTTCTCTCTCAAGTTAAAAGATGAGCTGATAATGTCGGACAATCTAGCATAAAACTCATCAAATGACTCATTCTCTAGCATCTTAATCATCTCAAACTGTGTAGTGGGATTTTGAAGTTTAGAATCCCTAACCATTCTAGTGCCCTCGTGAGTAAGTGCAAGAATATCCCAAGATTTTTTTGAAGTTTCACACGTCATGATTCTATTATACTCTTCCGGTGTGACAAGTGAGGAAGAGTAACGTGAAGACCTTTGGAATTATAAAGTGCAAGTCTATGTTCAGCTTCAGTCCATGACTCACCAAGTTTCAAATTAGTGGCAAATCCTTCTCCTCTGATAGGTGGAGTCCAACCCTTTTCAACCGCTAACCACACATGCTCATCAATTGATTTTGAAGCACTTCTCACTCGCATTTTCCTATAATCGTAGTTTGTGCCATAAAAAATAAGAGCTCTTAAACTTTCAAAATTTTTAAAATTCATCCATAAAAACACAAAGGATTAACACACGTAAAAAATGTTCGTATTTCTGATACCAATTTATAGGCCCCTTTTTCTCAAATGTGCTTGAAGGATTTCAAAACTATTTTCTTTCAAAAATCATTTTCCAAATTTTAACACACACCAAGTTTGTGAACCGATTTCAATTAAGTTTAATTTTATCTTATTTAATCCTAAGCATGAATCTAGGTGATTAAAGAAAGTAAAATAAACAAGTTCACAACGTCGAATGTACAAGGAAATCAAAAAGGGGAAAAAATGTATACAACCCAAGCAAGATAATCACTATGATACGGGTTTACAAAGGAAAATGAACGGACTTACACAACGACTCGATCCCCACAAGCCTTGACGCTCTTCTTCTCTTTAACCTATCTTCCAAAGTTCCCATGCAAAAGTCCTTCTACGATACGTATCCACATCACACGCATCTATGAGTATCTCGGTGTCCACCGATGAAAATTGACAAACCATCTACGATTCTGGACACGGACTCCTCCATTTCTTCACCGCAAAACCCAATTATCAATGTTCAAAGTGATGAACAAACCACAGATGGTGCAACCAAGATCTTTATAGTAATTATATATGAAATCTCAGAACTTTTAATCTCTAAGGATGGTTTTAAACTTTGAAAACCTTTGAAAACTTTTGTGCAGAAAAACAAAACTGTTAAACTGTATTCTAATTCTGCACTCTTTTAGAAACTCCGAGAGAAAAATTCTTTGAATAAAAAGTCTAAGTCGGCAGTTCATTCTAACGTGATCCACATCCCATTCTAATAATTGTGGGATGTCGTTCTAATAACATCTTAAGTCGTTTGAACCACCAAAATTAAAGTTAGTGTTTCATACGACTCTAAACCATACTTATCTTAGAATAAATTATGTTAAACCTTTTTAAACACGTCTTAAATCATTTATAAACAAAATATCCATCCTTTAAAACTCTTTTTCGAACCCCATAAACATAATGCATTCATACCTAAAAGATAATGAAGACGCGAAACTTGCACCAATAAAACTCGGCATTATACACTCTTTGAATCTTAACCGCTATGTCTTCTAAACACGTCATAAACTTTATGGGAATTGTGATAATATAAAATCTATCTATGACTCAAACAAATATTTTTCTAAGAATAAGTCAAATACATACAAGTGGAATCGATTGGAAATTTTGTCCTTACACTGAAAATTATGGTACGAGGGATTTAGGGGTAAACACATGATAAGATGTGTAATAGGAATGTGATGAAGCTTCTTATTACTGATATACCTTTCTTTTTGGTAGGATAAGATGATGGGTTACGGTATAAGGGTCGGTTGGTGGTACACTTAAACGAGGAGTTGATACGGGCCATCAAAGAGGAGTTGCACTGTTCATGTTTTACGGTACACCCAAAAGGGGATAAAATGCACCGGGATATGAAATGACAACATTGGCAGGCCAGTATGAAAGAGTATGCCATTGAATTCGAATTGAGTTGCATTACTTATCAGATGGTGATGGTGGACCATTAGATGTCGTCTGGTATGTTTCATCCTCTATCCATTACCGAGCGAAGCTTGGTTATTATCTCGATGGATTTCATTTCGGGGCTACATTTAATGCCTCAATAATATGATTTTATTTGGGTGATTATTGACCGCCTTACAAACCATCCCTAATTTTTATTTGTTCTCTGAGATTATTTGACCAAGCAGCTTGTACACCCTGACTAATTAAATACCGGATGATCATTCCTTTATTAAATTAATTCAGAATATCCAGTTGGTTCAGAATATGCATCACTGACGAAAATTTATTGTTAACACTAACCACCTAATATTTAAAAAGGTTAATGTCAAAATTTTATCTTTTAATTAACATGAAAAGAAAATTAATCAATTCTTAATCATACACTATCCAAACGAATCTCATGTGAAATAAAATGACTAAGCTAATAAATGAGACTGGATTTAACACAACCAACCTAAATCCCAAATACAATAATCCAAAAAAATACACCAATTGCTAAACGGAATTAATAAATATATTCACAAATATTTGGCTATCTGAATAAGTAAAAAGGGGAGACATTCCCTCACTGAAATAACTAACTGAAAATGGAGGAATGAGAATCATAGAGGCATCTACTACCATGTCCTGTAACTTTCACAGCAGCTACAACTCATCAAATGAATGGAACTCCTATCCTTGGTGTCCCTGTGACTGGGCACCTAAAATAATTTGACAAAAGAAAATAGGTTTGCAATAAACGGGTCAGAGCCCGAGTTGAAAATAGTTTAAAATCGGTAAGTGCTTAAATGAAACCAATATCACATATAGTGTACATGTTAAATCCTCGTACTCTCACTTGAGATACTCACCTCTCATCTAATGTTCACACCTAATGCATATATTTACACATCCCAGTTATGCTACCCTGCCTAATTAGTTTGACGATAACTATCATCATACCAATAATCTCATGCGTTAACCCATGCCACCCTCATCCTGCATTACCACATGTTTAAGGATAGTTATTCATATACATAATCGTTATTCTCCTAGATATTTATTTTTCTCACTAAGAATATTTTAAAGTATCATTATTTCTATATCTACTAATCACACACAGTAGAATAAGTAACAGGTATACATATATTTATCTCTATATAAATATACAGTTTATCAGCACCCCTGGGTTAAGGTCCCCTTGGTTTAATACATACTCTGCTATCATGTGACGGTGAATCACTCATTGCATGAAGGATTATAGGTTCAATCTCTCGCGAACTATGTAAACAAACACATATACTGGAGGCAAACATAGTTCCAAGCCCATGGGATACGCACATACCTACGCACCAATATGACCATCAACACTATCATTCTCACTGATAGCCAGTACCAAAGTTCTATGTTCTACTAACACGAATCAAAATCTCCTGAAGGCTCATCAAGATATGATCGTCCACAATGCGCGACCTTGACCCGATAGCAAGGAGCGTAAGTACGTTATACACATAATAATACAACCAATAGGTTCATACGCACAACATATAATAATCATTAGGTATTCACGCAACCCAAGTCCTCAAATTTATACATCGTATTATTATTTTTAATACTCACGTTATTCTATCCGTACGATTCATCTCTCTATGGTATATATATTCCTTAAGGCCTCTTATACCAAATTATTTTCCTTTATAGCTACACAATCATCTCACCACTACTCTATGTAATGTAATCACTCACGAATAGCGTAGGTCAAATTTCACTCAATTGAATTAACCTCATAAGATTTTAACTTGTCTGGAAAAAATTAAAAATTCTGAAATCTCGTTCGAAGTGGGGAGAATCTCGTTCGAACGAAACTTCGAACAAATCAAGGACTGAATTCTCATTGGAATTCTCATTCGAACCAAGTCGTTCGAACGAACTTCGGATGAAATGTGCTCTGAATTCTCGTTAGATGGGTTGTTGGAATTCTCGTTCGATCGACTCAGGTTATTCAAACGAGAAAACCACTGTTCGTCCCTGTCAGTTCTATACCTGCGTTTTTCCATCTTTTCATCATCCAAATTTCTCAAAAATTCATTCTAACTCTAATATAACGATTGAAAACTACGCCCATTGGTAATATAATGATTCCCAACATATATTTAACATCAAATCCTTAAAATTTTAATACGAATTCAGATTCATTCCTCACATCTTCAAAAGGCACAAAATTCATGAATCTCCATGAACAACCATCAAAACCAGATTTGATTTCGTGAATTCCATATATAAAACCCAGATATGTTATCCCTATAATATGTCTATTCAACTACATGCAAAACCTATACCTCAATTATAAATAAATCCCCAATTTTAGTCCCAAAATTCATGATATTATGATTAAACCATCAACTAAATTAACATGGACATATATGCTCTAAAATTAAGCAAGATAAACACTTGCCTTTTCACGAAGGTCTGATTTCTCGAATGAAACTAGTATAGGCGCGTTCTCCTCTTCCTGATCTACACGATGATGGTGTTTTTGGTGAAAGGTGACTGGGTTTGGCCTTGCAACTCCTAGGAACCTCTTCTCCTACTTCCTCTTAGACTTTATCTATTTTGGTAGAACATAACCCTAGCTGCTACTATGTAAGGGACGATATATTAATCTAATTTTTGTCCATTAATTAATCCTAATATTTTAAAAGATAAAAATACATCTCCAGGTTGTCGGTTTGGCCTAAAATTGTCCCGAACTTCAAACTAAACACCCGAGTAGGCTTTTCAGACTATTTATACCCTTCCAGACACATTGGCGCACTCAAAATAGCCATCTGAATATCCAAAAATAAAATTACATTAATATTCCTCATTTAAGTCCCGACACGTCTCATATGCGCGTCCCAACTAAGTTTACTGTAACTACCATATTTTTCACTCATGATAACTTTAATATTTTCATAATCATATATTTCTTTAATCATTAAGTAATGTTCATTATAACTTGCATGAATAAATACTAACTCTCATCACACTAGTAATTATTTAATTAAATCCTAATTAATTATAAATAAATTTCCCATTTTTAAGTCAATTAATCCTCAGTTAATCCCATAATTAAAATCATTACAAAAATACGGGGTATTACATGCTTCCCCCCTAATAACGGAATTTCATCCCAAAATTCAAAAAAATAAAGGTATACCGGGCAAGAATAACTCGGGATATTTGCCTCACATATCATCCCCACACTCCCAAGTCGAGTCCTTGATATTCTGATGTCGCCACTGTACCCAAACTAATGGAATCACCTTCGACCTCATTTTTCTCTCACTACAATCTAGTATAGCAATTGGGCCCTCCTCATAGGAACTATCGGGCTGCAAATCAATCTCCTCTAAATCAATATGGGCGTGGGCTAAATCATCCCGAAGGTATCTCCTCAGTGAAGATATGTGAAATGCATCATGAATCCCATGTGGGTGCTCGGGTAACCCAAGCTTGTAAGCCACTGGCCTAATCTGCTCAATAATAGGGAAGGTCCCTACGTACCTTGGCACCAACTTACATTTCTTTCCAAATTGTATTATCCCCTTAATAGGATATACTCTCAACAATACCTGGTCCCTACACTGAACTACCTAAAGAACCTATTAGGATCGGCGTAGCTTTTCTGCCTATCCCGAGTAACCCGTATATGACTCCTAATCATCTCTATTCTAGATGACGTATTCTGAATCACCTCTGACCCAAGTAGCTTATTATCCCCCACCTCTAGCCAACACACTGGAGAACGATAAGGCCTACCATATAATGCCTCAAATGGAGTCGTGCCAATAGTAAACTAATAGGAGTTATTATAAGAAAACTCCACCAGTGGAAGGTATTGCTCCTAGCTCCTGCCAAAATCAAGGATACACATCCACAAAATATCCTCTAACATCTAATTCATTCATTTGGTCTGCCCATTAGTCTGCGAGTGATAGGCAAAGCTCGATCATAACTCTGTACCCATGTCCTCCTGGAGGCTCTTCCAAAATATGGACACAAAATCTTATCCCGATCCGACGCGCTATCGAGTGGCACCTCATCAAATTTTCATTATCTCAGTGTCACTCTCTAACGGAACCCTTCAATCGAACAATCTTCCTTTATCGTTCCACTCTAGTGACAAATTCTCTTTAGTCATCATATATCAAAGCATTCCATCATTCTAATAGTTTACCTTGGTGCTTACATGACACTCTGCAATTTTGCTTTCATTTTGTCACTAATATGAACCTCTCCACGCATGGCCAAAGTATTTCCTCTACTTAAAAAAAATCCAACCTCTCCATATGTCTACTACTTTAGTCATTAGTTCTCATCACACATAAATTCCCTTTTTTTTACACTTTTAGAACATTAAGTTGTTCCCCATGTCTCTTCATAAATGGTACTTTTTAGTATAACGATCTATACACTACCGTTTGAACTAGTGATCCATCTATTCTTGGGAGGTATTTACAATCATACCCGACTACTCATGACAAACTTCCAAATCTTCTAAATTGGTTATGACGTAGCTCTCATCATATTACTCCTCTGTACCGGACGACTGTTAATTATTCTCAAGAATCTACATCATACATTTCTTTCACTTTACACCACTATAACATTCCCCATCCTTCTACTCTTTGATCTCTAGTGGTTCCCTTACCCACTAAGAAATTTTTTTCCATTTTGCCACATTATAATTCTAACTCAAATCTATCCATACGTCTACGTGTATTCTCACATTTCCACGTCTTCTCCCTGTAAGTGTTATTGAAGATATGCTTAACTAGGGTGCCTATACACCATATACTTTGTGCATTTCTGCACAACTATAGTAGTCATGTTACATTCATCTCAAACTATGCCTAACATACTTGGTATAACTATAGGGTAAGGTCATACTAATCCACCCTAGATTTCCCACTTAATTATATCCTTTGTTGTCCCACCGGTCTGCTCGAGGTGTCAGCGACTAATAACATTTTTGCATAATAGCATAATACGGCACTACCAGCCTTAATTCGTAACAAAACTATTAACTCACAATTTTAACTGCACACTCGTGTATTAACTACGGTACTAAAGCTATGTACTAAAGGCAAAACATTTCCCAACTCCCACCGTTCGCTAAGTTTCATGCGTGGGATGTCTCGCAAGCGAAATCCAAATAAGGAACCCCCCGATACACTACTATCTAACATTGATGGTCGTCGAGATACGTTAGGCCCTTAGTCATAACATATACCCCCGAATTTTCGCCAGTTGATAATAAAAGTATACTCGCCCACTCTCGTGTCTCTAAGATGACCTATATCACGGCGCACTCATTATCACTGAGTTCTCAGTGATATTTAATTAATGAGTTATATCCTTTTGCGCGACGATAAATCAATATACTATGAATCACATAAGTAAAAGTCCCTACCCACCCGGATTGAATTTAGCAAGACAAAATGCTCATCGAAGTCTGCAATACAATATATTATATATGCAAGCTCAACCCTCTTTCAGGTGATGCCTAGTAAATCAGTATATTTTTACCTGATATAACGAGTACAATAGTCTTGTCACGCAATTTACTATTGCTCAAACTCTGGTAACCAATCATTACACAATATAATAATATGCTCTACTATTATAACACCCAGAAGGAACAATTCTCTTTGTAATATATACATAAAAATTCTCTTACTATCCACACTTGTTTCTCTCCGCTGTTGGCACAAGAGTTTCACTACCCAATGGTAGTCATATACATAATAAGTCTATTATCGCAAGCATGCCCACTAACTCGATGCACACTCAAATTATAGTGTTACTATTCAATTATGGTGACTCATCATGTCACCCGAAACATCATCCCTTACTTATAAGGGTAAGGTAATTATTATATCTCCGTTTTCCACCTACATTTCATGGTCAACGAGTCCCTGAGCATAACCCTCATGCCGAAACTGACCCCTTGCTCAACCGTAATGGTTGCATATCCAAAATCTCATCTTGCGATTGTCCTTTGTCCCGCTTTGGGCAATCCTTCTTCATGTGACCCATCACTTTATGACTGTAACAACTTGCCAGAGGAACTGCCTTGCTTCTAACCCTGTCCCTACTGACCTCCCTCGCTATCTCCTCAGTCCTGGCGGTTTTGAGGAATGGGAATGTTGTTATTACTATGACACCCCACCTAATTAAATACCGGGTGATCAGTCCTTTATTAAATTAATTCAGAATATCCAGTTGGTTCAGAATATGAATTACGGTCGAAACTTTATTGTTAACACTAACCACCTAATATTTAAAACGGATGATGTCAAAATTTTATCTTTTAAATAACATGAAAATAAAAGTAATCAATTACTAATCATACACCATTCAAACGAATCTGATATGAAATAAAATGACTAAGTTAATAAATGAGACTGGAGTAAACACATCCAGCCTAAATCCCAAATACAATAATCCAACAAAATAAACCAACTGCTGAACGGAATAAATAAATATGATCACAAATATCTGACTGCATGAATAAGTAAAAAGGGGCGACATGCCCTAACTGTAATAGCTAACTAAAAATGGAGGAATGTGAATCATGGAGGTGTCTACTAGCAAGTCTTGTAACTTCCACAGCAGCTACACCTCGTCAAATGAGTGGAACTCCTATCCTTGGTGTCCCTGTGGCTGAGTACCTGAAATGATTTGACAAGAGAAAAGAGGTTTGCAATAAACGAGTCAGAGCTCGAGTTGAAAATAGTATAAATCGACAAGTTCTTAAATGAAAATAATAGAACATATAGTGTACATGTTCGATCCTTGTATTCTCACTTGAGATACTCACCTCTCATATATGGTGCACATCTAATGCATATATTTACCCATCCTAGTTATGCCACCCCGCCTAACTAGTTCGAAGATAACTATCATCACACCAATAATCTCATGCGTTTACCTATGTCACCCATATCCCGTATTACCACATGTTTAAGGATAATTATTCATATACATAACCATTATTCTCATAGGTATTCCTCTTTCTCACTAAGAATATTTTAAAGTGTCATTATTTACTTATCTACTCATCACACACAGTAGAATAAGTAATAATTATACATATATTTATCTCTATATAAATATACACTATATCAGCACTCCTGGGTTAAGGTCCCCTTGGCCGGTGCATCGCTCATTGCATAAAGGACTATAGGTTCAATCTCTCATGAAACATCAAAACAAACACACATATTGGAGGCAAACATAGTTCCAAGCCTATGGGATACGCACATACCTATGCACTCATTTGACCGTCAACACTATCGTTCTCACTGATAGCTAGTACCAAGGTTCTATGTTCTAGTGACATGAATCAAAATACCCCTGAAGGTTCCTCAAGATATGATTGTCCATAATGCGCAACATCCACACGAAAGCAAGGAGCATAGGTTTGTTATACACACAATAATACAACCAATGGGTACGTACACACAACCTATAATAATTATTAGGTATTCATGCGACCCAAGCCATCGAATTTATATGTAGTATTATTATCTCTAATACTCACGTTATTCTATCCATACGATTAATCTCTCTATCGTATATATATTCCCTAAGGCCCTCTTATACCAACTATTTCCCTTTGTAGCTATACAGTCATCTTAGCATTAGTCTATGTAATGTAGCCACTCACGAATAACGTAGATCAAATTTCTCTCAATTGAATTAACCTCATAAGATTTTAACTTGTTTGGGAAAAATTAAAATATTTGAAATCTCGTTAGAAGTGGGGAGAATCTCGTTTGAACGAAACTTCGAACGAATCAAGGACTGAATTATCATTCGAATCGGGTTGTTCAAACATACTTCGAACAAAATGTAATCTAAATTCTCGTTAGATTGATCGTTAGAATTCTCGTTCAAACGAGGTCATTCGAACGACTCAGGTCTTTCGAACGAAAAAACTGCAGTTCGTCCTTGTCAGTTCTAAGCCTGCATTTTTCCATCTTTTCATCATCCAAATTTCTCAAAAATTCATTCTAACTCTAATCTAATGATTTAAAACTATACCCACAAGTAATATAATGATTCCCAACATATTTTTAACATCAAATCCTTAAAATTTTAATACGAATTCAGATTGATTCCTCATATCTTCAAAAGGCCCAAAATTCATAAATCCCCATGAAAAATCATTAAACCCAGATTTGATTTCGTGAATTCCACATATAAAACCCAAACATGTTATCCCCATAATATGGTTATTCAACTACATGAAAAACTTATACCTCAATTATGAATAAATCCCTAATTTCAGTCCCAAAATTCATGATATTATGATTAAAACATCAACTAAATTAACATGGACATTATATACTCTAAAATTAAGCAAGATAAACACTTGCCTTTTCACGAAGTTCTGATTCATCGAATGAAACTGGGATAGGCGCGTTCTTCTCTTCCCGATCCACGCGATGATGATGTTTTTGGTGAAAGGTGACTGGGTTTGGCCTTGGAACTCCTAGGAACCCCTTCTCCTTCTTCCTCTTGGTCTCTCTCTATTTTTGCAGAATATAACCCTAGCTGCTACTACAAAAGGGATGACATATTAATCTAATTTTTGTCCATTAATTAATCCCAATATTTCAGAAGATAAAAATACCCCTCTGGGGTGTCGGGTTGGCCTAAAGTTGGCCCGGACTCCAAACTAAACACTCGAGTAGGCTTTTCCGACTATTTTCACCCTTCTGGACACATTGACGCACTTAAACAGCCATCCGATTAACCAAAAAATAAAATTACATTAATATTTTTTATTTAAGTCCCGACACGTCTCACACATGCGTCCCAACTAAGTTTAGAGTAACTGTCATATTTTTCACTCACGACAGCTTTAATATTTTTATAATCATATATTACTTTGCTCGTTAACTAATATTCATCATAACTCACATCAATAAATACTAACTCTCGTCACGCTAGTAATTATTTAATTAAATTTGAATTAATTATAAATAAATTTCCCATTTTTAAGTCAATTAATCCCATAATTAAAATCATTAAAAAAATACGGGTATTACATACAATAGTATTTGGCCGATATTGTCTGTTTACATGGGGTTCCATTATCGATCATTTTAGATAGGGGCCCTACATTTGTGACCCACTTTTGATACAGTTACTCGCAGGCCATGGGGACCAAACTGCATCTTGGCACAACATACCATATGCAGATGGATGACCAAACCAAGAGGGTCGATCATGCATTAGAAGATGTGTAGAGGTTATGTATAATGGACTTTAAGGGAAGTTGGGAGACCCCTTTTACATTGGTAGAATTTACATATAATAACAATTATCAAAAGTCCATTAATATGGACCCTTATGAGTATCTTTATGTTAGACCGTGCCAATCACCGGTATATTAGTTAAATGTGGTCAACGGTAAAAAATCGGGACCATAATTTGTCCAAGAGAAGATCGATAATATCAAGTTGATCAGAGAGCAAAAACAAAATTTCTAAGGATAAACAAAAGGGATATTCTGTTAGGAATAGACGTCGATGGAATTTTTGGTGGGATAGTATATTTTACTACCGATGTTTCCTATGAAAGGGGTGATGAGGTTCAAAAGAGGGAAAATTAGTCCCTTATTATATTTGGACGGTCAAGATTACAGAGAAGGTGGGTAAGGTTGTGTATTGTTTATCTCTATCGAACCTCCTAGTTTAGGTGCGTTATGTGTTTCACGTATTACTTCGTCGATTTTTACACCCTATAATTGTATATCAACATATTTTATTTGCGTGAGATTGAGCTAAACTCGGATGTGTAATATAGCGAGAAATTGGTGAGTACTTTGTATGGTCAAATCCAAGAGTTATATTCCAAGGAGATATAGTGGGTGCATGGAACTACTGCAATGAGGATAGGCTTATTTGGGAACGAGAGGATTCGATGGGGGAACATTACTCCAACTGTTTTGACTAATTTTACATAAGGAGATAGTTTTTTACTCATTTTATATGAGGAGATAGTTTTTTACTCAGTCTATATGAGGATATAATTTTTAACTCAGCCGATATGAGGAGATAGTTTTGACTCATTCTATATGTGGATATAGTTTTGTCTAATTCTAGAAGAGGAGATAGTTTTGTATTAATTTTAAATGAAGAGAAAGTTTTTTACTCATTTTATATGAGGACTTACTTTTGACTCATTTGCACAAGAATATAGTTTTTCACCTATTCTATATGAGGAGATTCTTTTGACTAATTTTATATGAGGATATAGTACATTGACTCATTTTATAGGAAGTATAATAGTTTGACTCATTTATGTGAGGTGATATAAATTTTGATTCAAGTAAATGACAGATTACGTACGAATTCTAAGGACATAATATTTTTTCTTAGGGGAAGATTGTAATACCCCGTAATTTGAAAAGGGTTTTTAATAAGTTTGGAGGTTGATTTTGAGTTAATTCGAATTATTGTTTTGTTTGGAGGTTGATTTGGAGTTAATTGGACTAAGGGTTTTGTTTGAAAGTTGATTTGGATTTAATTGTAATTATGTGTTTGATTTGGTAAAATAACTAAATTGAAGTGTTTAATTACATTTTAATTTGAATATTTTTTAAAATATTATTTTTCAGTTAAAACTAATGAAAGTCATTATGGTGGAATCATATGGGTAATGAATGTAATAGGCATTACTTGTTGAACAATTTAGGGTGCGAGTAATAAAGGGAAACTAATAAAAGAAGAAAAGGAAACGTTTAGGGAAAATTAAAAATATGGCTATATGTCTAACCTGAGGATGCCATAGGGGGCCTATCGGGATGTTAGAACGGGTCTAAGCCCGCTATAGAGGACCAATGTAGCCGCTATAGAGGGCATGTGTGTTGTATATGGATGAACATATTTTATTTTATTTTATTTTCTTCCGCCATTGACTTCAACTATGATTCCTCTTTAGTTTTCTCTACAAGAACAAAAACAAAAACCTACTACCTCATATATAAACACCTTTAATCCCTAAACCTTTGCTAAAAATTAAATTTTTATCTCACTATTAAACCCTAGAATTTTATACTATAATGCAAGACAAAGAAAATATACTATTCGGGAATTATGTATTTTGGAACAATAATTAGGTTCATTCTAAGGACTTTTGAAAGGTCCATTTTATTACTTTTTAGGGGGTTTTCTTCCACACAATTGGGGGATCAATTTCACCAATGGAGGATTATTTAGGGAGCTAATTAAATTCAACTATTTATCAAGAGGATTTCTACTATGTTTTGGGGACATTCCTTTCACCAATTAAGAGGCTTTTTAGAAGGAATTCTTCTACAAATTCTTCTATTATATTTGCGAATTTTATTCTCCAATCAAGGCAATATAACTCTACTCTCTCCTCTTATGATGTCAATTAGTAATTTCTACCTTAATTATGTTTAATAAATTAGAAAAATTGGTAGAATAATTAGGATTTATATTGTTTGATCAAACATGAACAGATAATGATTCTCATGAACAAAGTAATAATTTTAATTCACGAAAATTGTAGAATTGATATTTTAGTTTAATATTCTATAATTGAATTGGATCGTGATTTTTACATATTTAGCGTACTTGGAAAGTATAAATTCTTCGTTATTAAAATTTTATGTTTTCAATCTATCTTCTTTATCATAAAATTTTGATTTTTTCCTTTTAATATTAGTGTACCATTTGGGCATGAACTATATGTTGAATTTCCACCGTTCAAATTTGAGAAATTGAAATAAAAGAGGGATTTAAATGTTAATGACTAGTGTATGGACAAGGCTAAATTATAATTTCATACTCTTCTCTTCTCCGTAATGTACTTACGATTAAAGAATTGAAATTCTTCCATGTATGATGAAGATTTACAAACCGTTTAAAGTACATAAGGGTAAGGGGCTAGTAGGTAGTATTAAGACATATGTAAGAATATTGGAAGGAGAAGTAATCACCACATGAATGATTTATATTCAAAACATTTTATATACACTATATGTCCACTTAGCCTCTCTGTGTATATATGGAAACAATGGAAATTCCCTTATATTTAAAGGGAAGATGAATAACGATTAAAAGACTAAAGAAATCATTTGGACATTCCTAGGATACACACTATGGGACTAATATGAATTAATAGTTTATGTTGCATTACACTATTTAGAGCCTCGGTCTTGTTGTACTTTACTTTTCTATAGAGGTGGGTAAAAGAGGGGTTGCAGGTTTATACATATATAGGTATGCTCATATGTCAACATCATAGTTGTTTGGGCACATCCCGATATTGGTAAAATAAATGTTCCAATTACTCATTGACTATTCTTAGGGGAGAAGATGGTGAAGTTTTAAAATATGATTATTGAAGATATATAATCTAAAGTATTTGACACTAATAAATGCGGGGTATAACAATTAATCTGGTAACTATTGATTTGTTATTTATACTCATGATTGATAGCTTTACTTTTGAGTGCGTAGATATTATCTTATTGCGGTGGTTCTGACCATCACATTGTTTCAGGTGCTCCAGTGTACCTAACCTAGTTTTCCACCCAGACATGCGATCATCTATTCCAGTCATTATCAAGTTATGTAGGTGTTGAACTACTTTTATTCCATCCCAATTTTATTGGGAGATACAAGATTTATTTTATCCTCAACATTTGTACTTAGTTGTAAAGATAGTATGGTTTTGAGAATTTGGCATGTATTAGTTATTATGAGATAGTACCAATTGTACTTAGTGGTGTGATTGACTCGTAGTCAATATATAACATTATATGAGGATTTCTCATATCGATCTTTACTTTAGCCTATTATTATTCATTGCTTTTTATTAAATGCTAGGGCTTAAATAAATAGACTTTATCAACCTAATTATTGAAAATATATGGCCTGTCACAAAATCGTGGCTCGAAGTGCCTGTCACAGTAAATAATAACTTGTGGGATGCCATAAAAGAAAACAAATCTAATCTACTTACTAATTTAGATTTCCTTATAAGTATATAGATTTACTTGAATACCTATGTAATTACCTTCATTATATACATAATAAATTTGACATCAATTTAAACACCCAAAAATGGTGTTATCCTTTATGGCTAGTAGTTGAAGGGAAATTAAAACAGAGTTTAGCGAATGTTGGATAAATCAATTGAAACATACTCCTGAATTACTAAAACATCCACTTTTAAAGTATGAAAGTTTAATTGATCAAGTATTATGGCATCAATTTATTAAAAACAAGCCCACTAAAATTCAGGTATAAATAGCCTAATGTTTTAAATCTATATGTTCAATTTTTTAAGTAAAGAATAACATGAAGTTTCTTATATAGAAATAAGTATTCAGTATATATGAAAAAGTTTTGATATTCATGTTTTCTTATAAGAGGTTAGTTGATGAACAAATAAAAAGGATATTCAAGAAAAAGTATGACCATCATATTAGCAAAAATGGATATGCTGGTCTCCTTGAATAGTCAGTATGTTCAAGTTTGAGTTTCTAAATATCAGTTTGTTGAGGTGGGATACTACAAGTGTTAGACTATTAATCTATTTTTTGGTTAATTAGAAAGAATATTTGGGTGCATTACATGAAGATGATAGGAGTTTCTTTTAGGTAAAAGTCAATTAAAAAGTGGTAAACATGGAAATGTTTTGGTAAAGGAGGTTGCTGAAAAAGTGGTTAGTTTTCATAAATTTCATATTATTTAATCTAACATAACAAATACATTACTATGTATTTTAAACATACATTTTTATATTTAGTAATTGTAAGCGCGTATATTTTAGCAACTGTAATCGCATATATTTTAGGTTAGGCTTTTATTCGTATTTCTTTGCACTTTGGTGTATTTGGCGTATCCCATTACGCACCAACACGACAAAAATCGAACTTCAACATCTCCAAGTTCAAGAATTCTCTACTTCTCATGAAGGTATAAAACATTTAAGTATTCATAATTATTCATTTTAATATTTGGGATGCATCGTTATAAAAAATCAAGGTTGGATTTTTTTATATTTTAATAATAAATTAGCCTCGTCTAAACGAGATTAAAAGATCATTCGAATGAAATTGTCTTTTTTGTTAGAAAGGTCGTTAGATATGTACTCCAAATGAACATCCAACGAGGGCTTATGGTTTAATAGTGAACTGTCATTAGAAGCTCATTAGAATACATATCGAACGAACTTGCTTTTTTTCTAGAATGAATTACTATTCTCTTTCGAATGAAATGACATTCTTGTTCTAACGACAATCATTCTCATTCGAACATGTCTCCGCCTCAAATTTTGCGTCAGATCTATAACAACCTGTTTTGAATTCTTTTGTCATGGGACCTTTGAAAGGATAAAAATTGCATATCTTTATCAAAGTTTTTTATCTTTTGTGTTTCCAAAGACTTTTGATTCACAAACTTTACATCTCCAAATATTTTGTGAATAGTTTTGAAACCCTAGAAAGTTTTTGTATCTTGCATACACCTTGTGGTGAGAATTCTCTACGGCAAAACTTATCGCCGGAGGGATCACGATTGAAGAAGGAAGAAGGTTGAATCGATGGATACTGAAGGTAGATTGCTACATGTGGACGACTCTTGACTAAGATATTTTCTTTAGAAGATTTTTGAAGACACTTCGCATTATACTCAGTCAATCTAAGTAGTATATAAGTTGATAGTCCTGTAAAACATTCCAAAGTGTTGATTAAAACTTTTTCCTGTAAAAGGGATTTTTCCTCATCTCTGTGTGTTTGCATGTTTGGTTTAATATTTACAATTATATATTTATAACACGTACTTTCATGAACACGTAATTTAATCAAAGTTTAATATTTGATTAGAATTGGATTTGTGTGCGTTGGTATTTAAATTTTAAAAAATAAATTTTTTTATTGTGACCATCTTTACCAAGCGTGTTCACGCGCTTACAAAGTGGTATCAGATAAGGTTATATCAAAATATCATGTGATCCAAATTTTCAAAGATTTTTTTTCCTGATACCATCTCTTACAAGTGCTATCAGAGCGGATTGCACTAATCTATTGTGTATATTCTTATTTAGTGCTGCTTAGGGTGGTTGTTTATTCTCTCTTGAGTTTGTTTTCTCGATGGATTCCAGTAGTGATAAGTTGTCTAATGTGTTTTATGACGATGATTTTGATATTTTAGAAAAGCTTAATGAGCTTCATAACCGTGCTGAAAAATTAAATCATTTGAATTAGAAGTTTGCTAAAAGAATTAAAATATTTTAAAAAATAAAATTTCCATTTAAGGTTGCTACGGAACATATGCAAACTGTTCAAACTCAAAGAGATTTCTTTCATGAGAAGATTATGGACATGGACCATGATTTGAAAATTTAGATTTGTCTAAAAACGAGAGGAATGATAGGGTCCAATTTTCTGAGAAATAATTAGAGGACTCAAAAAATTTTGAGGTGAGTAATCATGCTAATGAGGATATTAATGTTTTGGTTTAAGATTTAAGCGCACAAGAGAAGACTCTTAGGGATAATTTCACATGAATTGAGGGGGAGAGAGATAACATTCTAGGAATGATTGAAAATTGGAATAAGGGGTCCCTAAAACTTGAAGAGTCTAATTATTTATTTGAGTCTAGAATTTTAAAGTTCAAATATGATTTAAAAGACTCGAGCTGTGTTAGTAGTGATGGTACTCGCATCTTTGATACTAATTCATCTGTTGCTAAAGTCAATATCATTGTTTGTTTTATACGGTCAACTACATCCCAGGGTGTTAAAAAAGGTTAACCTAAAGGTGTCATTCCTCGTTGTGTTTACACTTGCACACATTGTGGTAGGAAAGGTCACCTTAGGCATTTTTGCTATGATCTTTAAAAAGACCATAGGAAGTTTAAGTTTAGTGTCCCCTTAGTTCTTGAAACCCGATGGATTAGGTATACATCTATTTGGGTTAATAAATCTGTTTTGGAGATGCAAAATGTTAGGTTGGTTGATTCTCAGATGCTTCACATGCTATGGGTGATTGATTGTATGATTTTGTTTGTCATACTCTAGTTTGTGCTTGATGATATATGTTTTTCTAGTGTTATGACATTTGTATCTTTTGTATTATATTTTTTCTTTTATTGAGTCATATTGAAAACGTACAAAAAGATTTTTGTTTTTCTTTGGTGTTATTGTTTGTTTTTATAAAGTTAAAAATTGGTATTTTTCTTTTGAAAATTTTTAGAAAAACTCAAAAAGATATTTGGTTTTGTGTATTTTAGTTTTACACATTTGGTGTGGCATATTGGTGTGTTTGAATCCGATTCACTCCGTACTTTCCATGTGGCTAGGACATTTAATTACGATTATAGATACTTAGATTGTTCTTAACCATGTTATCGTGGAGTTGTTTCAAACTTAATTTTCTTTATGGATTCATCTTTTTATATTCCTCCACACACACATATATGAGCTTTTTTTATTTTAACTTCACATGTATATTTGATCTTTGTGAGATGTTCTCCCATCAGTTTTGTCATCTACATATTTTGCGACTATGGGGGATTTGTGCATGTAAGAATCGTTGCCCGTGAGCTTTATCTGATTAGTTTTAAAAATATGAGTGTACACGGGAAAGGGCTATGAAGGGAGCAAATCATCTTTGCGAAAAAGACACCATTAACAAGAGCATAATGAAAATATTAAAGGCAATAAAAACAAAAAAATTACCATAAAGGGCCAATATAGTTTTAGTGTTTGATCTTTCAAAAGGAATAACTTCAAAAGAATTGAGAATTAAGTGGAAAATATGATATATGATTATATTCTGAGAGTGTTTAGTTGAAAATCAATGGATTTTCACAATGAATCCTAGTTATACTTATTTTGTTATGATGTTATTGATTTGTAGAATCATCAATACCTAGGCTTGTGTGCATTGTTCTTGTTTTTTCATTAAGTTCACTTCATCTTGTCACTTGAGGCTAAATCTTAGTTTGATAAAGTTTTTCTTAATAAAAACTTCTTGAACATATTTGAATGTTTATCTAATAATTCATTTGTAGTTGGTTCACACCTATTCATTCCATCTCATGTTTATACACATCGATGCTATGTTAGTGTGTAAGACATATGTGTTGTGTCGAGTTTTGTGGTCGTTTATACCTATATATGTATACCGAATTTTCTTTGGTATATTTTGCATATTGTATATATGGTATCGTGTTTTGACTCTTTGCATTTTACATTTAGTCCATGTTTACCATATTCTCGATCATTTAAATCATTTGTGCTTGAGTTGTCGTGCTGTATTTGTTACATTTATACTTAGGAAAAATTTGAAAATTTTAAAAAATAGTTGTTTGAGATTTGCTTTTGAGATTTTCATTCAGTTGCATTGTTTATATATCTTTGTGATGATATATTAATTCTTATATGTGATGCTTTATAATTCATACTTAGATTCTACTCCTTTATCTATTTCAGACGAAAAGGGGGAGAACAAATTAAGGGGAGATTTGAAGAGTTTGATTTATGGGGGAGAGCGCATTATGAGCTTTTACTTTCTATTTCAAACTCTATGGATTATGGTATTTTCTTTTCTTCATGTGTATAGGTATCTAAGGAATAACATATTACACCAGATGAAGACAAATTTTTCCAAGGGAAGAACAAGATGAGATTGAAGATAAAGTTTCACTATGCCATTCGATTTCTAGGGTTTGAGAGCGTATTAGGATTTTTTTGTCATGGAGGGATTTTTATTGTAATTTAGGTTTCGGTTTTATTTTGTACCCAAGTTAAAATATATTACCTTATGCTTTTATTTGTATTTATTTGCATTTTGCTGTTTTTGGCTTATCCCGTTACAAATCAATACGTACTAACACGACAAACCAAACTCCAACATCTCCAAGTTCAAAACTTCTCTACAACTCAAGAATATATAAAACATTTAAGATTTCATAATTATTCATTTTAATTTATGGGATGTGTTTTTATAAAAAAAATTGAGGCTGGATTTTTTTAAGTTTTCAAAATAAATTTTTAATTGACTTCGTTCAAACAAGATTAAAAGCTTGTTGAAACAAAATTTCCATTTCGTTAGTAATATCTTTAAATATGAACTTCGAACAAATATCCAACGAGGGCGTACTATTTTATAATGAACTTCCTTTAGCAACTCGTTAGTTGTACATATCGAACGAACTTACTTTTTCGTTAGAACGAATTACTATTCTTGTTCGAACAAAATGACATTCTCGTTCGAACGATAGTAATTCTCGTTCGAATGAGCCATCGCCTCAAATTTTGTGTTGGATCTGTAAATACCTATTTTGAATTCTTTTTTCATGGGACATTTAAAAGGACGAACATTGCATATCTTTATCGAACTTTTTTTTTATCTTTTGAGTTTTCTAACCCTTTTGATTAACAAACTTTACATCCCCAAAAATTTTGTCAATCCTTTTGAAAATCTAGAAAGTTTCTATATCTTGCATACACCTTGTGGAGAGGATTCTCTATTACTGAACTTGTGACCCAAGGGATCGTGATTGAAGAAGGAAGAAGGCTAAATCGATAGATACTGAGGGTAAACTCCTAGTTGTGGACGACTCTAAACTGAGCCTTTTTTTAGAAGGTTTTTGAAGACATTGATTGTTATACTTAGATGATCTAAGTAGTCTATAAATAAATAGTCTTATAACACATTTTAAA
The DNA here is from genome assembly GCA_949130495.1 of Sambucus nigra. Lineage (NCBI taxonomy): Eukaryota > Viridiplantae > Streptophyta > Magnoliopsida > Dipsacales > Adoxaceae > Sambucus > Sambucus nigra. The sequence goes on from OX422208.1 coordinate 400,853,544, forward strand.
GGGTTGATTAAAGGTTTTGCCATGTAAAGGGATTTTTTCGCATCTCCGTGAGTTTGCGTGTTTGGTTTGATATTTGCGATTATATATTTAGAATACATATTTGCATGCACAACTAATTTAATCAAAATTAAATATTTGACTAAAATTGGATTTGTGTGCGTTGGGATTTAAATTTAATAAGAATACAAAAATATAATTTTTTATTGTGACCATCTTTGTCGTGCGTGTCCATGCACTTACAACAACCTTTTAGCGTGAATTCAATAAGTAAGTTCAGAATGGGAGTATAGTCACTAAAGGAAGTTGAAACATTATCAGGGTGGCATTGGGTACTCCAAAACACCCTTATCCTTTTAGATGAATGGTATTTGGAGTTGTCTTACCTATTTTTTTTCCAATTGTCCTAAGCGTGGTTCAAAGAGACATAGTAATAAGTTGGAGTCTGAGTTAAGAGATGCTAAATACAATTTAAAGGGCTTGGAAGCACGATTGTAATTACAATTTGAAAATGTTTCCCAACCATCATCTAAGAAGGTTTCTTTAAATGCTAACAAAAATGACTATAGGAAATATGTGAGTTCTCATGGTAATGGTAAAAAAAAACACATATATCTCACGTACTTGAAGGAAAATAAATATTTTCTTTAAAATCTTGTGTATATATCATTGTCTTTCCTTTTTAATGTCGTTATAATTCTAACATTTAGTAGAGTTTTTTATTGCTTCAATGTAGTTGAAAGATAATGAAAACTCACATGGTCAGAAGTCATCCCATTTGTCTAAATCTAATAATATAAAGGTATAAATTGATTGGAATTTTTTTATCATTTTGTCTAGTTGTATTATATTTACTAATATATTTTCTTTTATTTATAGTTGGAGTATTACGGGAAAGTACAAGCTAAAAAAAAATAGAACCTCATTCAAAATATAATATTAAGAAGTTATGCATTGCTTTACTAAATACAAAGTTTATACATTATTGTATTATAAAAATTTATCTAAATCTTCACTATTTTTTGTTTTAGGAAGGGGATTGTAGGTTGGCTATATTGGCTCAAAAACCAACATCATGGTGGAGGGAAAACTCTTTAAAAGGAATGAACCAAGGGAGAAGATTCATAAGATTCCTTTGGGAGAACATAATGTTAGGGTCTTCATTTTAAAATTTATTCCTCCTATGTGATTATAAGGACAAATTTCTGATAGGGTCAATTTGTATGTATTTTGGTTTATTTATCTTTTGGACAAAACCATTGAGTCACGGGTTAGAACTTAATTTTTTGACCTTTCAAGCCTATGACATGTTTGATTCAAGGCATGGAGGGGAATTTTCAAATACTACATAATCATGTTGTTTTTAGTGCCATGTTTTGTCTTCATGTTCTAAGGATCTCTTGAGTGTGAATTCATATTCATTTTGATCCTTAAGACTTAATACTAGATATGTGTTTTTATAAAAAAAAAAGTTTGAGATGTGGTTTAAAAAAAAAAGAAAAATATTGTTGGTTTTTAGTCGTATGAATTAGTTTTTACATTGCATAATGTCGTTAGAATGACATTCAAATGAACATCAATTAAGAAATATATATTTCTCATAAATATATCATGTAAAGCTAGTTCAAAGTGGGTTGGAACGATGTTGGCATGTTCATTCGAATGAGTTATTGTTTGGTCAAACGTGATTGTATTTTTGTTTGAAAGAAACTCAATTTTCATTTGAATGAACCCTCAAAATTTGTGTCGCCTTGAAAATTTTGTTTTCTATATAAAGGGGTTCTAGAATAAGTTTTTAAAGAGACTTTTGGTGAAAATCATTTTCCTATAAATATCCAAAACCTCCCAAACCCTAGTTTCATCCAAGCTCTTTGAGATCCAACGTCTAATCTTTATGTTCTTTGAGATTTAGTTTAGCATCAAGGATTGACTTATCATCATTCTTGTTAAGTATGTTTCATATGTTGTTGCAATAAAGAAGTAGTGTGTTTGTGTTCCACATCCATAGATGGTTACTGAGTCTTATCGGTAAACACCCATGTGTGTGTAGACTCACACATTGTGGTGGGTGGGCTCCTGCATGTCTCTTTTAAAGAGAGGTCGAAGATCGAAGATGTGTTAAGACTTGTGAGTGTTGTAACACCCTCACTCAATTAAATATCGGGTGATCAGTCCCATACCCAATTAAAACAGAATTTACAGTTGGTTCATTCTTAGCATCACTGTCAAAAAAAATTAATCACCTAATATCCAATTAAGCAGATGTTAAACTTTTCAAATTTTAATTTAATAAAATTCCATTTTTACCATTACGAAAAATTTTCATAATAATCCAATCCACAACAATAAATGAATCTCAACAAAATTTAAATGCAATTGGAATAATACTTTCCAGCAAAATATCTCAATACATAAATCCCAATAACTGCAAATGTATTATAACGACATGAGTATAAAATCCTGACTCAAATAGAAGGAAAATACTATAATCCTCTTGGGGTACATGACAAAATAAAAATCAACTACAGAGTAGGAATCAACAAATATGAAGGCATCTAAACAAAGCTCCAAACTCCATAGCATCCATAACTCATCAACATCATAATCCTCTAAGGTTGGTGTCCATGTGGCTGGACACCTGATATAGGAGATATAAGAGAGAAAAGAGAATATACAAGGAAATGGGTCTGAGCCCAATGTAAAATAGTTTTTTTTTTAAAACAGCAAGTGAATAATTGCAATATTTACCACTTATAATATACATGTTAGATTATCGGTCTCTCTCTTGAGATCCTCACCTCTCATCTAGAGTGCATACCTAACGTACCTCTAAGCCATCCTAGTTATACTTCCCATGCTAACTAGTTTAAACCAGTGTATCCACTAATCATATCCCAACTCATTCCACGTATAAATCTCATAATACATGTAATAGTGATGTAAACATATATATATCCATTTCGATTCAACATGGATAAGCCCCTTATTAATTTAATTCCATTAAGTGTTCTCATACTTAATTAATTCCAGATATCATTATCTTTCAATTTTACTTTAGTCACACAGTAAATATCATCATATGTATATATATATATATATATATATATATATATATATATATATATATATATATATATATATATATACTATACTATACTTCACCTCAAGACATACCTGCGGTGCTGCATTACTCTGTTATCATGTCCCAATACATCTCGTCATTGTATAGGGGACTATAGGTTTGGTAAAGGTCCCTCGAATATATATATATATATATATACACTATACTGCACCTCAAGACATACCTGCGGTGCTGCATTACTCTGTTATCATGTCCCAATACATCTCGTCATTGTATAGGGGACTATAGGTTTGGTAAAGGTCCCTCGAATATATATATATATATATATATACACTATACTGCACCTCAAGACATACCTGCGGTGCTGCATTACTCTGTTATCATGTCCCAATACATCTCGTCATTGTATAGGGGACTATAGGTTTGGTAAAGGTCCCTCGAATATATATATATATATATATATATATATATATATGCACTATACTGCACCTCAAGACATACCTGCGGTGCTGCATTACTATGTTATCATGTCCCAATACATCTCGTCATTGTATAGGGGACTATAGGTTTGGTAAAGGTCCCTCGAACAACAAATATTAAATCACAAATAATGGAGGCAAACGTAGACCTAATCCTTTGGGCTATGCACATACCTACGCACCTAAATGACCGTTCTATACCATTGTTCTCACTAATGGTAATCGACTTAAGTTCTATGTTCTCGAGTGACAAGTCAAAAATCCCATAGATTCATCAGGATATAACTTCCCTCACGCGTAAACCTCCCGTCGATAGCAAGTAAGCTAGGTATGTCATGCACATAAATTATCAATCAATAGGCATTATCATTTACCTATATAAAAAGTAGGTACTCTTTCGACCTTTGTATAATACTATGAATTTATCCTATCTCTAAGTGCCTATTGTATTTATCAATACCACCCGTACTTGTTAAATATAATTATTTTCTTTGTCACATTATTATTATATAGTTATCACTCACATAATTTCCTTCTCACTTTAATAAAAAATTTCCAACATTAACCCAAGTCTTTCGCTCCTCGTTAATGTACCAAAATTATCGAGACTTAATTCATTGAACAGTATTATGTGGATACCACTTCCATAATATTATCCTTGATTCAATAAAATTTTCCAACATTCACCCAAGTCCCTCACCTTTTGTTAATGTAAAAAATTATTAAAATATTATTTCTACCAAAATTTATATAATTAATTCCCCTTTAATCTTTCCCCGATTCGATTCCACACAAAATATATTTCCCGAGTCTCAAGTATATCCTACTATCCTCTCTTAAGTCCCATCATATTCAAATAATCATCACTAAAGATTTCTCACAATTTGTGATTCAATCAAAATTTAAAAAGGAAAAAAATTCACATTTCCAAAGGGAGTCGATCGATCGATGGTCTTGGGTCGATCGATCAGATATCAGCCCAGTTTCTGCATATTACAACTTACGGGTTTAACACTTCTTTCTCATGAAAACCAACATAAATCAATCCAAAACTTCTCCTAATTCATCTCAATTCACATACTAAAGTAGATGATCCAATTCTAAAAATTAAACAACCTAAATTCATTAAATAGTTTGGATTAAATCATATTATTCTCAGAATTCTCATATTTTAATATTTTCCCCGGAAAAATTATATGAACTCAGATTTCCTCCATCAATTGAAACCAAAATTTTGTGGATTAAAACCTTTGTACAGAAAGAGATTTATTCTATCGAATTCTCATGTCGAGAACTAAATTAAAACTCTATTGTTTATCATTGAAACATACGAATTCTTAGTCCCTTAATTATTCTGTCTAGCATGGATATTTTAAGCATTAAAATAAAGCAAGAATTAAAATTGCCTTAGTTATGTAGATCTGAACCTTTGGTGATGATGGTGTAGAATTTATTTCCTATTTTTAGATGACTTTTCGGTGGTGGTGTTGTTGTTAGAAGGTGGTTAATCCCCTTTGGTTTGCCCCAAAAGACTCTCCCATTTTCTAAACAACCTCTTCTTCACCCAAGGAACCTTTCACTCTTCCTCACACTAAGACCTCTCAAATATTTTTTGATGAAATGGAATGAACCTACGTTTCTTTAACCCAACACCTTTATAATAAGACAAAATCCAAAATTACTATTCATCTCCCAAGTAAAATGACTAAATTGCCCTTCGGGGTGTCCTTTCATTTTCTACTTGACTCGAGACCCAAATCCAACACCCGAATAGACTTTTCTGACTATTTCGACCCTTTTAGACGCAACGGCGCACTCGAAACGACCATGAGGTTAATATAAAATAATGTTTCCTTTTTATTCATTTAAATTGGTCCTGACACGTCCCATACCACATCCCGACTTAATTTCCATTACTACCATATTAGTAACTCACGGCAATATAAATAACATCATATTCATATATTATTTTTATATCACCAAGTAATATTAAGAATCACACATTACTATAATCTCTAGTAATATCAAATCTAGATTAATCCCAATTAATTATTTCCTAATTAATTCCAATTAATCCCTATTAACTTTTAATTTATCGCATAATAAAAGTTAATAAAAATTATGGGGTATTACATACTCCCCCCTTATAGCCTAATTTTGTCCCGAAATTCAAAAAATAAAAGCATACGTGGTAAAAAGAACTCCAGATATTTATCACGCATATCATCCTCGCGCTTCCAAGTATATTCCTCAATGTTATGCTGCTGCCACTGCACACGCATCAACGAAACTACTTTGGTTCTCGACCGTCTTTCGCAATGGTCCAAGATTGCTATTGGTCTCTCCTCGTAAGAGCTTTCTGGCTACAAGTCGATCTCCTCTAATGCAATATGAGTGTGAGCCAACTCATCCCAGAGATATCGCCTCAGCGTGGAAATATGGAACACATCATGTATACTATGAAAGTGCTCCGGCAATCCCAATCTATAAGCAACCGGTCCAACTCTCTTAATGATAGGAAATGGTCAAACATATCTGGGTGCCAATTTCCCTTTCTTCCCAAATATCATAATCCCTTTTCATAGGTGATACTCGCAATAATACTTGGTCCCCCACATTAAATTCACGAAAGAACAATTTCTCATCGGCATAGCTTTTTTGTCGATCCTGACTACCCGAATACGACTACGAATCATCTCAATCCTAGCGGACGTATCCTGTATCACCTCTGGCCCCAGTAGTTTTCTATCCCCCACTTCTATCCAACATGCAAGAGAACGACAAGATCCACCATACAGTGCCTCCAATGGAGCCATACCAATGGTGAATTTATAGGAGTTATTATACGCGAACTCCACAAGGCGAAGGTATTGCTCCCAACCTCCCCCAAAGTCCAGGATACACGTGCGTAGCATGTCTTATAACATATGGTTTGTACATTTTGTTTTCCCATCCGTCCGTGGGTGATAATCCGTACTCAATCGCAATTTGGTGCCCATAGCCTCCTGAAAGCTCTCCTAGAAACATGACACAAAAATCTTGTATCTGTCGGACACGATATTTAGGGGCACCCCATGAAACTTCACTATATTGGTAGTAAATAATTGGGCATACTGTCCCGTAGTGTAATCATTCGGAATGGGCAAGAAGAGAGCTACCTTTGTCAATCGATCCATAATCACCCATATGGAATCGTGACCCCCCTGAGAAGTAGGTAACCCTATGATTAAGTCCATATAGATACTCTCCCATTTCAACATTGGGATCTCTCATGGATTAAGAAACCCAGCAGTGTTCTGATGATCCACTTTCACTAACTGACAAGTAGTGCACTTAGACATGAACTCAGCGATGTCTCTTTTCATCCTGCTCCACCAATACTTCCATCGCATATCTTGGTACATCTTATCCCCACCGAGATATACCACAAATATGGATCCATGTAATTTCATCATCACAGTATTTTGCAAATCCACACTGTCTGGAATAATCAATCCACCGTTGAAGCGTAAGCCCCCATCGGAATTCACAGAGTAAGACTCTGCTCCCCCGGCTAAAAGCTGTCGAATTTTTTCTTGAAAAAATAAATCGGTTGCCTGAGCCTGGACCATCCTCGTCACAATCTGAGGAGTAACAGTTATAGCTAACATAAATGATCGGGCAACTTCATCTCGATGTCCCATTTCCTTCTATTTTTCCTTCTATATTGCAGCCAACTCACCTACTAGCCTTCGGCTCAACGCGTCTGCTACGACATTAGCCTTTCTCGGGTGGTAATGTATCTCAAAATGATAGTCTTTCACGAACTCAATCCACCTGTGTTGGCTCATGTTTAACTCTCGCTGAGTAAATAAATATTGTAGTGACTTATGATCCGTTAATAGATAAAACTTCTCCCCCAATAAATAGTGTCCCCATATTCGAAGAGCAAACATGAATGCCGCAAGCTCTAAGTTGTGAGTGGGGTAATTCTTCTCATGAGGCTTAAGATTTCTAGAGGCATAAGCTATGGCCTTTTCTTCCTGTTGTTGTACTCTACCAAGCCCCTGTAAGGAAATATCAGTGTAAACCAAGTACTCCACTCCTGGTTTAGGTAGTGCTAATACTGGTGCCGAGATCAACTTATCTTTCAGCTCATCAAATGCTAACTGACATGCATCATTCCACACAAATGGTATGCCCTTTCTGGTTAAATTCGCTAGTGGACCTGCAATATTTGAGAAACCCCGGATAAAATGTCTATAATAGCCAGCTATTCCCAAGAAACTACGCACTATTGTCGATGTCATGGGATATCCCCATTTCACACACAACATGCCCCAAAAACTGAACTTCCCGAAGCCAGAACCCACACTTTTCATATTTGGCATATAGTTGATGTTCACGTAGGGTCTGTAAAACATATCGCAAATGTTCAGCAAGCTCCTTCTCAGTCTGGGATTAAATCAGGATGTCATCTATGAAAATAATGACAAAATGATCTAAGAAATATCAGAACACCCTATACATCAAGTCCATGAATATTATTGGTGCATTAATCAACCCAAACAGCATGACCCGGAACTCATATGATCCATATCTAGTCAAGAAAGCAGTCTTTGAAACGTCCTGCTCCCTGATTCGTAGCTGATGATAACCAGACCTTAAGTCTATCTTTGAGAACTAGGTTTCTCCTCTAGGTTGATCAAACAAGTCATCGATTCTAGGCAATGGATACTTGTTCCGTATCATAACTTTATTAAGCTCCCGATAATCTACGCACAACCTTAAAGAACCATCTCGCTTTTTAACAAATAATACAAGGGCACCCCAAGGTGACGTACTCCTATGGATAAATCGTTGCCCTAAAAGCTATTCAATTTGATCCCTGAGCTCCCTTATCTCTGCAGGATCCATACAGTAAGGTGCATGAGCAATGGACCGAGTGTCCGAGGCTAAATCAATCATAAACTCAATCTCCCTGCTGGGAGGTAATATCGGTATCTCCTAAAATACTTCTGCAAACTCATAAACTACCGGTATCGAATCAAGAGATATTACTACTCCCGTAGAATTCTCCTCCTATATATAATACAAATGAGTAGATGACCCTCCGTCAAATTGAGGCATCGCTTCAAGGAACATCTCATGTCCCGAAATAGTAAAGATAATACACCGGCTATAATAGTCAATCATGACTCTATATGCAATAAGCCATTCCATGAAGATAATCACATCATACTCGGACATGTTCAAAATAAGTAAATTTGTTGGTAATATCAGACTCCCAATCTCTATATTCACATTACAACATATAAAGAAAATAGGCGTCCCACTACCCATCGGTGAGTCTACATAAGTAACGGTGTTATCGGCCAAGTCTAGTAACCCTGTGTCCCGTGAAAATTTAGTAAATACAAATGAATATGAGCCCCCCGTGTCAAATAGAATGAGGCCCATAGTCCCATAGATAGAAAACATACCCTTCAGTCATAGGTGGTGGCTACTGAAATGCTGCCTGATGGACGTTATACATACGCCCATACTGTCCCTGCTGTGCTGGAGCTACTGGAATGGGAGGTAGTGCCGACAACTGAGCTAGTGCTAGGAGGGCAGGTGGTGGAAATACTGGTCCATATGGCTCCTGTCGTGTTCCCTGCTGAGGATTCTTACCCTTATCAAAAAAATCCTGCCTCTTATGTCCAGGCTTACCGCACGCAAAACATGTGCCAGTGAACTTTCCCTCGCTCTGCCCCTGCTAGCCATTACCTACTTTCCTTTGGCCCTGCTACTGGCCCCGATGGCCCTGCCTATTGCCTCCCTGTCCAAACCGAAATCCTCTAGATCGTAAACATTTAGCATAGCCCTTAGGCTGGGAACCCTACTCACCCTGTCGCTGTTGGATTTTACTAGACGGTGCCTCGCTAGAACTGCCTCCATTAGTCTTTCCGTGATGGCTTGAATCAATCTCCCACTTAACACTCTGGGCATTAAGCAGTTATCCTAGCAATGAAGCATCGTAACATTAAGAACATTTGCATAAGTATGTAGGGAGAGATTGCCCAATAAGTGCTAGCGAATCTTATAGTTCAGGCCATCAGTGAACATCTGAATTCGCCTTTCTTCAGTGGGTACCTCTGCTGGCACCAAGTCAGTCAGCCGAGTAAATTCCTCCTCATATTCTACCATTATCTTCCATTCCTATTTCAATCCAAGTAGTTTTTGCCTTGTATCTATCTGGATGGAGGAAGGGAAGTATTTGCGGTCAAACCGCCCTAAGAAATCTTAGATAGTCATAATATCTCTCTCCTCAGGGGTGGTAATGGATTCCCACCATTACAGAGTTGCCCCAACTAGCTTAAACGTAGCTAGTAACTGACGTTGAACCTCCGTACATTCAAGCATTCTCAAGTGACTCTGGATATTCTTCTTCCATTGGCTAGCAGTGACGACATCAGAGCCCCCTTGAAACTCTAGTGGATGCACCTTCTGAAAGGCATCCCAAACACGTTCCCAAGCAGTAGGAAACACTTGCCCTAGCGCGGTTGGTAGAGCTAGTGCCTGAACTGGAGCTTATTGAATAATAGTTAAAGTTGTGTTAACTGCTTGAGCAACAATGGCAGCAATTTCTGCAGCATTCGTGGTACCCTGAGCTGAGGTGGGATGAGGTGCACGTCGAGGAGGCATCGAAAACAAGAGAGAATATATCAGTAATATTCGATGTCATAAAATAACTGAAGATCGTATAAATGCAAGTAAGGATACAACAATCCTAAGAATATGGCTCTATATCAAAGAACGCTTAGCTGAAAGCATGGTAAATCGTTCAGATCCTAAAAGACTCTAGAATTTGATGCTCTAATACCACCTGTAACACCCCACTCAATTAAATATTGGGTGATCAGTCACATACCCAATTAAAATAGAATTTACAGTTGGTTCATTCTTAGCATCACTGTCGAAAAACATTAATCACCAAATATCCAATTCAGCAGGTGTTAAACTTTTCAAATTTTAATTTAATAAAATTCCATTTTTTCCATTACGAATAATTTTCATAATAATCCAATCCACAACAATAAATGAATCGAAACAGAATTTAAATGCAACTGGAATAATACTTTCCAGCAAAATATCTCAATACATCGCAAATGTATTATAACGACATGAGTATAAAATCCTGACTCAAATAGAAGGAAAATACTATAATCCTCTTGGGCGACATGCCCAAATAAAAATCAACTACATTGTAGGAATCAACAAATATGAAGGTGTCTAAACAAATCTCCAAACTCCATAGCGTCCATAACTAGTCAACATCATAATCCTCTAAGGTTGATGTCCCTGTGGCTGGACACCTGATATAGGAGATACAAGAGAGAGAAGAGAATATGCAAGGAAACGGGTCAGAGCCCTATCTAAAATAGTTTTTTTTTAAAACAACAAGTGAATAATTGCAATATATATCACTTATAATATACATGTTAGATTATCGGACTCTGTTTTGAGATCCTCACCTCTCATCTAGAGTGGACACCTAATGTACCTCTAAGTCATTCTAGTTAGAGTTCCCATGCTAACAAGTTTAAACTAGTGTATCCACTAATCATAGCCCAATTCATTCCAAGTATAAATATCATAATACATGTAATAGTGATATAAACATATATATCCATTTCGATTCAACATGACAAGCCCCTTACCAATTTAATTCCATTAAGTTTTCTAATACTTAATTAATTCGAAATATCATTATCTTTCAATTGTACTTTAGTCACACAGTAGATATCATCATATGTATATATATACGTTCACTCTATTTTATATATATATATATATATATATATATAAAATAAAGTATAAAACTTATGTATGTCACAAGTTTGGCTAATGATGTCATCTAGATAATTTTTTTTGTACTACCTATTTTACCCCTCTATCATTTGAGTTCCCCCTCTTTTCTTTCTCTTATCTCTTTTTCACTTTAATTCAAACACAAGGATATTTTAATAAACACACACCAAATCCATTTCAAACCTTTCTCTCTCTCTCTCTCTCTCTCTCACGAACGAGCACAAGGAACCAAACGAAATTCTCCTACTGTTAGATTGCAAAATTCTATATCCCGCCCAAATTATCGGTCTACCTCGAGCCACTAAATATCTCACATGCCCACTCTTAGAAGCACGCTTCTCTCTCTCTCTCTCTCTCTCTCACATTTATGTATGCTCGGTTTGGTGGGTTTGTTCCGACAGTGAGCCTTGGCCGCCGATCTGACGATCCCCGATGCTATTTCCTCTTCCCCTTACCGTTTTCCTTTGTTTTATTATTATTTGGTATGAATATAACAAAATAGAATATGGTTGCCTTTGTTCATTTGTTCAGCTAATGTGGGGGATACAATACAATACGAAAAAAGGAAAACGGGTTTAAAGAATTGAATGGAGAAAGAAATTGTTTCTGAGGTGTCTGAAGTATCTGAGATGTATAGTTTGAGTGAGAGTTGATGACGGTGAAGTTATCCAGAGGATCCGGAGATCTCCGGTGAAAAAAGGGCCAAACTCTGGTGAAATCGTCGCTGGAAATGGGATTGAAAGAATTAACAGATCTCCGGTGAGGAGAGGGGGGGGGTCGAGATCGAATCCAGGTCGGGTAATGACCATCCCAAAACGGGTTATCGGGTCCCGAAAGGATAATGGCGAGGGTCCAACAAGGAGGTCGAGGTCTCCGGTGACACGTGGCGAGTAAGGACCACGATGGGATATGAGGTATAAAAGTCCAGTGACAACAAAAGAGATGCTGACTGGAAGGACCGTTTGAAAAATGATGAAATCTGTGGGGTTTTAATGATGAAATATGTGGTGGAAATCAATTGGGATGACATGAGAGAAGCCATCCCAGCCTTCATGATGCTGATTTTGATGTCGTTGACTTACTCCAGTGCCTATGGTTTGATTGGTAGGATTGGGACTTGCGTGGTTCTGCATTTATGGGACTGGGTTCAGGGACTACTCAAAAAAGTTAGCATAATTAACGGGGTAGGGAATAATAATGAAGCTGCTGGGGTCGATGGCGCAAATGGGCACGCAATTGAGGATGCAAGTAGAAAGACACTTCAAGTTTAGCTGTTTAGGCAAAAGCTTAGAATCTGTATGCGTTACTAGCTTTTTCATTTCTCAAATTTTCAATTTTTCTAAGTTCAAAAGTTTGGACAAATAGGAAATATAAAGCGTACATAGTTGAAATTCCCTTGCTATTTATTTTTTGGATTAAATTATATATCATTTTATAATTAGTTGAAGGTGGTGATTTTTAAAATTATCAGTCATTTTAATAATTACAAGGACATACATATTAATTTTTTTGGGACTTAAAACAAAAGATAAAATGATATACGAATTATTTTAGTCTAGATCAAGTAATAGTTTATTTCAGAGTTGTTAATGAACCTAATTTTATGTTTTCAATTTTTTTTTGTTCGTTAACGAACCTAAATTTCGTTATTTTTTGGTAAATACACCTAAAAAAAATTGACTCGGGGAGTTCATCTTATTGATTCTTGAATTTTTCAAGTTTTGATGGGCCAGCGCTAGGCTATGGGAGGCAATAAGGTGCGTTGGTAGCAACAGGAGTTGAGTTGGCTTTCCTCACACTATTTTTTTTCGTTTTTCCATTTTTTATTTGGTAATATAATAATGTTTTGTACCGTTTGTTCATATTTATGTTGATATTTCTATGAGAATAAATACAACATTTGATGGGTTTTAGATCAAGTGTAAAGCTATAATATTTTGTTTATGAATATTGTACAATTGTTTTTTACTCCTTAAACAGGGTGGATAGTAAAATAAACGAATGGGATTCTGTCCATTTTTTTAAAAATGACATTTTGTTAACTTGAGTCACAATGCGAGTTTATTTGATGAATTTAGACTATTTGAATGTTGTTGGACAATTTGTTATTACTTAAGCAAAGGTGAATAGTCCTATAACAAAGGAAATATCATGACAATTTTTTTAAAACAACATTTTATTTTGTTGGGAAACGAAATTGTTTCCTTTTTGTAATTACGTACTTCGATAATTTTTGTCGTTTTACGATTATCAACGTGCCTTCAGGCACGGGCATACCCTAGTGTGTGTGTATATATATATATACTATACTATACCCCGAGACATAGCTGCGGTGCTACATTACTCTGTTATCATGTCCCAATATATCTCGTCACTGTATAGGGGACTATAGGTTCGATAAATATCCCTCGAACCACAAATATTAAATCACAAATAATGGATGCGAATATAGTCCTAAGCCTTTGGGATACGCACATACCTGCGCACCCAAATGATCGTTCTATACCATTATTCTCACTAATGGTAATTGACATAAGTCCTACGTTATCTAGTGACAAGTCATAAATCCCATAGATTCATCAAGATATGACTGCCCTCATGCGTAAACCTCCCGTCGATAGGAAGTAAGCTAAGTATGTCATACACATAAATTATCAATCAATAGGCATTATCATTTATCTATATAAAAGTAGGTACTCTTTCGACCTATGTATAATACTGGAAATTTATCCTATCCCTAAGTACCCGTTGTATTTATCAATACCACCCGTACTTGTTAATTATAACTATTTTCTTTGTCACATTATTATTATTATGTAATTATCACTCACATAATTTCCTTCTCACTTTAATATAAAATTTCCAATATTAACCCAAGTCTTTCGCTCTTCGTTAATGTACCAAAATTATCCATACTTAATCCATTTAATATTATTATGTGGATACCACTTACATAATATTATCCTCGATTAAATAACCTTTTCCAACATTCACCCAAGTCCCTCACCTTTTGTTAATGTACAACATTATTCGAATATTATTTCTACCACGATTTATATAATTAATTCCCCTTTAATCTTTTCCCGATTCAATCCCACACAAAATACATTTCCCGGGTCTCAAGTATATCCTACTGTCTTCCTTTAAGAACAATCATCTTCAAATAATCATCACTAAAGATTCTCACAATTTAGGATTCAATTAAACATTAAAAAGGAAAACGTTTCACATTTCCAAGGGGTGTCGCTCGATCGATGGTCTTGGGTCGATCGATCGATATTCTTGGGTTGATCGATCAGATATCAGCTTTGTTTCTGCATATTATAACTTACGGGTTTAATACTTCTTTCTCATCAAAACGAATATAAATCTATCCAAAACTTCTCCTACTTCATCTCAATTAATATAGTAAGATAGGTGATCAAATTCTAACAATCAAACAACCTAAATTCATCAAATAGTTTGGATTAAATCATATTATTCCCAGAATTCTCATATTTAATATTTCTCCCAGAAAAATTATATGAACTCAGATTTCCTCCATCAATTGAAACCAAAATTTTGTGGATTAAAACCTTTATACAGAAAGAGATTTATTCTATCTAATTCTCATGTCCAAAAGTAAATTAAAACTCTATAGTTTATCATTGAAACATACAAATTCTTAGTTCCTTAATTATCCTATCTAGCATGTATATTATAAGCATCAAAATAAAGCAAGAATTGCACTTGCCTTAGTTATGTAGGTTTGAACCTTTGGTAATGATGGTGTAGGATTTTTTCCTTGTTTTTCGATGACTTTCCGATGGTGGTGCTGGTGGTAGAAGGTGGTTAATCCCCTTTGGTTTGCCCCAAAAGACTCTCCCCTTTTCTAAGAAACCTCTTCTTCTCCCAAGGAACCTTTCACTCTTCCTCACACTAAGACCTCTCAATATTTTGTGATGAAATGGAATGAACCTATCCTTTAAACCAACACCTTTATAATAAGACAAAACCCAAAATTTCTATTCATCTCCAAAGTAAAATGACTAAATTGTGCTTGACCCGAGACCCAAATCCAACACCCGAATAGACTTTTTTGACTATTTTTCCCCATCCGGACACAACGGCGCACTCGAAATGACCATAAGGTTGATAGAAAATAATTTCTCCTTTTTATTTATTTAAATTGGTACCCACACGTCCCATACCGTGTCCCGACTTAATTTCCATTATTACCGTATTAGTAACTCACGAAAATATACATCATATTCATATATTACTTTTATATCACCAAGTAATATTCAGAATCACACATTACTATAATCTCTAGTAATATTAAATTCGAATTAATCCCAATTAATTATTTCCTAATTAATTCCAATTCCTCCCTATTAGCTTTTAATTTACCGCATGATAAAATTTATTAAAAATTATGGGGTATTACAAGTGTCATGTGTCGACTTTTATAATTCCTAATCATAGTGAATTTATGTGGTTAGGACATTCATGGTTTTTCTCGTTGTGGGTTTTTCTCATACATCAGCGTGTTGTGGTTTGTTGCTTTATTTTATACTTGTTCAAACTAGAAGCATGTTTTAGGACAAGATAAAATTTGGTAAATCGTTTATCACAGCAATCAATTTAAAATTTCTTTAAGTTTTACTTTGAGCTTATTCCGTTTAAGTTTAATATTTAATACGAAAAAAAATTAATAATAAGCTTTTATTTTTACCACTCCATATCCCATAGCTTTCTTTGCGATCCTCCCTATATCCATGGAGGGTGAAATAGTCTTTATTAAAGACACATCTAATTCATTGGTTTCTTAGGCCAAAGAGTTTGTCATCTTTGGTTTTACGGTCAAACATTTTGTTATTAGCTATTCACATTTTTTAGGTGACTCTACTTATAATTCTTTTCTCCTTTTTCCTACCATCCAAAACATAATGAAATAAATAATATTGCTGAAGAAAGATAGAGGGGATGATGGTTGTGACAAGTTAGGTGGGGATGGTGATGGTGGTGCGAATTTTAGGATGACGATGATGGTGATCTCATCGTTGTATTTATAAAAATGTTGAAGACTATGAAGAAAGATGAGATAATAATTCCAATAGATAAAGAGGTCTTTAAAGAACAAAATGAGTAATTACCCCTTGTTAAGAAAGACTTTTTGGATTCTTATAGATTGAAGCCTTTGGATATCACTTGTCTTATCGTGTACATAAGGTAACATAAACTTTACATTTGGCTATTTGATTGCCTTTAAAGTTAGATTAAAAATTAAATAATTTGTTTTCAAGATCTCCTACGATAAATATCAATCCTCCCGCGAAATATTCTAATTCTTTAACCACACATCTTTCAATGTTGCATAAAAAAGGAAAAAAGAAATCATATATGTATTATTTCTATGAACCTTCAAAATATGTAAGTGCAACGATTGAATGCAGATCTTATTCTTGATGAATATATATATATATGTGTGTGTGTGTGTGTGTGTGTGTGTGTGTGTGTGTGTGTGTGTGTGTGTGTGTGTTATTTATCAATGCGTTCATGTTAAAACACCTTTTTAACGATTTCATTGGTTTTAGGATGTTGCCAATCTCTCTACCATGATTTTTTATTAGTTAGACTCAAAAAATGCTAAACCCGTTGAGCAAGAAAAATTATATATCACTACGTGAGTAACTAATGATCACTACGTTCTTTTACATTTATTTTCATTACAATGTCTTCGTAATGAATTAATATTGTTTCTTAAAGTGGTCTTAACACATTTGCCATTGATGATGGCAAGGGGTACACGCTAACTTGGAACTGTAATAAGGTAAATAAATAGTTCAAAATTGATATGTAGTTTTAATTATTCATATAAATAACTAGTATGTTTGTTTACAATATGTATGTTAATATTGTGTCCAATGTAAGGAAAAAAGTCTTTCATGTGGGTATTTTGTGATGATGTTCATGAATGATTTGACGGAGGATCCTATCATATATATTTAAATAAAGGTAAATATATTTTACATTATTTTGATTACATTGATATTTGAACTGTTTGAAGGTCTTATTATTTAGTTATTTAATATTATCAGATGAGGATGTTGAGCAACAAAGAGGTGTACAGAAATGATCAGATAAATGAAGTTAGAATCGAGTTTATTTATGAATATATTAGGTAACTTCTTAACCTTGATGTCAAATTTAATTTCTATTGGTGCGTGCTGGTAGATTTGTTTTATTTAGTCTTTACTTGGCCATGCAAATCGGTGATTTGAAACTGCAGTATTTTAGACATACATAGACATGAGTTCGGTGATTGAAATTTGAATTGTTTATTTTCTTTTTGAAGTTATTGTTTATATTGTTTATATATATGATATGTTAGTTTCATGTAAAAACAAAGGACATTATGTCGAATTTATTAAAATGTAAAAGAGTTGGAATATTTACTTTGCTAGGACGTGTGGGTTGCTTTTATTTATTTATTATTTTGATCAACTTCATTCGATATTAACTTTTTTCATTTGTATCTATGAATATTCAGACTATGTTTGGTCCTGCGGGTCGATGGTTTGAAGTTGTTGCTTATTAAAGTTTTATACTTGCATATGCATTCGGTGATTTGAATTAAAAATTTTGATTTGTTTTTGTTCTTAATTTTGATAGAGGGGAGACCCCAATCTGTCCATTGTGGCATGCCCCACTACTTCCTTAGGAAGTTGATTACCAAAGATCTCTCCCACAGTTCTCCTTGAGTGAGCCGCAAAATTATAAAGGCAATCGGCTACCTTTGTTAGCTTCACTATAATAGTGTTCAATAATCACCCACATATTAGTTATCGGCTTGTTTTTTTAATGTGTATATTCTTGATAAAATAAATAGGTTGGTTTCATGTAAAAGTAAAGGAGGATTTATCAAAATTTTCTAAATGGTAAAGAGTTAACTATATTTGCTTTGTTGGGTCATGTGGGATGATGATTTTTTATTTATCAATTTCATTTTGTGTTGGCTTTGTTGTTTGTATATGTTATTAGGATTTTGATGTGGTTCACGTATTATTATAGTTTAGTGGACTTTTTTACATATTATCAATTGATTAATTGTTGAATTTGTTAATCTCAATTGAATTAGATCATCGACATGGGTGATCATCATGAAGTGAATTTTTTTAATGTAGTTCATTTGGATAATTGAATGAGTTGTTTATATATTGCGGACTTCTTTTTGTGTGAAGTATGTTAAGTAGTTCACCTTTTTATTAGACTTTACGAAGTAGTGATCACTAGTTATGGATAGTGCCGTGGTATGAATATTGCTCCTTGGTACTTTTAAATTATCATATATTTTTGTTGTGTGATTTTAAATTGAATTAATAGTGGGTAATATAGTAACTTTTGATTTAAAATATTGTATTTATTTTGCTTGTAATTGTAGTTAACTAGTGGATGAGAAATATATCTATATTGTAAAATTACATGTTGGTTTAATGAAAAAAAATATATAAACAAAATATGACCTTTTATGTGAGTTTAAAAAAGTAATAATCAAGATTCTCCTTAAAAACTATGAAAACATATGACCTTTTACCATAGTTTACCATGATAAACTGAGACAAATATGACATGACTACACTATATATTTTGCATGCTTATTTAAAAGTGTGATAAGTTGACTTTTCTTTTATCACACTTTTATGGACAATTATGTCACCCTAGTTATAATAGTTTATGAAAATTTTAGAACCGTGATATAAGGCTTTTTATCATGGTTTTTAACCATGATAAATAACATTTTCCCACTGTCCCACTGATTATGGAAAGTCTCTCATGATTGAGTTATCTCACGGACAAGCTTCTTTATTTGACTTGGTGAATAGAGTTGATAGGTTGTTACTTTGATAATGTGTGATATGCTTTGATAATAATTGATCAAAGAGTGTGATATGCTCAGGTAATTTTCTATACTAAATCTAGAGGGGGGTGAATATGTTTGAATGTATCCTAAGGTCAATTTTTCGATATTACAAAATTTATTGCAATTTCAAAATTCCCAACACACAATTAAAAAAATTACTTTCCAATTAACTTTATTAACTCACAAAATGATAAAATTAAGTGAATAGAGAGATGAAACCTAAATCTAACACACTTAATCCAACTTCAAGAAAATTCACTAGATTCAAATTAGATCTAAGTGATGTGCATCTTAAAATGCGTGTATATGAATAGAAAACATACACAAGCATACACTAAACAAGTTTTATAAGAAAAAAACCCACCAAGAGATAAAGAACTTTGACGGACTCCAAATTTTATTTCTACTTAAAAGAATGTTTTACACAAGGTAAGAACATACCTCTCGCACAAGCACTCTCATCTAGTTACCTATGAACCTTGCATTTTCTCCCCGTAGATAATGAAAATATGAAACAATCTCCACACCGAGAATGAAGATGTCCACTATCTTCCTTGAAGTTAGCACCACATTACAAATTCTCCAATAACTCAAAATGCCTCAAATTTTAGATTAGGGAGAAAGAGATCAAACAAATTCAGTATAAGTATGATGAATTGACATAGGCTAATGTCAATATGGAGCCTTATGCACTGGGTACGACCTTTTTTTAATGTCAATATGTGATTAAATCAACTCTAAACTCGCCCACCAACACTTTGGATTAAGTCAAAGATCAAATTTTTAAAAGTTTATGATAAACGAGTTGCATTTTGTTTGATCAAAGATATAAAGATCTCTCAACTTTTGAAATTTTCTGAAAGAGATTTTCTAATTGAGTAAAATCCAATTCTTATGAAATGGGAGGGAAAAGATCCTATTTATAAAAAAAAATCAAAATATTGATCCGTCATGCACACGATTCTAACCAGTGTACAATATGGCAAAAAGGTCATATGCACAGGCATGTTTTGATGATATATGAACATGTCCGTGTGCACGGTATCAAAATAAAGTTATTAAAACTGTTAAGACAATAAAATTTTCAAAATTCCTTAACAAGTTCAAAACGAATAAATCAACTCCCAAAAATAGTTTGAACGATCCTTTGAGACTATTTAAAAAATACTTGTTCAATCATTTTTCAAAATCCTCACACATTTTAGAAAATGTAGTGAACGCGTGAGTGTGTGTGTTTGTGTGTTTAGCCATGCACAATTCACAATATTCATTAAAAAGATGTTGTCTTCATTGCAACGTGAATGTATGGCATATGAAGACTTCAATGATCGAATTGAAAAATATTCAATCTTCAAAGGTTCATCTAAGTCTAAATGACTTTAATGACTCAATAACTCAAATATTTTATCATAGGAACTAGCCAACTAATATTACTTACAAAATTACATTTTCAATCACCCCATTTGTATATGTTATGGTAAAAACACCCAAAACTTAAAATAATCTTATAACCCCTATAAGACTCACAAATCATTAGCCATATATTTGGAGTAGTAGGAATATAGTGTAAAAATAATCCACAAGACCAACAACTCATCAAAATTCGAGTTTGAACAGTGGCCTAGAGTCAAAATCATCAAAGTTATGCCTTAAATCACACGAAAGAACAAAAGCATTACGATGTCAATAGCATGCGCAAAGAGAAACTCCCCCTAATTGGGAATTCCTCGATAAGTTATAAAGATATAGATGAGATAAAACATGTGAATATCATGTGAACATGTGACATAGAGAATCATTGTTTAATGTCGATATATCAAATGAATCATAATGAGATAAAATGTCCCCCGACATAACATATCCCAAAGAAATATCAACAACCCCCTTGCATATATATATATATATATATATATTTCTCCTCCTTTTTGACAAGTTTAGAAATAAAACATTCCCCACCTTTATAAGTGAAAGGAAGACCCACTCCCCTTTTTTATGCATTGGGAAAATAGAGGAAATAGGAAATAAGGTTTCTCCCCCTTTATTGCAAGGAATAAAGATTTTCTCCCCATTTTGGACACATAAAAGTCCAAGAAAAGAGATATTATATACAACGTATAGCTGGGCAATAATAAAAGTCACAATAGTGAAAAAGAAACTAGCAAAGAGAAAGCTATCAAATCATGTGAACAATAAACCTATATCATAAGAATTGGCAAAATGAGCATATACATGTATATCATAATATGAATACCACAGTATCATATATATAAGCAGTAAATGAGGTATACTTAACATATACTAGATAAATGAGATCATATAACCAAACATGGATAGAAAAATATAGGTATATCATGAATATGACAATGTGGCACAAAAGATATGGATGAAAATAGAGAAATCCATGAAAAATGAGATAATATCCATACAACCATAAAAAATATCCAAATATCCAGAAGAATACATTAAAAGTAGCTAAATTCCTAAATAAAAGTACTAATATACAAGTACACATATGATGTGAAAAGTACTAAAAGTGGTACTACAAAATGAATAACATGTTAAAAAAAATCTAGAAACTCTAATAGTCGTAAATGTCATCATACTCAACATCATCATCTCTATCATCTGTCTCTTTATCATCACCAAGCTCATCCTCATCATTATCAAGCTCATCCTCGTCATCATCGCCATCACCAACATCTGTAGGTGGAAGAAGAAGATGTGGAGGTGGAGTAGCGGAAATTGATGGATAAATCTCAAGTGTAAAGTTTAGTATAAGGTGGAATAGATTGGAGTACTTATCTATAAAAGCAACATATGTTCGAAGACTAGCGTGGTCTCTCTCAATAATCTCCATAAGATGATAAAGACATATCTTATCCTCATGCATATCCTGGAATTATCCTCTCATATAAGCAAACTTAATGGAAATATAAGCGCATTGACCCTGACATACGCGATGCTCGGGTGTTGGCTAATGCTCAAGTATAGGATCCGATGCCGGTGCATCGAAATCTATATGCTATCGGGCTGGACAAATATTGGTTTGACCTACTTATCCTGAAGAACCCATACTGGAAATTGGATTCATAATACCTACATCCTCATCAATTATTAGATGAGGAAATCTCAAAGAATAGATATATTCGATAATCAATATCCCATATATTATCTATGGAATTAGAATACGCTCCCCTCATCATCAAAATAATGAGTTCATGATAGTCTATCTCCTGACTATGTATTAAGGTGTACATCAACCTACCTCTATGATATGAGAAATTTGAAGTACGATGACATGGCATAAGGTTGTAAATAACTAAGAAATAAAATAAATGTCGACACATCTCAGGATGAAGAAATAAAGGACGGATTCAAGAAATCTCATAACTAGCAAGAAAAGATGTAAGGCAATTATGAGTAACCATATCCTCAATAAAACTCACATAAGTATGGTCATTAAGTCGAGTCTCTAATCCTAAATGAGAATCTAGGATCTCATCAGTAAGCTCAATCAATATACCACGCACAAAATAGTAAATGGCATGATTGTCATCAGGTACAACCATGTTCACATAGAACTTTTGAACCAATGTAGCATTGGACGAACGATGAGTCTGACCAAAGGTGTATCCCGAATAGTACCAATCAAGATAATAGGCAATGACCATCCTCATTCCTCTCCAAGTGTTAGAAAGAAATGTCTCTCTCCAGAACGAGTGTTGAGGCACTCGGTGCCTAACGACATCTCCTAATTAGTTTAAAGGTCGATGAAGAGTCTTGCGGTCTAGATGTTTCACCGAGACCAGTAGGAACATGAACCCTATTCTTAGATCGTGTCTTCCATCTACCCGTAACATAAAAATATGGATAAGAACCTAAACAAATGACAATTCGAGGGCTGAAGTAAAAAAACTACACAAAACCCTCAAATAACTAGTCCAAAATCTACATAAATCAACTAAATCACCATATCAACTCCTAAAAATAGTGAACCCAACCTTAAATCACTAGAAGCAAAGGAAACCAATAAAAATTAAAGATATTTGAAGACTTACCAAGTGAAATTAGGAGAATGACACAAATTTGTCAAAACTAGGGTTAGATATCAACACACGATGGAAAAATCTCACAAAAAGCACTTAACCTCAAATGCAATAGCTGAAAAAATATCTAAGGATAATTTCTCCTAAGGTTTTAGCTCTCGATTAGAGTTCGAAGTGATATGAGAAACTCAAAAATTTCCCCCTTTATAACTGGCACCATGTGAACTGTAGCATATATCCATTCGAACGCCAAACCATGAGAACGACCGTGTTTTGTGTCCGTGCACACAAAATAAAGGAATTTCTCCCAAAGGACTATAAACTCTAGAAATTCTCCCTGAAATCTCCTGAATCCTATCTCTTAGAATCTCAGTGATATTAATGAGTGTTAGTTCATGAGAAACCATTTAATTTGACTTTAATAGCACTAATTTGTGATAAAATGCACAAGATAACAAAAATTAAAAACTCACACACATATTAATACACATGCAAACATAAATCATATTGAGTGTGGTTATGATTAGGCATTTTATGGTCAATCGATTTGACATAAAAATTGCATCTAAATATTGATTAAACATATGAATTAAAATTACATTATACTCAATTGAACATCAAATGCCTAAAACTCTCATCAAATTAATATTTTGCAACTTTGTAATGTCAATGAATGTATGATTAATGTGATAAACAATAATACAAAATCAACATGAATACACATAATCAAATCATAAGCACTACAAATTATCGTTAAAAGACAATCATTCCATCAATTTCCTTTTGATAAAAAAATAATAGTTTCAAGCAATTAACTCCCGCAAACATATGTTCATTAAAATATTTTTAATTCCAACTAAATAGAGATATTCATTTTTGAAAAGCTATATCGTATCTTGTTCGTCATATCGGTTCAAGCTCTTGGCTTATCGTTATTTCCAACATATTTTGAATTTTGCATCAATTGACTTTTCACACACTTAGAAACCTACCCAAAAATATTTGAATTTCTGAAATGGGTGTAATCACTCTAGCGTTAACCATTATCAATGCTTTTAAAAATGGACCTTTTTTGAATTCATCATAGTTAGAAACTTACTGTAAGATGTGGGTTCTTCAAATACTATTAGTATTAAGTGAGGCGTAACCCCTTATCAAGATCGGGACCAACGCCGTCAGATATAGAGCATAGGTCAGAGTCACAGGTGAATCAGAGATAGAGAGATTTAATATTCAAAGTTGCACTAAAGAACATATTGACACAAGCAGTATATGACGAACATAATAAATGAATGGGACCAGTATGTAGCGTGGTCGGAGGGATAAAGAACAAGCACTTTAGGCACAATAAAGACAAGGAAAGAACTTCAAGCTCAGTTAATGCCTAATGATGGGTACATTGAATGTGTATGGGAATTAATGCTCTTCTCGAGGCTCTTTTGGTATGAGGGAATTTGGGCAGCAATTCCAGGTTCTAGATGCCCTCCTCCTGATTTGTTTGTGTTGGTCTTATTTATATGGAGGGAGAGGTTGCTCGAGTCAGTATGCCCTCGATCCCTTTGGCCTTTGTGCATGAAATTCATGAGATACTACATGTAATGCATGGGATCTGTTAGTTTTGGCGGGAAAGCATTCTATTGGTTAGAAGTATTACAGTCATTAATGAAGGATATGACTTGTCAACTTTGGGCTTACTCTAAGATGACTATACGATCAAATTTGGTGAACTAGAGCTGCCATTTTAAGGATAAAGTCATTTGAGTGTTGTATTCTTGAGTTCTTGAATGTCAGGCGTTATGACGTCAGGAAGTGGTTCAAACAGTGGCTATTATTTGGTATTTAGTCACGTCAGTCAGACGAGCTGGCACCCGAGGTAACTCGAGGAGGTGACCTCGAGGGGGCAAGTATTGAGGGAGATCGAATGACTCGAGGAGATTCACTCGAATAGGTAAGCAATGAGTGGCCTCGAGTGACATTTGTCCTGGATGAAGTTTTGTCCAAGTGTGCCAAGAGGGTTGGTAATAACTTCCAACATTGCCTTGTTCTCAATCCTCCAAACCATGTCCTTGCGAAGTTCCTAAGAGGGGATAGCTTGATAGAGCATGAAAACTCTCCCATGCCCTTCCAAGCAAGGTCCCTCATGGGTACCAAGCGTCCCCACTCAACATATACATTCATAAGATAAAGTACATAATACAACATTTTATTTCTTATTACACACTATTTTCATCCGGGTAACCTTTGCTCTTCAAGCTGGATCTTTCAAGCCAGGCTAGTTAGAGGCTCTTCCAGGTAGAACGCTGCGAACTACTTGCTTTTAAAGAGCTTTCGAGGTGGGTCCTACGAGCTACTTGCATGGAGAATATTCGAAGTGTTTTTGTTGGGCATCTTTCTCTGTAATGGATCAATTCACCTGGCTAAGTTAATTATCCATGTGGGGGAACACCCCTCCACATTTTCCCCTTCGTAGAGATATTTATTTGTTACATGAAGAAATATTTGTACGAAACTTTCGCTTATCTATGATTTTCCCTCTTGGGGATAATGAAGAGATTTATTTAAATTTCCCCCAAAGCTCTTCATTCCCCATGGTAGACAAGACCCCCAGGTATGCTTCATTAAATGTAGCTGTCATTTGCATTTTAGTGCGTCATATGTGGCAGCGCCATGGCGGATGCGTGGAGATGACGCAACCATTCGATGCGTCATTCCTCGAATCATCATCAGAGAAACCCTTAGTCTTCTATGACTATGCAGGTTTGGCCAATATGCCAGCCACATAATCCTGAAATGCCATCATTAAACTTTTCCAAACGTCACTTTTTTTGTCATCTTTTGGAACTTGTGTTGTCCCTATAAAAGGGGACACACCTTTCGCTAAGACTCACCTTTGGGTTTAACTTTTCGAGTTCAAACTTTTCTGTCAGAGTTTGACGAAGATAACCTCCCCTTCTTTAAGCTTTTTCAATTATCTTCCATTATCTTTTCTCTCATCTACAATGGCACCAGTAAAGAGAACTCTTTCTGTCAGGGGTGCCTCTCTTGCCACCCAGGCACGCCAGGCTCAGTGGGCACAATACTGTCGTGCCACTTACTTTGGACAGGATGATCATTTTTGGGTGATGGCCGAACGATTTTTTGGTGCTTTGGTGACAATTGAGGAGCCAAACTTGTTAATGGATGAAGGTAAAGATGCTGAATACTTCACTTATATCCCCACCGCTACTGTCACCCATTTTCATATAGAGAGCGATGATTTCCCCTACTCCAAGGTGGAATTTGAGGCATCCTCTGGCGCTAGTGAAGGGTTGGGCCCTTGGACGGAGTATATCCATGTGAAGTACTCGGTTCAAATGGACCTCGTAGATTTTTTTTTATGTGGTTGGGTGACCTTACCTTGGCAAAAAATAAAACTGCTTTACAACTATTAGTGTCCCGGTGGAGCCATAGGTCGCACACCTTCGTGGCTACTTGGGACGAGTTTACTGTTACCCCTGAGGACGTGTGCGAACTATTGGGAGTGGAAGTTGTTGGATTTGACACTTCTTTGAGGAGGCTATTTCTGGTGAAGAAAAAACTCCAAGGAATGAGTTAGACGCCGTTGTGAAGGACTTCATGGTCACTTACAACAAGTGAACCTACTCTGAGGTCATTCGCTACTTTTACTTCATCGAAGAGAAGGCGATAGCCCGTGAGGCTGCTAGGGAGAACCCTCAAGGGAAAGAAGTCTTTGAGCAGCCTCCAACTGGGAAAGGCTACGAGTCCAAAATTGAGCTGGCGAGGTACATATGGGTGATGCTATCGAAGGTATACCTTCTGGGTAAGCCCCGCGACTTCCCTCATAAGGACCTGATCAATCTGGCCGTTTAAATGGCATGCGATTTAAAGATCCCGCTCGCAGCCATTGTTCTTAGGTCTCTATACACTTGGTTAGATCGTGTCTCTACAAACTCCGTTCAAAGCGTTGGTAGGTTCGATGTGTCTAACTATGCCAGCAATATTCTTTTGGCGGCGTTCCTTTATACTTATTGATAAGCACCCAAAACTGTACAATTTATACCCCAAATAGATGTATTTTAGTTGCTATTTCTCGACAATATGGGTCTTATGCGCTTAAATGTTTAATATGCAGGTTTAATGCACGTTGCGGTGTTCAAGCGCGTATTTCAAGGCAATTGTGCATTTTAATGGAGCTAAATACCCTTATCTTGTACCCCAATTACCTCTCCCGTACCCTAACCCGAGCCTTAACCTAGCCAAACTTATCCCAAGCCTGTGTGTGTTTTATTTGTGTCATTTTATTATTTTTTAGATTTTTAGTTTGAGTCTTTTCTATTTTTAGGATTTATTTTAGAATTTTTAGATTTTATTTTCTATTTTTCTATTTTATTTTTTTTAATTTAATTTTATTTTGATTTTTATTAGTTTCTAGTTTTATTTTATTTTATTAAGATTTTAATTTTTAGGATTTCATTTATTTTTTAGTTTATTAGATTTTATATTTTTTTTAGGACTTTAGTTTTTAAAGTTAATAGATTTATATTTATATTTTTATTTTCATTTCATTTCTTTTTATTTTTATTTTTATTGAGTCTTTATGTTATTATTTTTAGTATAGTAATTTAATTTTTACATTTTTAGTTTTTATAAGCTTTATTTTATTACTTAGATTTTATTTTTAGTTTTATTTTATTAGGGTCCAAACTAATACACACACACACACTTAATACCCATTACACCTAAACCTAACCCTCACCTAAACCCCCTACACCACACACACCCAATACCCCCCTTCATCTTCAACCTACAACCCCTCTCTCTCCTCTCTCCTCTCTCCTCACCCACCATTAACAAACACAAAACCCACCACTACCTTAACCCCTGACCTGCAAAATCCGGCAGCTCCTTCCCTATCACCGCCGGCGTCCCGACCTCACGCCGTCCTCTCTCCTCTCTCCCAACCGCCTCACCTTCCCTCTCTTCTCTCCTTCTATCCCACCGCCGGCAGCCACAAGCTGCCATAGCCATCGACACCCGCCGAAATCCCAGTCCCAGTCGCGACCTGGATCTGTCGATCCCAAACCCGCCGGCAACTCTCTCCCTCACTCCGCGAAACAGCCCCAGCGCCGACCACCATCTCCGCCAGTCGCGACCCAAGCCGGCGGTGCCTCCTCAACTGATCGCAACCCCTCCGACCTGCTACCCTAAGCAACCCGAACCGAACCCCACATCCCAAGTAGGTCTGGCCAGTTCGTCAACCCGATTCACCCTCTGATGCGACATCCTTCTCCGACCCATATCCGGGTCTGCCCCAACATCAGACCCCCAAACCCATTTTTAATACCAAAGACCCACTTTCTAACCCATTTCCCATTTCTCCTAAGTCACGATTTCTCCACCTGCTATATCCCTAGCCAAATAAACCAAAAGCCAAATAACAAAACCCACATGTGCCAAAACTAACTTACCACCTTTTACCCAAAATACCCCCCAACTACCTTTCTAACCCCAATACCCATTATACCCCCATTTAACAAATCAGATTTTATCCTCACCACCCTCACCCACATGACCTCACACCCCTCACGTGCACATCCTTATTTTACCAATTTAACCCCTTAGCTCCAATTGCATATAAAAGAAGACCTCAAGGCCATTTGAAAGGGATCTCAAATTAGTTTTAAGCTAGGTGTGATAAAATTCTCCCCACCCCTCTATGTTGAGTATTTGCATTTTTAGCAAATACCTCAATATAGAGGTGTGTGTTGAAAATTATCTCTTGGATGAATTTCACCCCACCCATCTATTATGAATTTTTGCATTTTTAGCAATTATTTCATAATAGATTGATGTAGTGAAATTTATCCCTTATGGGAGGTAAATTCTAACCCATTACTTTATGTTGAGATTTTGCATTTTTAGCAATTATCTCAATATAAATTAATTATCTAAAATTTATTTCTTTGGGTGAATTCTAATGTATAATTTTATAATTTTAGGATTTGCATTTTTAGCAAATCTCTTTTATTATTTAGTTATCCATTATGAATTCATCCACTATCCTTTTACTTTTTAGTTTGTAATTTTTAGTTTAGATTCAATAAATACATGAGTGAGGGATTATGATTGAGTGATTTTTAATGTGTAATTGAGAGATTGTTGATGCAAATGAAGATTCCATTTCAATTCAAGGCTCAAATTGGTTTGATCTATTCCTCTCTTTTACTTTTAGTTTAATCCTCACATGCTTTCAATTATGTATCTCATATTTTTGGATGATGATTATTGAGGGCTAATCTCCCATTTACGGGATGAAATTTTGAAGCCCTCATGAGTCCAATTTAGTTAGTTTACTTTTTAGCTCAATTTTATTTACCTAATTTTTATTAGCTTTTACATCTTAATTAGTAGTTATAAAAATTAGTATAGTTAGTTAGTTAAAATATTCCCTTGAAAAATTCATAAAAAAATAGAAAAAGTAAAAATAGAAAAAAATATAATAAAATGCAAATGAATCTATATATATGTCCTCTCCAATTTTGTGTTTCACCCTTAGATATGGATTGACTCCCTTACTTACCTCTACACTAGTTTTGTTATAATTTTGTAGGTTCAAGGGAAATTTTGATGGATAGAGAAGTTGCACAACGACAAAATCTACATGAGAAGTAATTTTTCTTTTTATCACTTATTTCAAGGATTATTCCCCCGCTGGCCACTTTCCCAGTTCACAGGATGTGAGAGTACCCCGTATTTGTTGTTGGAAGAATAAGAGTGTGAAGAAACCTCTTTTAACTCTGATTGGCCGAGCTGAGAGATTCAATCCTCGCCCTTATGTTGGGGTAAGCCATTTTCTACCAACAATTTCTTTAGTGAAGAGGAGCTCCCCATTGCTCCTATCGAAGAAGCCATTGCCAAAAATTTCCCCGAGCATAGTGTCTTCCTATTGTTGATCCCTTCCTATTTACCTTCATATACCGAGTGGTCATCATTTTACTCTTTTTATATCCCCCACAGGGTAGCCATGCAGTATGGCTACGATCAAAGGGGGGCCCATGTTAAGTCATTTTACACGAGAGAAGCCCACTAACTTTTCGTTTGCTTGTTCGAATTTCCTTACGTCTACTATTGCTGGTTTGTGTTCCCATTATCCTGCTAACCCCATAATCCCGAGAAAGAGAGATCGAGGAGGGAGATCAGATTTTTATATCAATGTATTATGGCAGAACCAATTGGTTTATTTCCAAACTAACTTTCTCAAGGAACCCGGTTATCCCAAAGTTGAGAGATTTATGTCCACTGAGTTGGGTTTGAGAAACTGCACCACCCAATCATCTGTTTTTCCCCTCAGTATAGCCAATACCAGTGCTCCCCCTGAGCTGCCTCCCTCGACGCCTGTGGATCAGGAAGTTGTAAAGAGAAAGGGGGCCACTCAATCCTCCATTCTTTCGACCGATGTTGTCCCTGGTCCTTTGAGGCTGGTTGGAAGGACTGAGTCTCCTCGCGTTGCTTTAACTGGTGCAGCAGTTAGGGCCACTCGAAAGGCACCCTTGAAGAAAATTTTAAACCCACTCCACAGCCTCCGTTAGTCTCTTCTCCTGACCCAAATATTTCCAATGCGGTGAGCTAGATGGTGGATCATCTTTGCCAGACTTGGGAACATTTTAGCAAAGAATATCGAGCTTTCATGTCAGCCGAGATGTCTGCTCGCGGGTTTTCTTATGCCCCCCAATCTGCTGAGGGTAGTAAAAAGAGGAAAGATATTAGCCCCTTCAAGCTTGTGATGGAGGAGTCGAGCGGGTCTAGTGAGGAGGAGATTTATGAGAAGCATTTGTCTGGGGAGATGTTAGTGAAGGTGATGATGAGGATGAGGAAGGAGAGGAAGAAGAGGAAGAAAAAGAAGATGAAGAAGAGAAAGAGGAAGAGGAAGAGGAGGAAGAGACTACCTTAGTACGTAGGCGTAGGTTGAGGGTAATGGTTTCTTCCTTAAAACCTGCCTCGCCCCCTCCCCCCAACAAGATTAAGAAACCGTTGAGGATGTGATGGAGGAAGAGGTAAGTCTCTTACATATCTTACCCTAAGTGCCATCCTTTTATTCATTCTTTCTTATGTTGATTTCCTCAGTTTGTTGTAATTTTCTATTTTTCTTCTTTCAGGTTGGTGTGCAGGTAGATGCACGTGATGGTGCTAAGGAAAATATCCCTCTCAAAGAAGCTGCCCCTACTATTTCTCAGCTAGTCACCAATTTCCCCCTACGGGAAGTTGTATCCTATACTTCATCTAGTGGAAACTATTCCCCTAAACCTTTTTTTTTTCACGAGCAGGCTGGCCTTAAAAGGGGTGTACTGTCGGCGAAATTTATTGAAGCTGTGCCCGTACCTATTGTTGATGTGACTTCGATGCCTTTGGTAAGCCTTTATTTTTTGCACTTATCCCCCCCTTTAATTCTCCCTCGATTATTCTGATTCAATTTTTTCTTTTCTTTCCTTCTTTAGGCTCCCACGCCTGTTTCGACCGTTCCGTGGTGTCTCCACCTTCAAACGATCAAATGCTTGTTAATTTATTCTGGCCTTCGATTTCAAACCTAGAAGGTGTTGATCCAGTTGCAGTTGCCCCATGAGAGGGTGAATAAGAGCATGTTATTGAGACAGTGGAGGATAGGCAGGAGCGAGTAGTTGAGTTTGTGGAGAATGTGATTTCCCCTCAAATTCATCCCCCATTGGTGGCCCCCGAGGTGATTGGCGAGGAGGACGTGGTTCATATGGCCACTCGTGAGTTTGGAGAGGAGCGACAACCTGAGGTATTTCCACTCTTCTATATATCTTTTGTATATAGATATATTAGCTTTAAGATCAAAATCTCCCATAATCGCGGGTCAGGAGGGCCTAGGAATGTAGGACTTCATATATCATAAATCTCCCATAACCGAGGGTCAGGTGGGCCTAGTCTCATAGGCATAAATCTCCCATAACCGAGGGACCTAGTCTTATAGGCATAAATCTCCCATAACCGAGGGTCAGGCGGGCCTAGTCTTATAGGCACAAGTAACCCCATAGCTGAGGGTCAGGTGGGCCTAGTCTTATAGGCATAAATCTCCCATAAACGAAGGTCAGGTGGGCCTAGTCTTATAGGCATAAATCTCCAAGTTAGGATTATATATTTTTTCATTCTTTCCTTTTTCTTTATTGTTAACTTCGACTATTTGCTGTATTTTAGGTGAGGGTCGATCAACTAGCATCTCATAGGCTCGAAGTGGAGCCTGTTGTTAAGGAGTGAGTTCAAGCACCAATAGCATCTTCACGTGCAACTGCTTCTTTGGGTGGGGCCCATGTACTTGGTGATATTTCTTCAATCAGCATTCCTTATGTGCAAGCAAGCGATAGTTCTTTTGATACTCGACGACCATCTGCCAATGATAGCATTTTCAATATTCATCCGCCTGAGGCATCCCCCGAGGTGGCTGTGTTGCAAACTTTGGCTAGCTTACCTTTTGTTATGACTGATGGTCCCCGTTTCTTGATCGAGCGATTGCTAGCTCTCTTTCCTTCGACCTTTACTATTCGTTGTCTGCATCCACTTCGTGGGATTATGGTTGGTCGATTTTTTGGGCTCACGATGGTATTAAAGGACATTCTCAGCACCCCCTTATGTCTCTTATCCCTAACACTGTCAAAACTTTATTGGGTAGGGTTAACGCATTAACCAATTATGGTTTTTCCCTGACCTGGATGGTGGAGTTGCTACGGAGTTTCAAAAAAAGCGATCTTCCCATCATCTATAATCGCCTACAGAATTCCCATCGCGAGTAGGTGGTTGTCTTTGAAGAACCCGTGGGCCTGGAATTCCAGTTGTTGGTGGCTGAGCAAGCAGCAAAAGAGGCTCGCGAGGCAGTTGCTCGTGCGGAGGCACAGTTGGTTGAAAAAGAGCAGGATCTAAAAACCATCTACCAGGCTCAAGAAAGTCGCCAGAAGAATCTAGATGACTTTGTTACAGAGTAGAGCCAACTTGAGAAGAATCTTCCCCCACATCACCAC
Organism: Sambucus nigra; assembly: GCA_949130495.1. Classification (NCBI taxonomy): domain Eukaryota; kingdom Viridiplantae; phylum Streptophyta; class Magnoliopsida; order Dipsacales; family Adoxaceae; genus Sambucus; species Sambucus nigra. The sequence goes on from OX422208.1 coordinate 400,886,918, forward strand.
TGGCTATTTGGTTCGGATAATCTTCATTTTATTATGGACGACCCCTAGCTTCATTATCCGATGTTTATTTTGTTGGTCTTGCCCTTTTCTATGAACTTTTGAATTTTTTTTCTAACTTGGTTGTAACCACAAATGCTATCGTTTATTTGAAATAAAGAAACATTGGAAAGTTTGGTGCTTCCTTTCCTTTATATTGTTTAATTGATTATTAACTATGCTTACACATCAATGCTAATTAACTCAAATACAATAAAGGGATCAATCAATGAACTTGTGAAAATAAAATATTGATCTAGCATATGCCTTCCGAATTTTACTTCTGACTATATTAAATGGGCGAGCCCAATTGCTTTAAAGTGTATATCTATAGTTTAACACAAAAAGTAAGTCATTGAACAGAAGTGACAGGACATACATTCAGACGTAATAAATCTTCATCCACTTGTTGTTCAATTTGAAAGTCACACGCTTAGATTTCTCGCAGTAGCCCGAATCATGGGTTACTCGAACGATATAAGGCCCTTCCCAGTTTGCTTTGAACTTTGGTAGAGACAAACCTCTTATGTGTCTCGTGCATGCTTTTAGAACCAAGTCTCATTCTCTGAACTTCCTTGGCCTCACCAATTGGTCATAAGATCTAGATAACTGCTTCCTATATATCTCGAAATGTCTTGTGGCGTTATCCCTGTGTTCTTCCAAGGCTTCGAGTTGTATATGGAGACTGTGAGGGAGAATATCACTTCGTAGGTTATAACGAGTTGAAGGTACCTCGAGCTCGACCGACAGCACAACTTCTACCCTAAATACCGGGAAAATGGTTTTTACCCTGTTGGCTTTCTCTTCATCGTTCGATAGGCCCATAGAACTTCGGGGATCTTATCATCCCATGTGCCAAGGAAGTCCTCTAGCATCTTTTCCAAAATATTCACTATCATCTTGCTGGTAGCTTCTGCTTTACCGTTTCATTTTGGGTAGATCACTATTGACTTGTGATGGATAATGGAGTACTTTTCCATTAGCAAGCGCACTTCGCTATTCACGAAGGGAGTTCCGTTGTCCGACAGAAACACCTTCGGGATGCCAAAGCGGCAAATAATGTATTCCTTCACAAATCGAGATACTACCCCCATGCATACATTTCTGTGGTTGGATGGGTGATGGGTGATGGTTGCCTTTACACAATTCCCGAGATGGGATTCGTAGGAGGCCTAACTAGATTTCTTCCAACCTAGGATTAAAACATTTGAGGAACTCTTTTAAACTCTGATCGTTGACTTTAAAAATAGTCTCGGTTCTTAGTTTTTTTATCTATATGGCACCATGATCATATACACACCTAACTATGAATGGTCATTGTCAGAGTGATTAAAGTTTTCCTCGGAAGAGATGTAGATGGGAATCATAAAGTAAAACTTTTTTCCTAATCTCAAAGTTCTTGTGCACTATTCTTTGTCATGAAATTCCTTCATCTTGGCTTCATATATACAAGAGTTCTCTTATATCTCACTTCTCAACTCATACAGTTCAATGATTTAGAACTTTCTCGAATCTAATCCCTCTCTAATGTCAAAACTAAGTTTTTTGATGGCCTAGTATGTATTGCCCGAACCGAAATTTATGAGTTACATATGGGTCAACCTGGTTCGAACGTTAGGTGTGAAGTGCAATGAGAATACCGAAATAATGTTTCTAGTCCAATTTTATTTAATTAGCATCTCACTTGTTTAGCATGCGATTCCAATCTATATTAAGCTATGTGTGAGACCCGTGGAAAGTGTTCCCAAAATCAAAGCATGCAAATCTACTAACATAAAATAAATAAAATACTTATGTGTATATCGCTCTCAAAGTAAGGAATCAGTTACAACATGCCGTAACAAAGGAAGGGGAATAAGTTGAATGCGTAGTGAAAAATGCAATAATGCAACATAGAATCGAACACCAGAAAATAGACTATATAATGTACTGCCTAGATACACATGCAAATTTCACTGCAACAAAAACATTTTTTTATGACGATTCTTAAAAATAATATTATGATAGTTTAAATGAAATAGTCTTAAAAAATAAAATAGAGTTATTTTATGACGATACTTACAAAATAGTCACAAAAGGGTAATTGATACTAACAAATATGAATAATCATATATACGAATATATTTTATGTTTCAAACCTTGATAAACCAAAATTTAAAACTATGTTAAAATTCAATACAAGTTTTAACATTACACTCTGCACGTCTTAGATAAATTGAGGGAAATATTGAAATACCCAAATTTTGGATTCTCTCTCTCGATGGTTCGGATACCTGAGGCTAAAACTCACTGCATCGCTCTCACTCTATGTTTCACCCCTCTATGATCCACGGCTGAAAGCTCCGCCGCCACCGGTCATATCTGCTGTCGGTATCTTCTCTGTCTCCCGTATACTACACATGAATTCAAACCATAATTTTGAGTTTTTTTTCAATAAATCCCTAACCTCACTCTCTCTCTCTCTCTCAGCTATTTCTCTCTCATATTTAGGATTTTGGTTTATAGAGTTTGATTTTATGTAAGATTTAGTGTTTATAAGGCAAAATTTAATTTTACTCTTGGTCTCATGAGATAATATTTGGGAACCATCCCTGATGATGCAGTGGAGAGCACTACATGTGGTGATTTATAGAAAAAATAATGGTAGAAGCTTTTCTATACATATTTCATGTTTGCTTCTCTAATTCAGTTGAAATTATTTGTTTCTTTTGATTATTATTTCTTTCTGCAATATTATTTAAACTCATTTGTTGTTAGATTCCTATTACATGTTAATTTTGAACTGAAATTGTTTCTTATTAGGTTCTCAGTAGCTATATTAAGTTTGACCAATTTTTGGATAAATTTTGACTTTATATTTATAGACCAATTACTGTCATGTATATGTATCATTATGATGTACTTTTTTTTTATAATTTATTATTATACGTACTGGATATGGATTTGAATAGTCTTATTTGGGGGCTCCTACTCATCAATAGCTCTTGAAAAATGGGATTTAATCTAAGTGTTGACCGCCTTCTAGACCTGGCTCCATGGTGGGAGGGATTTGGTCAATCTCTATAATACCCCGTATTTTTTGAATAAAATAAAACTTAGAAGCAATTAATTTAATTTAGTGGAATAAATTAATGAAGGTTGTGAGTAATTAGACTCATTATTATTTATAAATTTTAGAGTTAGACTTTAATGGTTTGAACAAATCTAAGTTAAAATTTTATTTTTAAACAAGAAGAATTACATGTGTCATGTCACCATTAATATATATTTTTAGGACAAATGTTCGGGACACACTTTGGGAGCCATTACAGGCTCGTTAAGGCATTTTAGACCTTTAGGAATGGTCATGGGTTATATATATATAGGAGTTGGATAGTTATCAAGTTAAGTAAATAATGTATTTGGGATCATTTTGTGGTCCAAAGTTTTTGCCTAAGGCCTAACTCGGGATTCGAAGACAAATAATATTTATTTAGAGTTAACCCACTCCATGGGAGTTATATCTAAGAACCATAAGCACACCCACCCAAGAAGAAGAGGAATAACCACCCTGGGAGGAAGATAAAAGGAGTTTCTCCACATTTCAGGTTAGGATTCTCTTGCCATTATTATTCAAAGTGCTCTTTCTTGCATTAATGTTCAATCCATGTATAATAGGATTTGAATCATGACCCAGGGTTGCATATCTAGGGGTTCTTTAAATTGTGCAAGAATTGATAAAAAATTAGATGATTCATATGTAGATCCATAAGTCCCGTGTTAGATATGAATTGATGTTATGTAATCTATTGATTTGATTAGAGAAATCATGTTATAAGATTGACATCATATTCTGAAAGAAAGGAATTGTTGAGATTTAAGATGAAACTTTAAAACTTGCATACTCGAGAATTCTTAAGAATTCTAGAATATTTAATGTTGGTTTAAAAATGATTTAGATTTTGAATCATGTTTATAATGATCCTATGTTGTTTTGAAGATCATATACATCATATATATTAAGTTTTTAAAGTGTTTTGAAGATTGGAGACAAATATTAATCTTCTTAGGAAATTCTCATTTTAGAAGACACCTATTCTCAGCTTACTGGGACAAGTGAATCGATTCGGTCTCCCTACCGAATTGATTGGTTGCACCCTCTTGTAGATTTTTTTTCATATGATCGTGTGGGCATTGACCGCATATCTTTCAAATCTATTTTTGAATTAGTTATGATTTACTACGAAAGGGGGCGACCCCATTTTTTTCCAAGTGAGGGATAGAGACTTATTCCAAAATATTAATGATAATGTTACGAACTTATATGCATCACTTAACCAGTATGGTTTGATGTTATGGTAGTGCATGTGTGATGCCTTAAAATACAAGTAACTACATAAAGGAAATGATTAATGAAGAACTCTTGAATAATATTACACGGAATAAATATATTAAAAGGTAGGGATATGCTAGATGATTTGGAAATTTGGTTAGGGGAACATAGATGATAAGACTCTAAAAGATACAATGAGGATATTATGATTAATTCAATGTTGGTTTGAATAAAAGAAATACTTATCAGAGATAAGTCGAATGCTTGAGAATTTAACTAATGGTTAGTTCCCTCCAATTATTACTGTATGAAGATACTAAGTACAATTGCACCCTAAGACTAGTGGCTAAGTTTAAATGGTTAGTATTGGTCATGACAGTAGTTAAGGTGAAACTACTTATATATATTAGTAAATTCCTTATATATGTATATATAAACCTTATCGAAAAGGTCACAAGAAGATAATGATTATTAATAATATGGAAGGATTTAGTCTAATCCAAGAAGGCAGCATGTTAAAAATCATTAATAGTGTTGGTAACGGTAGTTTGGAAATAACTATACCTATAATCCTGTTCGTAAGGGTATTTTGGGGATAACTCTACATATAATGGTTTTGGGAATGTTAGTTTGGGATAACAATACCTAGATATGTATGGAGAAATAAATCACGAAATAAATGTGATTATTAAGCTTAGGAGGCATTATATGTGATTTAATATTTAATTGGGAAGTAGTCATAGGATGGACACTTAATATGTGTTATGTAATGACTTACTAAAATGTTATGACTAAGCCAAGAAGGCTATATTTATATGGAAGGATATTTCTGGTGTAAAAGTAGTCATAGAGTAATTGTCTATACATATTGGATGATAGTATATATAATATAATTTTGTGTGGACATACCTAGGATTATGGACCATCCTATCGATTGGGGTTATGCTCGTTCGGGACCGAAACACACATCGACACATGTAGGTCAGGCTTAATGTTAAGCCATATTATAGGTACTACGTAGCATCGCCACTAACGAGAGGTAGGTATTGATGTTGTGGGATCCTTTGTCACCGTTGGGTATGGACGGTGAACTAGTGTACCGCATAGGGACCGTCCCACTTGCTTGTGTTTTATTAGTACTCATTTTAGGATGAGGGATTCCTTAGGGTATTACTGATAGAGGATGAATATGACACTGAAGATAGATGTCTTCGTGTGTCATACATATATATGCGGACATATGTATTTATCTATATACACATTGTTTTCTTGACTCTCCCACTATGATGTGACTCCATTTTTTATCAAGTATAAGTGAAAGATGTATCATTCTCATCAGTAATACTCCCACTACTACTAGGCAGTGTACTATCGATATTAGGTTATATTTCATCATGTATGGGTGGTCCAAAAGAAATTAATTGGTCTTCCCCCTTATATCTTGCGAGATAATCTCACTATTGGGTTTATAATTTATCATATAATCTTCCTCTAAGTACAGTTCATTCTTACTAACCAAAACTGTTTGGTCCTTAGGATTATCTAATAAACCACCTCTAGTTCCTTTCTTGTAACCTACTAAGAGACATACTTTTGTTCTTGATTCTATCCTACCCAGTTCCTTCCTTATCACGTGTCTTATGCAACCCCAGATACGAACATGTTCCATACTGAGTTTGCGCCAAGTTCTGAATTTCATGGACATTGTTGAGATTGATTTTAAATTAGCTATGTTCAGTAAATAAGTAGATGTCTCTAATTCATAACCCTAAAAAGAGTTCGAAAGATTCAAATAACTCATTATGGATCTAACCATATCCATAAGAATCATATTACTTCATTCACTATACCATTTTTCTGTGGAGTGTCTGGTGTATACAATTAACGCGCAATATCGATCTTTGATAAGTGATTCCCAAACTCTCTCAAGTGGTACTCACCTCCCCGATCAGATTATAGAGTTTGGATTAGTTTACCATGCCTACTCTCTACCTCACCATTGTACACTTTGAACTTATCAAAGACTCCAAACTTGTGATGCATAAGGTAAAATATACAATCTTGAGTAATGATCAATGAAAATGATGACGTACTCATAGCCATCTCCTGCTCAGATTGTCATAGGGCCACATAAATTAGAATGAACCAATTCCAACATATATTTAGTTTTATATCATTAGTCATGAAGGGCCTCTTAGTCATTTTACACTCTAAATAGGATTCACAAACTGAAACTGGCTCGACTTTTAATGAACTCAATTATCCATTTTAAATGTGCCTTTGAAATATTAAATTATATATAACCTAAGAGTAAGTGACAAAGATACATTTGGTTAAACTTAGAATGGTTCTTTCTCTTTAGGTTACTTTGATTCAAGTTACTGATTTTAGTATTTAGAAGTAATGGTGAGACATGCTATATAACATAAAGATCACTTTTCAATGTGTTTAAAATTATAAATGATTTTCATTTTTTTATAAAATATCTTTATTAAAATAAACCAAATATCTATTCAAAATTATTTTAAAAATCGAAAGTAAATTTCTTCTAATATATAGGATATAAAAATAATCTACTAATATTAACTTTTTCATTCCCCGAGATTTAAAAATAATTTTTTTACTACGAAATTGTTGTTGTCCTAGTATGTCCCAAGAATAGAAAAAAATTTCCATCATCGATCTCCCTTAGTACCTGGAACCTAGAAAAGAATTGAAAATACGATTACTGGTTCCCTAATCTACACACTAGGTACTAGCAGATTGCACCACTAAAGATGTCTTAATAACTGAGGAGAAACTACCATTTCCATTCTTCTTTGTTAAATAGACCGGGGAATGCTTATTCCAATGTCCTGACTGCTCGTAGATATAACACTTTCCTTTTGGTTATTTACCTTCTACCTTAGGCTAAAACACAATTTTAACTACCATAAGTTGTCCATGAGACTTTCCATTCTATGCTTCTCTGGAAAATAGACCGGCGAGTGCTTATTCTAATGTCCTAACTGCTCATAGATATAACACTTTCCTTTTGGTTATTTACCTTCCACCTTAGGCTAAAACATAATTTTAACTACCACTTGTTGTCCATGAGAATTTTCCAAGGTCTTCTTACCTTTCGAGATTTGAAAAGATGGTCCTCTCTTAGTAACCTGAAAAACACCATTTTATTTGATGATATTCTTCGCATCCTGAAGTTATTATTTTTGTATGCAAATATTTTGTGTATAAAAGAAACGAATTATGTAAATATTTTGTACTGCAAAGATTTTGTTTCTTTTGTATAAAATTTGTTGGTGTATGTTAAGACTAAGAACCTAATAAGAAATTGTAATTACTTGTAATTTGTTTGTGTCGATTGACCATTATTTGAAACTTAGTTATATGTGTAGTACTTACTCTTACTTGTGCATCACTCGGATTACTAAAAGTAGTTCATTTTAAACTAAAATAGTGGTTGGATCCTCCCTGTGAATTGTCCTCCTTATTGGTCATGCCTTTATAATGCCCACATATAAATTTGAAAATGACTGGTGCCTACTTTTATGTTGCCTCTTTGAGAAATGTTTGTTTTCTACATATATTTTTTGTTGAGTTTATTGCCTGGAGATTTCGCTGCCTAGTTATTTATTATGCCATGGGATGATAATTTCGTACAAATTGGTTTATTTTATAGTGCAATTACTTTCTTTGGCTTTATGAAGATGTTTTGGGTCAATGTGAACCATTATTTGCTAACTAAGAGGTGGTATATGAAGAATTTATGTTCTCATTGCTATATTATTCATTTTCTTACATCTCCATGTTGTTGTTTTAGTCTTAATGTGAATTATTCATTAGTGTTGGGGTTATAATACAGAAGAAAAGAGTTTTTATGATGTTGTTATTGGTGATATGGCAGGTGGTGGAGTCTTTTAGTCCATGCGATCTGTTTATTGTGATTGTCACAATTTCTGACTTGTGCAATATTTCATTGACTTTGTTGAGTTTGTTCCTTACTAATACAATTCTATTTAATGTTAAAATGGTTGTTGTTTATTGGTTTAGTGTTAAATTATGCTTGATGTCTCATGAAGAGTGGAGTTGTGTTTAGTTCTATTCTTTTTTTCTTTTTTAATTGTGGTGATTCTTTAGGTTTGGGTGGTTTGCTATTGGGTGAGGTTTTTTATGATCATTTGCCTCAATTAACTACTGCCAAGAAGAGTTCTTTTTTGAAAGTTTGAGAGTTATCATTTGGTCTGCTCGTAAGTAATTTTATGAGATGGAATAACTCTCTTTTTTCTCATTAACTTATTCTCTCTTACCCTCAAATCATATAATGTTGAACTAATTTTTTGGAGTAGTTCCTAAGAAGATTTATGTACTGTTGATAGTACTCGGAAGCCATAATTTTACTTTTCTAGTTTTCTTTTGCATTTTAAAGTAACTAATGGGTTTCTTAACTGTAAGAATACACTCTAAATCTTAACTCCAGCAACCGAGTGGCACGAAAAGTGGCATGAACACCCCATTGGACACAAAAGTAGCCAGTGGGAAGTAATTACATTCTCACTGGGCTCTTCGTTGTGGAAATTAACTAGTATAAGCTCGTTTTTTGATTAAAAGTGAGCGTTAATGGGCAGGGGAATTCAAAACAACGACTAAGTGGCCTAGGGAGTGGCACAGATACCCCATAGGGCATACAAGTAACCTGTGCAAGGTGAGTGCATCCTCTTCGGGCTCCCGATTGAGGAGATTAACTAGTATATGCTCATTTCGTTATTAAAAGTGGGCGTTAATGGGCAGAAATTAAAAACAGCGACCGAGTGGACTAGAAGTGGCACAGACACTCCATGGAGCATAAAAGTAACCTGTGGGAATTGATCATATTCTCATTGGGCTCCTGATTGCCGAAATTAACTAATATATTATCATTTTGCAATCAAAATTAGCATTAAGTGGCATAGATACACCATGGGGTATAAAAGTAACCCGAGGGAAGTGACTGCATCCTCTCCGAGCACCCGGTTGTCGAAATTTACTAGTATAAGCTCGTTTTGGGGTTAAAATTGGCATTAGGGAGGGTTAAAAGTGAGGCATGGATCTGTGAGTAGTGACAACATCCTCTCTGGACTCCACTTATCAAAATTAACTAGTATAAGCATGTTTTGTAGTTAAAAGTGAGTGTTAAAAGGCAAAAACTCAAAACGGCAATCGAGTGGTGCGAAGATATGCATGGACACCCCATGGGGCATAAACGTAACCCATGGGAAATGATCGCATCCTCACTGGGCTCCTAGTTGCCGAAATTTACTAGTATAGGCTAATTTTGGGTTTTAAAGTAGGTGGGGGGAGATTATAAAATAGCGACCAAGTGGCCAAGGAAGTGGTTAGCACGGACCGTGGGAAGTGATCGCATCCTCTATGGGCTCCCGGTTGTCGAAATTTACTAGCATAGGCTAGTTTTGGGGTTAAAAGGGTGCGTTAAGAGGCAAAAACTCTAAACAATGATCAATTGGATAGGAGAGAGACACGGATACCCCATGGGGTACAAAAGTTACTAGTGGAAAGTGACCGCATTTTTATCGAGATCCCGATTGCGAAAATTAACTAGTATGGGCTCATTTTGGGGTTAAAAGTGGGCATTAAAAAGCGAAAACTCAAAACAAACTATAATTTTTATATTCTAAATAGGCTGTTATAACCAACTTGGAACCTGTAGGTTGTTATAGAATCTGACTATTAGTGAAATTCTAAGTATAAGTTCATGTATTGTTAATTGTTTAGTTATTAAATGATATAGGTCCAAATGTATTCTTGTCAGTAAATCTAGCCTCTCATGTGTGTATTCTTTTTATGATCATGTTTATGTTTATTCTTCTCATTAAGTATCATCCTTGAACCTATAGGTTGTTGATTTTAAGTTCATGTGTTGTTAATTACGATATATGCTCTGTATTTTTTTTAAGTTATCAATTTGTTTTGTATACCATACTTTCATTGGTGATGATGCTAAGACGATATCTCTCGCGCATCTCTTTCGAGTATTCCTTATTACTTGCTACTCTAAATTTCTCTTAGTATTATGTAAATTATCTGTGAAATTAAAGTAATTGAGGGGGGGGGGGGGGGGGGGGTAGTGTTATGGCTCTTTTGAGTTCCTACAGGTGTACTTTTAAGACATTAATAATGTATTTCTGATTTTCATTATTTACACTTTGGTAATTATTTGAACGTACTAAACTTTGTAATTATGTATTTTCCAAATGTCAAATTCTAAATGCCAAATGCCAAACTTCAAACTGTAGCATTTGATCACTAATTGATAATGGCGGCGGGGTTTGGTGTTGGTAGTAGAAGAAGGGAGTTGTATTATTAGTACTACATAGGGATTTTAGCTACTTTAATCACTTGATTTGGGGGGTATATTTAGCTGAACTTTCTATTGTGAGTTCATTATGCTAAGTGAACTTTTTTTTTCCTACAGGATTAGTAGAAATCTCTTCGACTTAAACATTTTATGTTGGGGGCCAAATTAAGTAAGTTAGAGGTACTTGACTTACTTTTGCAATCCAATTCTATGTGAACATTAAAAGTATCTATAAACTTTATAAGCACATTGATATGAGTATTGTGTTGGTCTTTAATTAAAACTGGAGATTCTGCTGGTAATTGATTGTAGTTTTTAGAAATCCTTATTAGTCTTTTCATGTTCCAAGTTCTAACTCTTCTCTATTGCGTCCTACCACATCAGTAGTTTAAAAAACTTAAAATTGTACTGTATTTTTATATATTTTATTCTTTTGCCTTTTTCCGTTCTTTTTTTTATAGGATAGTTAATGAATTCTAGTCTTGAAGTCTGTTACATGCAAGGAAATTTGTGAGGTTGGTGTTGAGATTTTAATTAAATTTATAGTTGCTCTCTCTCTTTCTCTGCAATTATCTTTGCAAGTGGTAGCTTTTATTTTATATTTTATAGATGACCAGGGCTTTTTTTAGTTTTTGACCTTTTATATATATATATATATATATACACACACACACACACACACACACACACACAAAAAGTCTCCTGTAAGGACTCCCTATGGTGCAGACCCAATACATATCATTTTTTTAAAATAGCAAAAATATGAATTCTTTTATTAAACTTCATGGGTATGATGTCCACGATTAGAAGATCATCTCTAATTTTTTCATCAAAAAATTCAATAAAAAACTATTGAGATGAGGTGATAGGTAAAAAAATGGCATAACTATTCATTTTTAACCGTTGAAATGTTGGGTCCGCCCCAACCACTTTATTGATTGAATTTTTTTATGAAACTTCATGGATATGATCTTCTCACTGTCGAGATCATATCCATGAAATTTCATAAAAAAATCAATAAAAAAGTGGTCGAGATGATCGTCAACGTTTGAACGGTCAAAAATACATATTTATACCATTTTTTTACATATTACCTCATATCAAAGGTTTTTTTATTGAATTTTTTGGTGAAAATAATTGGAGATGATCTTCTCACCGTGGAGATCATATTCATGAAGTTTCATCAAAAAATTCATTTTTTTTACTATTTTAAAAAAAATAGTATGTATCGGGGTCTGCATCTTAAGTAGTCCTTACAGGAGGGAACCCCTCTCTCTCTCTCTCTATATATATGTGTGTGTGTGTGCTTGCGTGCGCGCGCGCCAAAATGATATAAATTATGGTTTACCATTAATTGTAAAGATAGTAGATGAGACTTTTTAAACTAAATTCTGTATTTAAAACATGAATAAATCTAGGGAGATCGAGAAAAAAAACCCATTTCGTAAACTCAGTGCATTAAAAGCTTATACCTTATTGTTGTGGGTCCCGTCAGGGCATCAAAATGTGCATTAAAAACTTGTACCTATTTTTGTCTTATACACTCTGTTTACGAAGCGGTTTTTTTTTTGTGGATCTCCCTAGTGCTACTCTTAAAACATATTGGTCTATAGGGGGAGAAGTAACCTGAGTTTCAATTAAGATATCTTTATCCACTACTGAATAACCAAGTGTTCCCTTATTTTGAATCATATTTATGAGAATTTCTTATAAATATATGTGAGGTCTTGGGTTGTTGTTTCACATTAGATGGTTGCTGATGGTACCATGTTTGTTGCGGTGCTGATGAGGTACAGTTGAGGTTGCCTAGTCTTGTTCTTCTGTTCTCTCAGGCTTGTTTGGGGCTCAAAGTGAATGCTGTGAATACTGAGGTGGGAATCTCTCAACTACTTATTTGGTCTCTCTATTCATTATGGAACCCTTCTTTTAGGACATGAATATTTACTCTTCAACAGACTATGGGCTATAGACTATAGTGATGTTCATTTGCCCCATGGACATAAGTGTAAATGAATATTTATGCATGCTTTTGTTGTATACCGATATCTAATTGGACTAATATGCCATATAGAGCTCAATTACATAGTGAAGACCTAATTATTGGCTCATGTTTTGTTGTAGTAATTGGAGCTGAATAGGAGACACAAAGGAGAAAGAGACAGTTCTGAGTTCTGACCTTTTCCTCCATTACAGAAAAGTGATATTTGAACTACCTTTGCGCCTCTCCATTCCAAGCACGCATGAGCTGTTTGTTCATGAAGTATAATATTAAATTTAATCTTTTGGTGAACTGGTGGGTCGATATTTGTACCAGAGTACTTAATATACCTTTGATTGATCTTCTGATATTATCCAGAAATCCATTGGAAAAACTAACACTCAAACCTTGGGGAGCGGTGATTAAACTTGATTACTGATTTTACTTATAAGCTCTGTAATTTGTTCTGATTCTTCCTTCATCCTTCGCCCCTAAAGGTTAAGGTGAGACTATTAATGTAATGCACTTTTCTGTGACATAATCAAATGTTTAGCAATACTCCTATGTTATTCCATATATGTGCAATACACGTATGTTAAATCTAACGTAAATGCTTCATTTTCAATCAGTAAATATTCATTATATTTAACTAGAGAATAAAGTTGTGAGGGTGTTACTAGCCCTAGAGAGTGTCTGGACCATGGCATGTGCACATTGGTGTACTAAAATTCAATGTCCTTCAGTTTGAAGCACCTTTCATGGTCGGAAAATTGATGTGGAATGATATTAGACTTCGATGGCATTTAGAATGGCACCATTTGTTTCTCTTAAATCAAATAGATGGAAGTTGGTTTGAAGTTTGGTCTTTAATTAAAACTCTGACTGGTCCACTTGCTTAATTCTAATATGCAAAAATAAAGAACATAGAAACCTTGTGTTTCATTATTAGAAATATCTAATATTGTTCTTGTTCTGTTTGGCTCTATCATCTTTAATAACAGTTCATTTACAATAGAAGCCAGAGCATTGCAAATTGTCATCCTTTATAATAGTTCATTCATTATAAATTTTGATATGTGAACCTGACAGTGAGTATTAGTGTACATTTTATCATAAAATATGGGTTGCCATTATGTTAGGCTATTGAGAAAGGATTCATCCAGCTGCTTGGGGATATTGTTGTATCAGTCTTACAGTTGAGGTCAGCTTATCAATTTTAAAATTTACAGTTTGATTATGTTTTTGTTTCCTATGTTCTCGAGGAATTAGTATGTTTTTGTTGTATCAGTCCTACTATATGAGTATGTTTTTTTCCTTTTCATTTTGATAGAAATATAATGCAAAGATATTGGAAAAATTGGGGCCCTCGGGTGGATAGTCACATGTGATAACCCGAGTTATGGGACATACGGTTATGCTGCTCCTGAACACATCATTACTGGTGAGTGTTTATATTGTGTTACATTAAATTTGCGGGGAGATAACTGAAAATTGAAATAGTTATAGCCTAGAAGTTATTTCATAATGATTTCCCCTTCTACCGGTGAGTGCTTATTTTGTTTTAGTAAGTAATTAGTCAACAGAATGGGATTCAAATTGCTTGTTAGAGTTTCTAACTTTTGGTACTAACCTTAATCTTTGAACAGAAACAAGTTTCAAGTAAAGTCTCAAATATGTTTGGGGAACAAAAGATAAATGTTTGGGGCCCAAGAACACTGTCTATCCAACTGAAAAGGTAATGACCTAGAAACTCTGGTACATGAGATGATATATACACAATTCATATGCTCACACTTAACATAGGCTATTTTTTTCTGTATTTTCGTTTTGGATAGATTATTTTCAGTGGTTACTAATATAGTTTAGGTTGTAAAATCATTTTTACAATGTATCGTACTTTCCCAATCGGGACCTTTGTTTTACTTTGTGTCCTGCACATTGGTCACAAGTAAAATACATATGCTTTCATTAGTTCAGGATTGTATATTTGTAACTATGATTTAACAGTTAACTGTTAAATGCATTCGACTTTTGGATGCTATTGATCCGTGCCTTGTATAGTAAAAGACAAAATTATGATTCTTGCAAAATTGGTAAAAGTAATTGGTATTTACTTGTTAAAACCATCTCCAAAATATTGGTCTCTTTTTGGAACACTCTAGGCATTAACCTTGCAAGATGATGATAACATCTTGAAACTCTGAGCCATTGGGCAAAGGAGTTTTAGCCAAATTTCAATCCAAAGTTTAGGTTATTTTTCCCAAAATTGTGAGTTCTAAACTGGGAAATTCCTTATTCGAACGGAACAACTAAATATTTTCTTGACTTTTATTTTGGCATTTTTTTTTATTGTGGGGTAGCTGCCGAGCTGACAATGAGAATGTCAACAACATCTGGACTTTAGGGTATTTCTATTTTGATAAAACTCAAATTTGGCTATTTTGCAAGTCAAAATGGCTTCAACACTTTTTTTTTTAAAATCAAAACCATCCCTCCATTAAATGAGCAAGTAGCTATCCATTGTTAAGTTTAACCAACTTCCTCATAAACTTAACCAAAACTTAATAAGCAGAAATATTTCGGGGATCGGGTTCGGTTCGGGGATAAAAAAAAATCCCCGAAATATTTCGGATCGGTTTCGGGTATACTCTCGGGTCTCCACGGGGATACCCGAATTATTAATATATAATAAAATATATATATTTATATTATAATAAATATATAAGTATATAAACATCCAAAAAAAAAACCTAACCTAATCTCACTCTCTTTACTGAGTTGGTTCACTCCCCCCCCCCCACACGAACGCCGCTCAGGAACGCCTAACCTAATATCCAATCACGAACGTCGCTTGCTGCCTCACACCTCATCTCAGGTCCCTTCACGAAAGTCGCTCGCTCGTTGCCGACACAGCCATTGTCGCCGCTTCTGCCGACACCGTCGCTGGTTCACTCCCCTCATCTCAGGTACTTCCTTCAATTCAAAAATGTTTAGGTACATATTCAAAGCGGTAGGGTTGTTTTAACAGTACATATAACTTATATTTATTCTTAAGTAACACATCAATATAAGGATAAGTACTGGAAAAATATATATAATAAGTAAACAACAAAAAAATGAATAGTTTCTGGGTATGGTCAATTTATTCTTATCCTTAGATTGATCAGAAAGCAGACGCACAAATTAGTCATATTTCTCCATTACATATAACTTCTTTAAATGATAAACTCATATAACTTCAAGCAAGGATTTTAGTTGTTCTTTGTTAGTTTTTTTTTTTTTTCAGATTGGTAAACTCATCCCTTGTTTTTTTTATAATATTCGATTGGTAAGAGTGTTGATTTTAGACTGAAAAATTAACTGAAAATTTCAATTGCCCTAGATTGTCTATTTTGCAGATAGTTTTTTTTACATAACCTGTTGTTATCCCTCTCTACTGTTACGATTGTCTATTTTCTTTTTGAGATTTAACATATAGTAAATATAAAAAAATACTAAGTTGAGATGTAATTTAGTTGGAGATTTTGGAGTTGCACTTTAGTTGTGTTTAATCATTTCTAATTGATATGTGATTTAAAAGTAACTTTTGCTTAGGTGCTTAAAGAGGGACAAAAAAAATCCAAAACGGGGAACCCAATCCCCGAACCCGTTATAACGGGCGGGTACGGGGAATAGTTTTTCTAACGGGTACGGGTATGGGGAGTTAAAACCCGACCCCGAACCGACCCATTGCCATCCCTAGGGCAGGAAAGGTCTTTGTTTCATGATTGACAAATCGAGGACCCATTAGAGAATCCACTACCCTATTGGCAATAGAATTTCCACCCCCACTATCCATTCCTTCAACAATTATATAATCAAGTCCTCCCATGGCAGGGGCACTTTGAACAGGGGTCGATGGACAAGTAGTAGATGCTGACTTTGGTTTTGGACTGTTGAGCGTGTTGGAAAATTGGACTTAAGTTGGAACTAAAAAGTTGTTCAGAATTTTCTGGACATAATTTTGAGCAACTTTGAGCTCAAATTTAGGTGGGACTCACACTACGATAATTGTGGGACCATATACGAACGCGTTCTCCTCCGCAAGGAGATTAACGTAGTATATTCATATGTCCAATTTCAGTAAGTTATGAATGATAAATATGTCCCAAAAGTGACCCACAAAGCAATGAAAGTTAATGAATTGGGTATGCTTTAACTCTTGTCCCACATTGGAAGAGTAGTGAAAAAATGATGAGTTAATAAAACCCAAATGATGGACTAAGGCTTGGATGCCTCGGGGTATCCCAACTCTTTAAAGGGGAGATGGCATACACTATGCATGTGTTGGGCTTGGGCCAAAAGCCACGCGCGCGCCGTCCGGCCGACTCGGCTCAGTTAACAAATCAGTTGTTTTTTGACAGTTAATTTCGGTTTTGACTATTCCAACAGTCAACATAAAAGTTATAAATACAAATCTTTCCATCCTGTCTTATTTGTTGTCAAAATAACCCTCTAGAAAAATTTCGAAAATGTTCTTTCATCCAGAAAAATGTTTTCTTCATTTTTGCATATCATATCACTGTTCTGGTTGAGTATTAACACAGATTTGTGTTCCTTGGGATTAATTATTAATGTGCTACATAATTAATTCGAGAAATCCGTTCTATCTTGGGAGACAATTATTCAATAACCTTTGAGCACATTGGAGGGAATAAATTTACCTTAAGGAGACTGTTCTTTAGGGCTCGGATTTATCTTTAAATTCTATTATTATTTCTACAAATTCAAGTAAGTGTTAATTTCTGTAATTTAGTTTTATTTCTGTAATTATATTAATAATTCATAATTATGTACAATTATTTTTTAATAAATAGTAGAGATAACAATCTTAAGGCAAATTTAATTTGTTCTACTGTTTTGTAGTGTACAGAAATTATTTATATAAAATTTGTTGTTAAATCTGTTTATATAAAAAAAATTGATCTTAAAATTATAATTCTGTTTTGTACGGAATTCTTTTTTATTATTGAAAAATAGTGTGACACAGATTTTATTTTGTATAAATGTTTGTTTATATTTTAGTTCAATTCTGAATATTATTTAGAATTCTTTTGGAATTCATTTATCGTGAATTATATTTGGAGGAAATTGGTGCACAGAATTTTGTATTCTGTTTTGATTAATTCATTTATATATGAATTTTATCATTGATAAAAATTCTATTCGTGTAACAGAAATGGAATCACAAAGTACGAACACTATTCCTGCTAATGTCACCGTCACCAACAAAAATGTGACTGCACCCGTATCTATGCCACACGGGGAGAAACCGAAAAAGTTCAATGGGGATGACTTCAAACATTGGCAAGGACAAATGTATTTCTATTTCACTACCTGCCAACTGAGTAGGTTTGTTTATGAAGATTGTCCATCTATTCAGGAGGGAGATGACTCTAAAAAGGTTGTTGATATTGATGCTTGGAAGCACTCGGACTACCTATCCCGGAATTATATTCTGGCCTACTTGGACAAGACATTGTATCATGTCTATTGCACGATCAAGACATCCAAGGAATTATGAAATTATTTGAAAAAGAAGTACAAAATCGAAGATGTTGGGATGAAGAAATTTATCGTCGGCGTTTTCTGGACTTCAAAATGATTGACTCTAAACTAGTGATCTCGCAAGTGCAAGAACTCTAAGTGATCCTCCACGACATTCATGCTGAAGGAATGTCCCTTAGTGAAACTTTCCAAGTTGCTGCAATTGTTGAAAAATTGCCACCATCTTGGACTTTATTAAAAAATTATCTCAAGCATAAGCGAAAGGAGATGAACGTGGAGGAGTTGGTGGTCTGGTTGATAATCGAAGAAGATAACTGTGAGTCTCAAAAGAAAAGCGGGAAGAATCCAATGAAAACAAAAGTCCATGTTGTTGAAGGTCCTAAGAAGAACAAACGAAAGCATGATGGGGAAGGCACTTCCAAACAGAACAAGAAGAACTTCAAAGGCAAATGCTACAACTGTGGTAAACTTGGACACCGCTCAAACGAGTGTCGTAAGCCTAAGAAGCAAAATCAGAATAGTCCTCAAGCAAATGTAACTGAGGGTGAAAATATCACCAATGACTTGGCGAATATGAATCTTTCACTCGTGGTCTCTGAATGTAACTTGGTTGGAAATATCAAGGAATTGTGGGTGGACACTGGGGCCACACGACACATTCGTGCAAGCAAATGGATGTTTTCTACCTACAAGTCTTTGGAAAATGAGGAGACCCTCTTTATGGGAAACTCTTCCACTTCTAAGGTGGTGGGACAAGGAAAGATTTCTCTAAAAATGACTTTTGGAAAGGAACTTACTCTGAACAATGTTCTTCACGGGCTGATATCCGAAAGAATCTGATTTCTGGATCTCTCCTGACTAAAAATGGTTTCAAGCTTGTGTTTGTGTCTGATCGCTTTGTGTTGTCAAAAAATGACATGTACGTAGGAAAGGGCTACCTAAATGAGGGGTTCTTTAAAATAAATGTTCTTACTGTAATCCCAAAAACACCTATTTCTATGAATGAAATTGCTAGCTCTTCTTACTTGATTGAGTCATATAATATTTGGCATGCTAGATTAGGACATGTTAATTTTGATACATTGCGTAGATTAATGAACTTGTAATTTTTGCCAAAATTTAATATTGATAAAAATCATAAATGTGAAATTTGTGTGGAATCTAAATTAGCTAGATTACCTTTCCATTCTGTTAAAAGGATAACTGAACCTTTAGATTTAATTCACACTGATATTTGTGATTTAAAATTTGTTCAAACTAGAGGTGGGAAAAAGTATTTTATTACTTTTATTGACGATTGCACAATATATTGCTATGTATATTTATTACATAGTAAAGATGACGCTATTAATGCATTTAAACAATATAAGAATGAAATTGAGAATCAATTAAGCAAAACGAAAGGCTATTGGGAGTGATAGAGGAGGTGAATATGAATATCCATTTGAGGAATTTTGTACTGAAAATGGAATTATTCATCAAACTACCGCTCTTTATTCTCCTCAATTGAATGGTGTTGCTTAACGCAAAAATCGTACTTTGAAGGAGATGATGAACTCAATGTTATTAAGTTCAGGCGCTCCACAAAACTTGTGGGGGAAGCCTTACTTTCTCCTAATTACATTCTCAATAAAGTACCTCACAAGAAGACTCACAAGACACTTTATGAATTATGAAAAGGTCGAAGACCTTCCTATAAATATTTACGAGTGTGTGAGTGCTTAGCCAAACTGATGGTTCCTAAACTTAAAAAGGTAAGAATAGGGCTAAAAATCGTGGATTGTGTGTTCATCGGTTATGCTACTAATAGCAGTGCTTATCGATTTCTAGTTTGTAAATCTGAGATTTTGGATATTCATGTAAATACGGTTATTGAATCGAGGGACGCTTCATTTTTTGAAAATGAATTCTCGTATAACATGCCCCGAGAATCTGCTCCTTCTAAAAGGACAAATCAAGCTACTACAAGTGGTACTCATAAACCTATTGAACCAATAGAGGATGAACCAAGATGTAGTAAAAGAGCCAAAACCTTGACTTCTTTCGGTCCGAATTTTCTAACATATTTGTTAGAAAATGAACCTTAATCGAACAAAGAAGCCATATCCTTACTCGATGCTTCTAATTGGAAAGAAGAAATTAATAGTGAAATTGAATACATATTACAAAATCATACATGGGAACTAGTGGATTTTCCACCAGGTTCAAAACCGTTAGGTTATAAATGAATCTTCAAAAAGAAGATGAAGGCCGATGGATCAATTGATAAATATAAAGCTAGACTTGTAGCTAAAGGCTATAGCCAAAAGGAAAGGTTGGATTACTTCGACACATATTCACCGGTAACAAGAATAACGTCCATTCGGAGGTTAATAGCAATAGCTGCTATTAATGAACTTGAAATACATCAAATGGATGTAAAAATCGCATTCTTAAACGGTGAACTAGACGAGAAAATTTATATGGAGCAACCTGAAGGGTTCAAGGTTCCCGGACAAGAAGAAAAAGTATGTAAGCTTTTTAAATCACTTTACGGATTAAAACAAGCACCTAAGCAATGTCATGAAAAATTGAGAATGCAATGTTATCAAATGGTTTCAAAATTAGTGAATAAGATAAATGTGTTTACTTTAAATACATTCAAAATGGATATGTCATTTAATGCTTCTATGTTGATGATATGCTTATCATAGGTAGTAACATGGAAATTGTCAAAAATACAAAACAAATGTCAAGTAGTAGATTTGACATAAAAGATTTGAGAATCGCCGATGTTATATTAGGAATTAAAATTTTTAAAACATCGGATGGACTTATAATATCTCAATCTCATTACATATAGAAAGTACTTGAAAAATTCAAGAAGTATTATATTAGTCCTACGAAGACACCTGTAGATGTAAATTTACATCTAGCAAGAAATAATGGTGAAAGCATATCTCAATTAGAATATTCTCATATTATCGGCAGTTTAATGTATATTATGAACTGTACACGACCGGACGTAGCATACTTAATAAGTAAGCTAAGTCGATTTACGAGTAATCGAGGGAAAGATCACTGGAAAACAATATTGCGAGTTTTGGGTTATTTGAAATATACTCAAAACTATGGACTGCACTACTCAAAATATCCAGTTCTTGAAGGACATTGCGATGAAAATTGGATATCCGATACAAAAGACTCTAAGTCTATGAGTGGGTATGTGTTTACCCTTGGAGGTGCAACCGTATCTTGGAAATCCTCAAAACAAACGTGCATTGCTAGATCGACAATGGAATCCGAATTCATTGCACTAGACAAAGCTGGAGAAGAAGCTGAATGGCTTTGAAATTTCTTAGAGGATGTTCCAAATTGGTCTAAACATGTGCCCGCGATATGTATACATTGCAATAGCCAATCGGCAATTGGAAGGGCACATAATGACATGTATAACAGAAAGTCACGAAATATTCGTCGTTGACACAATACCGTTAGACAACTTCTCTCAAATGGAATTATCTCAATTGACTATGAAAAGTCAAAAGATAATATATCGGATCCACTAACGAAAGGTTTAAACCGAGAGCAAGTTGAAAGATCATCGAGAGGAATGGGTCTAAAGCCTATAAATAAATAAGAATCTATATAGTGGTAACCTAACCTAGCTGGCTGGAGATCCCAAGATCTATGTTCAATGGAAAAATCGAACTACGTTGTATTCAATAAGCACTGGAGGATATTTAATCCTATCCATTCCAAAGATGAGACAGTGCACATCTGCCGGGAAATTAGGATAAGTTATGCTTTTAATGACATCCATATCTTAGTATGTCTAAGAGGGGTATTGCAGGATAATCGTTATGGAAGTCACCTATGTGAGTAAGAAGAGAGCCACTTCTATGAGAATAATGAAAGGCATATTTTCTAAAATATTCACGGAACCAAGTGGTGTTCATGGCCAAAATGAACACAAACATGAGAACCAACTGTGTTGAAGAATTGTTGTGTGGATACTGTTGTCTAGGTTTACAGAAACGGTTGATGGTTCAAGGACGTGAAGTTTACTGATTAACCAAGTAAATCCGATATTATATCACTAAGGAAAGTTCAAGGCCACTAGGCTCCTTCTCTCGATGCAATAAGTCTTCAGTTTTACTCAACCTGTGTCTGCATCTGCATTACCATCTCTTTTGTTTTATTTAAGCGATATATCATCCATGTGGGGGATTGTTGGAAAATTGGACTTAA
Organism: Sambucus nigra; assembly: GCA_949130495.1. NCBI lineage: Eukaryota > Viridiplantae > Streptophyta > Magnoliopsida > Dipsacales > Adoxaceae > Sambucus > Sambucus nigra. Next base: position 400,909,373 of record OX422208.1, read on the forward strand.
GTTGGAATTAAAAAGTTGTCCAGAATTTTCTGGACAAAATTTTGAGCAACTTTGAGCTCAAATTTAGGTGGGACCCACACTACGATAATTGTGGGACCATATACGAACGCGTTCTCCTCCGCAAGGAGATTAACGTAGTATATTCATATGTCCAATTTCAATAAGTTATGAATGATACATATGCCCCCAAAGTGACTCAAAAAGCAATGAAAGTTAATGAATTGGGTATTCTTTAACTCTTGTCCCACATTGGAAGAGTAGTGGGAAAATGATGAGTTAATAAAATCCAAATGATGGACTAAGGCTTGGATACCTTGGGGTATACCAACTCTTTGAAGGGGAGATGGCCTACACTATGCATGTGTTGGGCTTGGGCCAAAAGCCCACGCGCGCACGCGTGCCGTCCGTCCGGCCGGCTCAGGCTCGAGCTTATAAAATTCTCCTACATTTTGGGGCTGAATTAATTAAACTTTCTGGGCTTCTATTAATTAATTACGGAATTAATTAATTATTAATTAACTATTTGACAGTTAATTGCCAAAGGTCAACAGTTAATAAATTAACTATTTTTGACAGTTAATTTCGGTTTTGACTGTTCCAACAGTCAACACAAAAGCTATAAATACAAACCTTTCCCTCCTGTTTTATTTTCTGTCAAAATAACCCTCCAGAAAAATTCCGAAAATTTTCTTTCATCCAGAAAAATATTTTTTTTCATTTCTGCATATCATATCACTGTTCTGGTTAAGTATTAACACAGATTTGTGTTCGTTGGGATTAATTATTGTTGTGCTACATAATTAATTTGGGAAATTTGTTCTATCTTGGGAGGCAATTATTCATTAACCATTGAGCACATTGGAGGGACTAATTTTGCCTTAAGGAGACTGTTCTTCAGGGCTCGTATTGATCTTTAAATTCTATTATTATTTCTGCAAATTCAAGTAAGTGTTAATTTCTGTAATTTAGTTTTATTTATGTAATTATATTAATAATTCATAATTTTATACAATTGTTTTTTAATAAATAGTAGACATAAGAATTGTAAGGCAAATTTAATTTGTTCTACAGTTTTGTAGTGTACATAAATTATTTATAACAGAAATATTGAATTAAAATAGAGCGGATGAGAACGGGCAGCAGTGCGCGAAACATACCTTCCTATGAAGCTTCGGAGAGGCATGATTTCACGTGAGAGAAGAGAAAAAGAAAGTTTCGTGAGAAAAAGGAAGTGTAAAGGCTGGACATGGCTTTAATAATTGTAGATGGTTATTTTGGCTAATTTCTGCATTACCTTTTTTATGATCATCATTGTAGAATAATACTATAGAATTCAGTTGTATCTTCTTCCTTTGGGTGACTTTGACTTGAGCACCTTGTTAATGGTTGAATTTTTACTTTGGTACTATTGCAATTATTTTTTAGCCTTGAATATTTTCGTAACTAAATACTGTTGAGGAAATTACGTGATATTGTGGTTATCTTTGAGGTCTAACGATAAGTCCTTGCGATTGCCTTCTAATATGAAATTAAAATGTTTTGATTTTAAGTATGCTGATATACTTGGCGCAATTATGTTTTATATTAAGAATGATAGAGTTGGGATTTTCATTTTCTCAAGCTCCATTGTTGATTCTCTTTTTTCTCAGAAAAAATGTATCTGTAGATATTTACATTTTATTTCTATAATTTTATTAAGTCTTTTTCAACAACCAAATGTAGCGTTACATAACGCAATTGGATTTGTGACAATTCTGTCTCAGTTATTCTTGATGAGGATGGCAGCTCTATGGCCACTTTGCACAATTTAAGGATATTAGCATTGGTTCATAGCATCTTAATTGTCTCGATCATTGATCTAATCAGGTAAGCTCTTAAATATTATGCAATATAATATCGATCAAAAGATAATAGGCAAAATAATAAATAGAGGTTTGGTGAGCCACGACATATAAGCGTCTATTTATCGGAGACTTGTATGCCCCATTTGGTTGGGGTGAAAAGTTGGGTTGCCATACATGTGCATCCTTACCTTCTATATATATGCGTTCATTACTCAATAAGGCTAAATTGGTTCTTACAATAATAGCTTATTTGTTTTTTTATAGGAGAACCAAATATTGTTAAATTACTAAGTACAATAAAAGCATATTCCACGTAGTTCATAATTTTGAATGCTAATGAGATAAATTAACAAGTCTAGTGACTCTCACCACCTAACAACAGGGGGATGGAAGGAATAATGGAAAGTCATATTTTGGTTGTCTAAAAGCAAGTATGAAAGAAATTATTTTAAATGTTGACCATCAATTACCTGAAGGTGAGGATAGTCTTATTTGACTCTTTTTAATGTGCAACACAACAGAAATAACAATGTCTTAATGTTTTTTTCCCTATTACTGAATGAAATAATATTTGAATTTGTTTGATAAATTGGTCTCTTTGAATATTGTTGAATTTTTTTTATTTCTTAAACATGACGAATAGTCCTATAAACAGGGAAAACTCTGCCCAAATTTTTTAAATTGTTTACAATTATTTATTTTCTATAAAAAAAATCTTTCCGTCTTGCATTATACACAACGTAATACTTTGGAAAAACTAGAATTTTTATGTTGTGTTTTACATTGCACTAGATATTTATATATGTTGTTTTGAACTTATGCAAGAGCATTTAATTAGAGACATGTGAAATGTGTATCATTGTCAAATTAGAGGCATGTAGTTGTTGTAGAGTATACAACCATAATTAATTCATAGTAGGGATGTGTTGTGTGTTTAATTTTTTAAATTTTATTTTATAATTTGGACAAAAAAAGAGACATGGAGATGCATTTAATGAGGATGATAGGTCTCTAATGTGGATAACCGCCCGCCAATCGAGAAATAGATAATCTCAAGACGATGCAACCAAGGAAGCTGATGAAAAAATTGCGTGTTTCATTCAAAAGTTAAGAAAATATATATATATATATATATATATATATATATATATATATATATATATATATATATATATAATATTTATAAATTTGGATATATACTACATAATAACAGGATTGAAATAATATGCTTTAATAACACTCTTGAAAATTTTATTTATTGTAGGACTCTTTGAAGAGTCAAGTCCATGATGGGATCTTATTTAGTCTTATATTATATGATTTGCATCTTTTGAGGGGTCGACACAATTTCGTGAAAGCCAACGAAAGATCGATGCATTTATGCATGATTTTTGGATGTAAATTTTTTGAGATATTTTTCTGAATGATGTACACAGTGGGTATATTTAGTTATGATATATGTATTAGGTCATTATTTCTTTGGGAATAATGTAGATGGTGGGTATATCTCTTTGTGTCCCGCTATTTTTTTATATATGGACAAATGACTTAATTTGGTACATTTTAGATGTGCGTGACTTCGAATACAAAAAATTTTAAGTTTTTTTTTGTTACTCTGAATCTTAATTTGTGTTTAGATTTATTTGTCAACTATGACATTAATATTGGTTATTAATTGTTTTTATTATATGTTCAATTTATGATCGGTTATGCTAAAACCTCATGTGATGAAATATTCTATATGACCTTTTCAATTGTTTGAAAATTATTTATCATGATGATTTTTAAATCAAATATGATAGCTTGAAGAGTATATATAATGATTTTTTTCATAGTAAATATCACTGTTTTGGAAAAATACTCATATATAACTGTTAACCTAATATGATAGTTTTTATGGGTATCAATTAAACTTATGACAACTTTGATTGAAAAATAAAAGTCCTGAAAGGCATTTTATGACCCTAAAAAAATCATTATAAAAAGGTTTTTTTCTTGTAGTGAAATACCTTATATATACACACATATATATATACTAATGCATGAAATCCGTTTATTCCAAACATTACTTGAGTTGATTAAATCATACTAATCTTATAAAATACCATTTTTACCCCCTTTTACTTGACTTAATATTATTTTTGAATTTAACGCACCAGGTTGAATACTTAAACAAAATAGCATTTGTTTAGGAAAACACTTCATTTATTGAATTTTTCCATTTCCTCACACCAAATCCACGCTAGTATTTTCCTTGAAAATTATTGTTCAATACATGCACACTCGGGGTTAGAAAATACTCATTTTCCCTTTTGAAAGTGGTTTAAAACACGCATTCATGTTAATTAAGGGTTAAACCATCTTGGGTTACTTAATTACCCATTAATCACTTTACATTACCATTCCTTTCACTTTACATGGACATTAGTCAATTTATTATATTTCTTGTCCACATTCTCTTCTAACCGAAACATTTACCAATTTCATTTCGCGTTAGGTTGTCTTTTCTTATATTCTTAACACAAACAATTTCCTTATCATGTTCCACTTTTTTCATTATTTTTTTCGGAGTTTACCACGTAACCGCGTACTTTAACGAACTCCATACCGTCGTTTATGCTACCATATCCTCTAGCCAGTGATTTGGGTCTTTCACCCTAGGGCTCGGGCCCTTCTTAATTCTTCCAATTCTTTTGAATTTTCTTTATCATGTGTTTTAGCACTTTTCTATGTCCACATTATTCCACTTATCAGCCGAGGCCAAAATTCGAGGACTACTTCCCCATATTAGTGTTACACTTTAGAAAATCACCATTTCATGTCCCAAACGCATTCATGTTGATTTCATTCCGAAATTCACTCCCATATAGGACCATTTGTATAACACCTTTTCCAAATATTGTTATTTCATAAAAATGTTACACTTTACGTAAAATTACCGTTTACCCATTTCTTTCCAAACTTGCATTTTGCTCCCATTTCACAAGTGTTATTCCTCCAAAAAGAAAATTAAGTTACACACACACACACACACATATACACACACACACACACACTAACTTTTTAAATATTTTTAACTCAATAACGCTTCTTTAATACTTGGATTAGCACACTTCCTAAGTTGGAATTCTCTTTATCTCATTACTTTCCTTATCAAGAAAGTCATTTGGCATTTTGAAAGGTACTTTAAACAAAAAAATGATTTTTTCTTTATCATTATATGTAGTCTTAAAGACATACACTTATCACATTTTCTATTCTTATTAACACACTTTAAGGGCTGGAATTTTTATTTTATTTATTTCATGTAAAAACTAATTAAAATCTGTACTAAACTTGTTCATATGCTCATTTTCAAATTACTACAAGTATATATACAAGGGAAGAGGGACTAAAAGACATTTTTGTTCTTCAAAACTTGAATAAATGACTAAATTCATAAAATTCCATTTTTTACAAGAAAACTTCAAGACTTTGTCCATAAAATATCTCAACAATAGAAATATTATTTTATAACATTTCATTTCATAAAATGTTTAACACCAAATTTACTTGAAAATATAACATTTTCTCAAAACCATTGAAGATTACCAGTAAACAATTTTACAACAATATGACAAAATTGATATTTTGCAACATGCTTACATTCTACTGGTAAGACTCTACATACAAGACTGTATACTCGGGAAATAGAGTTCTTAAACTTAAGGGTCCTTTTGGTTCGTGGTGAAATATTTTTTACCGTGTTAAAAGTAAATGATGAATTATTAGCTTAGTGATTTTGTTTTCACCATCTCCATTTGGATGGTCGAGTTTTCACTAGGTGAAAATTTTAACTTTTTCATCATTTGTTTTCTCTATTTGTTTTCCCCATTTGTTTTCACTATTTTTAAAATGTTTTTTTTATTGAAAATAACAGTTGAGAAATTATTTCTAAAAAAACTTTTAATACTATTTTTTTATAACTGTTTTTAAAATGTTTTTTTATTGAAAATAACTGTTGAGAAATTAATTTAAAAAACGTTATTTTTTAAAATAGTTATAAGAAATTAATTTTAAAACAGTTATAAAACATTATTTTTAATACAGAAACGTTTTTACAACTATTTTAAAAATAATTTTTAAAAGAATAACATTTTAAACTATTTTTTTAAAAATAACATTTTTTAGAAATAATTTTCAACAATTTTTTTCCATAATTTTTTTTAAACAGTTAGAAAAAATATTAAAACAGTTAGAAAAACGTTATTTTTAATACAAAAACGTTTTTACAACTTTTTCAATTTGTTAGTTTTTTTAATAACAGGTGTAAAAATAATTTTTAAACAAATAACATTTTCATAACCGTGTTTAAAAGATAATATTTTTTTAGAAATATACTTTTAACAATTATTTTCAATCAAAATAATTTTTAAAACAGTTATAAAAACGTTATTTTTAATGAAAAAATGTTTTATACACTTTTTTTTAAATAACGTTTTAATAAATATTTTATAAAATAATTTTTTCTAGAAATAATATTTCAAGAGTTATTTTCAATAAAAAAATTTATAAAAAATTAATTTTAAACAATTATAAAAACTTTATTTTTAATAAAAAAACGTTTTTACAATTTTTTATATATATATATTTTTAAAATAACGTTTTGAAAACTATTTTAAAACTAATTTTTCTACAAATAATATTATTATATCTATTTTTAAAAAAAGAAAGTTTTTTTGGAAATAATTTTTTAACAGCTATTTCAAACCAAAACATTTTTAAATCAATTATAATAAAATTACTTTTAAAAGAGTTATGACAACATTATTTTTAATTAAAAAACATTTTATAATAGTGTTTATGTAAGTAATGTGTAATGGTCGTGTGATCTGATAGTTGGAGTGGAAATAAGAAAGGTTAATTTGGTAATAAGATAAATTTAATTGTTTTCACATGTTGAATTATTCACTTTACCCATAGTTTAAAATGGTTAAAATTTCACCCCACTTTTCACCATATGCATTTTATTTCACCTGGTTAAATGTCTAGCCAAACACAAATTTTACCTAAGTGAATTATTTTTTAACACGGTGAAAAATATTTCACCACGAACCAAACAGACCCTAAAGAGTGGATTTTTTTCCACCTCAAAGGAAGCTTAACAATTGTGGAAGAAGATGATAACCTCCCACCTCCTAAGGTGGCCTTAAATAGGTTGCCTAGCTCTACTAAGCTTGCCTCCTCACATGCTCCATGAAATATCCAATCAAACCCCCCTTCAAGCTCCTTTATTCTTCTTATTTTCTTCTCCAAAAATCTCCATCAACATCTCTTCAAATTTATATCTTAGCTAACATGTGGTGTATATAGGTTTTATAGAATTAAATGTGGTAGAATAAAAGGTAAATATGGTGGTTTAGGATGGAGGTGTGCTGGTTCTAGGGTGGTGAATGGTGGTGGAGCTCCAAGAGAGATCTAAGTGTTAGAGAAAGAGTGTGTGAAAATATGATTGGAGTGGGGCGAAATGAGCCAAAACACTCTTTAAATACCCTAAAAACCCTAAGTGGAAAAGTCCACAAAATACCCAAAGCTCTAATCCCATCTCTATCTGCTGCTATGTGAGGTTGATATGTATTTTAATCCAATGGTCAGGAATTTGACAACATTTTTTGAAGTTGAAAATTCTTATTTTTCAGTCTCATTCGAATGGGAATAGACCTCGTTTGAACGACAACACAATGTCGTTCGAACAAGGTTCTAATGAGAATCTAACGAGGCTAGAAACGCGAACATGTGTTTTTTGTTCGATGGTTATTTAAAAATCCGTTTGAACTAGATTTAAATCTCATTCGAATGACCCTAAGTTTTTCTCCAAATTAAATATGAGGCTATTCTAATCGAAGTAATTGTATAAATGCCATGATATTACCCAAGTTTGACCCACTATCTATCTCAAAAGATCTAAAGCCTAATTGGGTCACATCATGTCACTAATTTACCCAGGTACAATCAAAACCACGAGGGCAGGTGTTACACAGTATGCCTGGTGCTCAAGTTCAACTAGAAAGTGACACACTTTACCATAAATGACTTGGTACGGAGATTCCATGATTAGTCTTATAAGTTGTCCAATATTACTAGAGTGCAATGGTGAATCGACTAGACAAATCCTTGGTCAACGGATCAACTATCTTTTCTAGTATCCTTTTTATCTCCCTGTTCGCCAATTCGGCTTGACCAGTAATTTGCGGATGGTAGGTGGTGGAGACTTTATGGGTGATTTCAAAGTGGGACATCATGCTGGTGAAAATCCCATGACAAAAGTGAACATCTTGGTCAAGGTGTGGCGAAATGAGAAAGGATATGCCCTTTTATAAACATGAACACCTCTTTGGTGGTGTTCTTCCGTTTCGGTACGTTTCTACCCATTTTGACACATAGTTAACAATGAATAATATGTACTCGAACTGATTGGATTTAGGTAATGGACTCATGAAGTCTATACCCCAACAATCGAAGACTTCGATCACAAGGATTGGGGAAAGATGCCTTATGTTCTGTCTAGTGAGTTTCCCAAGTAATTTGTAGCAAGGGAAAATTATACTGAACAGTTGCACATACTTGAAAAGAGCGGGATAATAAAATCTGCAGTGCAAAACATTGAATGCAGTCATTTGGAAGGAGAAATGCCCCTGCATACTTCATTATGGTATAATGACAAAGCACTAAGCATTCATCTTTAGGATTTTTTTTTAATTATTTGGTCGGGGCAATATTTCAACAAGTATGGTTCATTTAAAAATAGTTATCGGGCCACTATAAAAAATCTTTCCTCATCCTTAGAAAATTAACTATAATGGGTATGCCCTTTTGATAAGAAAATTGGCAATATCAGCATACCATGGCATTATAGAAGTAACCATGAGTTGCCCATTAGGAAAACATCCCCAAATGGAGATTAGATCGATGCTATCGTGAATAAATGCTAATGAAGACAGGTGGTCCGTGACAACGTTCTTAACCCCTTATTATCTTTTATGAGAGTTCAATTACCTAGAGGAGTAACAACTAATGAATAAGTTTACTCTTAGTATCCCTGTTAGAGAGAAGGTGTTTAAGACAAGTATGATCGATGAAACGGATAATAGGTGATCCAACCAGGTAAGCCCAAAATTTATCCAATGCAAAGACTACGACTAGTCGCTCTTTCTCTATCGTGGTGTAGTTTATTTACACACTATCAAGTGTTCCACTAGCATATAAGCGATCACATGATATGCCCCGTCAAAAAATCAAGGGTTGTCATGCCCCTAAATGCACATAAAATCCTAATACGATTTTGGCATCAACAAATACGCTAAAAATTACGCACGCAAGGTCGTAAGCACAGAGCATACATGATATGCCCCGTAAAATCCCCTAGGCATAATAACTAGGACAACACACCTGAAATAGACCCGTAAACTCCATCACCAAAGCAAAGCAACATTTCAACCCGGAATGAGTTCAATCTGACACAACCTAGACTAACTTAGCTAGAAAGCATGGTAAAAACGCAGTAAATAAATGCGATAGAACTACACTACAAAGCAAGTAAACAAAGCAAGTAAACCTAATTATGAAAGCATGTAAATTAACTACAAAGCAAGAATAAAGGAAATATAAACTATATTAATGGAGAGGGAAGATGAATATTCAACTTACAAACCCAATTGGGTGTCAAACCAAGAAGAAATGAAGAAGAACTCTCCAAACCCCCAAACCCTAACCTAAAACTATCTAAAATCTAATCTATCTGATATTTAAAACAAAATTCCTTTAAATAGTAAGTGGGAATTAAAATAGAAAACAAAAGAAAAGTAGAAAGGTAACAAATATCTGGTGATCGCGGTTCAATTAAAAGCATACTGTCTCCTTTCCAAAGAAAAACTCAAAACCACGGTCGACCGGGCCTCAAACCTCAGTCGACCGGTACTCTGTTTTTGGCAGCTATTTGGATCATAAAGAGGGGAGGAAAGGTCCATTATGAAAACGGCCATAACTTCATCGTTTGGACTCAGAATCGCGCACCGTTTGCGGCCACACGAAACTTGTTCAATGAACTATGTATCCGTGGAATCTACATGAGTTGAAGATGGAATGTGAATTAACTAAAATGCCCTTGAAGTAGCATCCAATGATGAAACTTCTCCGAAACGCAACGGATCCTCACTTTTAGCGTTCCAATACCTACAAAAGCACAATTAATCCCTGCAAAGAATGTATATATCAAAATCCAAGGTTGTCTAGTTAATGAGCATAAATATAGGCATTTAGGATCGTAAAGGTTCTAGAATGCATAAAGATATAGGGCAAAAATATACAATAATTGATAAGAATCACATCCCCTAACTTAGACATTGCTAGTCCCTAGTGATGAAACAAACAAAACTAGTCCACAGGAGGTAGTGCAAGACGTATATATGCATCAAAATATGAATGACACTTTTGTAGGGAGAACAATTGTATTTAGCATATGCAATAAGCCATTAAACTCCTAAGTTACCCTAGTGGACGAGTGTCGTCTCGTGAGGGTTTTCAGGGACGATACCCACAAACATCATATGGTTTCCTCAAAATAAACCCAACCCAACATGCGACAAGCCCAACACTAGCGACCAAGATTTCATACACATTATTAGCACATTGAACGAATTCAAAAAACAGTCCAAATCATTAACATTATAGAATGAACCTCATAGAATTGAAACCTTAAAATGTGGGAGGGGAGCGAGCACATGCAAAGCATGATTTGGTAAAAACTTATATAAACCGAATACTAAATAAAGCAAGCATATATTCAATCCTCATAGGCATTACACTCATAAAGTGATTTCACTCAAAACAGGGAGGTAACACACATAACATGCGGGCATAAAGAGTAAATGTAAATGGAAACTAGGTCGCACACATGTCACAAATGAAGAACGCCATATATAAAATGAAAAATTGTAATCTTAATGAAAGATACCGCTCATTAAAAGAGGCAAATGCATTTTCACAGATTATCAAAACTATTTAAGCCTTTGAATTACATCTACTTAAGATCACATAGGACTTTAATAGGGTTGTAACGTAGGCTAGGCTAGGGTATGAAATGAAGGATATGTATGTAAGGGTTCAAAGTGTTCGGAAATGAAAACTCGAGATAATGGGAAGAATGCGGGCAATATCAAAAATTGGAAAACAAGTTCCAAACAAGCATTGGATATAACAATTGAAGAGAAATCAAAGCTTATTGAACTATATACACAATATATACAAACTTCTCTTTCTTTTCTTTTCTTCTTTTTCTCATTTTTTCTTTTGTTTTCTTTTGCTTTTCACTTCTCTTTTTCATCTCTTTTTCACTTTTTCTTTTCTTTATTTTTCACACTCTCATATGCCTAAATTGCAACCACAAGAAAACAACACCATTCAATCTCAAGCAACATTCCAAATAAAGGTATGGAAAGTGTATATATGGTTTAAAACTCCAATTTGGAGTTGGTATGGGATTTGGGTTATGAAACGAATGGCTATATTAAGGTTCAAAAGGGTTAACGAGGGTAGACATAAATGGTGAGGTCAAGGCTAATATAGGTGATATAACAAAGATGGCCTATGATCATTGCACAAAGTTTACGCAATTCTTGAGTCAAAACAAACTTTGAAAATCATGCTCAAGTAATACATTTCATATATGAACTCAAATAATGAACGATCAAATGAAAGAATAGAGAGATTACCAACGACTGTAACGTTTTCAAAGAGGAAAGAATAGTGTGTACACTCACAAATGACGAAAGGTACAAAGCTTACTCCATGTAAGTATATACGATGCAACAAAAGATTACCGAGTTATAAAAATCTTAAACCAAATCAATAAAGCAAGAAAAATGCATGTCCTCATGGGATTAAAGTTTAATTCATGAAGTTATTCATAATATCAATGATTGAGGACTAAAGTCTAACAACTTCTAAAATCGAGAACCTGCATCATTGGGTTGTCTATTGAATCGGGCAATTGTTGAAATTTATCATCGGAAACCAAGGCAAAATGCATAATAAAGGAGAAAAAAGAAAAAAAAATCTTTTTGAAATTTTTGAATTTTTCTAAGAAAAGAATACTAAGTAACTAACATGTGAGCAAAAACATGGACTAACTAAAGACATGGATAGAATATTCCACACCCCCTACCTTAAAACCTAACATGGTACTCAATGTGAATTAAGAACCAAGTTAAAGAGAGGAAAAAAGCGATATTACCCAAAATTGGAGCGATCCCCATAAGAACAAGTCCAAAGAATCTACAAAACAAGTTAGTACCGAGCATGGAAAAACAAGTAACAAAAAGTTAACTAATTACATTATATAAAATTAAAAAGGGAAGAAAAGATAAAAAGAAAGAAAGAATAAAAATCTAACTATATACAATCTACTATTTAGGCTTCACACTAACTATACACTAGAAGTCTAAATAGTTGAGGGTCCACCATGAGAACGATTTGACTTTGGAGAGTGACCGGTGTACCATCACTCTCAAGCATGCCTTCCAAAAAATATGAATTATGTTTGAAAAACGGAAGGCACGTGTAAGGCGGAAGAAATGAACCATCGTCAATTAAAAGTTTTGGAGGGATGATGGGGGATTTGGATTGAACGGGTGACAAAAACATGTGGGGACCGAGAAAAGAAGAATATCCTCCCAAAGATTTTGAAATTGGAATGGGAGGTGGCGCACACGAAGGAAAAGATGCGATCATGGAAGGTAACTCGAGCAAGTACTCCTCATCAGTGAAAAGGTTTAAAACATTAAATTTTGAAATTGAATCAGCGGGTACTTGTGACGGTGTGATAACAGAGAATGAAAATGGGGAGGAAAGAAAATCAAACTCAAGAGATGAATCATCATCGCTTGAATATTGAGTTTTGAAAGAAAAAAGGTCATTTTCAATGAAATGTTCTTCTTTGGGGGACAAAGAAGAAATCGTTTCATTGCAAATAGATATTAAGTCATTTTCATCCTCACTTTCAATATCTATTATGCAATGGAAAAAATCGACAATGATTTGTTCCAAAGTAGGCACAAAGTCCTCATTTGGTTCAAAACATTCTTCGACTTCAAAAGTCTCAGAAGCAAAATCGTCGTCTGACTCAAATAATAAATCCAATTCATGTTTCCACAAACGATTTTCTTCCCGATAACGATTTCCAAGTTTCTCATGCTCAAGCATACGCAAGCCCTTGCCAAAAGTCATAGGCTGAGGCGCGGATACTTGAAAATGGAAACTTTGAAAATTACCATCGGACTTAAACTTAAACTCATTATTATAGGAATTTTGAAAACTATTGCAATTTGTTTCAAAATTCCTATGATAAGGAATTAGAGACCCAAAATCATTATCATCATTATCAAAATTCGAATAACCTAAGTTTTGACTTTCGTTATACTCACCCAAAGTCATTTTTGAATTTGTAAATTTTTAGGACTCTAAGTATTCACCGAAAGTTATAGGATTACGAGGATTTTGATAATTATAACAATGATTACTGAAAGAATTGGAATAAGACATGCTTACCCCAAAAGTGACTCAAAGTAGCGAATTCCACAAAGTAGATGCACGCGGGAAATTCAAGCATTTCTTGGCGGTCAAATGTAGAAGTCCGACAAAAATGTTAGGCAAATAATACAAATAGAAAGAAAATACTACAAAATTCTAAATCAAATAAATTCTAAAACAAAATAGTCCCCGGTAATGGCGCCATTTTGATTGAGGGTGATAAGTAGCACGTGTCTACATGTTGATCGTTGTTTTCTGTTCACCGCTTTAACATAAAAGCCTAAATTATGATTGCACTTGCGATACAAGTGTAGCGGTAAGTCGGGTATCGAAATCAACACAGACAAGTTGCTAGAATTTATAGGATTTAATATTCCTAAATAAAAGTGTAAACGATAAATATGAACAAAAAGGAAAAGATTCACAAAAGGGAAATGATTAATCTAGGCGAGGGAAAATAAAGCTAGACTAATAAAGCGAGTAAAAACTATAAGTTGTGTAGAATATTCCTCATCCGAGTTAATTAGTATAACATGGTTACATGGGTCGACTAGTTATTACAAATGCCTCTCGTTTCAACAATTAATTAAATCAAGGGTTGTCACGTCCCTAAATTCTCATAAAAGCCTAATACGATTTTGGTGTCAACAAATACCCCAAAAATTACGCACGCAAGGTCGTAAGTACGGAACATACATGATATGCCCCGTCAAATCCTCTAGGCATAATAACTAGGACAATGCACCCGAAATTGACCCATAAACTCCATCACCAAAGCAAAGCAACATGTCAACCCAGAATGAGTTCAATTTGACACAACCTAGACTAACTTAGCTAGAAAGCATGGTAAAAACGCAGTATATAAATGCGATAGAACTACACTACAAAGCAAGTAAACAAAGCAAGTAAACCTAATTATGAAAGCATGTAAATTAACTACAAAGCAAGAATAAAAGAAATACAAACTATATTAATGGAGAGGGAAGATGAATAGTCAACTTACAAACTCAACTGGGTGTCAAACCAAGAAGAAATGAAGAAGAACTCTCCAACCCCCCAAACCCTAACATAAAACTATATAAAATCTAATATATCTGAAATTTACAACAAAATTCCTTTATATAGTAAGTGGGAATTAAAATAGAAAAGAAAAGGAAAAATAAAAGAAAAGTAGAAAGGCAACAAATATTTGGTGATTGCGGTCGACTGGTCGCAGGGGCACGATCGACCGCGCCTTCAATTAAAAGCATATTGTCTCCTTTCCATGGAAAAACTCAAAATTGCGGTCGACCGGGCCTCAAACCGTGGTCAATCTATACTCTATTTTTGGCAGCTATTTGGATCATAAAGAGGGGAGGAAAGGTCCATTACGAAAACGACCATTACTTCATCGTCCGGACTCGAAATTGCACACCGTTTGCTGCCACATGAAACTTATTCAACGAACTACGCATACGTGGAATTTACATGAGCCTAAGATGAAATGTGAATTGACTAAAATTCTCTTGATTAGCGTCCGGTGGTAAAACTTCTTTGAAATGCAATGGATCCTCACTTTTAGCATTCCAATACCTACAAAAGAACAATTAACCCCTACATCCAAATCCAAGGTTGTCTGGTTAATGAGCATAAATATAGGCATTAATGACCGTAAAAGTGCTAGAATGCACAAAGATATAGGGCAAAAATATACAATATTTGATACGAATCAGTGGCCTTGAGACACAATTATTAACTATTTTTCCACTTCATTAGGTAGTGACAACCTTTGCATGCTCAGTATAGGTATCATTGGGGGTTGGCCCCTCAATTACCATTTAGCCTTTTGGATTTTGTTGGGTTTGAGAAGGGAGACGACTTGTGTTCCCTCCTTGATAGCTTTGAACAAGTTACACAAAGGATAATTCTATCATTGCATGGACTGATCCATTTATGACATTTGTGATGATTGAGCAGGGACACACTTATCTAGTTAATTCAATATTTAGTTCACATCTTGAGGCTCTTCAGTGGCCTTCTTGTGGGGTGGAATGTAGAGTACGTGAGACAGATTTATATAACGTGGATGTTGGTATTGCAGATAGGGTTGATATTGGGGTTATAATTATGGAGGTGGTGGATTGGAAGGTTGGGTGCTCGTCCCTGGAAATCAGGCATTCTGAGTGTTCCTCCATGAAAATAAAGGATTTGACGTTCTGGCATTCGAATTATAAGGGGGGTTGCTTATGTCGTTATAGATGTTGTTAGAGTAAGTCTTTCAAAATACCCCCATGGTGTTGGCTTGATAGATAATGACCCCATTGAGATCGGGGAGTGTAGGGTATTCCTTAGTAGGGTGCCCAACCAACTAAAAAATATTGCTATAATTTTCTATGATGGTGGTTTTGCTTGTTTTCCCCTGGCTCAGTTGCATCACCTCAATTTTGCGACACAGTATCACATACTTTATGTGTATGTCATCTTTTTCTACCTTTATGAGTTATACCTTTTTTCGTTGCCCAGAGGCACCAACACTGGATTTTTTTAGTGAGATCATATAGGATGGAAATATACCAACCTCGGAATGTTTTATCCACAAACTCAAGATGAGCTTCGACTTGATCTGCACTAAGGGAAAGAAAGTCTCCCTCACACATTGTCTAAAATAATTTCTTTGTCATTGGGTCGAGAGAACCATGAAAAATAAAAATTAGTTTCATTTTATCATATCTATGGTGTAAACATTTGAACGATATGATTTCGAAACGTTTACAACCTTCGTTGAATGTTTTGCCTTTATTTTGCGTGAAATTATGGATTTGTTTCATTAAAGCATTTGTCCTATGAATAGGAGTGAATTCTTTAAGAAATAAATCCCAAAGTTCATGCATGTGCCAATTGAATTGGGAGGCAATGTTATCAACCATTCTATAGCCTTATCCTTTATAGAGAAGGAGAATAATTTCAATCTTATGAGTTTGGGATATAAATTTTGGTAGGAAAAAGTGTTATTCACTTCCTAAAATAAAATTATATGACTATTAGGATTTTCATTTTCCATTCCGTAAAAAGTCAGCAAAAGGCTAATCATGTCATTACAAAAATGGAATTTCCTAGCATTATAAGGGCATTTAATTCATCCCAGGGCCATAATCGTCTCCTGACAGAGATAATATCCCAAAATTTGAGGTTCATTCACACCTCGATTACTTGGAAGTTAGCCATCGAGTTGTAATGAGTTGGTGATATAATGATTGGACGAAAGGTGGTGTGGATGATGGTCCGAACAATGATGTTTATGATGATCATGTAGTGAGTGTGAGTGGTAGGTTGGATGATGATGATGATGATGATGGTCACCAAAATTGGGAGTGACTAGTTATAACAACCTAATAACATGTGATAAATGTCCCTCAAAGATAAATTAATCACCATGGAAGCCCTTACACCTTCTAAATTACAAAATACCCCTAAGAAAAATTAATATCATTATCTACACCTTACATTACCATTAGGGTATAAACTTAAACACAAAGCTTCATCAAAGTTAATGTAATTTGCATAAATAACACAACACAAGCCAACCCAACATGTTTGTAAAATTACACATTATCCCCCTAAAATTTTAAAAATAAATAAATAATTGTACCTAAATTCATTTCATATATTACCCAAGGAGCCAAATCAAATCAAAACTTAATTTCATTTTACCCCTGATCATTTTGAGAAGGTGGATACCATGTGAACAGTTGTACCACATAGGATACACATGGTACTCATGTCCTCCCATATGGTAAGATAGAAAAAAACTTAACCTAACCAAGGTAAACTTCCACCTATCTTTCCACCAATCCCATCTCTCTCACTAGTGTGGCCATCCCGGCGCTCCCCTATTGTTATTTCTCGGGGTTGCCTATGGTGCACACGCAGGATTACACCCTTTTCGGGGAACTCGGTCGTCATCAATGTGGGATAATGTGTAAAGCTAGAGCTTCTTGCATATTTTGCACAAAACATGAAGAATAAGTGTTGCGAGCTTGAGAAAACGACATCAAGGACAATACTGATGCTTATGAAACCAAATATTTCAAAGGTCCGAGGACTAAGTTACGAAATGGGAATATGTTAGGTACCTATCCCGCACTTTCGGTCTCTCATGGGCATGTGTTAATCTTCTCCTGTTAGACTCCAAGAAGTGTGAGCTTATGTGAATAACATAGATGAATAATGCAATCATTCAACTACCTTCATCGAAAAGGACAGAGTGAATTCATCCTTAGGAGTGTTCCCATAAAATAATAATTCAAAATATAATATAAGTGTTTGCTGAATCACAAGATGTCATGAAGGAACGAATGTATACGTAGGATGAAACACAAGAACATAATAATATGACATCAACGAAGAATATATATAATAAAAACAATATAACAAATGTGCATAAGGGAGGACTCGAATCTAGGGATTTAACCAAGACGCCTACATAGCTCAAGGTACATCACCGTTCGTGTAGTTCGAAGATAACGTAGGGTGGGGTTTAACCCATAAAACCAAATGGGGATTCCTCTTAAATGAGTGTAGGGATAAATGTACTTTAAGTGTGAGAATGTGAAGTGAGAATCCCTTTCTGGAATTTGTAGGAAAACCCTCATCTTTTTATTTTTGGACTTTTTATGAAAATAGAGTATGTACAGATACTACTAATAAAGGTTTTAGATTATTACGTGTGATGTGATGAAATAAAGTGCTAAAGTATAAATAAAACAACTAATACTAAAAGAAAAGAATTTATTGAAAATGATGGACAATTGGATCTCCTTATGAATACTTGAAGTGGATCTTGAGCAAAGGGATGAAGGTGGTATGAGGATATGGGGGAATTCAGTATAAGAAGTAAGAAAATAATGGAATGGAATGTGGGAGATGGGCTTTCTAGGAAAGTAACAACTTTGAATTCAGGGGAATGTTCTCTGAATTGCTGAGTGGGGTTTTCAGGAGTGTTGGGGTTTTCTGAGTGTTTCTTTCAAGTTGATATCATGGCCTCTATTTATAAGGCCAAGGGGGGTAACGATTAGCATGGTCTTGGACCCACCTATCGGCATAGGCCCTCAGGAACATTTCTAATACGCAGGGTCCTAAGGATGACATTCGGTAGTTTAGGAAATAATTTTTGGAAAATTAATCATAAAATGTAAACCATAAGTTAGAATCACACCCAGAGTAGACCGTTGGAAAAGGGTATTTAGATCTATTTAATAATCCATTTATCCACTCACGAGATCGGGAGTTCAACGAGGTCAAACGAGGCCCGAAAATAACCATTGGTCACTCGACATGAAGTTTTTGAAGGAAAATGGATCGTTCATCCAAACTGTAAATGGATCATTGGAAAGGGTATTTAGTTCCCTTAGAGATTTCATTCAACTTTATTTGGTTCGGAGAGTTGAATAAAGTCAAACAAGACCCAAAAATCCCAGTGACCCTTCAAAGTAAAATAAGTCATTCTTTCATACTGTAAGGCTGATTCGTGCACAAGGCAGATCGTTGAAATGGTAAGATAGATCCATTTGAAGATTCATTGAGATTTCCTCAAGATAAAGAGTTTAGTAGAGTCAAATGAGGCCCGAGAGTGTTCAATGGCCTTTAGTTCAGTTTTTGAGGTCAAACGGATTATTCGTCCGTATACTAAGGCCGATTCATGAATGGATTAGCCTATTGAAAAGGGAATTCAGAGCCCTTTGAAAATTAATTGATATTTTGTCATATGAGAAAGTAGTGAGGAGTTAACGGGGCTCGAGAGTAGACAGTGTCCTCCAGATTGGTTTTCGATGGTAAAATGGATTATTTGTCTGAAACATAAGGTTGATTTGTGAACATGGTGGACCGTTAGAAAGGGGATTCAAAGCCCTTCAAAGATTCATTGAGCTTTTGCTAAAATAAGGAAGTTGGTAAGAGTTAAATGGGGTTCAAGAGTGCTTGATAGCCTCCAGATTGGTACTTAGAGTATGAGCTAGGGTTTATGATGAACGAGTGAATACTAGGGACCTAAGGAGGTGCCTGGGGGGTCCTATTATGGGGTGTCTATGAAGATCCCCTCGATGGGTGAGCTTGGAGAAAGTGAAGTCCGTCAAATAAAAAATACCACATCAAAGTTAAAGAAAAGGATTTTAGGTCAATTCTACGGACCTAGAGGATGATGTTGATCGATTCAAGATGTGTCAAGATTGGTTCTAAAGGGATATAAAGACCAATAAATCGGGTCTAGGTTAATTCTAAGTATCTAGAGAGACGAATAGACCGATTCAACATGTCGATGCCAATTTTGAGGACCTAAGGTTGTGTTAGGAACAACAGATTCTATGGGTCGTGGTTGTAATGACCAATTCTAAGGGATGAGGTTAATTCTGAGGAACTTAAGTTGTGTGACCAATTCTATGGGTCGAGGTCAATTTTGAGAACCATAAGTTATGAGGACCAATTCTATGAGCCGAGGTCAATTCTGATGACCTTAAGTTGTGATGACCAATTCTGTTGGTCGAGATCAATTATGAGGACCTAAAGTTTGTCGCAACCAATTCTGAGGGTCAAGGTAAATTTAGAGGACCTTGAGATGGGGTGATCAATTCTGCTGATCGAGGTCATTTATATGGACCTTGATCTAGGATGACCAATTTTGAGGGTCAAAGTCAATTCTAAGGACATAAAGTTGAAACGATAAATTATGTGGGCTGAGGTCAATTCCGAGGACCTAAATTTGCGATGACCAATTCTACAAGCCGAGGTTAATTCCGAGGACCTTAAGTAATGCCGACTAATTCTGAGGGCCGAGGTCAATTCTGAGGACCTAAAGTTGGGACAACCAATTTTATAGGGGATGTCAATTCTGAGGACCGAAGGTTGTGACGACTAATTCTATGGGTCGAGGTCAATTATGAGGACCTTGAGTTGTAGATAGGGAAATAGCTCTCTTGGGGAAATTTAAATTATCTTGGGCTGCAGGTGAACTTGTGGTTCCACCGGGGATTGTGTTGTCTTGAGACTTCACTAGGGGATGTTTAATTTTAATGTTCTGGTTGAGGAATTATAGTAGACTTGAATACGGGCACATCATTGGTTCTGTTATGGAGTATGCCGATGATAAGAGCGTAAGATTAATCCTGCTAGGGATTTTGAGAGTTTGTAAGGGGTTTAGTGCTTCAAAAATGATTTTCTTGAGTAAACTCATATTCCATATTTTTTAAGGATTTTTGGATATTTTCGAGAAATTTTAATATTTTTCTAGAATTTTCTGCTATTTTCTTGTACAAAATCTTAGGAGACTATTGATAGGTAGGCTTGAGGGGGTGGAATACTTTGGTAGTTATTGACTCTTTGTTGGGGATCGCAGGTGACTTTTTACCCTTGGAATGTTCCTTCAAGTGCCGCAGGGGGTACGAGTATGCAGATGTAGATAAGGAGGTTGCTAACACATGAGGTGGTGTAGTGGATGAGGTGACATCCAATCTTGGTTCTTTCCTTTTGAGATTTACTCACAAATTTGTCGTTGACTGGGGGAGATTGGCATTGACCGTATTATATCCTTGATGTAATGGCTTTACACCTAAAAAAGAAAGACTCAAGAAGGCCAAAATGATCCATCTTTTTATTTGATTTTCTTTATTTAGTGGCTTACTCTACATGCACTTTAAATTGTTGTTGAGGTTTTATTGTGAGAAAAAGTAGCAAAACTTTATTTTTTTAAAAATTTTTGAATAGTGGAAGGCCTTGGAGTCTTGGTTGCAAATAATTTTCCCTTTAAAGGGGCTTATTTCAAGAAAAAGTAGGAGAAACATATTTTCGAAATTGATTTTTTAGCAAAAGGGGAAAATTGGATTTTTTCTAAAAAGAGGGGTTATCGATCGTCATACCCATTGACCTGCCTATCAGCATAGGGGCTAAGTCAAATAACTCCTAATCTTTGATTACACTTTCCTTCATACTTGTGTACTTCTGTACGGTTGAGAATTAAACGAGTTTCCATAAACTTTGTTTTTTGCTAAGGATTTTGGGTATAAAAGGAGGGGTATAAGGTGTGTTTTCTTTACAAATAGCCACATTTCTTTTTTTTTTTCCATCTCATTTCCTATTCCCTAAAAGGATTTTCTCATATATGAAGAATTATCCCCTTATCTTGAAGGTTTAGATGTTATGTGACTTTACAATGTTGACTATGATACTTTCATCTTGTGTTGGGTTTTTCAGTGGAAGAATCAAGCTATGGACTGGAACTTGCTAGCAGCAGCGGTACAATTCTTATACCCCGAGGACCATGTATTTCATTTTGAACTGGACGAGGGTTGTCTTACCTATGAGGAATTCTTAGTAATGTTAGGGGTCAGCCCCAGTGTTGCAGTGGCTATGCCTGATCTTTCTCATTCTCCGTGGGAATTTCTGGCTGAGTTTCTCCATATTTCTCCTTCGACGGCTCGACTACTAGTTACTGTAGGTATTATTTCTCTCTAGGAAATTATGTATTCAATTCACCTGAGGGGCTTTGAGGATGCCAGATTTACCGGAGCTATTTTTTGGGCCTTACTGTGAGGCTTTTACTGGTGACAGAGGACTTGATAGTTAATCCCCAAGTGGGTATGATAGTAATATGGATGTCTTACTACCATAATCCTACGATAGTGGTGCTAGCAGAGACCCTAAGCGGTCTATATGAATGGAAGGAGGGTCATTTTGACTTTTTGAGGGGGGCTTAGTAATGTTGTTCATGTGTCTTACATAGAGGTTTCATCTAGAGACCCCTTCTGAGTATCCCTTGGTAGGTGTGACTAATTTCTTTGGCCAGCCTTTATTCATCTTTGACCCATTGATAGAGAACTAGGTTAACTAGTTTGTGGAGCATAGAGCCCAATGTCTTTGTTGGTCGGTGCCATAGTGGGGAGACTTGCAACTTATTTTGTAGCTAGGAGAGTACCGGTATATATGGATGATTTTCCTCCACCAGACTTTCTTTTGTTCTACGCTAAGTCAGATAGGAACAACTTGTGCCCTCTCGCATTACAAACTTTTTTGATTGATGACCTGACTGAATCATTGTAGATGATGCTGGGCTCCTTGTGGCAGTGCCATTGCCCATCTACCCATCCATCACAATCTATAAAGGGGATATGACATGTGTTTGGGGCCTAACTAAAGTGATTGTGTAAGCGAGTAGTAGAGAATATCATGGATGAAGAGACTGGACAAAGGTGGCTCATCTCTTTCAACACCATGGAGGAAGGTGTTGTGGTTTTGCCTAGTCTAATCAGGGCGTACTGCTTCATAGAGCGCATACGGAGTGTTAACCAGGAGTGGGAGACTTGGGGACCTCCAAGGGCCAATAATGATGAAGAATATGTGTCGTCTAACAGTCGAGGATAGTGCATATGAAGCTATAGTAACATTTTTTTAAACTATGGTAATTTGTGTTTTGGGTGATTTGGGGTTTTAGGTGATTTTTATGTTTTTCTATGGGGTTTTGGCATGGGTTAGACTTATTTGAGATGTTTTAGTTAGTGGAAAGGGGGTGGTATTCTCAACTCCGTTTACTAATACCTCATGTAATGGTGGTGTATTCCCTTATTAGAAAAAAAATAATTTTGATCATATTTTGTTATGCCACTTGATGAGTTTTACATTTGAATTATCAATACCAATCGCTATGGCATACATAATCCTTTTGTTCATGAAAATGATAAAATGGACCGCCGTTCTCGAAGGTTAGAAAAGAATAGCATTTTGTGAAAAAGAAGGGGACCAAACCCATGTATCGCGTATGGTCTACCTACATACCTCTGGAGGTTTTGAAATTTTCACGAGTCTCATTTTTAAAAAGGAAAGTTCTTGAGAGGATCAAGTACCATGTAGATCTTCGTAGGGGAAACAAAGATTTTTTTAGAATAGAAGGGGGATGATAAGGGTCATAGCGCACTGAGATTTCGGATTAAGAGTAAAATTTCTTGAGATGGTCTACATTGATTGGATACGTTATCTCTTCTTCGTCGAGGTATGTGAGGATAGAGGCGCCACCTTAAAGAATTTTCTTCACAATGTAGGGGTCACTCCAATTCGATTTGAATTTCCTTCTGGGGTACTATACGGGTTCAATTGTCTCTTTGATGGCAAGGTCTCCTTCCTGCACACTTCAGTCCTTGACTTTTCGATTTAATGATCACGTTATTTGGCGATGATACCCACGTATATTATATAGAACCTGACGTCTCTTTTCATCCAAGAGTGATAGTTTGACAAAGTGGCTTTGGTGTCAGTCTTCTTCGCTAACTTTTCTCTCGAGCATGACGTACAAGTAAGGTAATTCTAGTTCAACGGGTAGTATTAATTCTATGTCGTACACCAGAGAATAAGGGGTGGCCCCAATAGGTGTTCTGATTTAAGGGCGGTAAACCCAGAGTGTGTAAGAGATTCAGTCGACCCAATCTCTAAAACTCTCGATCATCTTGTTGTTTACGGTTTTGAGGCTTTTATTGGTGGTTTCGACAGCACCATCAGTTTGGGGTCGATAGGGAGAAGACTATTGTCTCTGAATCCCTATTTATCGACTAGTTCTATGACCTCATCTTCGAAGTGGAGTCCATTATCTGATACTAACTCGTAAGGAACTCTGTATCGACAGATGATGTTCTTTCTGATGAACTTGTCCACTTTTTTGGCGTTCATCACTATGTATGATTCGATTTTGACCCATTTAGTGAAGTAATCAATGGCGATCAGGATGAACTTATGAACGTTTGAAGCTTTGGGCATAAATTTCCCTATGATGTCAATTTCCTAGGTGGAGAAAGGCCAAGGAGAGGTCATGTTATATATATCTCAAGGAGGCAAATATTGGAGATTGGCAAATTACTTGCATTTGAGGCATCTTCGAATGCAGGCAGTGGAATTTTGAAACATAGTGATCTAGTAGTACCCTTAACGTATGATCTTCTTGACAAGCATATGACTACTTATATGGGGTCTGCATTCCCCATTGTGGATTTTCTGCATCATTTCTTCAATATCAGCCCTATTATGCAATGCAAATGGGTTCCATCAAAGTTTCTCTTGAAAATCACTTTATCACAAATGATATACCAGGTAGTTAATTTTTTAAGGATTGCACGATCTTTCTTGTCTGCATCTTGGGAATACCTACCATGTTTGAGGAGGTGCCAAATGTCATAGTACCATAACCTGGCCATATCCAAATCTTCCACAGTGATGAGCTCGATATGATAGCAGTGAGTGGCCATGGCTTGTTTCTGAACCAGGAAATGGGCCATTGTTATCCCCTAAGGTATATCAACCTTGGATGTTAGGGTAGCAAGGACGTCATCTAGACTGTTCTTTGTGCGAGGCAGGTAGTGGAAGGTGACATATTTGAACTATGTGGCCAGTTATTCTAGATGTGCATGGAAGGGTAGGTTTGACTTTCCATTTCCCAAGGATTTGGCCGATGATGAGGGAAAAATCTCTGTAGATGTCTAGGTATAAAATTCCTTTATTGAGGGAGATTTTGAGGCCTACTTTGCATGACTCATTCTCAGTCATGTTGTTGGTGTAAGGGAAGTCCAATTTAATGGCAATGTGGGTGTGAGAGACATCAGGGGTGATCGAGAGTATCCTAACTCCGTATTCTTTCTTGTTGGTAGCTCCATTAAAGAACATTTTCCATCTAAGGTTTTCCTGAGAGGTGAAAAGGATGTCTTCATCTAGGAGTTCATGGACCCAAACATCGGTTCCTTCCATGGGGCAATCATCAAGGTAGTTGGAGACGGCTCTCCCTATATATCTTTCTGCGTGACATGTACAATATCAAACTCGACTAGCAATATCAACCAACGAGCCATTCAACTGGACATAGAGGGCTTTTTAGTAAGTATTTGGTAGAGTCCATTTGAGAAACTATTCTAATGGGGAAGGCAACCATGTAGTGTCATAACTTTAGTGTGACCCATACCAGGGCGACACACACTTTCTCCAAAGTAGTGTAGTTAACTTCGTATTTGGCCAGTTTGTGACTGTCATATTAAATGGCTCTTTCCTTGCGGGATTATTCAATGTATTAGGATAGAAAATCCCTTATTTTAGTCTTCATGACGGTCTAGACAAGTGGAGGGGGAGAGACGGCTGAGGAGGCATAAGCACCGGAAGTCAGGTGAGGTATTGCTTGATTTGGTCAAAGGCTTTTTGGCAAACATCGTTCTAGACTTTAGTTGAATCATTTTGAAGAAATTTGAAAATGGTTTTGCAGATAAAAGTTAATTGACTGATGAACTGACTGATATATTGTAGTTTACCTAGGAGTCCTCATACTTCCTTCTCCATCTGTGGTGGTGGCATCTCAAATATGACTTTTCAGCTTGGCAGGGTCTTCTTCGATTCTTTTTTGACTGACCATCAATCCGAAATATTATCTTTTTGTGACGCTAAAAACACATTTATATGAATTTAGCCACATCTGATATTATCGCAATTGCTTGAATAACTTTTAGAGATAAGGAATGTGACCTTCTTAAGTCCTAAACTTATGATCATGTCATCCACGTAGACTTCAACCTCTTTTTGAATAAGGTCATGGATGATGGTTGTGGCAGCCCTTTGATAGGTAGCCTCGATGTTCTTGAGTCTCAATGGAATAACAGTATAGGAAAAGGTTCCCCATGGGTTGATGAAGGAGGTTTTCTCCTGATGGTCAAGGTGCATCTTGATCTGGTTATATCCGTTGAATCCATTAACAAATGATTTAAGTGCATGGCTAGCCTTATTTTCCACAACCATGTTAATGTTGGGAAATGTGTAATAGTTTTGGGGGACTCTTAGCATAGGGATAATATTGGTGAGCCAGGTTGGGTATTCGACTACGCGAATGAAACCCACATTCAATTGCTTGACCACTTCCTCTTTGACCTTGAGTGACCATTCGGTACAAGGTTTACTTAACTTCTATTTGACTGTCTTACATTATGAGAACGTCAGTATCTCATGATGAGATATTTTTGGGTCAATGTCTAGCATGTCATCGTAGGACCATGCAAAGACGTCTACAAATTCCTTCAGTGGTTCTTAAAATTTCACACGCTCATGCTCGTTAAGGGTGAACCCTACCTAATCTCACGTTGATGACTACTAGAATCAAGATTAATAATAACAGTCTCATCATCATAAGTTTTAACCCAGTAATATTGTTTGTTATTCTCCTTATTAAGATCAGTTAAGAATTTTTCATTTGTAAAATCATTATGACCATCTCGGATCCTCTCCTCTCTTGGGGTGGGGGAAGGGGGTGAAGGTCTCGCTCCCTCTCTACTCTCTAGTAGTGCTTTTGCCGTCGTTAGTGTGGGGTGAATATAAAGAGATGGTGTTACTAATCTATTTTTCATAAAAAGAACATGTCATCGCCTCTAGAGATCGGCATCAAAGACAAATTGATGCTTACGGAATCAATAGTTTGAAGGTCTGAGGCTAAGTTATGGAATGGGAAGGTGTTAGGTACCCATTCTGCCCTTTCGATCTCTCATGGGATTGTTTTTTTATTTTCCTTTATTTCTCCGTGAATATATAATGGAGATCGGAATCACCTAACTCATACCATGGAAAAGATAGAGTGAGGTCATCCATAGGGATGTTCCCAAAATAATATTTAGAAAAAATATGATTTATACGTTTATGAAAATATTAATTGCTATGATGAAATGATAATACATGTTTGATAAAATGATAATATGGATCACAAACATAGTATGCATTAAAATAATGTATAGATGAAAAGGATACAAATGCGGAAATGGGGAATTTTAAAAAATTGGAAAATTGTACTCAAGTCTCGGGTTTTAACCCGAAATGCCTACATAGATTATAAAGGCATCAAGGTCCATGTAGTTCACACGTGGTATAACGGTGGGGTTTATCCCATAGATTCGAACGAGATTTTCTTATATGTGTGTGTAGAAAATGTGTTTTAGTTTTGAGAAATTGTGATGGATAATCCCGTTGGAATTTATAGGTGTAAACCTCTTTTCGTTTGTTTTTGATTTTTTTTTTATAGAATATAAACTATGTGAAATATAAATAATAAAAAGGTGAGATGTAAATGTGTATAAACTAAAGTAAAAGCTAGATTATGAGTTTATGTAATTAATACAAAAATAAGAAATTTAAAGAGAGAGAGAGAGAGAGAGAGAGAGAGAGAGAGAGAGAGAGAGAGAGATTTTGGACCTTCTTTAAAGAATTGAAGCTTGATCTTGATCTTGGATGATCTCCCTTGGATATTGAGATGAATGTTGGAGGTTAGAGAATGAGATTTTTCCAAATTAGGTATGAAAATTATGGGAATGTAATATGGAAAAGAATTTCACAAAAGTAAACTTCATTAATTGCAAGAGAATGTTACTGTGATCACTGATTCTGATGGATCAGAGGTGCTATTTGGGAGTGAGGTCTTGCCCTCTATTTATTGGGTAAGGGGGTGCTAATTGTAATTACCAAGCTCTACCAATCGGTAGGTAACCCTAAGCACATTGCTGATAGGCCAGGAAATGAACCGATCAATCGGTAGTCTTGTGTAAATTTTTCTAAAAAATAGTCGTAAAATGCAATCCATTGATCCAAATAATGCATGGGGCATATCGTTAGAAAGGTAATTCAAATACCTTCAGTAGTCATTTGGGCCGCTCCCAGGTTTGGGAGTTTACTTTGGGTCAAACATGGATCGAATGTGCTCATCATTCCTTTGGAGGGGGGATCGTCGGACGAAACGGATTGTTCATCCGAACGATAAGTTTGAATCATACAGGGGGCGAGAATTTGGAAAGTTTATGCGAGGTACTTCGACATTCCAAAGAGCTTCACTATGTTCGAAAAGTTAACCTTTATCAACTGGGGTCCGAAATTTCCTGGTGACCTTCCAGATCAAAATGAGTCGTTCATCCATACTGTAAGACTGATTCGTACATGAGGTAGATCGTTGGAAAGGGTATTTAGTTCCCTTCAAAGATTCATTTAGTCTCATTTGAGATGAAGAGTTGACCTTGGTCAAATAAATCCCGATGTCCTCCAGAACAATTTTTAAGGGAAAATAGATCATTCGTCAGAACGGTTATGCCGTTTCTTACGTGGGGTGGATCTTGGAAAGGGGTTTCAGTGACCTTTGAAGATTTAAAGAGCCTTTGCTCTGAAGATGAAGTTCATTGAGGTCAAATTAGGTCTCGAGAGCTCCCGGTATCGATTTTTGATGGTAAAATGGTCCATTTGTTCGAACCATTATGCTAATTTGTGCATGGGGTAGACAGTTGGAAAGGGGATTCATAGGCCTTGGAAGCTATGACAATAGAGTTTAAAGGAGTCAAATGGGGCCTGAGAGTTCCCGATGGCCTTTAGATCCGTACTCCGAGTATGACCTGGGATTTATAGTGAAAGAGACATAGGGGGTCCTAGAATATGGTGTCTACAATCATCATCATCATTAAAAGTTTGATTAAAATATAAATAATTAATGTAAGGTTCAACAAGATACTCAAAATTCTCGTTTATTTCATTCTTTAGAAAAACATCATTGAGAACCTAATCAAAAGAGGTCTCACTTACATTGATATTATGAACTGGAAAAACAACATCAGGTGAAGAGACTTAAATAGGGTAAATAGTAGGGTTAGGTTAAACCTGAGAAGGTGGGACTATTATGGCATTCTAGTTAAGGAGTGACGTATTATCATCTTTGATTTGAGTAGAAGATTCCGATGGTGTAGCATCAGAGCGGATCATATAAAGACTCAAATTCAGTGTTTGCAGGTCGAATGAGTCTTCTAAATCACTTTCCTTAGAGTCCTTTTTAATTATCATAACTTTCTTGGCGAGAGGTTGCACTTCATGTTTATGGTCTTAGGCCCAAAAATTCTTAACTTTCTTTCTGTGAACTGTCTTAAAAGAATATTTTCAGCCCCAATTTCTTCTTCTTGGGGTCATACCACAGTTCACGAAATCTACATAAGGGGAAGTCTTCACCCTCCTTGACAAATCTATCATTCAAATAGTCTCTTGCAAAAATCTTTTCATCTTTCAAGCTTCTTTTCGACCTCGATCGATGGAGCACATTGAGTTCATCCGGTGAGGGTAGGTAACCCAAGCCATATGGAGGAAAGGCCTCTTTCAATATTATGGGCTCAATAATTCCTTATTTACATCGCCCTAGATCCATTTTGGGTAGGAAGTGCATGTTCTTGAGCATCTGAATCATATTGAACTCGGTCTTTGAGGTTGTAGTGGATCAATTCTGAAATCAGAGATGAGCATGTCATTCATCCCATGCTAGATTTTCAATACTTGATTGCTATTGCTGGCATTGTCTGTACTATTGTCGTCCCCCAAAATGATGATAACCTGACCTTTGGCGAATAATTTCAGTTTTTATAAAGGAAAATTTTTAATCGAGTATTTTTGTAGTATTGGCTTAATTTCGGACAAAACTAATTGAGTCATAGGATAGATGTTGATGGTATCCTTCCACGCCTATGACATTTGAAGTTTCAATTGAAGATGTAGCAACCAAGTCTAAAGAGAAGATTTCATCCTTCCCGATTTCATGCCATGTTTCACATCATCAACATTTGAATTCCAAAGTCTCTAAAGGTATGAATGCATTAATATATATACAGACTTGGTTATTTTATGGGTTTTTTTTTTATAATCTTTTGTCATAATGACTTTTTATTTTTTTTCAGAAAATCAATTTCAATCTTTACATAAAAGTTTTGGGTTTCAAAAGCAATTATAGGTTTTCTAAAATTTCACTCGAACGACATTTTTCTCGTTCAAACGAGGTCGTTCGAATGAACATCAAACGAGGTATTGAATGTTTTTTTTTGCATTTTAACTCCATTTTCTCATTAGTAGCTCATTCGAACCAAGTCGTTCGAAGGACATTCGAAAGTCGTTCGAACGACCTGGGCAGTTTTGCACAATTTTGCAAGTTTTCTTTTTTAACCGCCAACTTCCCCACTAACTTTTTTTTCTGATTTAATACGTGGAAGAACAATTTTAGATATAATTTTTGAGCGAGTTTCTAACACTTTAAGTGCAAAAACATTTCTACCAAAAAGTCCCATTTTGTGTTGGTATTTTCATGATTTAATTTCTACCAAAAACACAAGGTTTACACCCATATTTGTTTTGATCCAAGTTATAAATATATATTTGCTTTGAGATCCCCATTATTGTCACCGAGTGTTTTTCTCATCCCAAAAAGAGAAGTTTTCTACAGAGGAGTTCGTTCATTTGAAGATTCATGGTGTGCATACGTTAGAAAGTCCTTCTTAGGATTTTGATGGTAGCTGAGCCCCATTGGCAGATTCTGAGACGTTGGACTCCAACGTTATCTACTAAGAGAAGGTTGAAGAATGAAGGAGCGTCAAGGCTTGAAGGGAGTTGAGTCCTTATTGTAAGTTCTTCTGTTGTGTCTTTGTAAAAACACCGTACTTAGTGGATTTGTAGGATCGATCGTTCGAGGTTTTTTCCATTGTGGGTTTTCCCCATACATTGTGCCTTGTGTGTCTGTGTGCTTATTTTTTTATCTTACAAAATCTCACTTAGATGCATGCTTGGTTAATCAAGATAAAAATTTAATTAAATAACAACTTTAGTTCAATTTTGGTGTTAATTAATTTTAGGTAATTTTAATTTAAATTAATTTAAGTTGGCATAATTAATTTGGCAAAATGCATGCTTAAGTTTGTTTGGCATAATTTAGAACTTGAATTGGATTAAATTTGTGTTTGAGTGGAAATTGAATTATTTGTTTAGTTTTATTTTAATTTTGAAAGAAATTAAAATTTGGGAATGATGTGTGAACCATCTCATTTTTGGACTCTTAAAACTGTGCTTTCATATTGGTATCAAAGCATATACTCTAAGAAATCACTCTCTCAAATTGATATTAGTGCGCATCATCCTTTACAAAGTGGTATCAGAGCATGTTTTTATCCCTATCAAATGGTATTAGAGAAGGATCCCTAAATTATTGTGTTAAGATCCTTGTGTTTTTGTCTTAAAAATTAAAATTTCACCTTTTTCAAAATTTCTTATTTTTTATGTTTCCAACTATGCGTATTGGAAAATGCGTATGAAATATGCACTTATATAGATGAGCGTGTTTGGAAATCGGTAGTTAAAGGGTGGTCCCCACGTACATGTCTAGAATGAGAAGATCGTGTACCTAAACCTGTAGAAAGATGAAGTGAGGTTGAGTTTAAGTTACCTAATTTTAATTCCCATGGTTTAAATGCCTTTTTTAGTGTGGTCACACCAGATGAGTTTCACCGAATTATGACGTATAAAACATCAAAAGAGTCATGGTATATTCTTCAACTCACCCATAAGGGAACAAGTGTCGTTAAAGATTCAAAACTCCAAAACATCACAACTCAATTCAAAACCATTAGAATGATGGAAAGTGAGACGTTTGATGAGTTCTATATGAGGTTGTCTGATATTGTGAATTCATCTATTAATTTAGGAGAAAAGATATCCGACAATCGTGTTATAAAGAAAATTTGAGGTCATTACCCGAGAGGTTTAATGTTAAGGTAACAATTTTGAATTCTTTAAACACTTTAAACTCTACGAAACTTGAAGAGCTTGTAGGTGACTTACAAACCTATGAACTTGACATGTTTCCCTCCAAGGATGAGAAGAAGAAAGATAAGGGCATAGATTTTGAAGCCTAGAAGGAGGAAACATCAGTTTCGGATGATGAGTATGAGATTGACTTGGATGATATGGCTTTGTTTTCTAGGAAGTTTAGAAAATTTCTCAAGACCAATAAAGAAAACTTAAAAGTCATTATAATAAGTTTAAGAAGTCTAAGCATAGTAAAGACGAGAAAATCCCTAAAAATTATAATGAAGATCTTAATAGGGACGAGTCAAATAGATGTTATGGTTGCGAGGGTTATGGCCATAAGGCATTTGAGTGTCCAACTAAACTAAGGAAGGAGGGAGAGAAACCAATTTCATATCATGCCACATTAGTGATGGCGAACCAGAAGAAGGACCCAGTCCCCCCGTTGAGTGTAATTTCACTGCGTTTATGGAAAGTCATGTGAGCACCAATAATGAATATTCCTATGAAGATATACCTTTACATGACTCTTCCAAGGCCATTATTTGTGAATCCCAAAATTTTGATGGTAGACAGAGTGGAGAAGAAAGTGAGAATGAAGAAGAAGAAGAAGAGGAAAGTGAACTTCAAGTGGCCTTTTGTGAGTTGTATGCAGAGTCAGTAAAATTAAAAAAGGAAAACTTGAAGTTAGAAGCAAAAATGAGAGAGTGTGCCTTGACTAGTGATGAGAGTATTTTGGTTGAAGATCTTAAGGCATGTGAGAGAATTCTGCGTGATAATCTTGAATATTTTGAAGGTGAAAGAGATAGCCTTAGAGGTTTAATGGAGGTTATGAAGAAAGAATTTCTTAAGTTTGAAAAAAATAGGTGTTTTCTTGAGTCTCGAATTGTGTATCTTGTAGAAAAATTAAAAGACTCGAGTTGGGTCAAATTTGATTTGGAGTGTAGGTCGGATAAATTAGATAAAATCTTAAGGACCGTTCAAAGTAAAGATGAAAATTGTGGTATTGGCTTTGATACTCAAAATTCTTCCAATAATAAAGCCAAAATCGTTTGTCTGAGAGAATCATTTAGGAACACTAGAAAAAATCAATCCTTAGGTAATACTTATTTCCGTATTTTCACTTGTGCACATTCTGGTTAGAAGGGGCACATTAGTAAATTTTGTTTTGATCTTAAAAATGGTACTAGAAAGTCAAAGGGTAGAGTCACCAAGGTCACCAAATCTCGAGAGCATTATGTTTCACTCATGTGGGTTAGGAGATCAAATTTAGAGACTTTACATGATAGATTTTATGATTATCATTTACTTGCACATGATTTCTCCCTTGCTAAATCCAAAGGTTGATCGAGTTAGTTTTATTCACATACACTAGCTTTTGTGCTTCATGTTAAATTTTTGCTAGTTGTATGTTTCTTTGTCATATTCTAGTCTATGCTTCATTATATAAATTATGCT
Source organism: Sambucus nigra (assembly GCA_949130495.1). NCBI lineage: Eukaryota > Viridiplantae > Streptophyta > Magnoliopsida > Dipsacales > Adoxaceae > Sambucus > Sambucus nigra. Next base: position 400,942,855 of record OX422208.1, read on the forward strand.
AGAATATTACATGTTTATCTTCTGTATTTTATTTTATTTTGTTTGGTTTCATTGAAAAATACAAAATGATTTTGTTTTCTTTTGAGTTGAATTTTTTTGTGGCTGTTTAAATTTTTTGAAAAACTCAAAAAGATATTCTATTTTTGTGTATTTTGTTTTTACACATTTTATGTGGCATATACTTATGTTTGAATCCAATATCATCCCCGCTTCCATGTGGTTAGCACTTTTGTTTAATATTTTCAATCCTTAAAGTGTTGTTTATCATGTTTACATGGAGTTGTTTGACTTTGACTTGCTTAATAGATTCTCTTTTTTATATGCCTCGATTCACACATACACGAGCTCATTTAATCTTTATCTTCACATGTATATTTGAGCTAAGTGATATGTTCTCCTCTCAATTTAGTCATCTACATGTTGTCGTGATTATGGAGGATATTTGCATGTAAGAACCATTGACCGGATTTAAAAATAGAAAAATGTTTATCCGATGTAGTTATTTGTCAATGGAATCGGACTGCGAAAGACAAAATTACTTTGTGTGAATAGCCACCATTGAAATATTGCCTAAAAATGTGGCATTATTAAAATTAGACAAGGAGAAAGTAGTTGAGTTGGATATGATCCTTCAAAAGAAAAGAATAGAAAAATAATATTAATGAGGAAGTTTGGATGGATATATCAACGGGTTTGGACAGTGAAAATGTATTCTAGTTATGATACTTTTATCATGACACTATTTGTTTGTAGAATCATCAAAATTCTAGGCTTGTGTGCATTATGCTTGTATGTTCATTTAGCTCACTTTATATTGTCACATAAGGCTATATTTAATCTTGATAAAGTTTTGCATTCAAACAAGAACTTTGTGAACACGTTTATGTGATTGGGTCAATATTCCTTTAATCTCAAGTTCACACCCCTTCACTTCCATTTACCACATGCTATTTAGACACATTTTTTCCATATGAGTGTGGAAAGCTTAATGTATTGTGTGTCGTGTGTGGTGTTTATACCTATGTATATATGTGTATGCGTTATTGGTATCTTTTGTGTATACATATATACGGTATTTTTTATTTTATTTTTGAGTCTTTGCCTTATTATCTAATCCATGTATGCATCTTGTTCAAATTGGTATCCATCTTATCATGAATTTTGTTTGATATCACATGCTTATGATTAGTACTTTTAGCTGGCATCATTTTTCTATCACATCATAGTTGGTATTTAACAATCATTGTGTTGGATTAGTTTCTTCTCTTGCCATGAGATTTCTTATTCTCGTCTCTTTATTAACAATTGCATTTTATACTTGTTTTTCCATTAGTCATATCCCTTGTTTCATTAAGAGTGAGTATTTGATTTAATTGGGGAGAAATAAGTTATTTAATGCGTTTTAATCTTTGTCGATTCCTAAATGAAAATATGGAGAAATGGTGTCTAAACCTTTTAATTTGGGACATATAACTTAGGGGGGAGATGCGGATAGATCATGTTAGACAAAGGGGGAGTATTTATTTATGCAACTTCTATCATTATATCCCCTATGCGTTTAATGGTGTGTTTAAGAGTGCAAGATTTCATCTTTAGTGGCATCCTTTATAGCGGAAAAGCATTTCATCCTATGGGTCGAGTCAAGAGTCTATAATTTTTTTCTTTTGGGAGGGTTGGTGTCCTTATAGAAAAGCTTGACGGCCCATAGTATTTTTATTTTGGGTTTTTTCCCGGAATAGCCAAAGGGGGATATTTGTAAGGGAAAATTTCCAATTGAGTAAATTTGTAGTATTTGCTTAATTCCGGACAAAACTAATTGAGTCATAGGATAGATGTTGGTGGTATCTTTCCAAGCATATGACATTTGAAGTTTAAGTTGAAGATATAGCGACCAAATCTAAAGTGAAGATTTCATCCTTGCTAGTTTCGTGCCATGTTTCATGTCATCAACATTTGAATTCCAAAGTCTCTAAAGGTATGAATGCATTTAATATATATAGATGCTTGGTTATTTTTATGGGTGTTTTTGTATAATCTTTTGTCATAACGGATTTTTATTTTTTCTCATAAAATCATTTTCAATCTTTTCAAAAAAGTTTTGGGCTATAAAAGAAATTTTGGGTTTTCTGAAATGTCGTTCGAACGAAATTTTTTCTATTCAAACGAGGTTATTCGAAAGAACATCGAACGAGGTATCGAACAAAAATTGACTATCTTTTTCTATTTTCTCGTTAGATGGGTCGTTAGAACAACATCGTTCCAACGAGATTTCTAACGATACATCTAACAAGATTTTGTGTTTTAACTCTGCTTTCTCATTAGTAGCTGGTTTGAACCAAGTTGTTTTCCGACATTCAAAAATTGTTCGAAGGACCTGGGCGATTTTGTCCAGTATTTCCATTTTTCTTTTTCAACCACCAACTTCACCACTAACATTTCCCCTAAATTAATATGTGTGGGAACAACAGTTTTAGATAGACTTTTTGAGAGAGTTTTCAACACTTTGAGCGCAAAAACCTTTCTACCAAAAATTCCCATTTTGTGTTGGTATTTTGATGATTTAATTTCTACCAAAAACACAAGGTTTACATCCATGTTTGTTTTGATCCAAGTCCAAAATATATATTTTCTTTGAGATCACCATTGTTGGCACTAAGTATTTTTCTCATCCCAAAAGGAGAAGTTTCCTACGGAGGAGTTCGTTCATTTGAAGATTCGTGGTGTGCATACATTGGAAATGATTTCGTATGTTTTGACGGTAGTTGAGCCCTATTGGTGGATTTTGAGACGTTGGTGAACTCCAACATTATCTACTAGGTAGAGGTTGAAGAAAAAAGTAGCATCAAGGGTTGAAGGGAGTGTAGTCGATGTTGTAAGTTCTTATGTCATGTCTTTGTAAAAATTCCGTACTTAGTGGATTTATAGGATGGGTCGTCCGAGGTTTTTCCCATTATGGGTTTTCCACGTATATCGCGCAATGTGTGTGTGCTTATTTTTTATCTTGCAAAACCTCACTTAGATGCATGCTAGGCTAATTAAGATAAAAATTTGATTAAATAACAACTTTTGTTTAATTTTGGTGGTAATTAAGTTTGGGTAATTTTAATTTAATTTAATTTGGCAAAAAGCATGCTTAAATTTATTTGGCATAATTTTGAACTTGAATTAGATTAAATTTGTGTTTAAGTGGAAATTGAATTATTTGTTTAGTTTTATTTTAATTTTGAAATAAATTAAAATTTTGGAATGTTATGTGAACCATCTCATTTTCAAATCTTAAAATTGGGATTTCAGATTGGTATCAAAGCATATACTCTAAGAAACCACTCTCTCAGATTCGTATCAGTGCGTATCACCCTTTACAAAGTGGTATCATAGCATTTTTTTATTCCTATCAGTTTTTGATGAAAGGAAGAGGATACTCCTCAGATGCGGTGAAGCCATGGACGACCAAAGAGTAGATTGAAGCAAGAAGGTATGTCAATGACTTGGAACTCGGTAACATGATTGATAGGACCATCCCCTAGTGTGAGTTGTATGGACCCCATTACTTCTCAGTGGGTATTGTCATAAGCACACACGATGACGAAGGTAGGTGTGAGATATCTGCCTTTTAGTCCCAAATAGTTGAAGGTTCTAAGAGGATAAACATTGAGAGCAAATCCGTTGTCGATAAGTGATAATGGGACTGTCTTTCCCAAGACTTCAATGAAGATATTGAGAGCATAATTGTGATCAGAGTTGAGCTTTGGTATCTCCTCTTCAAAGAAGGAGAGGAGTCTAGAAAAGGTCGAGGACCCAACCATATTTACAACATCTTCAGGAATGGTGGAAGGAGGTACTGTGGGTCCGGTGAAGATCTGTATCAAGGTATTCGGGTGCAACTGAGACGACATGAAAAGTACTCATAAGGTGATATTGGTTTGGGTCATCTTGAGTTGATCAAGGACTTAACTTTATTCAATGGTCATTTCTGGCTTGGGAAGTTCTTCGACAACTCCCTTTCCTTTATTTATTTTGGATGCATGAGTAATCGGATCTTTGTAATGTCTCCCTAACATGGTCATGTAATTTATAGAAATGGGAAAGAACAAGAATCTCGTGGCTTCATCTACCTCAGGCTGAATGGACACCTTATTGATTTCCCCAAATAAATCTTTGAAGGATATCATTCCACACAGACTGGCTACTGAACCGACTTCTTCGTGACTTGGTTCATCATTTGAGCTGTCAAAATCATTCCCCCATCTGGTGGCGAATATGTCTTCTTATCAAGAGTAATCAATACACTCGACTACATCAATAACTTCATCCTATAAATCTTCAGATTTAGTGAGGAAGTGCAGGACTGAAGGGACTAACCGTTCCTGAAGTTTCAAAGCGGTGAGTAACTCAGAAATATTATAGATTTATCTTGTCTGTCGAAGCATATCAGCCATGGTCGGTACCACATATTTAGACTGACTTATTCAATATGTATTACCCATTTATCATATTCTCAAGCCCACTTTCGGGCTTCCATGAATAAGCCATTTAATGTTTAACAATCAACAATCATCGCGGTGCGCAATTTTAGCCTAAACTCTAAGAGTTGGTTCAACACAGTAGGTAACTCCATGCCTTCCCCTCAGATTGGGTGCGTACATCGATGTAGGCCCTTGAAAGGAGTGCCAAAGCTTGATCGGTTAAGCAAGTAGGGTATAAGAGGAAAGATGGGCAAACCTTGAGTGGTTTAGGTGAAACTTTAGGGATGATGAGTGTTTAATTAGTCATGATTTGAGTAGATTCTAGGTCACTTTCTAGAAAATGGCATTTGTATGTGCTGAAAGTGGGTTATAAGTGGTATTGGGTTTAAGATAATCTAGTAGGGTGATGATACCCCGATCAATTAGGCCTTGGACCACATTTTTAAGGTGGAAACATTGGTCAGTGGTATGACTTAAGAATTGGTGGAAATCATAATGGGCATCAAGTTTTAAGTTTTTAGGGAGTGGATTCGATAGTGGATGGGGGTCCAAGGGTTTGATGAGAATTCGACTTAATAGGGCCTGATAGACTTTGGAGAGGGAAGCATGGAGCTCAATGTATTCTTTCTTTATAGGATTATGGTGACTTTACAATTCCCAAGAGGTAGCGGGCTATGAAATGTTGTTGACCGTTGAGACTATTGCAATGGCATGCTTCTTATACTTTCAAGGAGTGAATTTTTTTATCACTTTATTTGGTTTGGATTGCACTTTGGCGATACTTTATTGAATTTCTACACTAACCTCTCGTATGGCTCAAAAGTGTGGGTAACATTATCCTCCCAAGGATGCTCGGATATGAGGCAAGAAGTTCTTCTTCAAAATACTATCTTCTTCCTCCTCAGAGGGCCTATTGGTCATGATGAGAACTTTCTCTATCCACCTTCCTATGAAGCTACTGACTGTTTCCCCAGTATTTTTCTTAAGAATCTCTAGATCTCGGCACATAACCTCTAGCTCCTTATTATACTTATATTGAGATATGAATTCTCTAGTGACATCCTCCCAACTATGGATTTTGGATTCTTTAAGGGACAGGAACCACCACATGGAAGTTTCTTTCAAGGTTTTCTAAAACATCTGGGCCTTTATATCTTCAGATGAACCAAGGAGGGTCATGACTCAGTGATAGTTTTGAAGGTGAACAGTCAGTGGTCCGCTTCCCCTGAACTTATCAATGGCTAGCATCTTGAACTTCTCTAACAGTCTAGCTTTGGGATAAGGGGACATATGGGTATAGTCAATGTAGTTACTAGACATCTTGACTTGGTCAAAAAAAAATTATTGTAATTTTAGGTCTTTCATGACCTTATTCAGTTCCTCCCCTTTGGGATCTACGGGTACTGGCAGATTATCCCATGGTTGGGTAAGGTTCAGAATCGGCAGTTAAGATGCCGATTACCCATTAGTAGGCGGGGTACACAGAGTAGGCTGATACTCTTCTGGGACACAGACGGGATCAGGAGTGGGTAGAGCCATAGCATGAGGGAACAAAACCTCGAGTTCATCAGGAATCTGGGCCCACCATTTCATGGACCTTAGTTTAAAGCTTGTCAATCTTGGTGCTGACTTAGGCTAGGAAGGCCATCTGATCGGGTTTCACATTCGATGTTAGTTAGGTATTCTCTATATAGATCTTGTGAAGGTAGATTCCAAACTCGGATGAAGTAACACAAGAAGCTGTATAACTTCAAGCTATTTCATGGAATATCGAATCCAATAGGGAGCCAATCCAAAATCGGGCATGCGATCGACCTGGAGGGAAAATGGTTCGAATTTATTTTTGAATGAAGGAGGGAGGACATTTTTAGTATTTTGAAAGGGAAAGAGGTAACTGTTTTTGGTATTTTTATTTTTTGAAAAGGAAGGAAAAGGGAGAGGAATCTCAGCATTATAATTATTATTAGGTTTTCACTTGTATTAGGTCCCTAAATGTAGAAAAAAAGCCAAACAGGACCCAAGCCTGGGAAAATAGGATTTGAAAATATATATAAGACATAGTTTGACTTGTTTACAGGCTCACGAATGGGGTCCCAATTTGAAAAAAGGTGAAATAGTGCAAAAATTTGAGAAGTACGCTAACTCAAAATTTTGGTAGAGTTTCGCATGGTAATCAACAAACTAAATATGAGTGCCCTAAGTTTGACACCCATATGAGGTTTATGCACTTGTTCGGTTAGAAGAAGGGTTCCCCCTTTTGGCATGACATCCACGATATACCTCTTGCATATAAGGGTAATCATTCATCAGTACGCATGACAAACCATTTGATATACTTACATGTACGTCAATTGCCTCGTGATAAACCTCATAGGGATGGTACATATGAGAGCGAATTCGATATACTCAACGTCTATGAATGAGTTACCTGATAAATACCTCTCATCGTGAGTTTGGTCAAGCAGTACAATGCGGGGTAAACCGTTTGAAATACATCAAATGTACGAGTTCGATGGAAGGTTAGAATCATATTTCTCAGGCTAACTGCGCCTCACAGGACCAGTGCCCATCATAAAGTGACCCTCTATAACGAGATAACATTTTGGTTAATATTAACATGATGTTGGTGATGTAGTGTGCAAATATGAATGTCTTAATTAACATATTATGGGGACCGTGTATTTCTTATTCAGTTGCATGATCAGTAAGGGGAGTACTATACTAATTAGGGAGCACATACAAGTATTATGAAAAGTAAATCTAGCATGAAGCATCGAAACTAGACTACACATAGTGATGGGGACGTATACGTGTGAGTGAGAGACAATGTGAATATTTATAAGTTAGTGTATGTGGTAGTAAGCCTATAGATGGATCAACTACAAGTGGTGTGTGGCATGTGTAAGTGAGCATTGATATAAATAAATAAATATATATATATATATATATATATATATATATATATAATAAAACAGGAGGGAGTTTTGCCACATCATACAACTTTTGCCACATCATATAACCACATCATACAAAATCTATATAAACAAATTTTGTATCTATCTATATCATACAACTTTTAGCACATCATATAACCACATCATACAACTTTTGCCACATTTGTACAAAACCTATATAAACATATTGTGTATCTATCTCTTTGAACAGACTTCGTATCCTACGATTGAAAATGATGCCAAATCTTCTTTTAAGATTGTCAAGACCCTTTCAAGCTTCTTTAAAAAATGGGTGTATAAGTATGACACGTTAGAATCACCTCCCCATCAGAGAAAAGTACAATTATTAAACCTAGAGACATTAGTCGTCTACCTTTATACGAAAAGTACAGTCTGCACAAGGCTCAAGAAGAAGATGATCCCTCTCTTTGGAATAGTAACAGTTCAATTTATTTTGAACCTCCATCCATATACCATTTACCTCTCACTATACCAACGCCTCTCTCTCATACTCAAACACTCACCATTTACCAAAAAAAATGAAACACTCATTGCTTGAACACTCATTGTTAGTTTTTTTTTGCAGATATGAATCGAGAATTTTGTCTGGCATCCTTCGCTTGCATCATCTCACATCCACCGCTGACATTTTATCAGGTGCCTTAAAATCTCGCATCACCCGCTGACACTATCTCCGGTGCCTTAAAATCTCTCATCCAACGCTGACACTATCCGATGCCTTAAAATCTCAAATCCACTACTGAAACCAGTAAAATTCTTTGTGACGTTGTCACATTATCAGTGTTGATGGGTTCACATTTTTAGATCTCGGGCATTCACATTTTCAGTTTCTCAGATCTGATATCTCTCAAAGTCTCTCTCTCATCTCTCTTGGTGGGTGGGTTGATAATCTTTCTCCCCAAGTCTTTTTTCTCTCTCTATCTCTCTGTCTCACACACATTAGCATCAAGCTTCACCCAAGGCTTTCAACTACAGGAGTTTTATGTTCATTCATCCGTGACTTGAAAAAAACGGAAGCAAAGATCCTAGCTCCTAGATCCGCCCCGTTTCCTGAATCTCCATCCATCGCTCGATCCGCCCCATCGCTAGATTTCACTTTTGCAGATCCGATCACTTTTGCAGCTGGATTTCATCATTAACTATGTTTTGTTGTTTTGATTATAGCTGAGAATCTACAAGGTTAAAGATGTAATTATGGATAATTTTTTTTTGGTTTTGACTAATGTTTTTTTGTGTGTATATCTAATCCTCATCCTATCTACTTTTATTCAGATTTAAGCTTTGTTGATTTGATTCCCTCTCTCACGCACACAGATATATGAGTCAGTTGGGGGTGAAGATTGGGGCAGGGGTGCAAGGGCTGCCAACGCTTTTTAAGCTGATGAATGTGATGATGGGGAAGAAGGAGGAGTGGCAAAATATTAATTAGTTATCGGTGCCCATGGATTTGGTTTCGTATACTGAGTTGGCTAGATTTGGCTTCATAACCCTGTTTGTCGGAGATATTTTTTATTTTTACGGTTTATCTTTGGTTTTATATACCTATATTGTGTACCTGGTTTATATTGTTACGGGTTAGATCTTTTTTGAAGTTAACTTTGTGTGTTATTTGTTGCTACTGATTAAAACTGTTAAGTAATACTCTTATAGTTTAGAGTCGGTTCTATACACTTTAAAAAGTTTAATTTCTTGAAAAATATATTTTCTACAAGATAATTTGTAGATTAGTTTCTGCAAAATAATCTTTCTTGAACAAAAAATTATTTGTGTAGATCTGACATTTGTTATCTATTTTAAAGTAAAATTGTTTGTTGTCTTGCATGTGTTATATTCAGAGTTATATTAGTGTATTGTTACTGTATTGTACAAGTGGTTTTGCATAACTATTTTTCTTGGACTGAACACGCATATTTGGACAAGTTTACTGTTTTTTGTTCTCTGTTTGAATGCCCAAGAGAGACATTTTCACTGATCATGATCCCCATTCAATATTCCCTATAACATTTGTATATATCTTTATATTGATTTTTTTATCAATACTCTTTATATTGATCTCTCAAATTTGGTCATTCAACAAGGTTTTCTCTAATATTTTGTTGTCATATATTAGGTTCTCCATATTACTCTAATTTTGTTCCGAAGTTGCGATGTAAACTTATGACCAAACTGGCTTTGAGATTTTAAAATATATTTTATCTTTGTGATTTGACTAAAGATTATGTTATCAAAATTTATTCTACATGTGTTGATGTAATGACCGTATCATGGGGGATTATTTCATTATTGAAAATATGTTTACTATTTTTTAGGTCTTAGTGGGGCACATATATATATCAATTTGCGTAGGGGTATTATTTTCACTTGATGCAATACTTTTGTACGAAAATGTATTTTAAAAATGATATACATTGGAAATGCAAAATGATGTACCTTTTTATTCAAGGTATTTTTATTTTTATTTTTTAATATTAGGTCAGAAGGAATCGAGTTTGAAGATATTTTATCTCTGAAAAGGAATGTCCAGGTGGTCAAAATTTTATAACGTTGTGGAGAGTGCTACTCTATGAGATTAGATAGTGCGTTAAAATAAAGGGAATCTTCAAAGATTAGAAGTATCTCTCATTTGGTAGGCATTATACATATCTAACTAGCTCTTGAGTAATGAATTTTCTATGCCATTTAAAAAAAAAGGGATTATGTAATGTTGTTGTACACAGGTGATTCCCCCCAAACAACACTTTCATATTTTTTACATTTGGACTCATGTGCGAGAAAGTAATTATTTGGACACATGCGCGAGAAAGTAATATTCTTAATAATGTGTGTGAATATTCTTATTAATATTCGCTAATTTCTTAAATAATCTTTTTACATTAAGATATTTTAACTTAGGTGCATTTTGAGAATATTGATCAATTGTTGATGATTATTTCTGCAGGAGTGAAGCACACGGACAATAGGTATTGTATATTATTTTGGGTATCATCTTCACATTTTTATTAGTGACAATATTTTAGAGATTCGTGAATCCTAAAAAAATAATTTCGACAATTATTGTGCCAATTTTGAAAACATTATGAGTATTTTTTCTTTTATCTAAAATAATATTGGGTTAACAAATGACAATAGAAAATATTAAACATATTTATATACTTATTTAGGAATTCTCCTAAACGGACTGAAAATAGTGAAAAAAAAACCCGAAAATTATGTCTCAACTTTTCATCGAGCCATTGGCCCGGGTAAACATTTATTACTAGAATAAATGTATTGCCGTGCCATCGGCACGGGTACACCCTAGTATGTATGTATGTATGTATGTATGTATATATATATATATATATATATATATATATATATATAAGTGTTAGAAGTATGGGTGTGTGCTAGTGAATCCGAAGCATGTATAATCTAAGTAATGTGTGGATCATGTAAGTAAAAGTGAATCTATATACAAGTGTAAGTATGTGAAGTGTATACGGAGAGTATATATAAGTGCCTGAAGTGAAAAGTAATATATACATGAGGTAGAGAGCATTATAGATATAAGCATGAGGTAGATATGCATAAAAAGTGAATGGAGGAGTAAACGGATCATACAGGTAGGTGAATACGCACACATGCAGACAAGAATAACACCCATGCATAATAGAGTTTAGTCCTCTTAAAATGTCCCCAACGGAGTCTCCACTGTGGCCATCCCGAGTATCTCCCTTTTTCTTTTTTGGGGTTCCTTGTGGCATACACGCGGGATTGAGCCCTTTCTTGGGAATCTTGATCGTCGTTAATGTGGGATAATGTGTAGAGATAAAGTTGTCATCTTATTTTGTACAAAATAGGCAAAACAAATATTGTCTCTTCGAGAGAACGACATGAAGTACAATACTGATGCTTACGAAACTAAATAGTTAAAAGGTTTGGGGACTAAGTTACGAAATGGAAAGGTATTAGACACTCATCTCGCCCTTTCGATCTCTCATGGGCATGTGTTAATCTTCCCTGTTAGACTGAATGAAGTGTATGCTTATGTGCATAACATAGATAGATAACGGAATCGTTTAACTTGCATCATAAAAAAGGACAGAGTAAATTCATCCTTAGGAGTGTTCCAAAAAAATAATAATTCAAAATACGATGTAAGTGTTTGCTGAATCACAGGTCATGGCGAGAGAATGAATGTATACATTGGACAAGACACAAGCATGTAAGAATACGACATCCATTAAGAATATATATAAATAAAAATAATATAACAAATATGGATAAGGGAGGACTCGAATCTCGATATTTACCTAAGATGCCTATGTAGCCCAAGGGGATAAAAGTCCACCTAGTTCGAAGATAACATAGGGTGTGGTTTAACCCATAAATCCAAATGGGGGATTTCTCTTATATGTGTGGGTAGGGATAAACATGCTTTAAGTGTAGAATGTGTAGTTAGAATCCCTCTTTTGGAATCTATAGATAACCCCTCTTTTTCTTGATTTCAGACTTTTAATGAAAATAGAGTATGTGAAATACTAATAATAAAGGTTTGAGATTAATGTGTGTGATGTGATGAAATAAATCGCTAAAGTGGAAATAAAATAACTAATACTAAAATGAGAGAATTTAGAGAAAATGATGGAAAATATGATCTCCTTATGACTACTTAAAGTGGATATTGAATGTAGATACACTGATATTGCAATGGGATGAAGGTGGTGTGAGGAGATGGGGGAATTTACTGAATGAGGTATGAAAAGGAAGGAATAGCATGTGGGAGATGGGCTTTTTAGAAAAGGAACAACTTTGAATTCGAGGGAATATTCTCTGAATTACCGAGAGAGATGCTTAGGGGTGTTGGGGTGTTCTAATCGTTACTTTCAAGATGATATCATTTCCTTTATTTATACACCTTAAGGTGGTGCCGATCGGCATGGTCCTAGACATGCCTATAGTCATAGCCCCTTAGGCACACTGCCATTCGGCAGTCTGGGACAAGTTTTTAGGAAAAATGAACGTAAAATGTGAACCGTAAGTCAAAATAGTGAACAAAATGGACCATTGGAAAGGATATTCAGAGACCTTTAAGGATCCATTAAGCCAATCTTGGGTTCGAGAGATTATCAAGGTTAAAACAGGCCCGAAAGCACCCGTTGGTCACTAGATATGAAGTTTTTAGAGGAAAACGTATCATTCGTCCAAACCGTAAGGCCGATTTACACACAGGATGGACTGCTAGAAAGGGTATTCAGTGTCCTTCAAGATTTCATTCACCTTCATTCGGTTTGGAGAGTTAACCAAAGTTAAACGAGGTCTGACAGTGCTTGATGACCACTCGGAGTAAAATGAGTTATTCGTCTGTACTGTAAGGCTGATTCATGCACGGGGCAGCCGTTGGAAAGGGTATTAAGATCCTTTAGATGATTCATTGGTATTCACTCAATATGAAGATTTGACCAGAGTCAAACGAGGCCTCAAAGAGTTATGTGGCCTCCAGATCAATTTTGGGGTAAAATGAATCGTTCGTCAGTATCGTAAGTCCGTTTCACGCACGGAGCAGACTGTTGGAAAGGGGATTCAGAGACTTTTGAAGATTCATTGAGCTTTTTCTCAGATGATAAAGTTAACTGGAGTTAAATAAGTCCCGAGAGAGCTCGATGTCCTCTAGATCGATTATCGATAGTGAAATAGATCATTTGTCTAACCTGTAAGGCTAATTTCCACGTGGGGAGGACCGTTAGAGAGGGTATTTAGAGCCTTTTGAAGATTCATTGATCTTTTGATCAAATGAGGCAATTTATCGAAGTTAAATGAGTCCCGAGAGTGCCCGATAGCCTTCAAATCGGTACTCGAAGACTGACCTAGGGTTTGCAGTGAATGAGTGAGTGCCAGGGACCTAGAAAGGTGCTTGGGGGGAGGGAGGTCCTAGGATGGGGTGTCTATGACTAGCATTAAAAAATCCCTTCTTTACCACTGTATAAATGTAACCCGACCATCGTGAAATACACAAAGAAAATTTTGAACATTTTGGTATCTCTATGATTTTACGTAGTATTTCTATTTCTATTCATTTTTTATGTTTTTGGGATATCTTAGAGTATAAATATGAGTTTAAATGTGAGTCTTAACATAGGAATAGCACTAAAAAGGCTTGAATATCAGGAACCCCATTAAAGCTTGAGCTTTAATGGTGAAACATGCACTTTTGACTTTGAATAAGTATCAAAGTTGGAGAACACATGCTCTATGTCTAAGGAACCTAGGTGCAAAGTTTAATTGAACCCAAAATGAGTTTTGATACCCCAAATTGAAGTTTCTAATTTATGAACTAAGGAGTTTTAGAAACTAAATTTAGGGGATATAGTAAACCTAACTCTTTGAAACCAAACCAGTTCAACTGCAATTTGATCATAAATCGTAAAAATAAACATGTCATAGCTCGAATCATATCTTAAACCAATGAACGTTAAAGTCAGACATACGCCATTTTTACGGTATACTAATAGCTCAAACCAGTCTACCTCAACGTTTGAGACCTAATATGGTTGGATTCATGTAAAAAAATTAGACATTTTTCATTCCGGAATCAACCTAAATGTTATTCTAGAATTGTTAGAAATTAGATTCAAAGTTTTTGAATCCTAAAGTCAAAAAATCGAAGGCAGGTGATGAGTTGTATTACACGCGCGAGAGTGGAGCCAATTCCACGTGCGTTTGGGCTATGACCCAAAGTGTGAGGGCATGTCTCCAATTAAAAAAATATGATTTTTCCCAAATATTTTATTTTTTAATTCTAATAAATTTGGTATATTAGACCACCCTGCTTAGATTCCCCAAAAGAAGTTTCTTAAGAAAAAAGTTTTAAAGTTTAAAACTCAACTTTTAAATTTCACGTTAAACCCCTGAATTTTTCAACTATTTGAAAATAGTTCATAATTTTAAACATAAGTCCTTTCTTGTAAATGCATCAAAATTTTCTCGTGACACCAAAGTCCAAAAATGAATGGAAATAAGAAAAATAATGAAAGTCCTGAATTTTGCATAATTATATATGAAATTCTAACCTTAAATTTTACACTAATACAAAAATTGTCTTTACACCAATTGTTACTAATAATTTCATTTCTCTTGCATACTCTAAAGATTTGTATTGTTCGTGATTTCAAAATACCCGATTTACTCCTATGAAAAAGACAAGCAATTTCAAACAACTCGAAATTATAAAAGTAAGTTATTATATTTAACAAATATTTTTCAGCCTACACCTTTGAATTACTGTATTTGTTTATATCACTATGTGTAGCCCCTGAACTCTTGTTCCTATTTATGAACTCTTTTATGTTATTTACATATACCGTGAATATTGATTTAATCCATATCTGACTAAACCCTAACCTGTTGATTACTTGCTACCTATGATTTCATTTAAACCTAGTAGCATACCTTAAAATTCAAGGACTAGAATTTCAGTATAGCCAGAAAAGCATTATTTGGTGTGTAGGACTCAGATGTTTGAGTGCCTAGTTTTTAATGTTAAACACATATAAGGGTGTAACACCCCATAATTTTATGCATTTAATAGTTAATTAATTCGGAAAAAATTTAAATTACTAGTGTGTCGTAATTTAATGGAATTAATTATGAAATTTTTAAATAAATATTAATCGGGTGAATAATTGGTTAACATTTATGGGAAATTAATTTACTAGGAAAATAGTAATATTTAATTTACGTCTTAAGAATATTAATGACGTGGGGTTTACTTATCTCAACCGAGAGTCGGTTCCAGACTAAGTTAGGTGGGAGATAAAAAAATGTATAAACTTATTCGGATGCCAATTCTGAGTGCACGGTTGAGTCCGAAAGGGCCAAGATAGTCGGAATAGAGTATCCGGGGGTAGTAAATGTGTCTCGGGACGTTTTTAGGCATAGTTGGGCCCACACGGGGGTATTTAGGTCACTTGGGTTTGGCCCATTAGGCTAAAAACGGAATTAAGCCTAATTACTTAATTAAAGGGAAAGGGGGAACGACTGATTTCATTGTGAAAAACCTATAGTGGAAGAGAATATCCTAAGGAGCAGTTAAAGGTATTGGGAACCAATTTGGAAGACAAAGGAAAGAGCCAAAAGGGGATTTCATCATCAACCTTGAGAATCACAACTCCGGATCAGACCCTACGAAACCATAAGGCAAGTGGTTAACTTGCTGTAGCATTTAATTGTATTACACTTCATATTTATGTGAAGTGGGAACCAAAATTCGTTTTAGGTAAAGAGGGTACAAAAATGGAGTTTTTGTGAATAAATCTTCTGTTTAGAAATTATTGTAGAGATTGGTTTTATAATCTGAATTTGAGATGTACTGGTCAGATGTGGAAAACCCGAAAGAATGATGAACAAATTTAAGATGATAAACTGGTATAGAGACGTAATTAATGAGTAACCCAGGTTTTCCCCAATTCAGAAAAATAGGAGAGAACGGAAATTAAACGGGGTTTGGGGACTTTATAGGGGTTCCTTATGATGTTCTTGATGTATTATTTTGATACTAAGACCTGGGTTAAACTGTAGAGGGAGTAGAAGATTTAAGGATTTCGTCCATGGAAGAAATAGGTCTTCGGAGAACACAAAGACCTGCTCGATCGATCGATTGATGGATGGGATCGATCGATCGACGGTCGAGGATTTTTGGCAGGTCGGACAGTTTTAGTATATAAGGAAAAGTTAATTAAAATTCTTTCCCCATACATTATTTAGTGAGAAAAAAATATGAAACATAAATTCCTATCAATTATAAGGGAAAATAATTGGGACTGGGAGGGAATTTCTGTGTGACACACTATGGTTAATTTTGGGGACAAATATTCCAAAATAATTAAATACGAATCGAGTGGGCGAGTCCGAGTATATTATTGAGCGATACCAAGGTGTTAAATTAATTTAGATCGAAAAATAATTAATTCAAAGTCGGGGATTTATACTCGGGCATTATTTTATTTTCGGGCCACGAGAGCGAGTCCGAATATATATTTGTTGGGCGACACCAAAAGTAATTTAATTAATTAATGTGCAAATTAATTAATAATCAGGGTTGGACCATAAACTCATGATAATTTGCATAGTCTTGTGTTACGGACTTAGTACAATGTAAATTCGGGGTATATATTATATATACTCTAGTGCTATTAGGGGAGGTTGCGCGTAGAGGGTGAATACCCTAGCTTGAGGAGTAGGGCGAGTATATCCCCAGGTCATAGCGTCCATTATATGGGTAACAGGCATCTCACTTTTAGGGAAGGAATATGACCGCCTCCAATATTTATGTTATTTACTAAGTTAGTGAGCGATTCTGACTTGGGGTAACTAGGTTATGTGAATACACCTAGTGGGATAGCACTTTAGAGAATATACATCTTGTGAGTTATTACTCGGGAGGATTTTCATTATTAATTATTATTTCAACATATATGTGAGTGTTTTAATATGACGATAGGTATATAATGAGATAAATAATTATATGAGTATATTAATACAGGCCGTGAATTGTATTATATGTATAATAGGTGTGAAAGTTATATGAATTTAAAAAAGGGATTAATTAATTAAGTTAATGTTGATAATAACTAAGAAATCATGATTATTGCATACTCGGTTAGAGTAGGGTGGCTGCAAGGGGTTATATCGGTTATCTAGTTATGGGATAAATAACTAGGGAAATTAATTAAGGCGTTAGTAGTGCACATAAGAGTAGGGGTGAGGATGTTCTCAAGAGAGTGTGCCACTCACTAAAATATGAAGAGCATGCATACATATTTATTACCTCAAGTTAATCATTTGCTAAATATTTTTCAAATGTTTTGGGTTCTAACCCTTGCTATAAATATTTTTAAAAACCTTTTAGGTGTCCAGCCACAGGGACGCCCGACTTGACTCATTCCAGGGATCCGTTGATGCAGTATATGTGGATGTTGCGGGCGTTTGATAGACGCCTCATTCATTTTCATTTCTAGTATAGAAATTCCCTCTCAGTTACTCGAGCATGTTGATCACAACTTTATTTAGTTTATGTCAGACTTGTTGAGATTTATCTTTATCTGTCTTTACTTTTATTGGATTTGAACCGATGGTTTATTCGATCAGTTTATTTAAATTGTGAATGGCTGATTTTAGTTAATTGTTTTAAATTATTTTGTTTCCGCATGAGTACTTCATTAAATTATAGAAAGATAAAATTTGGCACCCGTCTAATTTTCTCACTTAGGTGGTTGGTAATTAAAAAGGCGACAGTGATGCTAAGAATGAACCAACTGAGAAACTTGTTCTAATTTAATTTAGGACTGATCACCCGGGGTTAATTAGGCGGGGTGTCACAGATGGTATCAGAGCATCAGGTTCTAGTGTCCTTAGTATCTGTGCGGCTTACTACGTTTCAGCGTAGCGTTCGGTTGTTATAGAGCCCTATTATTAGGATTGTTGATTCATTTTACGCTTTTGAGATATCTTTTTTCAGCTATTAGATATTTGTATAATTGTGTACTTTTATGAATTAATCTATTTTCAGATTCCACCGAAGAGACAGAGACCGGAGAGGGCTGAGACTAGGGATGAGTTAAGGTAGGATCATCAGGAGCCACATGTACCCCCACCCCCACCCGAGTTGATCTCCACTACTCAGGTGGCAGTTATAGTGGCCCAGGCAGTCGAGACAGCGATACGAGCTATGGAAGCTCATTTCCCAGAGCCCCAGGCACCGCCTCTAGTGGCACCAACACTTTATGCTCCAGTGGGACCACCTTCTTGGCAGCGAGTTAGGGAGACCTTTTAGAAGGGTCACCCACTAGAGTTTCGAGGTAGCACCGATGAAGTAGAGGCCTGTAATTGGAAGAAAAATATTCAGTGACACATATGCATGCTAGAGTGTACCGATATGCAAAAACAGATGCTTGATACCTTATGTCTGTCGGGGGAAACCTTAAAGTGGTGGGAGTCAGTTACCACCACCGAGGAGAGAGATTTGATGACGATATCTGAGTTCACGATACAGTTTGATCGCAAATACTTACCACTGGTGGTAGAGGCAGAAATGAGGAAGAAGTTTAGTGAGTTAGTTCAGGTTGACCATTCAGTGGCGGATTATGAGGAGGAGTTCACTCGTTTGGAAAACTTTGTGCCAAATGAGGTGAGCGACGAGGATCGAAAGAAGTCGAGGTTCATGGATGGCCTGGCCTGGAGGATCAGGCAAAATTTAATTATCAATCCGGTGTTGGTAACATATACAGATGTCGTTAATGCCGCTCTTGTACATTGCCAGGATCATCGCTTCCATGCGAAGGGGATCAAGAGGGTAGGCGAGACGAGCCAACAGGGCAAGGTAGTTATTGGTGGTGACATAAGTGGTACTCATCAGCATACTAGCAGTCAGCAAGGGAATCGGGCTTAAAAATTTAGGCCTGGTGGGTTCCGACCGGGAGGATAGGGATTTAGACAGGGTCATCTGGGCCCAAATCAACAGCAGTAGGTTCCTAAGGGCCGTCAGGGCCAAGGGAACAATGGGGGAGGCCAGTAGGGCCAGCCACATCAGCGCCAACGATAGGGGTACGTCCAGAGACACTATTTTGTTTACGAACGGATAGGAAACTTCAAGCGGGACTGCCCGCAAAGGGGCAGAGGCCAACAGTAGGGTGCCCAATAGGGGTAGCAGGGCCATATGCCACCAGAAGTACCGGCTCCACTAGCCCCACAACAACAGGGGCAAATGCACTACGGGTGTGTGTATAACGTCCGGGATGTTCCTAATCCTCCAGCACAGCAGGCGCCACCAGCAGTTGAGGGTATGTTTCTCATCCATGGACATGAGGGTAGGATACGTTTTGATACGTGAGCATCACATTCATTCATTAAATCAAAATTTGCTAAACGGGTCGGGTTACTAGAGACTACATGTAGTCTCCGTATGTGTGTAGAGTTACCAGTAGGCAGTGGGGCATTTATTCACTCGATTTGTCAGGGGTGGACATTTTGATTGGGAGGCTTAGTTTAGAGGCGGACCTCTTAGTGTTAAATATGGAGGGGTACGATGTCATCCTAGGTATGGATTGGTTGACAGGTTTTGGGTGATTGTAGATTGTTACGAGAGGACAATCATGTTCTCCATTCTGGGACAGGAGATGTTCCTAATAGCGATGCCTCTACTTGAGGGAGGGTCATGCACACACTTGTATTATATCGAGGAGGAGACCTCACAGGTCGTGGTAGTTCCATTGGATTCGATTTCGGTAGTGAGGTACTTCGAGGATGTGTTCCAGGAAATACTAGGGTTTTCGCCCACCAGGGAGATCGAGTTTGTAATCGATTTAGCACTGGGAACAAGGCCGATTGCTCGACCACCTTATCGTATGGTCCCTTCAGAGATGCGTGAGCTGAGAGAGCAGATTCGGCAGCTCCTGGGTCAAGGTTTCATTCGGCGGAGTACATCGCCGTGGGGTGCACCAATATTATTTATAAAGAAGTGGGATGGTTCCCTTCGGTTGTGCGTGGACTACAGGGAGATGAACAAGGTGACGATATGGAATAAGTATCCATTGCCTAGGATTGATGATTTATTTTACCAATTGAGAGGGCCGTCTTACTTCTCCAAGATTGATTTGAGGTCAAGGTATCATCAGTTGCGTATTCGAGAGGAGGATGTTCCTAAGACCGCTTTCCTGTTGCAGTATGGATCTTATGAGTTTAGGGTGATGCCATTCGGGCTCAATAATGCGCCAGCAGTGTTCATGAATCTCATGAACAGGGTTTTTAGAGAGTATCTCGACCAGTTTATCATCGTGTTCATTTATGACATCCTGAT
This sequence comes from Sambucus nigra, assembly GCA_949130495.1. Lineage (NCBI taxonomy): Eukaryota > Viridiplantae > Streptophyta > Magnoliopsida > Dipsacales > Adoxaceae > Sambucus > Sambucus nigra. The sequence continues at coordinate 400,963,128 of OX422208.1, forward strand.
CAACTTGCGCACTGAGGGGGAGCACGAAGAGCATCTGCATATGGTTCTATATATGCTGCAGGATCACTAGCTTTATGCCAAGTTAGGGAAGTGTGGATTTTGTCTACGGGAGGTAAAGTTCCTTGGTCATGTGGTGTCAGACCGGGGTATTACTGTGGATTCGAGTAAGGTGTTGGCGGTGAGGGAGTGGGGGCAGCCCATGACATTGATCGAGGTGCACAGTCTTCTGGGTTTGGCAAGTTATTACAGGCGATTCATTAAGGAATTATTAAAAATTGTGGGCCCTTTTATGAATCTGACTCGAAAGGGGGTGCCTTTTATTTGGAGTGATCATTGTCAATTATCTTTCGACGAGCTAAAGGACAAGTTGACATCTGCACCTGTACTTGCTTTGCTGAGGGAAGGACTAGAGTGTCGGGTTTACACCGACGCATCCTTATAGGGACTTGGGGGTGTGATTTAGCTGGAGGAGAGGGCTATAGCTTATGTGTCCAGAAAGCTAAAGCCCCAAGAGAGGAATTACCCCACTCACGACCTAGAGTTAGCAGCGGTCATTTTTGCTTTGAGGATATGGAGGCATTATCTACTGGGAGAACAGGTTACCTTATTCACGGATCATAAGTCACTTCAGTATCTCTTCACATATAAGGATTTGAATATGAGATAGAGGCGGTGTCTAGAATTCGTGAAAGACTACCAACTTGATATTCGGTATCATCCTGGTAAGGCTAATGTGGTGGCAAACGCATTGAGCCAGAGACCGACTGGGGAAATATCAGAGGTCTGGAAAGCGAAGTGGAGAGATATTCGATGTGAGGATGATGTAGCCATGGCCTGCATGTCATCCTTATCCATCACACCGGAGATCATTATGCGAGTTGTGAGGTCTCAGGCGGAGGAACAGATCTGTCGGGATAGGGTACGCCAGTTGTTAGCTGAGGGAGCAGAGGGTTTCTCGATCAGCTCGAAAGGAGGCCTACGCCTAAATGGGAGGTTAATTATGCAAGAGGATGAGGAGTTGAGGCACGCTGTTATGATCGAGTCCCATGGTTCGAGATTTGCGGTATATCCTAGCGGGGATAAAATGTACCAGGATATGAGGAGGCAGTATTGGTGGGTAGGAATGAAACGTGACATACCAGAGTTTTTCTCGAATGTACCACGTGTCAGCTCATGAAAGTGGATTATCAGAGACCTCCAGGGATGCTACAACCACTAGATATTCCCTTATGGAAGTGGGAGAGCATCTTTATGGAATTCATTACAGGGTTACCTACATTACAGAGGGGTCGCAACTCCATATGGGTCATTGTGGATCGGTTGACCAAGGTGGACCACTTCCTGCCGCTTCGCACAGACTTTAAGACGATACGTTATGCGTAGCTATTCATAGCAGATTTTTAAGGCCCATTTTTGGCAGAGCTTTCAGGAGGCCATGGGCACACAGATACACTTGAGTATAGCTTATCACCCACAGACCGACAGGAAAACTAAGAGGGTCAATCAGATGCTAGAAGACATGATCAGGATGTGTATTTTAGACTTTCGGGGAGGATGGGAAAGATATCTTGCTTTGGTAGAGTTTTTGTATAACAACTCTTACCAATTCACGATTGGCATGGCACCGTTTGAGGCATTGTACGGGAGACCTTGTCTTTTACCCTCCTGTTGGTTAGAGGTGGGGGACAATAAGTTATTGGGGCCGAAGATTGTCCAGGAGACATCTACCAAGATAGAGTTGATTCAAGGGCGGATTTAGATAGCTCAAGATGGACAAAATAGTTAGATGATGCTTCGCGGAGACATGTGGAGTTAGAGGTTGGGGATCAGGTACTAGTCTGGGTGTCACCTATGAAAGGGGTGATGAGGTTCGACAAGAAGGGTAAACTAGCACCGAGGTATGTGGGACCCTTTCTTATTATTGAGAGGGTGGGACCGGTAGCATATAGACTGGGATTGCCAGAACACCTTCAGCGGATACACGATGTGTTCCATGTGGCATTGCTGAAGAAATATCGAAGGATCCAGAGGGCCTTTTGGCACGTTCCACTCAAGAAAATTGATTTACAGCCAGACATCTTGTATGAGGAGAGACCGGTGGCTATTATCGACCGTAGTTAGCGCAAGATACGATCCAAGGTTTTTCCACTAGTTAGAGTACAGTGGGGTCATCACAACGTTGATGAGTATACCTAGGAGCGGGAGGAGGATATGCGAGAACAATATCCAGAGCTATTCACCACAAGTACGACCTAATTTCGGGGACAAAATTCCTTTGTAAGGGGGGAGTATGTAACACCCCATAATTTTATGCATTTAATAGTTAATTAATTCGGGAAAAATTTAAATTACTTGTGTGTCGTAATTTAATGGAATTAATTATGGAATTTTTATATAAATATTGATCGGGTGAATAATTGGTTAATATTTATGGGAAATTAATTTACTAGGTAAATAGTAATATTTAATTTACGTCTTAAGAATATTAATGACGTGGGGTTTACTTATCTCAATCGGGAGTCGGTTCCAGACTAACTTAGGTGGGAGATAAGAAAATTTATAAACTTATCAGGATGCCAATTCTGAGTGCACGATTGAGTTCGGAAGGGCCAAGATAGTCAGAATAGAGTATCTAGGGGTAGTAAATTGGTCTTGGGACATTTTTAAGCATAGCCGGGCCCACACGGGGGTATTTTGGTCACTTGGGCTTGGCCCATTAGGTTAAAAATGGGATTAAGCCTAATTACTTAGTTAAGGGGAAAAGGGGAACGACTGATTTCATTGTGGAAAACATATAGTGGGAGAGAATACCCTGAATAGTTAAAGGCATTGGGAACCAATTTGGAGACAAAAGGAAAGAGCCAAAAGGGGATTTCATCATCAACCTTGAGAATCACAACTCCGGATCAGACCCTACGAAACCATAAGGAAAGTGGTTAACTTATTGTAGCATTTAATTGTATTACAATTCATATTTATGTGAAGTGGGAACCAAAATTCGTTTTGGGTAAAGAGGGTACAAAAATGGAGTTTTTGTGAATAATGCTTTTGTTTAGAAATTATTATAGAGATTGGTTATATAATCTGAATTTGAGATGTACTGGTCAGATGTGGAAAACCGCAAATAATGATGAACAAATTTAAGATGATAAACTGGTATAGAGACGTAATTAACGAGTAACCCGGGTTTTCCCCAATTCAGAAAAATAGGAGAGAACGAAAATTAAATGGGGTTTGGGGACTTTATAAGGGTTCATTATGATGTTCTTGATGTAATATTTTGATGTTAAGACCTGGGTTAAACTATAGAGGGAGTTTGAGATTTAAAGATTTCGTCTATGGCAGAAACAGGTCTTCGGATAAGACAAAGACATGTTCGATCGATCGATCGATGGCTGGGATCGATCGATCGATGGCTGGGATCGATCGATAAAAGTTAATTAAAATTCTTCCCCACCCATACATTATTTAGTGAGAAATAAATATGGACCATAAATTCCTATCAATTATAATGGAAAATAATTGGGATTGGGAGGGAATTTCTGTGTGAAACACTATGGTTAATTTTGGGAAAAATATTCCAAAATAATTAAATACGGATCGAGTGGGCAAGTCCGGGTATATTGGTTGAGCGATACCAAGGTGTTAAATTAATTTAGATCGAAATATAATTAATTTAGATTCGGGGATTTAGACTCGGTTAGTATTTTATTTTCGGTCCACGAGAGCGAGTCCGAATATATGGGTAGGGCGACACCAAAAGTAATTTAATTAATTAATGTGCAAATTTATTAATAATCATGGTTGGACCATAAACTCATGATAATTTGTATAGGCTTGTATTACGGACTTAGTACATGGTAAATCCGGGGTATTATATATATATACGATGTGCGATAGTATATATATATGGTGCGTGCATTAATATTAGTGGTTAGATATTATTATTATATATACTCTAGTGCTATCAGGGGAGGTTGTGCATAGATGGTGAATCCCCTAGCTTGAGGAGTAGGGCGAGTATATCCCCAGGTTATAGCATCCATTATATGGGTGAGGGGCATCTCACTTTCAAGGAAGGAATATAACCGCCTCCAATATTTATGTTATTTACCAAGTTAGTGAGCGATTTTGACTTGAGGTAACTAGGTGATGTGAATACATCTAGTGGGATAGCACTTTAGAGAATATGCATCTAGTGAGTTATTACTCGGGAGGATGTTCATTATTAATTATTATTTCAACATATATGTGAATATTATAATATGACTATACGTATATAATGAGATAAATAATTATATACGGGTAAATTAATACAGGTCGTGAATTGTATCATATATATAATGGGTGTGAAAGTTATATCAATTTAAAAAGGGGAATGATTAATTAAGTTAATGTTGATAATAACTTAGAAATCATGATTATTGCATACTCGGTTAGAATATGGTGGTTGCAATGGGTTATATCGATTATGTAGTTATGGGATAAATAACTAGGGAAATTAATTAAGGCTTTAGTAGTGCACATTAGAGGAGGGGTGAGGATGTTCTGAAGGGAGTGCGACAGTAACTAAAATATGAAAAGCATGCATACATATTTATTACTGCAAGTTAATCATTTGATAAATATTTTCCAAATGTTTTGGGTTCTAACCCTTGCTACAAATATTTTTAAAAACCTTTTCGGTGTCCAGCCACAGGGATGCCAGACTTGACTCATTCCAGGGATCCGTTGCTGCAGCATATGTGGATGTTGCGGGAGTTTGATAGACGCCTCATTCCTTTTCATTTCTAGTATAGAAATTTCCTATCAGTTACTCGAGCATGTTGCTCACAGCTTTATTTAGTTTATGTCAGACTTGTTGAGATTTATCTTTATCTGTCTTTACTTTTGTTGGATTTGAACCGATGGTTTATTCGGTCAGTTTATTTAAATTGTGAATGGTTGATTTCAGTTAATTGTGATTGTTTAAAATTTTGTTTCCGCATGAGTACTTCATTAAATTAAAGAAAGATAAAATTTGGAACCAGTCTAATTTTCTCACTTAGGTGGTTGGTAATTAAAAAGGCGACAGTGATGCTAAGAATGAACCATTTGAGAAACCTGTTCTAATTTAATTTAGTACTGATGACCCAGGGTTAATTAGACGAGGTGTCACAGAGGGCCACTCTAGTTAGTGTGCTAGCTGGTTACTTTCCCCAAAGGTTTTGGGTTAGTCATATCTCCAAAGGTTTTGGATTTATTTTATCCGAATGTTTTGGATGTTATTATAAGTGTATTTGTATGCCCTTAAAGCCTTTATAACCGATAATTACGGGTTATCATGTTAGAGTATGAACCTTATTCTTATGACTTGATATAAACTTATTCAGTTATAATCACATTACTCTTCTTACTAATATCAACACACTCTATATACCCTGCTTCATTACTGTTGATATCCCGATTGTTTCCTTTGAGAGAAACTATGACATAACTTTTGATATTGTAAACTGGCTCATATATGTACAATTGTTATAAAAATAAAATTATCTACTTGGAAAAGTTTTACTTAATTGTTTCCCTCCCAAATGGACGACGAACTTGAAGAAGGATAAATACCCCCTCACCTCTGGATATTTATTGAGTTTTATCAAGGAAAATATTTTCAGTTACATACGTGTGGGCAATATAAATCAAAGACGGTATTACCCATTGGAATACTTTTACCACAACGTACCAGCTTATGTGACCCATTTAGTTGCCCTTTTTATTTTTATGCTATAAAGACTCTGAGAGACCATTTATTTTATGTTTATAAAGACTACAAACTATGTAATAAGATTCAATGCATCCAGATAAATAAAGTTTTACTTGTATTCCGCTATTATTATTGTTACGGTAGTATCACCAGACATAGAATCGCGAGTGTGACACTAGTTCTAGTGAGGCGAGGTCTAAATAGACAAATTATTCTTCGGAATGTGAGTTTAGTTATTTATTTATTGGATAATTAACTTACTTTCTATTCCTTTAACAATATTAAAATGAAGAACAAATAGAAAGGCTAATTAAGCAAACACTAAATTCGTTTTAATTTTGCTCCTTTTTCAATCCCCGGCATAGGCACCATTTTCACAAGCGGTTTTCACTATTTTGTAAATTATACAATGATCACCTTCTAAATAATGTTGTGGAAATAACTAATATTGTCGAGTCATTTTACGAAAATGCTTTATCAATTTCCACAACATAGTGATTAACGAGCATAGTGATAAGTTAGGTATCGTATCCATAGATATTGTGTAAGAGAAAGATTTTATAATTGCTCATAGCTTAAACTTTTGGGTATTTTGGTGTATCCCAATATAAATCGGAGTTTCAAGTTGAACCTACAAACAAATTTTCCTCCACGGATCATTTGAAGCCATATTAGTGACCAAGCACAATTTTTGGATATGTCACCAACACTTTATGGACGTATACCACTTTTGGTTTTTATTTCGCATTCAAATTATGTTAATTTTTTTAATCGATAAATTTTTTTAAAAATTAATAATTTTTGAATGTTATTCGAACAAAATATAGATTTCGTTAGAACAAAAGATTCTTTTCGTTCGAATGCAGTATGAACGACCATCAAAAGATAATCCTCTATTTAACATACTTAGTGTCGTTGGAAACTCGTTAAAATCTTGATCAAATGAGAATGGGCTGTCATTCGAATGAGAATTGATCTCGACTGAACATAAATGATGTTTCGTTTGAATGAAATGCCATTTTTGTTCGAATGATATCGTCTCCTCGATATTCATGATTTTTTTATAAAAACTTGTTTGATGAGTTTTTCTCAAGACTTTTGTTGAAATTGAATTCTCAATATCTGAACCAAAAGTTCTTATTTTTGTGTTTTAGAAAAAAAAATTATTTTCCAAATCATTAATACCATATATGATTTGTTTTGTTTATTCAAACTTGAGTTCCATAAACTTGCATCAAACCTTTGTAGAGTTCTACTGTACTGTTGATTTATTGAGATGAGGCTCTACGATTGAAGAAGATAAGATCCCGCATCTTGAGGCTGGTCGGTGGATATCGAAGGAAGTTTACTTTATGTGGATAGTGTTAAACTATGTCGTACCGGTTGAAGAATTGAAGACTATTAATTATACTTGGTGGAGCTCTAAGTAGTGTACAAGTCATTGAGGTTATCCATTTCTTAAATAGTGCAAAAATCTATGTTTTTCCCGAAAGGAAATTTTCCTCAATCTTCTTCATGTGTTAATTTGGTTTCTATATAGTTTGGCAAAATTAATTTGGAAATTTTATTGCATGCGCATCAAATTACTAATTAAGATAAAATTTGGCCAAAAATTGAATTTGTAGATGCATAAACTAATATACGAACTATCCATACGAACTCACTTTTCTCAAATTGGTATCAAAGCAGTTTACACTAATTTATTGTGTGATCTTTAAAAAATATGGGTTTTATGGATAATTTGTATAATAGGCTACCTATTTTTTATGAGTTAAATTATGATTATTAAAAAGCTCAAATGAGGTTGGCTCTTAAAGCGATTGACAAGCATGTCTGGCTTGTGTGTGAAAAAGATGGACATAACTCAAAGTGACTAATGACCATGTCATAAGTCCTAAACCATCATCAATTAGATGGAGGACGAACTAGAATAGAGTAATTTTAACTCACGCCCGTTTAAGTGCCATTTTTGGAGTCGTCACCCCCAACGAGTTTCGTCGCATTATGACATACACCACGTCTAAGGAAGCTTAGGATATCCTCTAGCTCACTCACAAGATTACCAATGTTATAAAATATTCAAGCTACAAAACCTCACCACACAGTTTGGCACTATTACCATGCTAAATCTTTTGATGAATTTTATGCATGATTGTTTGATATCATTAACTCTAGTTATAATTTTGGTGAGAGAATTCCTTATATTCATAAAATAAAAAAGATTTTAAGATACCTTCTATCCTTAATTATTCCTAAGGTTACTATCCTTAATTCATAGGGAATTTTATATACTCTTACTATAAAAGAACTCATAGGAGACTTTCAAACCTATGAGATTGACATGTTTACCAAAATTGTTAAGGCTAAAGAAAAAGGAATTTCTTTAAAAGTACAATCTAAAAGGAAAGAGGATGTCTCTTCTGACTCTGAGTATGATTTTGATCTAAAACGATCTAGCCTTTTTTGCAAAAAAAAAATTAAAAGTATATTAGCCTTATAAAAGTAAATACTTCGAAATAAAATAAAAGTTTTAAGAAAGATAAAAAGTATAAATTGGGCAACAAAAGTTTTGAAAAAGACAAAAGAGGGTCCCCTAATAAAGATGAGGAGAAATGCTATGAGTGCGAGGGTAAGGGTCACAAAGCTCACGATTGTGCCACAAGATTAAAAACAAAAAGGACAGAGGCAAAGATGCCTTTAATGCCATGCTTAGTGACAACAACATTGAGTCAGTGGATTCGGGGGATAAACCACTACATGAACGTAACTTCACCACGTCCATGTCTAGTCATGTACATTTTGAGTGAGAGATAGAGTGACCATTAACGTGCTTACGCAGAGATTTATGTTGAGTCCTTTAAAATGAAAAATCAAAATAGAGGTTTGACGCTTATATTTTTATCTTTAGAAAAAGAGTTGACAGAGGCACGCGCGCGAGAGAGAGAGAGAGAGAGAGAGAGAGAGAGAGAGAGAGAGAGCTCGATAAGAGTTTTTTTGGAAGAGAGACTCATTTTAGTGGAGAGGGAAAATGGCGACATGCGAAACTTGAATCCCTTGTCTCCTAACTCGAGAAAGATCTCAAACGTTCTCAGGAGGCCAAGGTTACTATAGAGGATACAATAAAAAGTTAAGAAAGGTGTTCCTCAGTCCTGCCTTAGGTTTTAGGGAGATGGAAGGAATAGGTTACAACGGTTCTGTTACTTACCATACTGCACTGAAATTGGTTCCTAAATTTTTAGTTAATCCTTATGGTCCTCGATCTAAACCACAAAAGAGAGTTCAACATAAATGAGAAAACTAAGGTAGACCCAAACAATTATATGTTTTGACCCATTGCAAAATAAGATGTCACCTTAGGTAATTTTGCTACAAGTTAGGTAGAACTCAATGTACATATACTCTCGCTCACCGCTATAGCAACTTTGCTAGTCTTCGAGATCAATTTGAGTTCCTAATTGTGACTTCAAAAAGATTTATGGACGAGTTTAAAATTATGTCCATGTCTTTTAATAGTTCTTAAATTCTACGATTCAAGACAACATCGATATGGGCAAATAAAATGTTACCTCCACTTGGGTATCTAAGCAAGATGACAAAGACCTTATTATTCATTTTGCTCTCAAGATTCAAAATACTTCCTAATGGTATTTTGATAGTGGGTGATATAGGAACATGACCGATTATATATAATTTATTCCAAACTTATGGATCTAAAGGGAGGCAAAGTCTCCTTTGGAAATGGGAGTAGGTCTAGTATTTTGGGATGTGGATGTTTTGAGATACTCAGATTTCTTAAACTTTACAATGTATTTTATGTAAAAGGGTTGAACGAGAACTTGATTAGCATAATCTAATTGTGCAACGCAAACTTTATAATAAAGTTTGATTGGTCCAGATATTACTACAAGTAGTGGGCACAAAAGATAATTGTAATGGGATCATACTAAAATCCTCCTTTGGGTGCAACAATGCAAGGTATCCTCTATGGACCTTTCGCGTCTATGAATAGTCCATGTGAAATTTAGTGATCTTGAGAGATTAGTGAAAAAGGACCTAGTTCATGTCCTACCACCACTTGAGAAACCAACTTATTCGGTTTGTTGACTTGCCAATAAGGAAAACAAATTCTAAGTCCCTATCGGATGTTCAATACCATTACCACCTCACATGTTTTGGAGTTGATTCACAATGGGTCTTACTTGTCTCGAGAGTTTAGGTGGTAAGAGATATATTCTCATGATGGTCAATAATTTTTCAAGATACTATGTCGTGGTTTTTTTTAGAGAAAAGTCTGATGCGGTTGAGTTCCTAAGAACCGATTTATGTGTCCTACAAAATAAAAATTGTGTCACTATTAATCGAACGCGTAGTGACAACATCAGTGAATTTAAAGAAGCTGGAGTGGATAGCTATTATGATGGAGTGGCACCAAACATGAGTTTGTTTTTCGTTCGTACTCCCCAACAAATGGGATAGTTGAGGCACTATGCCTTAATTTATTAGATAATGGAGAAAAAACCTCTCCATGGTGGTCTTACAAGAAAATTCTATATCTACGATTCTTTGGAGAAACGTACCTAGACATTTTTGGGAAGAGACAATGAATACCACATGCCATATGGTGATATGGTATATCTTCCTTCGCACACGTTATGCACACTATATGAGTTGTGGGCAGGGAAGAAATAAAACCTATCATATTTTCATATCTTTGGGAGTACTTGCTACATCTTGATAAATAATGAGCACTTAGGAAAGTTTAACTCCTAGAGTGACGAGGGTATATTTTTAGATTATTCCTCATCGAGTATGGCTTATAGGGTGTTTAACCTTGTAAGATACAAGGTTATGCAATCAATTAACATAGGATTAAAGATGAAGAGCCGTTGAAGTTTATTAACCCTAGACCCCAGTGTGAGGATAATGCACCCCCTGGTGACAATCCCATCATTCTTCATACTACCCCGATGGACCCCACTATTGATTTAGAGGATCCACCCCCTTGGGTTAGAAAGCGTCCCGACCCTTCTATTGTACTTAGTGATTCCATTAATAAGTGTTAGGACTTGTGCTCAACATGAGAATGTGGTTAGCTACCTTTGCTACAACCCCTTAGTTAAGCCTAATAATGTGAAAGAAGAACTCAAGGATAGGGCTGGAAATTTTTGACACGATAACCCGTTTATGATAATAACTCGAAATGACCTAGAGATGACACAATTAACTTGTATAAATTTAAAGTAATCAAAACTTAAATAAAAATCAACAAAACTCGAAAATAACACAACTAACCCGAATTGCCACCCCTACTCAAGGACGATAATTGGATATTCTCTATGCACGATGAATTGCTTAGTTTCACAAGAATGATGTCTGGGAGTTAGTCCCCCAACATAGAGAGACTAAAGTGACAAGTATCCAGTGGATTTATGAGAATAGTATGGACGAGAATGGTATCACTATTTGCAATACGTCTAGGTTGGTTGTTCAAGGCTATACACAGATTGAGGGTGTAGCCTTTGATGAGACATTCTCTCCTGTTGCTAGGCTTGAGTCCTTTCGATTATTACTCTCCATATAATGTCATCTGCGATGGAAGTTATATCAAATGGATCTCCAGAGTTTCTTCCTTAATAGTATTCTACAGGAAGAAGCTTACATGGAACAACTAAAGGTGTTTGAATACCCAAAGAACTCGGAACACGTATTTTATCTTAAGAAGGCCATGTATGGTTTGAAACAATCACCCCATGCCTGGTATGAGAGGCTCACTTCCTATCTTTTCACTTGTGGCTTCAAGAGAGGTGGATTGGATAAGATAATGTTTGTGAGGAGAGGGAGTTTTTCTATCTTGGTTTCCTAAGTATATGTGGATGATATAGTATTTGGATCCACGTTCTACTGAGCTCAAACTTTTGAGAAGGAGATTTAGAGAGAAATTGGGATGAGCATGGTTTACTGTCTTACGTCCTTTGTAGTTCTCTAGGTGCATCATTTTGACGATGGGATATTCATATCTCAGTCCAAATATCCTACAGACCTAGTAAAAAGGTTTAGTTTAGACTCGGCTAAGCACTCACACACCCCTTTGAGTACATCGACTAAACTTAGCAAAGACACTTTAGGTAAGGATTTGTATAAAATCCTTTATAGGAGCATGATAGGTAGTCTTCTCTACTTAACCGCTAGTCTTCCCGCCATTGCCTTTAACATTGGAGTCTGCACCTGATACCAAGCGTCCCTGAAATAGTTTCACTTGCTTGCACTTAAACGTATTATCAAATACGTGAATGGCACTCTTTCCTACGATATTTGGTATTCTTTTGATATCGATGATATCTTGTCCACCTATTGGAATGTGGATTGGGTCGGGGATGTTGATGGTTTTAGGAGCACCACGGGTAGCTATATTTACTTTGGGAGTGCTTTCATCTCCTTACTGAGCAAGAATCAAAAGTCCATATCTTTATCCATGAAGGAGACTGAATAGATAGCCACCGAGAATTGTTGCATGCAACTGTTATGGAGGAATCATATATTGGAATATTATACGATCTCCCAAGGCATAATAACTCTTTGATATGATAATACAAGTGCAATTCATATATCCCATAAGCCAATCCAACATTAATGAACGAAGCACATTAGAATACGTGAGCGTGTTATTCGTGATCTCGTTGAGGAGAAGGTTGTGTCTTCATCTTGGTGAGCACCGGATGTCAATTACTCAATATTTTCACGAAACATTTAGATGCACTTAAATTCAAGAATCTTAGGAAGCCTTTGGGTATTTTCTCCGTTGATTGAGTTAGGGTATTTAGTCTAGTATAAGATATTTATCATGATCATATATTATACCCATACTACTAGATTGTATTTCTATCTTATTTTCTTTTGATATATTTTTAAAAATCTTTAAAAATCGATTTTTTATGACAAAGTTTGAAAAATTGAAAAAGATTTTATTTTTGATAAAAATCTTAAAAAATTCAAAAAGGTTTTTATATATTTATTTTTCACCATATGGATGTACATTTAAGATATTTGGATCACCCCTACACTCTATCCCTTCACGTGGCTTTTTATATTGCTTTGAGACATGAGTTCATTTATTTAGTGTGCTTAATAATGTGTGAATAAAATTTTGTTGATCATTGATGATTACTTTCTTCATTCTACACTCTTTATCACCTTTATTGCACGCACAAACTTTTTGAACATTGTACTTGATTATCAAGTGTCGAATATGGTGTTCTCACGTCAATCCTACTTAATAATGAACCAAATGTAAAAAGAGATAAATTGTTCTTATAAGAACCATTGTCTGAATTTTATTTTCCAAAAAATATTGTTATATGTTAAGCAATGGAAAAGGGCTAAAAAAGAAAAGAATTATCTTTGCATTAAAAGTCATCATTTACAAACAGACACTGAAAAGATTAACGGTATACAAAAACATAAGTGCCAGGGCTATTTTATATTCATTGATGATTCTCTATATATGCGAATTATGATAACTTCAAAATATTTGAGAGTGAATTCTTGTACATGATAACTTTTGAGGGTGTTATAAATGATAAGATCAATGAGTGCACATAACTATCTCTCCTTTTCTTTTTAAATGATAATACTTTGTAATTTCAAATACTCACATTGCTTAGTCAAAACCTCAACAACTATTAAAATATCAAAGAACTTTGATTGAACATTTTCAAACTTTTCTTCTTTCCCATCAAGTTCATTTTATAAAACTTTCAATTTTGCTGTTAAATTTTTAAGTTTGAGAGACTCTTGATAGAGTTATTTAAAAGCCTCTTGAATTCATCAACATCCTCATCACTCTCACCGTGTAATTATTGAATCAAACTATGTAAATTCTTGTTACTGCACAAAGACGAGTCACTCAAAGAATTATCACTCGTAGCACTCATGATTTTTCTTCACCACAAAATCTAATGATACTCTCTTATCACTTTTGATATAACTTTCTTATAGACTAACCATACATGCTATTTTTCTTCCATATTCATCACTTGATGAACTATATTAACTCTATCTCTCTGAGTCACTTAAGCTTGCCTTATGCACTTTCTTTTTCTTCTCTCTACTATTATTTTTCTTAAGCTTTTTTTCAAATGTATAGGACATGAATTCATGTGATGACCAATTGCACCACAACCAAAATATATGTCATATTCCTTAGACTTGTTTTTCTTGACATCACCTTTATCAACAAAAGAGTTATATGAAGAAGACTTATATGGATTTTGTTTATAGCATGTCTCTTTAGCTTATTTTTCTTAAAATTCCCTTACGAGTTACTCTAAAAATATACCATGTCTTTTTGGCTTGCTCATAATTGAGAAGGCTATTATACTCTTGTGTGCTCACCAAAGCAAATAAATAATTTAATGCGATTGAGTTATAATTGAAATTAAAGAATTTGGCATCCTTTCATAACATTCTAGGCTTCTTCACCCTAGCTCCATCATTCCTTTGCATTTATCCACACACGCTTATATTTCAACCTCAAGTGATTTTGCGTCTTAAATTTTCAATGATCATAGTTTGATCCAACAAAGAATGGTGGATGATTTGTGAAACTTAAATCACGATATTGGTCCATGGAGTAAGGAAAAAATAAGCACAATTCATAATCAAGGAAAGGATATGATAAAAATAAAAGTAACATACAAGGAAACAGAAGATCTACTCAAGCACGTTAATACTACACAAATGATAACTCACCACACGAAAAAAGGGATTTTATTACCTTCCATCCCATAAGTACTTATCACGGTAAAAAATCTTGAAAGCAAAACACGGAGATGTTGTCATGGTCTTTGACCTTGACATGATCGTGACAACCTATTCTCAAGGTTGTGTCAGGATCATAGACTGTGATAACATCTTTGTATTTTGTTATCACGGTCATGTCAGAGTCAAAGTGCATGACAACATACTAAGATTAAATCAAAAACCCTCATTCTCACAGTTATCCCTCTATAAAATAATCTCTCTCTCTCTCTCTCTATATATATATATATATATATATATATCACAGTCACTTTGCTCTCTCTCTCCTCTCCTCAGTCGTTCTCATCTCTTCTCCACACCATCGACACTTTCCCTCTCTCCCGTCAGTTCTCTCCCTCTTTATTCACCGTCACTCTCCTTTTCTCTCTCCTCTCCTCAGCCAATAGTCCACCATCTCTATCATCTCTCTATCTCCCCTGCTCAGCCACTGACAACCCCTCTCCTAATGTGAGTATTTATTTTCCAGTAGAAGTTGTTCAGTGTCTAATTTATTTATTTTCTAGTAGAAGTTTCATTTGTAATTTATTTACTTTTGTGTTGTTTAGTAACCCACTAGAAGTTCAATAGTTAATATGTTTGTTCAAATCATATCATATTTTGGGTTGTATTGCTGCTCATGAAATTAACAATGTACATATCTTTAGTTTTTTTTTTGAATTTGGGTTAAACTTGTTTTGGGAAAAAGGTGAAGTGGAGAAGAAGATATTTGTGGTATTTATTTCTACAAAATATAGGGAAAAGTATAAATTATAATTACTGCAATTTGAGGGGCATTATGTTGATTTTTTAATGAGGGGTGATATGAAAAATCGCTATAGTTCAGGAGGGGGTCCTGTAATTTACTCGAGAATTGATTCACATATTTATTGTTGTTTTGAGAATTTCATCCAAGTTTATTAACACTTACTTTC
Source organism: Sambucus nigra (assembly GCA_949130495.1). Classification (NCBI taxonomy): domain Eukaryota; kingdom Viridiplantae; phylum Streptophyta; class Magnoliopsida; order Dipsacales; family Adoxaceae; genus Sambucus; species Sambucus nigra. Next base: position 400,978,596 of record OX422208.1, read on the forward strand.
TTCTAGTTGTGCCCGATAACTTAAATAAACTTAATGTGTTTTTGGATGTAAGAAAACTAGAGGAAAATGTTAATGAAAGGAAAAAAGTTACGCTACAATTTATTACACTTTTTTTGCACATTTGTTTGGGTTTTCCCATGTAGTAACCGTAGGTTGGGCCGATCTATTCTTGTGCTTAGTTGGTTTTTATGGATCAAGTGTCATCTTAATTTTTTAATTAATTATATTAATTAAGTGAAATTATTTGATTTTTAGCTATATCTCATGGTATTATTGTATGTATGTTCAATGTGTAATGGTGCTGACATGTTATTTTCTTTCACTTGTTACATTAATTAGATGTTTTTATATTTATATTTAATTGAAAGTTATTATTGAATAAATTATTATGTATTGATATTGTATGGCGTTGCTTTTTCCTCCAACCTGAGAATCAATGATCATTTACTTTTTACATAATAATTTGTATTTAACATTCAAATTCAAGTTAATATATATATTTTTTATTTATATTATGTTAGCGATTGATTATTAATTATATTGGTGTTGATTATTGTTAGTTATTGTTAAAATATATCGTTGATTACTGATACAAATAAAAAAATATACTATTGGCGAGTGACAGTGGCCATACTACCTAGCAGTTTTTTTATTCTGCTGCCTAGTTTTGTCACAGACTTTGACTATGACAAGCCCTTGACATGTACTCTGTAACAACCCGTCCTTTTTGGAGACAATTAAATTCCATAATTAACTATACTCAACTCAACAAAGCCTTTTCCCAATTATTTGGGGTCGGCTACATGAATCCTATTTTTCCATTCCATTTTGTCTAGTGCAATATCTTCGGTTAAACCACATGATATCATGTCCTTTTTTATAATATCCCACCAAGTTAATTTAGGCCTACCTCTACCCCTTGGGTTACCATCAATACTAACTAAATCACTCTTTCTTACAGGAGCATCCATTGGTCTACGCTTAACGTGTCCAAACCATCTAAGTCGATTTTATCTCAATTTATCTTCTATAGGAGTTACTTTTACCGTTTCACGAATTTGTTTATTTTTAATTTTATCCTTTCGAGTTTTACCACAAATCCATCTTAGCATTCGCATCTCCGCCACACTCATTTTCTGCACATTTTGTTTCTTGGTTGCCCAACACTCTGTCCCATATAACATGGCAGGTCTAATGGCCGTCCTATAAAATTTTCCTTTTAACTTCAAAGGTATACGCCTATCACACAGAACGCCGGTCGAACTTCTCCACTTAACCCAGCCTGCTCTAATCCTATGCGTAACATCATCACTAATATCTCCATCTTTTTGTATAATCGATCCTAAATAACGAAAATGGTCATTTCTAGGTATTTCTTGATCCTCCAATTTCACCACATCTCCATTTGTCCTCCTATTACTACTAAAATTACACTCCACATATTCTGTTTTAGTTCTGCTTATTTTAAATCCTCTTGTTTCTAAAGTTTCTCTCCACAATTCCAACCCAGCATTTATCCCCATCTTAGTCTCATCGAAGTATTTTAATTATATGTCGTCGTGGAGTAAAGCGACAAAAAGGTCAGATTTTTATTAGAAAACCCGCATTAAGTTATATCGATTTAGAATAGTGATTTGCGGTCAAGTACCTCGGATGGGAATTTCGACTGCGCCGTGAGTCCCGGAATGACCGAGATAGTCGGAAAAGAGTGTCCGATTGTCGAAATTGAGTTTCGGGGAATTTTGGAGTTAAACGGACTCGTAATTGAGTAAACGAGTCATTTTTGGGTTTTAAGGGTTAAATCCCTTTTGTTCCTATATAAAGAGGGAGAGGGGGAAAGAAAATATAAACAGAAGAAAGGAAAGAGAGAAGAGAGAGAGGAGGAGAGAAAAGAGGAGAGAAATGGAGATCTCGGGCCAAACTCCGTCGGATTCGACTCAAGGTCGTCGGATTATATCCACGAGGCAAGTGTTGACTTGATTTATTTATTTTTGAGCATAAATATCTCATATCATTGTTGTTATAACAAACCCTAAAGATTTTGGGTTGGGTTTTCATGGATAAAACGGGTTTTTGGGAGTTAAAACAATTAAACCCTAATAATGTTTCAATTTGAGGAACTTAGGTTTTAACCTAAATTAATTGGTGATTTCGGGTTCTAGGACGTTTAGAACCCGTATTATATGTGTATTTGTAGTTGGTTGAGGTCGCAGGACGTTGGGTGAGGCGACAAAAGCTTGGGAGAAGCTTTAATGGCCGAAACCGTCTCGGAGAAGATGATGAATAGTGACTTGCGTCTTTCCAAATCAATTCGGCCTTGATGCGAATCGATTTGTCTCTTGGTAAAAAAATTAAATTTGTATATCTCTTCGACGCGGTCGCGTGGGCGCCAACCGTGTATTTTTCTAATTTGTTTTGGATTTATAGTGATTTTTCTACGGAAAGCTATCCGAGATCGAAATCGTTAGTTAGAAATTAAGGATAGAACGTTGGAGATAAATATTAGGGGTTCTCAAATGGAGTGTTAGGACCACTAAAGAATTTTAGGAGATATAAAAACTTTGGGTTTGTAGGAATAAATCCAATTTATGATTTAAATGGAGATTGGATTGAATTTTGGGTATTTTGGAGATTGAAAAATTGCCCAAACAGTGCCCCTCGAACAGGCCGAATCGATTCGGGTCTAGTCCGAATCGATTCACCTAAGGGGATCTGTGTTTTCGTAGTGGGCCGAATCGATATGGATTTAGACCTAATCGATTCGCCATTAAGGACCTATTTGTAGAACACTTTCGAATCGATTCGGATTGGGGGCCGAATCGATTCGCCTACCCGAATCGATTTGCAATTGGGGCGAATTGATTCACTTTGGTCAGATTTGCAAGTTTTCTCCCCTTAAGAGTATGGCGAGTTAAATTACAATTTGGGATTTTATATGGGGGTTCCTAGTTATGATATCGGGACTCCTAAGTGATGGTTTTGAGGGTTAGTAAACCTTTAGATGAAAGAGAAGGCCTTGGATTGGTGTAGGGCATAATTCGGGGAACGAACATAGTTAACGTTCGGGACGAACAAAGATTGAGAGGGAGTTCGGATACCATCGAGTCTAGGTATTTATGTAATTGAATGTATGTGAGGGAATACTTTAGGTTTAGTATCATGCGTATATGAATGCATGATTCTGATTCTTTGAGAGAATCTTTGGGATTAAGGGTCATCGCTAGATGTAATTAGCAATTATGGCCATATGTATATATGCGAGAATGAATATATGGTATACATATATATATATACATTATGTGATTAAAGTATATATATGATATGATGCAAATAACTTTTGAAAATGTAAATGTAAATGTCTTCAAAATGGAAAGATAAATGATTTTCATAATTAATAAAATATGGATACACACCTCTCTAAATCTCTATCATAAGGGAGTTGCGTACGTATGGTGAAGCCCCCTGGCTAATGAATGCAGGGTGGATATAGTCCTATAGGCCATATGAGCGATTATTATTTCTGCGTTGGTTAGGAGATTCCGGGTGTGGTCTTGACTATCCCGCAGACATATGGACGCTTCCCGACGTCTTGCTTTGTAGGATCCCAGGTTGTCTTGATGATAGGCCCTGGAAGATGATAGCCATTTAGGGGCGCGCATAGTGGGGAAACCCAAACGGGCGGTCTTAGAACGCGTTATATGTTAAAGCAATTTATGATGATAAATTTGGATTTAGATACATTTCCTGGATGGAAGAAGGGAAATGGGATAAATGTTTTGGCTTCGGTAACACTTCTCGGATGGAAGAAGGGAAGTGGAAGCATATGATATGGTAAAAGAATTTTTATGATAATAAAAATGACTTTTGAATACATTTCCTGGATATAAGAAGGGAAATGGTATGTTTTAAAACGGAAAAGCATTTTTATGTTAATAAAACTGGCTTTTAAAAAGTATATGATATGTTAAAGCAATTCATGCTAATGAGTTGGCTTTTAAATACATTTCCTGGATATAAGAAAGGAAATGGAAAGTTTTGAGATAAAAATGATAAGTATTGGTAAATACTTGGTATATGAATCCTCAATCCGGGAGATAGATCCGGATGTGTTTTATAAAACTAAAATTGAATTGGTAAACCTCAGTCCGGGAGATGTCATCCGGATGTATATTATAAGGTATATATAAGAATGAATGTGATATGTATATAAATATATAAGTATGTATTTATACATGAGTTTTGTGCCACGGGCCTAATGGATCTCTACCATTAACCATGCCAAGTAGTAGTGTATCGGGGGGAGGGGGGGTTCCTTGTTTGGATTTCGCTTCGCGAGACACCCCACGCACGAACTTAGCACAGTGTTGAGAATGAAGAGAAGTTTAGCCCTTAGTGCTCTGGTTGTAGAGGTTTCTAGTAGACGGGGGTATTAGATTAGTTAGGCAGGGTAGCTTAACTAGAATGTTAAGTGCGTTAGGTGTGCACTGTTAGAAGAGAGGTGAGGGGTATCTCATGGGAGCGCGATACCAATTTAAATATGAGATAAAATCTATTTTTTTAAAAATAAGGCATTTATGCACTTGCAAAATATTTTCAACCTCGGGCTCTGTCCCGTTTATCTACCTTTCCTTTCTTGCTATATATATATATATACTATATAGGTGTCCAGACACAAGGACGCCTGGATTATACTTCTTTCGAGTCAGACGTCTGCTGCAGTAGCTGTGGATTCTTGCGGGTTCTTGGTAGACGCTTCTATCCTTGTACTCTAGATAAGAGGTATTGTATAAACATTCGGGCTAATAAATCAATTGCATTTAGCTATTCTTTTAGCAGCATTCAATTTGGTTGTATATTTCGACCGAGTGTTCGGTTATTTTCTTTCATTTCAGTTTCATTTACGCATAAACTGCGTGGATGTTTTATTTGTAATTGTTTAAAAAGATTAGTTAAGTAAAAGTTTTTTTTGACGCCAACCTAATAGGTTATTAGTAATTAAATGGATTTTCGACAGTGATGCTAAGAATGATCCGTATGAGACTTCGTTAAAATTTGATATAGAAGTGATCGCCCGGTATCTTATTAGGCGGGTTGTCACATATTACTTATCAGGGAAGTGCGTGACAAATTTTCCTGTGTCATAGACTTTTCACGGTGTCTATGATAAAGAAAAACTTATCTCGGACATAAACCATAAAAATCCCATGATAAATAAAAGTTATTGCAGACTTTGACTGTGATAAGTCCTTTACAAAAATAGTTGTCGCCCCCATTCCTATCACGGTTTTAGACCATGACAAGTTCGACTTGTCAAGGTCTATGACCGTGATAACTAGCATGTTTTTGTATAGTGACCTGACTCTGATACCAATTGAGAGTATGTGTGATGAGCACTAATACTAAGTCAGAAAAAGGGTGGTATGTTTAAGTAATCATTTATAAAAAAACCTAGATGAGGTCAGTAGGTTAGGTTAATTTTTTTTATACTAACAAAACTTATTACAATTTCAAAACTCCCAACACATGATAAGACAAATTACTTTCCAATTGAATTGATAAATTCACATAATGATGAAATTAAGTGAATGTATATCTAAATTCACATAATGGAACATATATCTTACACATTTGATCCAATTTTAAGTAAATTCATTTGATTCAAATTAGATCTAAGTTATGTGTGTGTATATTCAAATGTGGGAATATGAATAGATAATGTTGATGTCTAAATTTGTATGATATATATTGAGGATGATCTGATCTTTGGTTACCCAAATTTATAATCACATATAGAGTAAAGAAAATAGAATGAGACTGAAGGTTTTACGTGATTAAGCTAGAAAACGGAGCTTACATCCACAGGGTAATGCGACTAAAGGTTTAGGGTTTGGTACAAGTCTCTTAGCTACAATATTTAGGGTTCAAGATGAGGTGTCCTCCCCCTCAACTGAGAGTAGTAGTGCATTTATAGTAAGTGATAGAAAAAGAAATTGAGTCTCTTGTGTAAGTGTCATTGTTGCAACTCCTTTTCCCATCAAAATTCCCTTGAACTTACAAATAAACTCAAAATATGCACAGGGTAAGGAAGGGAGTCAATCCAAATCTAAGGATGAAACACAAAATTAGTGAAGACATGTGTAAATTCATTTGCATATTATTATTTTTTATGATTTTTCTATTTTTGATTTTTGTATTTTTTTTATGGATTTTTTTAGGGATTATTAATTAACTAACTATACTAATTTTTAAAGTACTAACTAAGATGTAAAAGCTAATTCTAAAAAAATGAGATAAACAAAATTGTGCTAATAAGTAAACTAACTAATTGGACTCATGAGCGATTTAAAATTCATCCCTAGAAAAGGAGATTTGCCCTCATTAATCATCATCCAAAAATAAAAGTAAACAATTAAAAGCATGAAATGAGTAATTAGAGAATAATTGATCAAACTCAAATTTCTCCTTGAATTGCAACAGATTTCTTCAATTATATAAAAAATTCTCAATTACAATCACTCACAAATGTATTTATTGATTCTAAAATAAAAACTACAAAATAAACAAATAAAATCTAATTACAGTATATATAATGGATGAAATTATAATGGACACTTAAATAATAAGAGAGATTTACTAAAAATGCAAATCCTCAAATTATAAAATTGTACATTAGAACTCATCCAAGGAAATAATTTTTTCTTCATAACTTTATGTGGAGATATTTGCTAGAAATGTAAATACTCACCATAAAGGAATGGATTAAAATTTACTCCCAAGGGATGAATTTAATCAAATCACTCTATTTTGAGATAGTTGCTAAAAATGCAAAAACTCATCATAGAGGGGTGGAGTACAATTCATCCATGAGATATATTTCACCACACACCTCTATATTGAGATATTTGCTAAAAATGCAAATACTTTTTATAGAAGAGTGGAGAGAAATTTATCACACAATGTTTAAAAACTTAAATGAAGATCCTTCTTCAATGGCACCAAGTCTTTAATTTATACGTGAAGAAGGTTTAGGGCTAATTTGGGAAGTTGCGCATAAGTGCATATAGGAAGAGCGGTGTGAGAGGGTTATTTAGAAATTTTTAAATGTGCACGTGGATGAGGTGGTAAGGGAATGAGGGAGGTTGGAGTGTTGGGGGTATTTTGGGTAAAGGGAAGAAGCGTCATTTAAATACATGTGGGTTCTTATTTTTGTTTTTGGTGTCTTTATTTGCTGAGATACAATTTGGCTTCTCATGGGTTAAAGGAGATGTAAGGTGGAAAATGGGTTTTGTTGGTTGGTATGGGTTTCAAATAGAAATTGGGTTCAAGGTGGAGATGAGTCTGGGATGTAGGCAGGTTCAGATTTGGTTTGGATATCTGGTAAAGGGGCTTTATTTAGGTCTGAAATCGTCGTTCGAATTGGAGCAATGATCAGGTTGGAGATCTGGAATGGATGATCGCTCGGGTTCGTGGATGTTGCCACGTGTTGAAGAGATCGCGGGTCAGGTATGTTGATGTCATGGGTTGATGGGAAATGGGTATAAGATTGATTCATCTAGGTTTGAAAACTCTAGTTTCGATATGGGTCTTGGGCAGTTCGAGTCACAATCGGGTATGGAAGGGGTGATGGAATTTGCGACTGCCATGGCAGCACTCGGGTTGTAGGTGGTCACCGGCAGGAGGTTATGGTTCACAGGATTGATTGGGTTTGCACAATACCCTAGATGGGTTCGGGTTTGGGGGTGATACTGGTGAAATAGGGAATTTGGGTTTGGTTTTAGCTCTCGGGCTAGGGGGTTTGGTCAGTTTTGGTCGGATGAGAGTCGGGTATGGTTTGGGATTGGGTTTGATGTTGGAGGTGAGAGAAAGGTTGTTGGGATTTTGGCGTGGGTATTTTAATGGAGGGATAGGAGAGAGTATGGTGAGCAGGGATGATGATGAATATTTATGGAGGTGGTGTTTGTGTGTTTGTACCCTAAAAAAAAGTAGCAAAAATTAAAATTATCTAAACTAAATAAATAAAAACTAAATAATAAAAATAAAATCCTAACTAAAAAAATTAAACTAAAAAGAAACTAAAAATACAAATAATAAAACCTATTAAACTAAAAAGACTCTAAATAAAAAGAAAAGAAAAAAAATTAACAATCTATAAAAACTAAAAATAAAATCTAATAAAGTAAAAAACAAATTCCTGAAAAACCTTATCCTAATAAAAATAAAATAAAAACTAAAAATCAAAATAAAACAACACTAAATAAAAAGAAATATAAAAAATTTCAAATAAATCCTAAAAATAAAAATGACTCAAAATAAAAATATAAAAATTAATAAAAGTACAAACTCAATGCACATCGGGTTCGGGGTAGTTTAGGCTTGATCTGGGATAGGTTAGGGTTACAGGGTTGGTGATTTAGCTATATTTGAACTGCAAATTACTTCTAAATGGAGCTTTTGACACCGCAACTGCAATCAAGCCTGCACAATAAATAAATACGCGTACCCAATTTTACCGAGATTTCGCAATTAAAATACGTCCATTTGAGGTAAAAAATATATACTTTTGTGTGCTTATCACACCACCCCGAAACAGAATGTTACTAGTCCTTGAGCAAAATATAGAGATAAAGAAAGATAAGAAACCAAAAGTGTATCACTTTCGCTGGCACTTGCGATTGCACTTTGCATGTGCAATAAGCCTTCAAACCTATAGGTTGCCCTACAGGCAAAGTTGTGTCTCGTGAGGGTTTGCAGGGAATATAGCCACAAAATTATTTATTTTCAAAAGATAGTCAATCTCTTATTAGACATAGAATAATCGCACAATCCATCATGAGATAAATATTTTGAGAAATACAAGCTAGAATTGCATAAAAGTTTAACTAAGTGAATACTCAAGGCACATCCTTCCTAGACTCAACATGTGTAGTGTGAATCAGTCAAAGCGGGTCTAGTATCATAAGAGTAATTCCTAGATTTCCTTTTTGGAATCAACACTTCAACTTCAAAATCTGACAGATGTATCTCTCTTAATCGAACTCATGAGATTTGGGTAAGTGTATCTTTCTTGTGTGTGAGGAGGTGAGTAAATGTAAGCAAGGTCAAATGATCACACACACATAAGAAAGAATGAACATTTAGAAAAAAAAGTGATCTCATGAAATAATGCTAATCACTATAGTGAGAACGTAGAGTTATTCACCACGTTGACTTTCATTTGCTCGAACACCTAAGGGAAACATGGATACTTATGGTTGAGGGGGAATGATATGGGAAGGATGGTATTAGATGAGGTAAGGATGGATGGTTATGGATGGATTATGGATGTGTGATGAATGTGTGAGAAGAGTGTTCTATACTTGAGGAAGAAATGTCTTTATTTCATAAGATCTTGACGGCAACTTTCTCTTTTTTTTCTTCTTTTTCCAAATATGCATCAATGTCTGAGATAAATATGCTAAAAATACAAATAACCAAAACATAGATTTGTATCAAATTTTTCTCCATCTGAACGAGCTCTGGGAGAGATATTCGCTAAAAATGCAAACACTCGCTATGATGGATCTTCTCCTTTTACTTTCTTTTTTTCTTCTTTTCCAAATACGCATTAATGTCTGAGATAAATCTGCTAAAAATACAAATAACCCCAACATAGACTTGTATTTAATTTTTCTCCATCTGAATCGACTTTGGGATATATATTTGCTAAAAATGCAAACACTCTCTATGACGGATCTTCTCTTTTTACTTTCAACACTCTTCTCCTTTTCAACATGACGGGTGGAAAATAAATTGATATGGAAATGGCTGGTATGATATATGGTTATGATATGGAAAATGGAAGGTATATGGGTGTATGATAAAATGGAATTTGTTTGGTGTATGGGTGAAAGTCTGGTGATTGGGACAACTTCAGGACACATGTTTCTTACAACTCGAAAGTGATGTCGTTCTCAATGATTAAGCCAACAAATAAAGAATAATGAGATCATACAACGATTTAAGTGCAGACCCAAAGGAAGTTGAATGAACTTGTGACTCAGAGATTGCGTAAAACACTCTAAAAAGGATGAAATGCATAAATCTCACAAGCTAAAGTCTCTGCTAGTGATCCTTAAGGTTCTTTTGAGAATTATAGTACTCTTCAACTCTAAACCGTATTGACATGATAAGTGCACAAATTTTGTTGAGTCTAGAAATTCAAGGTGAAAAATATCTTGTTATGTATTACATAAGCTATTTAGAAAACAATAACCTCTATCTTTATTCCTAGACTTAAAAGATGGATGATAGAAAAATCACGTCAATGAGTGAGATGAAATAAATTGTACAAAAATATTAAAAATCTCGTTTTGAATTTTTTTTGAAAAGAGGTACGATTTTGATAAAATTTCCCACCCCCAAACAAAAAGGATCATCGTCATCGATGTTAAGTAAAATGATTTTAAAATTAAGAGCGTAAGGGAGGAAAGAGATTACCATAATCAACCACTAATGAAGTGAACATATGAATCCAAGAAGAAACCTGAATAAGAATACGATAAAAATGCGTACAAGACTATAAATATGGTAAAGCATTGGGTGGTGTGAAACACCACCCCCAAACAGGATGAGACTCACACTAGAAACAACAGGCTGCCTCCTGGTAGCGCTAAGTTTAATGTATTCAGCTAAACTGAACGTAACTCACCCGAAAGATAAGAACTAAGATCGAATGGGGTGGTAGAAAAATTGGGTGATGAAAATCACCCCCAAACAATATTGAAGAGTCAATCTTGTTGGATAAAATTGACAATGGTGAGGGTGAAGAAGCACCAATCAGAACCTTTTTTGTGATTTTTGAATATTTAAAAAAAATATTTATGTGATTTTTAGAGAATGAGAGGAAGATTTTTTTTTTTAATATTTATAAAAATAAAGGAAGAAAATATTTTTGGATTTTTGAGGAGAAAAAAAGGAAAGAATTTTTTTTTTTGAATTTTTTGTTGGAAGAAAATATGGGGAAAATATTTGAACTCCTAAATTTGGACGAGCTCACTAAAACCGACTACCTAAGGATGGAATTGGACACATTCAAGTCAAGGAGAATTCCTAACTAACACATAGCCAATTCTTATCTTTGAAAATTAGTGAAAGGGGTAGTCAAATTTTAATCAAGTTCGTGAGCGATAAAAAATCACGGAATTATCTGAGTGATCCCCTTTGTAAAAACGTTCTCCTAGTGGGCTAATTAGTTGATTGAATTTAAAATTAATGATAACTAGGGTAGCACACAAATGGTAAGCGAGTTAGTCGGGTGATGAAATTCCTTCTCGTGAATGACTGGGTATAGGTCTTGATTGATTAATTCATCACATACATTCAAAAATAAATGCGAGAATTAAAATCAAATAAGAGCACATAGTCACACACAAAAATTGACTCGCTTACAGGAACGACGCGAGGGTTTTAGAAACGTACCTTCTGCGATTTTTACACCGTGGGGTGATGAACAATTTGAGTTGACTGGAGAAAAATCTCGACTATCTCAGTCGACCCCGGGAGTCCGACCGATCCAAAGTAGATAGGCTTATTTTCCTTGCATTTGGACGCCATTTCTCTACCTTGTCCGGTTTTCCTAACACACTTTTCTTCGCAATTAATTATTATAAATTTAATAAAAAATAAATGGTGTCTCCAAGCACCGCAATACAAGGCAAAAATAAAATAAACCTAATACAAGCCTTCTACAATGATAAAAAATGGTTCAAAAATAAAAAATACAAATGAATCACAAAATGGATCCTCTCATGTGCTTCAAGCTCCAAATATTGGCAATAGCGCCATTTGATAGACAACAAAATGCGTCTCTTGTGGAAGTGTCGTTGTTGCAACTCCTTTTCCCATCAAAATTCCCTTGAACCTACAAATAAACTCAAAATATGCATAGGGTAAGTAAGGTAGTCAATCAAAATCTAAGGATGAAACACAAAATTAGTGAAGACATGTGTAAATTCATTTGCATATTATTATTTTTTTATGATTTTTCTATTTTTGGCTTTTCTATTTTTTTTAGCTTTTTTAATATTAAAATAATTTTTAGAGTGGTGAAATAAGACTAAATTAAATTCAAATATCTAAATACTAACTAAAAAGGTGTGATGAAAATGAAGTGAACTCTAACTAAATGAACATGTAAAATATGAGATAGTGAGAGAATCAAAGTGAGAGCAAACAAGAGATGTGATTATACCATAAATTCTAGTTAATTTAATCAATTAGCTCGTTCAAATTAAATATCCCAAGATAGTATTAAAATTACAAATCAACTCTCGTTGCAAATGTAATTTTAATAATAATATTTTAGAAAATTAAATTTAACACTCCTACAACTCTTGAAATACAGATTCAAACATCATTTAATAAATCACCTGCTAGGATCAATTTGCTAAATTAGTTTAAATCATAAAAATAAGTGTAGAGTAGAAATTCAAAGAAATAATTTTGCATTTTGGAAAAACCTATCTCTAGTTTGATTCTAAAATGAAAAATAAAACTAGAATCTCAATTTTCTCTCGAAAATCATTTACCTTCTCTCGAGGCATAAATCAAAAGTAAGAGTTTGAAGTTAATTATCAAAGAAAAATTTAATGTGATTAAACGAATTAAAACGAATTAACATCAAACTATGAGTTCATTTCACCCCTTGAAAGTTTTTTTTTAGCCTAACATCATATGAATCATGATAATCAAATGATCATGGCAATAAAATAAAAATGGAAAAGAGAACAATCAAACCAAATCTCTTTGAGTAAAATTGAGATCCAATCCTTCATTAAATTTGCACATCATCCATTCAATTTAAGCATCCAAATGATTTTCAATAATATACACACACTCAATTGAATCTCTCACAAATTGATCACTCACCAATCTAAAAGAAACAAATAAATTATTTACAAGTTGTTTCTCTCTTTAGTCTCCTCTCTCAAAATGCACTTAGGGTTTCTAGGTGATGTCATTCCTTTTTATGGCCTTGGGTATTCTTATATAGTGCAAATGAAGCTAAGGGGTAATTTTGGAGTTTAAATGTGCATGTAGTGTGAGGTAAGAGAGGGGTAAGGGTGTTATGGGAAGAGATGAGGGAATTAAGTTGGTTAGGGGCATTTTTGGAATTGGGACTTAAAGGGATAATGGGTGTAAATATACAAATTTGGGTGTGGGTTGAAATCAGGTTTACTGAGTTTGGAAGAGGAATGGGTTGTGCATTATTTGTCTCATTTATGGTTCGATATTGGGTATGGTTTAACACGCTGACGATTTGGGCTTAAGGAGATCGGGTCCGTGGGTTTTTGTTTCGAGTTTAGGATTCGATGGGTTTGGGCATGGGTTCGGAGGAGGTCCGATTGGGATCCCCGACTTATTGAGGTGCAGACGCCGACAACAGCGGCGGGTTATGGGTGTTCTAGACGGAGAGGTGGGGAGGTCGCCGACGAAGGGTGAGTGAGGGAAATCACGGGTTGATGGATACTTAGAGTAATGGGTTTGGAGGTGGGTATTTTGGTTATGGAGGAAAGAGAGAGAAGTGGGTGTGTGGTGGGGAAGATGAAGTGGGGGTTTTATGGTTTGTGTGTGTGTATAGGAGCTTGGGTATGGTTGAGAGAATGTGAGGTTTGGATGTATGTGAGTGTGTAGGGTAGTTGGTGTGTGTGTGTTTGTACCCTAAAACAAACTACCTAACTAAAAAAATTAAAACTAATAAAACTAAAAATTAAATCCTAACTCAAAAGAAAATAAAAAATAAAAATCAAACTAAAAGAAAATAGAAATAATGAAACCTATTAAGACTAAAAAAAATAATTTCCTAACCTGTAAACTAAAAGGACTCAAAATAAAATAAAAATAAAAATAAAAATCTAACAAAAGTAAAAACCAAAGTCCTAAAAAAAATAATCTAATAAAACTAAATTCCTACAAAAAACTAATCTTAATAAAATGATATAAAATAAACTAAAAACTAATAAAAATCAAAATCAAAATAAAACTATAAAAGAAATAAAAAAATAGAAAATAAATCCTAAAAAAATTCTAAGAAATAATAAAAGTACAAACTTAATAGACATCGGGTTCGGGGTAGGTTTAGGCCAGGTTACTGGGGAGGTGATTTAGCCACTTCTTGATGAAATTTGCCTCGAAATAATGCTTTTTGAAACTGCAAACGCAATCAAGCCTACACAATAGTCAAATACGCGTATAAGACCCAATTTTTTTGAGAATTACCAATTAAAATACGTCTATTCGGGGTATAAAATATACACTTTTGGGTTCTTATCACTAAGTGGAAGGTCAAGGATGGAATGTCTTTTTAACTTAGGCATCTACACCTTTATAGGATAATATGTTGTTGGACACTATTCACGTGCATGTGCATGGTGACTATTGAATATTCCACGTGTGTCTTTTTAACTTACTGATGGTTTACTTTCCTGGTTGTGGTCAGCTGGGCAATCGACCAAAGATTACTTGAGCCGATCATGCTTGATTCTATTAAAAGTCCCACGGTGATGTGGATAGGTGTCATTATCTTACTGGTTCATGTGGCCAAATAATTTTAGGCTATAATAGATAGCATAGCCAAGACAAGGTTTATGAGAAAAAACCCACCAACGCTAAAAAAACGTCGACACACTCTAATTTTTACGGCCACTTGAATAGATGTTTTATATAATGCAAGAAGATACCTCTCACACAAGCAGTCTTGTGTACATACCTATGAACCTTGCAATTTTCCCACATAAATAATGAAAATCCGCAATGACGTCCATGCCATGCATGAATAATTCTACTCTCTTCCTTAAAGTCAACCTCACACTCCAAATTCTCTAATAACTCGAAATTCCTACAATTTTAGATCAAAGATTACAAAATCAAGGTAACTCGGTAAAAGTGTGATGAATTTCCATAGGTTAATGTGAAGATCTGATTAAATCCACCCTAAATTCACTCACGAACACTTTGGATTAAGTCATTAATCAAAGTTTCAAAAGCTTATTATGAACAAGTAAGATTTAGTTTGAAGATTATTAAAAAAAGATCTCGCTTTCAAAATTTGCTCAGGGAAATATTTCAATTGAGTAAAACATATATTTTAAGAAATGGGAGGAAAAATGGTATATATATAGAAAAGTTTCAAAATATGGCTCTGTCGTGCGCATGGTGCACTTTTTCATGCACAAGATTCTAACTAGTGTGGAATCATGGCAAAGTCTGTGTGCACGGGCATGTTTTAATGTCGTGCGATTGCCTACATACGCACGGGATCAAAATAGAGTCATGCGAATGATTAAGACAATAAACTTTTCAAAATGTATTAACAAGTTCAAAATACTTAAGCTAACTCCCAAAAATAGTTTTAAAGATTCTCTAAGATGGTTTAAAAAATGACTGTACAATAACTTTTCAAAATCCTCATATATTTTAGAAAACTTATTGCACGTATGTGTGTTTAGACACATATAATTCCCAACATTCGTTAAAATGATATATTCTTCATTCCCATGACAACTGAGTCTTCAATGAACATCCTGCAAAATATTCAATCTTCAAAGGTTCATCAAAGTCAATCTAATATACATGAATGCGCGTCACTCATAAGAATCAAGTCTATTTGGCTTAAAAGACTCACCGACTCAAATACTTTGTTACGGGATCTAGGAAACTAATATCAATTACAAAATTATATTTCATACTTTAGTATTATTTTTCTTTTGAAGTTGGATTTTGGTAAAGAGGGGTGGGCATGCCACTTTATTAGATTTGTTTGCTTCAGTTAATTTTAAGATTTTTATAGACGTCATCTATGTAAAAGGATCAAAATCCTCCAGTCATATCCCCTTTGATGTAACCCTTTTGAATTTAGGTTATGCATTCATGAATTCCTTCATAAGTAGTGATTATAATATATGTTCCTTCAGGCAAGTCATAAGTACATAATATACATTGATTGCTCCTTGTGAGGTGTGACACCCCACCTAATAAAATACCGGGTGATCATTCCTATACCAAATTAAAATAGGAATCCCAGTTGGATCATCCTTAGCATCACTGTCGAAAGCTTTTTAAAACTTACTAACCACCTAGTATTCCAAAAGATGGTGCCAATTTTAACTTTTTAATTAACAAAACAGTACATGCGGAATTAAATATAAACCATTCACACTACTGAATGAAAATAAACTGAATCATTAATTACACAACTTGCCGAATAAAACACCGCCCATCAAAGAAATAATCCAATACAAATATCCAACACCGAAATAAAATAAGTCTGAAAACTGAACTGAAAGTCTGGGTGACATGCCCTAAATAAAATTGAAACTGATACAAGATTCCCACTCTAGGAATGAATGAATGATGCGTCTAATCCAAACTCCTGTTAGCATCCATATATGACGCAGCTCCGTGTTCCAGGAATAGAATATCAATCCTGGCGTCCCTGTGGCTAGACACCTAAAAGGTTTTGAAAAATAGTTTTATAGCAAGGGTTAGAACCCAAAATATTTTGAAAATATTTAGCAAGTGAATTAACTGCAGTAATTTAAAATGCATGAATGCCCTTCATATTTAAGTTAGTGTCGCACTCACTTGTGGACATTCTCACCCCTCCACTATTGTGCACACCTACCAGTTACCTTAACCCCACCTAGTTGTACTATCCCGTCCAACTAGTCCTGGTATAACCTTCCCTTGCCATACGACTCTAACCCGAGTATAATGATTCTTGAATTATAAGTTATCTCACAATTAACTTAATTAATTCCCCTTAAATAGTATCATATAACAGTGTCACAAGTTATATAAAGTAAATACATCACACACTGTATTATTACCCGTATATAATATTTTCCACCCTTATATACGTACCTTTACCACAACATCCACACATATAACATACGTATATCCATCCCTTCAAGTATACCCTCGCCGGATGATTCCCTCTAAAATGTTATCTCACTAGGTGTGCTCACAAAACCTAGTTCCCCAAGTTGGAATCGCTCACCAACTTGGCCCAAAATATAAACGTAGTGGAGGCGGTCATATTCCTTCCCTGAAAGTGAGATAAATCCCTCACCCATATATACCAGACGCTATGACCTGGAAAAATACTCGCCCTACTCCTCAAGATAGGGGATTCACCCACATCGCGCAACCTCCCTTGATAGCATTAAAGTATATAAATTGAATAATATTTAACATCACACACAATATATACACGTATATATATACTATCACTACACCGTATATATATAATATAAACCCCGGCTTTACCGTGTCTTCAAAATCCCGTACACTACCTATAATTTCCTGAGTCTGTGGCCCGACTCAACGTAATTAATTTTCTCACTTAATAATTTATCATCTTCCTGAGTCTATGGTCCGACTCTAATATATTTAATTCACACCTCAATTTATATAATACTTTCCCCGAGTCTATGGTTCGACTCTAATTAAATTAATTAACACACTTATTAATTTAATCCTTCCCCGAGTCTATTGTCCGAGTCTAATTAAATTAATTAACACACCCATTAATTTAATACCTATCTGAGTCTGTGGTCCGACTCCCAGTTAATTAATTTACACATTAATTAATTTACACCAATCCGAGTCTGTGGCCCGACTCTAATATAATTAATTAACACACTTATTAATTCAATACTTTCCCGAGTCTACAATCCGACTCTAATTAAATTAACTCACACACATATTAATTTAATCCTACCCGAGTCTACAATCCGACTCTAATTAAATTAATTGTCACACTTATTAATTTAATCATACCCGAGTCTACAATCCGACTCTAATTAAATTAACTAACACACATATTAATTTAATCATACCCGAGTCTACATTCCGACTCTAATTAAATTAATTATCACACTTATTAATTTAATCCTACCCGAGTCTACAATCCGACTCTAATTAAATTAACTAACACACATATTAATTTAATCATACCCGAGTCTACAACCGACTCTAATTAAATTAATTATCACACTTATTAATTTAATCCTACCCGGGTCTACAATTCGACTCTAATTAAACTAATTATCACTCTTATTAATTTAATCCTACCCGAGTCTACAATCCGTCTCTAATTAAATTAATTATCACTCTTATTAATTTAATAACTTGGTGTCACCCAACCACTATCCCCGGAGTCACTTACTTGGCCCGTAACTTAATATTTCTCGAGTTTATGTCCCGACTCCAAACTAATTACTTTCTCTCAACAATTAATTTAACACTTGATGTCACTTAACCAACATACCCGGACTCGCTCACTTGGTCCATTTTACATCTCATAATATCATACCCACATTTTCGCCTACAATGTGTCACACATTTACTTCCATAAATTTCCCAATTATATTTGCCTATAATTATCAACATACCCGGACTCGATTCACTTGGCCCAAAATTTATTATTTCCCGAGTCTATATCCCGACTCTAAATTAAATAGTTTATCTCAAAACTTAATTCAATATCTTGGGGTCGCTTGACCAATATACCCGGATTCGCTCACTTGATCCGTATCTCACTATTTTGGAATATAATTTCTCAAATCCATTCATTAAGTGCCCCACATAAATTCATCCTAGTCTCAATTACTTTCTCCCATAATTGCTAGGAATATTTATTTCATAATTATTTATCACTTATTAATGTATGAAACTTAACTTTTACTAAATTTCCCTTTATATAACAAACTGGCCGAACTGCCCAGATTTCGCCATCATCGATCGATCGAGCCCCTTGGGTCGATCGATCGATCATTCCAGTAATCGTCTTCTCCAACCACTGTCAGCCATGGACAAAACTTAAAGCCTAAATTCTCAACCTAAGCCCTTACCCAAATGCAAATAACACATCCTCAATATAAGGAAAGGGTCTAAACATCCCACAGACCTAAATTCATCATCAATATCCATAAATTCCAAGGTTTTCCCGATTTGGGTATTATCCGGGTTTCAAATCCCCAATACAAATTTCATTCATTTTATCAGCAATTAACCATTTATTCTCACTGGTTTTTAACATACGATTCATTCCTCTACATTCTAGAATCATAAACAAATTAAATCTCACCCTTAATCCCATTAAGGTATATTAGTTTCCAAAAACCCAATTTAAATTTTGGTCACACCCTAAACGAAATTTTGATTTACATATCACTATGATATGAATTGATTATCATCAATTTAGAAATCACAACAGTTAACCACTTGCCTGAAATTGTTCGTAGTGTCTGATCCGTTATTGATGTCCCTTAATTTGGCTCCAATAACCTCCAATTTTCTCTTGATTTTCTTTCCCTCAAATCCCCTTTCAAACCCTATGTTTAGAGTTATGTTGGATATTATTCCCTAATCTCTCAATTAGGTTAAAAACATCCAATCCCGTTTTTGGCCATGTGGGCCTAATTAAAAAGGCCCAACTCGCCCCGTGTGGGCCCGGCTATGCCCAAAAATACCCCGAGACCCAATTACTACCCTCGGGTACTCTTTTCTGACTATCTCGACCCATCCGAACGGAACCGTGCACTCGGAATTGCCATTCAAAATACTTTTCGAAATTTCCAAATTTCGACCTCAAAATGTGACACACGAGATTTTGAGTCATTAAACTTAAAAGTCGCCAATTCTAAATAATTTGGCTCACTCAAATAAATTCTCCATCTCATGAATTTAAGTTTCTACAATTTAAATATTTTTATCACTCCCAAAAATAATTAAATATTAAATCCTCAAAATTACGGGGTGTTACATGAGGATCCCAAAGATAACCTATATATACATAATTAACTATACATGGATCATTAGATTAAAAGTATGACACTAATAAATCTATGAATGTTTCACATAACATGATTGATATTAGTCCCAGGCTTTGCAAGTCAATGGTAATTTATTTTCGCCAATAGATTGACTCCAACTATTTTGCCCGATATCATAAATTGTGGTATGCTTAGCAATATACTAACAATGTACAATTATGGTACACCTGAACCAAATTTAACAATGCAGTAATAACATTAAAATATGGTACTTCTTGACAAAATATATGTCATTCTCTTAAGGACGATATGGATATTGTAATATCCAAAAATGAGTGATCTTCTGTATAAAAAATGGCGTGCTGAATATGTGCTAAAGCATGGCAGGATTTTTCAATCCATTTAACTAATGGATCAACATTTAACCAAAATTATTCTTGATCTGTGGGATAAGAAAATAACTAATGACCCCAAGGTCATTCATTTTTGAATTCCTTATATGAGTATTTTTCATTTCAATTGCGTTCATGAAGAGCACATCCTTTTAAGGGTGTTTGTATAAATGATTGTTTTCATACCTTTCAATATACAAGTATTTACTAATATGGTTGTACCTATATACTTTTGAATTGATTTAAGTTGTATAATGAACATCTTATTTGAATTGAATACGTGCTCCTTAGCTATACTTCAGGGAAAAAAATCCTTTTAGTATATATATATATATATATATATATATATTTCTTTGTCTAAGTACCATATCAATAAGAAGTTATAATATTCACGAGTCTCATATATAACATGTATTAAAATCTACTAAACTAATCAAATATCTAAAAAGTATTTATGGTCGTAACGAGATGGTTAATTCATGTATAATCAAGTTTTGATTTTTTCAGCAAACCTTGTGCCATGGGCCGTGAACCTTTTAGCGAGTTTATCATTTCAATTTCTTATAATTACCCATCTATAACTTCAAGTTTAACTTCTTATGGAGTTTACATTGTTAAGAGACTCGGATTATCCCATTATGGTATTTTCTCATTTTGGCCAACATATTCTTTGTCGACATTCATGTATACTACATCGATTTTTAGTATAATTGTCGTTTGATTTTTGTGTGGATACAACATATATAATTATATCATCGATGATCATCTTTGACGATCTCACGTTTCTCTTGTATACATATAAAACATAGATATCTCATTAATATTATGTACACCTTTAGAAGCTTTTTAAGCACTTCAGGGACTTGTGTATTTTTATAGACAATAATTTTTTTTTATGCTTTTAGAGAAAGTGGATCTTTTGTTCATAGCCTAATCTTGAGGATTATGTATAATTTATCCTAGAGCATTATTTGGACGTAATTTAACCTCCATTTCTAGGGAGTCAAATATTTGAGACATATAGATTTGCCACGCTTGTAATGTGTAATAAATTTATTTGATGCCAAATTTATTTTGTCCTATTGGGACAATTATTGTGACAAACACATTTTCAACTAGTTCATGTGACATCATCTGATGTTTAAATATCATTTTTCACTTCATTTTCTCATTGAGCGATATGGGAGATTAAATGAGACAAAATAAAAATATTGCATGATAATTATCTCCGTTCTTCAGTAATAGAATGTTCTTCACGGACAATTTATACTTCGTGTACATTCAACCCTCCCTCAATTGATGGGAAGAGTGCCTCATTAAAATAATATTTCGCAAAAATAAATGATTAACACTAAATTTGTCAATGATTCAATAAATGATGAATAAAAAACACTATATATATATAGAGAGAGAGACACACACACGCACATAGACACGTATCAATTATAGTCATATATAATGAATACAAAATTCATTTGGATTTCAATGTTTTCATATAGTTCATTGGTATATTAATATTCACTATTTATATTACAAAATAAAATATTTCAAAAAACTTTTTAATAATTATCAAATACAAGTGAACAGTTAATAAATGCATATTTTATAATAATCCATTTTTTTAATCGATTCTTTTTACTCGTATAAGTCTTTAACTTTGTCATATGTAGGAGTCAAATTCACGCCGAGTCAGAGTCGTGTTGTGGCCTCCCCAGTCTTTCAAAGTTTATACATGTACTTACATTGCTTTATGGGGGGAAAACCCCACTCCAATCTCCAGTCAACAATGGATGGAACTTGTGATCCATGAGAAACGTTATGGATTTATACAACTAGGCATTGTACGAGGAAATAAGTGTTCACGATTCTTCTTTAAATTTAAATAATAAAAGAGTGGTGATATTCCCACCCAAAAAGATTCTCCAAAACACCACAAAAAAAATCACTTTTTCTACCATCAAACACCACAAATTTAACACCTTTAATCTTATTAAAAAGTCTAAAATGCTCTTTAACATAATAACAAATCTTTAGACCTTGAACTCTTCAATACCCAAAAAATTAAAACCGCAAACCGTGAAACCCATTTTCACGGCTCAAACCCTCAAAACTCAACCTTCTGTTTTTTAATCCAACTTTGTTTCTATCCTATACATTGTGTTTGGGAAAGTTTGTGTGGTTGTTTTCTACATTTTTTTACAGCTTAACAACAATAAGAATGATAATGGATGATCAAAAACCCAAAGACACAAAGGATGCTTAAAGTTTAGATTGCACTCCCGTATTGGACTCATTTGAGGTACTAAACATTTACCCACATTATATATACTCATTACACACCATGAAATGTAAGAAAATAAGGACAAGAAAAGATTGAAAATAAAGTTGGCATCCCACGATCTCCCGTACATTAGTCGTGGTACGTTACAAGACATGACTAAACTTGGTCACGGTTCTCATGGCTTATCATGGTTGTGGTGTCCTTATTCACGGTTAATCTTGGCCGTGAATAGAAGGATTTCACGGTTGACGTAAGTCATGGTAACCTTATTAACGATTTACCTTGATCGTGAATATAGGAATTTCTTGGCTTATCTTGGTCGGGATGGTCTTCTTCATGATTTACCTTTGGTTTGACTTAATTTATAAATATTAATTACTTGTATTTATCTAAAATTCCAGCTAGATGACTCAATATTAAACTCAATTGTATGTGGGGGGGAGATTGATAACCTCATCATACCAAGTGCTAGTGCGACATGGATTGATGGATAATCATCGGGTACCACACCACTTCAGGGGTTAATGAGTGCAGAACCCACGTGCGAGCAATCTACCTTTGAGAAATTTACCGCAGGAGGACATAACACAACCGATCCTTGCTTATGGGAGGAATTTCCAAACTTGACTATATCCATGGTAATTTTCCATGAAAGTCCTAAGATATCTTATGAATATTGAATAATGTGTTATTAATATTAAATATTTTCTTTAACGTAGTATGTATGTATGTATGAATATGAAAAATTCTCAACGTGAGATTTGTCAAGATCATACATCCGAATTTTCTATCGAAGAGGTTGGTTTTTTCTTAGTCATTTTTAAGTTTAAGAGTTTAGTCACCCTTTAACGACTTATTTTTAAGGCTAAACTAAATATTTTTAAATTATCGTCATAATATTAAATCGGGAGACCCGTGACTACACGGTCAGTTCCTACAAGTTACATTGGTCCCGTGCGAGGTCTTCATGCCTCTTATAGGACCGTTTGGAGGCTGGTTTAGGTTTTCACCCTCAAACAGCATGTTTTTAAGAATAATCTAGATATTTTCAAATAATCATCATATTCTAAAACCAAGAGAACCGTGACTATGCGGTCAGTTCCTATAACTTACATTGATCCCGTGCGAGGTGTTCGTGCCTCTTACGGGGCCGTTTTGGGGATGGTTTGGGTTTTCACCCTTTAACGGCTTGTTTTTAAGCCGGATCTAGATATTTTCAAATTATCATCATATTCTCAAACCGAAAGGCCCGTGACTATGCAAAAAAATCCTACAAGTTACATTGATCCCGTGCGACGTGTTCGTGCCTCTTACTGGGCCGTTTGAGAGTTGGTTTCGATTTTCACCCTCAAATAACTTGTTTTTAAGCCTAATCTAGATATTTTCAAATTATCATCATATTCTCAAATCGGGAGATCTATGACTACACGATCAGTTCCTAAAAGTTACATTGGTCCCGCACGAGGTGTTCGTGCCTCTTACGGGGCCATTTGGGAGCTGGTTTGGGTTTTCACCTTTTAACGGCTTGTTTATAATCCTAAACTAAATAATTTTAAATTATCTTCAAAATCTCAAACCGGGAGACTCGTGACTACACGATCAGTTCTTACAAGTTACATTGGTCCTATACGAGGTGTTCATGCCTTTTACAGGGCCGTTTGGGGGTTGTTTTGGATTTTCACTCTTTAACGGATTGTTTTTAAACCTAATCTAGATATTTTTAAATTATGGTCATATTCTCAACCCTGGAGACTCGTGAGTATGCGGTCAGTTGGTATGGGTTTTCACCCTCAAACGACTGGTGCCCAATCTAGATATTTTCAAATTATCATTATATTATCAAACTAGGAGAATCGTGAAAACACAATTAGTTCCTACAAGTTACATTGGTCTCGTGCGAGGTGTTCCTGCCTCTTATATGGGTTTTCACCCTCAAACGGCTTGTTTTTAAGCCTAATCTAGATATTTTCAAGTTATCGTCATATTTTATAACCGGGAGACCCGAGACTACACGATCAGTTCCTAGAAGTTACATTAGTCCCATGCGAGGTGTTCGTACCTTATACGGGGTCGTTTGGGAGGTAGTTTGGATTTTCACCCTTTAACGACTTATTTTTAAGCCCAAACTAAATATTTCAAAATTATCGTCATAATCTCAAACCGAGAGACTCGGGACAACATGGTCAGTTCCTATAAGTTACATTGGTCCTGTGCGAGGTGTTCATGCCGTTTACGGGACTGTTTGGGGCCTAGTTTGGGTTGTCACCCTTTAACGGCTTATTTTTAAGCCTAATGTTGATATTTTCAAATTATCATCATATTATCAAATCGGGAGACCCATTACTATGCGGTCAGTTCCTATAAGTTACATTGGTCCCGTGCGAGGTGTTCGTGCCTCTTACGGGGATGTTTGGATGTTGGTTTGGGTTTTCACCCTCAAACGACTTATTTTTAAGCCTAATCTAGATATTTTCAAATTGTCATCATATTCTCAAACAGGTAGACCCGTGACTACACGGTCAGTTCCTAGAAGTTATATTGGTCCTGTGTGAGGTGTTCGTGCCACTTACGGAGCCGTTTGGGAGCTGGTTTGGGTTTTCACCCTTTAACGACTTGATTTTAAGCCAAAACTAAATATTTTTAAATTATCATCATAATCTCAAATCGGGAGACCTGTGACTACATGGTCAGTTCCTACAAGTTACATTAGTCCTATGCGAGGTGTTCATCCCTCTTACGAGACCGTTTGGGGCCTGGTTTGGGTTTGCACCCTTTAATGGCTTATTTTTAAGCCTAATCTAGATGATTTCAAATTATCATCATATTCTCACACCGAGAGACCCGCGACTACACACTCAGTTCTTTCGAGTTACATTGGTCCCGTGTGAGGTGTTCGTGCCTCTCACGGGACCAATTGGGGTGTATTTTAATCTTTCACCCACTAACGACATGTTTTTAAGCCAAAGTCTAGATATTTTCATATTATCATCATAATTTGAAACTAGGAGAATCGTGACTACACAGTCAATTCCTACAAGTTACATTGGTCCTATGCGAGGTGTTTGTGCCTCTTACGGGGCCGTTTGGAGGTTGGTTTGGGTTTTTCACCCTTTAACTACTTGTTTTTAAGCCTAATCTAGATATTTTAAAATTATGGTCGTATTCTCAAACTGGGAGACCCGTGACAATGCGGTCAGTTCCTACAACTTATATTGGTCCCGTGCGAGGTGTTGATGCCTCTTATGGGGCCATTTGAGAGGTGGTATGGGTTTTCACCCTCAAGCGGCTTGTTTTTAAGTCGAATCTAGATATTTTCAAATTATCATCATATTCTCAAACCGAAAGACCCTTGATTATGCAGACAAATCCTACAAGTTACATTGGTCCGTGTGGGGTGTTCGTGCCTCTTATTAGGCTGTTTGGGAGATGGTTTAGGTTTTCACCCTCAAATGGCTTGTTTTTAAGCCTAATCTAGATATTTTCAAATGATCGTCATATTCTCAAATTGGGAGATCCGGGACTAAACGGTCAGTTCTTAAAAGTTATATTGGTCCTGCACGAGGTGTTCGTGCCTCTTACGGGGCCGTTTGGGAGCTGGTTTGGGTTTTAACCTTTTAACGGCTTATTTATAAGCCTAAACTAAATAATTTTAAATTATTGTCATAATCTCAAATCGGGAGACTCGTGACTACACGATGAGTTCTTACAAGTTACATTGGTCCTATGTGAGGTGTCCATGCCTTTTACGGGCCCGTTTGGGGATTGGTTTAGATTGTCACTCTTTAACGACTTATTTTTAAACCTAATTTAGATATTTTAAAATTATGGTCATATTCTTAAACCGGGAGACTCGTGAGTATGCAGTCAGTTTCTATAAGTTCATTGGTCCTGTACGTGGTGTTCGTGCCTCTTACGGGGTCGTTTGGGAGTTGGTATGGGTTTTCACCCTCAAACGACTGGTGCCTAATCTAGATATTTTCAAATTATCATTATATTCTCAAACCGTGAGACCCGTGACTACACGGTCAGTTCTTATAAGTTACATTGGTCTCGTGCGAGGTGTTTGTGCCTCTTATGGGGCCGTTTGGGAGCTAGTATGGGTTTTCACCCTCAAACGGCTTGTTTTTAAGCCTAATCTAGATATTTTCAAGTTATCATCATATTCTTAAACCGGGAGACCCGAGACTACACGATCAGTTCCTAGAAGTTACATTAGTCCCGTGCGAGGTGTCCGTACCTCTTACGGGGCCGTTTGGGAGCTGATTTGGATTTTCACCCTTAAACGACTTATTTTTAAGCCTAAACTAAATATTTTAAAATTATCATCACAATCTCAAACCGAGAGACCCGGGACTACACGGTCAGTTCTTACAAGTTACATTGGTCCTGTGCGAGGTGTTCATGCCTCTTACGGGACCGTTTGGAGCCTAGTTTGGGTTGTCACCCTTTAACGACTTATTTTTAAGCCTAATCTAGATATTTTCAAATTCTCATCATATTCTCAAATGTGAGACCCATGACTATGCAATCATTTCCTATAAGTTACATTGGTCCCGTGCGAGGTGTTCGTGTCTCTTACGAGGCCATTTGGATGTTGGTTTGGGTTTTCACCCACAAATGACTTATTTTTAAGCCTAATCTATATATTTTCAAATTATCATTATATTCTCAAATCGAGAGACCCGTGACTACATGGTTAGTTCCTAGAAGTTACATTGGTCATATGTGAGGTGTTAGTGCCTCTTACGGGACCGTTTGGGGCCTGATTTGGGTTTTCACCCTTTAACGACTTATTTTTAAGCCTAATCTAGATATTTTCAAATTATGATCATATTCTCACACTGAGAGACCCGCGACTACACAGTCAGTTCTTACGAGTTACATTGGTCCCGTGCAAGGTGTTCGTGCCTCTTACGACACCATTTGGGGTGTAGTTTAATCTTTTACTCACTAACGGAATGTTTTTAAGCCAAAGTCTAGATATTTTTAAATTATCATCATAATCTTAAACCAAGAGAATCGTGACTACACGGTAGTTCCTACAAGTTACATTGGTCCTATACGAGGTGTTCGTGCCTCTTACGGAGCCGTTTGGGTGTTGGTTTGGGTTTTTCACCCCTTAACGACTTGTTTTTAAGCCTAATCTAGATATTTTCAAATTATGGTCATATTCTCAAACTGGGAGACCTGTGACAATACGGTCAGTTCCTACAACTTATAATGGTCCCGTACGAGGTGTTCGTGCCTCTTACGGGATCGTTTGGAAGCTAGTATGGCTTTTCACCCTCAAACGGCTTGTTTTTAAGCCTAATATAAATATTTTCAAATTATCGCCATATTCACAAATCGGGAGACCCGTGACTATACAGTCAGTTCCTTGATGTTACAATGGTCTCGTGCGAGGTGTTCATGCCTCTTACGGGGCTCTTTGGTAGTTAGTTTGGGTTTGCACCCTTTAACAACTTATTTTTAAGCCTAAACTAAATATTTTTAAATTATCATCATAATCTCAAACCGGGATACCCGTCACTACACGGTCAGTTCATATAAGTTACATTAGTCATGTGCGAGGTGTTCATGCCTCTTACGGGGCCGTTTGGGAGCTGTTTTGGGTTTTCACCCTTTAACGACCTGTTTTTAAGCCTAAACAAAATATTTTTAAATAATTGTTGTAATCTCAAACCGGGAGACCCGTGACTACACGGTCAGTTCCTACATGTTACATTGGTGCTGTACGAGGTGTTCATGCCACTTACGGGACCGTTTGGGGCCTGGTTTGGGTTTTCTCCTTTTAACGGCATGTTTGTAAACCTAATCTAGATATTTTAAAATTATTGTCATATTCTCAAACTGGGAGACCCGTGACTACGCGGTCAATTCTTACAAGTTACATTGGTCTCGTACGAGGTGTTCGTGCCTCTTACGGGGCTGATTAGGTGCTGGTATGGGTTTTCACCCTCAAACGGCTTATTTTAAAGCCTAATCTAAATATTTTCAAATTATCTACATATTCTCAAACTAGGAGACTCGTGACTACACGGTCAATTCCTAGAAGTTACATTGGTCCCGTACGAGGTGTTTGTGACTCTTATGGGACCGTTTGGGAGCTAGTTTGGGTTTTCACCCTTTAATGACTTGTTTTTAAGCCTAAACTAAATATTTCAAAATTATCATCATAACCTCAAACCGGGAGACCTGTGACCACACTGTCAGTTCCTGCAAGTTACAATGGTCTTGTGCAAGGTGTTCATGCCTCTTACGGGATCGTTTAGGGCCTGGTTTGGGTTTTCACCCTTAAACAACTTGTTTTTAAGCCTAAGCTAGATATTATCAAATTATCATCCTATTCTCAAATTGGGGGGGACCCGTGACTACGCAGTCAGTTCCTATAAGTTACATTGGTCCCGTGCGAGGTGTCCGTACTTCTTATGGGACCGTTTGGAAGCTGGTTTGGGCTTTAACCCTCAAACAACTTATTTTTAAGCCAAATCTAGATATTTTCAAATTATGGTCATATTCTCAAATTCTGAGACTCGTGACTACACGATCAGTTCCTAGAAGTTACATTGGTTCCGTGCAAGGTGTTCGTGCCTCTTACGGAGCCGTTTGGGACCTGGTTTGGGTTTTCACACTTTAACGACTTGGTTTTAAGCCTAAACTAAATAATTTTAAATTATCATTTTAATCTCAAACCGTAAGGCTCGTGACTACACGGTTAGTTCCTACAAGTTATGTTGGTCCTATGCGAGGTGTTCATGCCGCTTACGGGACCATTTGGGGCCTGGTTTGGGTTTTCACCCTTTAACGGCTTGTTTTTAAGCCTAATTTAGATATTTTCAAATTTTCGTCATATTCTCACACCGAGAGACTCGTGACTACACAATCAATTCTTACGAGTTTCATTGGTCCCGTCCGAGGTGTTCGTGCCTCTTACGGGACCATTTAGGGTCTAGTTTAAGTTTTCACCCACTAACGACATGTTTTTAAGCCAAAGTCTAGATGTTTTTAAATTATCATCATAATCTGAAACCAGGAGAATCGTGACTACACGGTCAGTTCCTACAAGTTACATTGGTCTTATGCAAGGTGTTCGTGCCTCTTACGGAGCCGTTTGGGGCCTAGTTTGGGTTTTCACCCTTTAACGGCTTATTTTTAAGCCTAATCTATATATTTTCAAATTATCGTCATATTATCAAACCGAGAGACCCGCGACCACACGGTCAATTCTTACGAGTTACATTGATCTCATGTGAGGTGTTCGTGCCTTTTAAGGGGCCATTTGGTGTATAGTTTGGGTTACAATGACTAGATATTTTCAAATTATCATCCTAATCTCAAACCAGGAGACCTGAGACTACACGGTCAATTCCTATAAGTTATATTGGTCCTATGCGAGGTGTTCATGCCTCTTACGAGGCCGTTTGGGGACTGGTTTGGGTTTTCACCCTTTAACGTCTTGTTTTTAAGACTAATCTAGTTATTTTCAAATTAAGGTCATATTCTCAAACTAAGAGACTCGTGACAATACGGTCAGTTCGTACAAGTTACACTGATCCTGTGCGAGGTGTTCGTGACTCTTACGGGGCCATTTGGGAGCTGGAATAGGTTTCACCCTCAAACGGCTAGTTTTTAAGCCTAATCTGGATATTTTGAAATTTTCGTCATATTCTCAAATCAGGAGACCCGTGATTACACGGTAAGTTCCTAGACGTTACATTGGTCCCGTGTGAGGTGTTCATGCCTCTTACAGGGCCGTTTGGAAGCTGGTTTGGGTTTTCACTCTTTAATGACTTATTTTTAAGCCTAAACTAAATATTTTTAAATTATCGTCATAATCTCAAATCGGGAGACCCGTGACTACACGGTCAGTTCCTACAAGTTACATTGGTCATGTACGAGGTGTTCTTGTCTCTTACAGGGCCGTTTGGGAGCTGGTTTAGGTTTTTACCCTTTAACGACTTCTTTTTAAGCCTAAACTAAATATTTTTAAATTATGGTCATAATCTTAAATCGAAAAAATCGTGACTACACAGTCAGTTCTTACAAGTTGCTTTGGTCCTGTGTGAGGTGTTCATGCCACTTACGGGACCGTTTGGGGCCTGATTTTATTTTTTCACCCTTTAACTGCTTGTTTTTAAGCCTAATATAGATATTTTCAAATGATCTTCATATTCTCAAATCGGGAGACCCGTGACTACGCGGTCAGTTCCTATAAGTTACATTGGTCCCATGCGAGGTGTTCGTGCCTCTTATCGAGACGTTTGGAAGTTGGTTCGGTTTTTCACCCTTTAACGACTTGTTTTTAAGCCTAAACTAAATATTTTTAAATTATCATCATAATCTCAAACCGGGACTTGGTCAGTTCCTATAAGTTACATTGGTCATGTGCGAGGTGTTCATGCCTCTTACGGGACCCTTTGGGGCTTGGTTTTGGTTTTCACCCTTTAACGACTTCTTTTTAAGCCTAATGTAGATATTTTCAAATTATAGTCATATTTTCAAATCGAGAGATTCGCGACTACACGGTTAATTCTTACGAGTTACATTGGTCCCGTGCGAGGTGTTTGTGCCTCTTACGAGGCCATTTGGCGTCTAGTTTAGGTTTTCACCCACTAACGCCATGTTTTTAAGCCAAAGTCTAGATAGTTTCAAATTATCATCATAATCTCAAACCGGGAGACCCGTGACTACACAGTCAGTTCCTACAAGTTACATTGGCCCTATGCGAGGTGTTTTTGCCTCTTACGGGGCCGTATGGGTGCACCCTTTAACGAATCATTTTTAAGCCTAATCTAGATATTTTCAAAATAATCATCATATTCTCAAATAAGGAGAATCGTGACTACGCGATCTGTTCTTATAAGTTACATTGGTTCCGTGCGAGGGGTTTGTGCCTCTTACGGGGCCGTTTGGTAGCTGGTTTGAGTTTTCACCCTCAAACGGCTTGTTTTTAATCCTAATCTAGATAATTTTAAATTATCATCATATATTCAAATCGGGAGACCGGTGGCTACATGATCAGTTCCTAGAAGTTACGTTGGTGCCGTACGAGGTGTTCGTGCCTCTTACGGGGCCATTTGGGAGCTGATTTGGGTTTTCACCCTTTAATGGCTTATTTTTAAGCCTAAACTAACTATTTTTAAATTATCATCATAATCTCAAATCGGGAGAGTCGTGACTACACGATCAGTTGTCGAGGGAGTGGCAGTTGTCTGGCTTAACAGTTTAAGTTTAATGAGGGGAGCTGTTGTTACTGTTGTTTATTTAAAGTAATTAACATAACATTTGCTTAACACCAATAATTAAAGCAAGCAAGGACCTGAACTTCTGTTTAAAGCAAGCAAGGTCATGAACTACTTAAGCAAGCAAGCAAGATACATGTATGTTTAATGCAACATAAGATGCATGCTTAAAGCAAGAACTGTTAACATACATGTATGTTTAAACTAACCTATTTAAAGCAAGCAAGGTCCTGAACTTCTCAACACCAACACCTATGGTTAAGCCAATGATGAGCACGACAAAACTAAATTTAGTCTTTACTTCAGGTGTTAGTAGGCCATGTACTGAATTTAGTATTGACTTCAACTGAATTTAGTATTCCTACGATTTTGTTGGATGCTCATCATCTCTTGATATTGATGAGCACGACCAAACTAAATCTTTGCCTATGAAAACTAAATTTTCTTGTACTTGACTCTGAGCAGGTCTAATTCTCTTGATGATATAAGTTCCTGAAAAACCATAATTTAGAGATTTATGAAATTTATTTTTCATAACTGTAGCTTAAATTCTTTTTGAAGTATCAACTATCTAAGCCAACTTCAAGAAAAGTTAATAAAAATGTTTTGTATTTTGTTGATGACTGATTTTTTAGGCTTTAGAGAGGCCAAAATGAAAACAAGAATAGAGGACAAGACATGTCTAATAAGAATAAGCCTTCTAACTGCTAATAGAAATCTTATTTTCCATCACTTAAATTTACCTCTGATTCAGTCTAACAACTCTAAAAAATAGGAGATCTTGCCTCTTCCTTACCCTAGATACTTAATGGGGAGATGTTTGAAAGGCAATCCCAAGAAAGAACCTATAGCAACTCTTTTTTTTCCTAGGGATAGAAGTATCTACAGTGAAACTAATTTTTAGCTTATTAATTAATGATCTGAGCATACGTCATACTTAGAAAGTAAGGCCATGATATTAACAAGAATTTTCTTAAAATCATTAACAAAAAGAATATCATCAGCAAAGCTATGATGAGATACCATGATGCTGCCAGGAGGATAAGAGAAAGGCTTGAATTTTTATCCCTCGCTAACTTATCTAAACCTCTAATAAGAATGTCAGTAATAATAACAAATAATGAAGGGTAGAGGGGGTCACCTTGCTTAAGGCCTCTTGAAGATTTGAAGAAACCATCAGAGTAACCATTAATAATAACAAGTTGCTGCTGTTGAAAGAAGAACATATTTCTTATCTCTGTATAATCCTACACCAAAAACTTAATAATAATAAATAGTCCCCGGGAGAGGGTTCAACTGACATTCTAATTGATTTCGCAATTCAATAACCCTCTATTTAATATATTCTCATACTTTATACATGCACGAGGGTTGAATCAATAATGATCGTTACTAAAGAGATTACAAGATACTCGAAGACGTACCATACATTACATACTCTGGTAGCATAACCATAGGTCCCCATTACCCGAGTAAATACACGGGTCTCATCGCCAATGCGCCCTAGCTCTTAGTCAAGCTCTGTCACAACTTCTAGGCATATTTCACCTACTGGATGATAGGTATAAGAAGTGTTAAATTCACAAGAAGTTAGATTTCAATAAAATATAAAGTATATGAAGTTGGATTCCTCCAAAAAATAAAAAAGAATACCCTAATAGTTGGGGTCTTCATTTTTTCCGTTTTATATTTTTGAGTACAACCTTTTTTGTGTTACTTTAGTTTCTTTTGACAGGTGATCTCCCCTTTTTCAAACAACTAATGGGGTGAGCAGATCCTTTTATCATTTGTTAGCAATGTGGCATCTCCATATGAGGGTGGATGCAAAGTAGTATAGGGACTAGATATATTGTGTAGATAGAAGCAGGTTACTTGGGTCTCATCAACGTAATCCAACTGGTAGGGGGCAATAAAAAAATCAGATAAGTCCACAGAGGCGATAGTTGGTCAAATGCATCCGACATTTTAAATTAAGGAGTTTTTGGGACTTGTTTAATTCTAGAATTTGTAAGTAGTATAAGTAAGTCCAATGGTAGAGTGGTTAAGAATTTATAAGAAGGGAGTATTGATATTAAAATGTTGCAAAAATTTAAAACTCGATCCAATGGAGTGTAGGGTCATGCTAACCCTCACTAATTGGGGGTCAACAAATCCAGACTCCAAATACAACCCATTCCTTGAGTCATGCAAGTCAATACTGTAAAAATATATGCATTAACAGATCAATTTCAACCCCTAAATGCAAATGTTCTTAAACTGGACAATAAAAAGATTAATAGAAATATAAGACTTAAACCTTGTCAACATCTATATGAGTGAAAAAAGTTGCGCCAACAGTTGAACCACAGCTAGAAACTACATTCAGAACTCCTGGAAGAAGACCAACCTGTAACAAGTCATAAGTTATACATTTGGAAAATTATAGCCAAGAGATAGAAAGAGAAAAAACAAATTGGGTAATTTCCTCCATCTAAAATGAGGAAAAATGGAAATAAGAAAAACACCATAGATGAAAAGGAAAAAAATAATCTTAAGGAAATTAAATCGTCTTAATTAACATTTGATATCATTTTATTAAGAACAGTTCTGGAAAACAATCACTGGAAGCGCAATTTAATTATACCCTGATCTTATGATGATCAAGAGTTTAATGTTTTGATAGTTATACCCTGAGCAACCACAACTTTCAAACTATCGGTAATTGGGTTGAAATTAACATTTTCCAGGTATATTTTATTTCCAAATTATGGGTTGAAATTCTGTTATTAGGGGGGAAGTGTAATACTTCGTAATTTTATTGATTTTATTTAAGGGGATTAATTAAATTAAATGGGAATTAATTAGAAATTAATCCGGATTTAAATACTAGCGAGACGTGAGTTGGTATTTGATTATAATGATAATTATGAATATTACTGGATATATGTGGTAACATATGATTATTGAATTTATTAAAATTGCCGCGAGTCATAAATACGACAATTCGGAAAATTTAGTTGGGATGCGCGTGTCAGTCGCGTCAGGAATCAATTTAATTGGATTTAAAAGTAACTTATAATTTTACCAACTTCATGGTCATTTTGAGTGTGCCAACATGTCCGCAGGGGTCAAAATAGTCAGAAAACACTAGCTAGGGGTTTAGTTTGGGTCCCGGGGCATTTTTAGGCCAAACCGACAACCCGGGAGGGTATTTTAGTCATTTAAATTCTTAAGGGATTTGAACCCACGAATTTTAGGGTTTATTTAGCAGCTAATATTAGGGCCACTAGGGCCATTATCATCCAAAAATAAAGAGTGGGAAACGTGAGATAGAGGAGAAGTTACAAAAAGGGCTTTCAAAGCAATAACCACCATCCATCACCATTTTCACCGGATTTATCACCGGAGAGAGAGGGAGAACCAACCATTAACATCACCAGTAGATCAAAAAAAAATTATAAGGCAAGAGATTTGATTTCATTAAGTTTCAGCAAATATATTATCCATGTAGATTAGAATTGAAGGATAGACTTGAAAGATTGATAATTTCATGAATTGGGAGAAGTAAATCTTCAATATGGGTAGGATTTGCATGTAGTTAAATTCTGTAACTAAAAAAGATTGAAATCAGAACCTTAGTAATAGAAATCCCGGATTAAAATTTAGTTTAAGGTTGTCTTGAATTGGAAGAAACTACACTAGGGTTGAACATGAAAAGTTTGATGAATATATCGATATATATGTTGTTCTTGAGATGATTTGATTGTTCTAGAACGTTAGAAAGGTGGTAATTAGGATGGTATAACATGTAGTACGTTTACTTTGGAGAATAGATTCATGTAATGGAGATTGGAGATGAAACTAGGGCTAAAAATGCAGAAAAATATGGGCTGTAACTGTTCGATTGATCGATCGACATTCATAGTCCATCGATCGACTGGATCGATCGATCGACATTCATGATCGATCGATCGACGTCCCCAAAAATCGTGATATTTTTCTCTTATTTTGAATTTTGGCAATTCCCACCCTTGGAAGTTATCGGTGGGGACCTTGTGAACCTACTTAGATTTAAGGAAGACCAGTAGGGGTGTATAAGGGGCCCGGATTATATCAAAATCGAATTGGGACTTTGTGTTAGACTTACTAGGGTCCGACGAGTGAGGTGCTATTAAAGATTTCGAGTAAATGACTTAAATCTATATAGTCGATAATCTAAGGTTAAAGATTAAAATATGGACCTTAAGAGTATCAGATTAATATATGGGAATAATAGGAGACTTAGTAACCTTTTCGGTTAGGTTTTAAGTACTTGAAACTATACGACGTGAGATGTATCGGCGAAATATATTATATATCATCCAGAAGTATGATAGTGCACGAATTGAATTAATTGTATAGGGTTGAGAACATAACCTTAATAATATTATAAGTTATCTAAGTTGTGTGACTACTTAGTATATGGATTATTATGTGTGTGACATACCTACCATACTTACTATCAAGGGAGGCCGGCTTTCGGAATAGGGCCATCTAATCTTTGTGTGCCTACGGGGGGATTTAGATTGGTACCTCAAGGACATAGGTCCGTGAATGACTTATTTGTGAGTTAATAAGTCAGCTGACCATGGGAGCGTAGGTATGTGCGTGACTCATGGGTATGCGAACTATGTTCGCCTTCAATATATGTGATTTTGCTTATTAAAACGGTTCCTGAGAGATTCGGAATACATTGTCCTTATGTATGTGATGTACCGGGATTCGATAGCAGAGTATGTGTCCACCGCAGCTTAGCCTAGGGGTGCCCTATTTATATATTTGTGCTGAGAAGAATATACTAGTGATTATAATGGACTCCTTGTTAAAGTGTGAATATAAATTATTAGGACATTTTGAATGAGATTTAAAAATGAGAATTTCCTATTGTAACTGTTATAAATTAATTTGATTAATGAAAAGGTGAGATACACGCAGGTTATATTAGAATGTTACAAATAAACCCCCATATTATTATGTGAGAATAGGAAGGGAAACATACTAGTTAGTTAATGACATAACTAAGACGGGTTAAAGATATACGTTAGGCGTGCACATTAGTTGAGGGGTGAGGAACTCATGTGAGAGCACGTAACTAACATCTATATAATATTTGTTGTTTAATGCAATTAAACACTTGCTATTTTAAAACTCTTTTCACCTCGGTCTCTGACCCATTTGCTTCCAAATCTATATTTCTTGTAAAACATTTTAGGTGCCCAGCCTCAGGGACGCCAAGCATAGGAGTTCCATTCCATTGACGTGTTGTAGCTGCTGTGGAACTTACAGGATCTCGATAGTAGATGCCTCCACATTCTACATTGGATTATATTTCTGGATCGTTCATCTGTTAGGGCATGTCGCCCTTTCTATTTATAGACATATTTCTCATACTCTCAGTTTATTTTCAGTTTTGGAGTTATTTATTTATTCAGACTTTGTATTGGGTTTTATTCAGTATTTGGATTATTTCAGAGGAGTGTTACTTCAGACTCATTTATTATTCCATTATTATTCTGTTGTGACTGTGATGTGATTGTGGTATCCTTATCTAATAATTTAATTGGTTGCACGTTAATTTAATTTAATAAAATTTGGCAACTCGCTTTTTCAATATTAGGTGGCTAGAAAAAAAATGTTTTCGACAGTGATGCTATGAATTGAACCAACTTGACATTTTGTATTAATTTGGATAAAGGAGTAGCTACCCGGTATTTAATTAGCCGGGGTGTCACAAGTGGTATCAGAGCATCAGGTTCTAGTGTCCTTAGGGACCTGTACGGCTTGTTATGTTTTCGCGTAGCGTCCTTTAATATAGAGCCCTATATTTGAGGATTCTTGTACTCTTTTGTGTATCTTACGCTCTTCAGCTATTTTAAGATATTAACTATGGACTTATAAAAATTCTCTCTCATTTCAGATGCCTCCTCGACGTGCACAACGAGTTCCAACGAGTGCCCAACCGAGCCACGGGTTGCACCAGTTCAGGGTTTTATGAACGCTACAGAAGTTACCGTAATTGTAGCCCAGGTGGTAAATGCCACGTTAGCAGTTGTACAGTAGGCACCACCTCAAACACCGGTGTTAGCCCTAGTTCAGGCTCATGCATTCTCGTCTTCTTGGGAACGTGTCTGGGATGCCTTTCAAAAGGCGCACCCTCCGGAGTTTGCAGGTAGCTCTGACGTCGTTGTGTCTAGTCAGTGGAAGAAGGACATCCAAAGGCACTTGAGAATGTACAAGTGTACGGAGGTGCAGAGGAAGATACTGGCTACTTTTATGCTAGTAGGAGCAGCGTTGAAGTGGTGGGAGTCTATTACCACCGCAGAGGAGAAAGATGTTCTTTCCATTCAGAAGTTCTAGGTGCGGTTCGACCGCAAGTATTTTCCTTCAGCAATTCACACCGAGATGAGGCGAAAATTGATGAACCTCAAGCTCGAGGGGAGGACAGTGGCAGAGTACGAGGTCGAGTTCACTAATCTTTTGAACATCATTCCCGATGAGACCCCTACTGAAGCAAAGAAGATCCATAAGATCATGGATGGGTTGACGTGGAGGATTCGTCAGCACTTGCTAGGTAATCTCTTGTTGGCCACTTATTCTGATGTGGTGAACGCAAGATTGCTTTACTGCCAGGACCACCAATTTCACTTGTCAGAGGGTAAGCGCGCCGGAGAGTCCATCCATCTGAGCAGAACAGGGGGGAATGGTGCCAGTGAGGCACATTCAGCTCAGGGTCAGCACAGGCATGGTGATCAGGGTTCCTAGCAGGGGGATTCTAACAAATTTAGATCTGGAGGTTTTAGAAATGGTCAGGGAGGTTTTCGACATGGCCAGCAAGGTCAGCACGGCCATCAGGGCCAACAAGGCTAGCACGGCTAACAGTAGTTTTATCAGGGCCAGCATGGTCAGGGTAGGAATGGTAACGGCCATCAGAGCTGTGGGAAGCAGGATCAGAGAGGGGGAAACTTTACGAGAAAATGTTTTATATGTGGCAAGATTGGCCACAAATGTCAGGAGTACCCTGAAAGGGGAAGGCCCCCACAGTAATAGCAACAACAGCAGCAGGGTGCTCGACATGATCCTCAGAGACTTGGTGTTTCCCGCCGCCCTCCCAGCACCACCGCAGATGCCAGCATTACCACCTATCCCAGCAGTCCCAGTTTAGCAGGGAAAACTTCAGTATGGACGAGTTTACCAGCTCTAGCAGGCCGCAGGCCCACAGGCTCCACCCGCTATTGAGGGTATGTTTTCTATTCAGGGGACTCTGGGGCGTATTTTATTTGACACGTGGGCCACACACTATTTTATTTCCACGAGATTTTCATACTCTATGGGGTTATTAGATACCGTGGAGAGCACTGTTACGTGTGTAGACTCACCGTTGAGTAGGGGTTCTGTGATTTCTCTTATATGTAGAGGTGTGGGAGTAGAGATTGGGAGGTTTACTTTACCTGTCGATATGTTAGTGTTAGATATGTCTAAGTACGATGCGATCATTGGTATGGATTGGCTGGTTGCGTATCGAGTTATGATTGATTATTTTAGTAGGAGTATTATTTTTTTCATACCCGGACATGAAATGTTCCTAGTGGCGATGCCTCGTCCTGAGGGAGGATCGTCTGCTCACTTGTATTATATAGAGCAGGAGACCTATAGGGAGGTGGTGATACCACTTGATTTGATTCCAGTTGTTAGGGACTTCACTGACGTATTCCAGGATATTCCGGGATTTACCTCCTAGTAGAGAGATAGACTTTATTATCGATTTGACTTCGAGCACTCGGTTGATAGCCCGCGTACCTTACTGTATGGCTCTAGCGGAGATGAAGGAGCTACGGGATCAGATAGAGTAGCTGTTGGGTCAGGGGTTTATCCATAGGAGTACTTTGCCGTGGGGTGCTCCTGTGTTGTTCGTTAAAAAAAGGGATGGATCTTTGAGGTTGTGTGTAGATTACCGGGAATTGAATAAGGTCACGATATGAAATAAGTATCCGTTGCCCCGAATCGATGACTTATTCGACCAGTTGAGAGGAGCTGCCTTCTTCTCAAAGATTAACTTGAGATCAGGATACCATCAGTTGCATATCAGGGAGGAGGACATTTTAAAGACCGCCTTCTTGACGAGATATGGTTCCTACGAGTTTAGGGTTATGCCTTTTGGCCTAACCAATGCCTCGGATGTGTTTATGGATTTGATGAATAGGGTGTTCAGAGATTTCCTAGACCAGTTTTTCATTGTCTTCATTGAAGACATTCTGGTTTACTCCCAGACAGAGGAGGAGCGTGCCGAGCACTTGAGGCAGGTTTTGCAGATGCTGCATCAGGACGAGTTATATGCAAAATATGAGAAGTGTGGTTTTTGGCTGAAGGAGGTTCAGTTCTTGGGGCATATCATTTCGGACAGGGGAATATCTGTTGATCTGGGGAAGGTATCAGCGATCAGTGAGTCGGGATAGCCCATGACACCGACTGAGATACGTAGTTTCTTGAGCCTAGCAGGATACTACAGGAGGTTTATTCATGGGTTCTCGAAGATAGCAGGTCCTTTGACACATCTGACACGTAAAGGTGTGCCATTTGTTTGGAGTGATGCCTACCAGTTGGCTTTTGACAAGTTGAACGAAACGCTAACTTCAGCACCAGTGTTAGCATTGCCCAAGCTGGGAGTGGAGTATTTAGTCTACACTGATGCGTTCTTACAAGGACTTGAGGGTGTACTGCAGTAGGAGAGCCAGTCTATAGCTTATGCTTCCCGTAAGCTTAAGCCTCATGAGAAGAATTACCCCACCCACGACTTGGAGTTAGTTGCATTCGTGTTTGCTCTTCAAATTTGGAGACATTATCTCCTAGGGGAGAAATTTCGTTTATTTAGGGACCATAAGTCCCTACAGTACCTCTTCACATAGAAGGAGCTGAACATGAGTTAACGTAGGTGGCTTGAGTTCGTGAAGGATTATCAGTTCGATATTCAATACCACCCATGGAAGGCTAATGTAATAGCAGACACGTTGAGCAGTAGGCCAGTAGGTGAGGTGGCCGAGGTGTGGAAAGCAAAGTGGAAGGAGTTGGGACACCAGGACGTAGTGTCCCGATCATTCATATCTGTGATGAAAATTATGCCCCAGATCATTACGAGAGTGGTACAAACCCAAGCAGCATACCCATTCTATCAAGAGCAAATAGTAAAATTATTAATAGAGGGGGTCGAGTCGTATACCATTAGTTCAGACGGCGGCTTATGCTTCAATGGGAGGTTAGTTGTTCCTGAGGGGGAAGAGTTGTGACACGAAGTAATGACAGAGTCTCATGGTTCATAATTCGCATTACATCCTGGTGGGGATAAGATGTACAAGGATATGAGGTGACAGTACTGGTGGAGCAGGATGAAGAGAGATAATGCCGAATTCAGTTCGAAATGTGCTACATGTCAGCTAGCAAAAGTGGACCATCAGAGGCCGACAGGACTTTTAGAGCCATTAGAGATTCCTATATGGAAATGGGAGAACATTTTGATGGATTTTATCACGGGATTACCTACATCGTTGAGAGGTCACGACTCCATATGGGTGATCATGGATAGGTTGACAAAGGTTGCTCACTTTTTGCCAGCCCGAACAAACTGCACTACGGGATAGTATGCCCATATCTTCATAGCCGAGATAGTGAGACTCCACGGGGTGCCTCTCGATATCGTGTCCGACAGGGACAAGATATTTTTGTCATGGTTTTGGGTGAGTTTCCAGGAAGCCATGGGAACAGAGTTACGATTGAGTACAGCCTATCATCCGCAGACAGATGGGAAGACCGAGCGGACACATCAGATGTTAGAAGACATGTTGCGTATGTGCATTCTAGACTTTGGAGGTGGTTGGGAGCAGTATCTTCCACTAGTGGAGTTTGCCTATAATAACTCCTACCAGTTCACTATTGGTATGGCTCGATTCGAGGCGTTGTACGATAGACCTTGGCGTTCCCCAGCGTGTTGGCTAGAGGTGGGGGATTACAAACTCCTTGTCCCGAAGGTGATTCAGGATACTTCGAAGAGGATATAGATGATACAGAGCCATATTCGAGTAGCTCAGGACCGGCAGAAGAGTTATGTCGATG
This sequence comes from Sambucus nigra, assembly GCA_949130495.1. Lineage (NCBI taxonomy): Eukaryota > Viridiplantae > Streptophyta > Magnoliopsida > Dipsacales > Adoxaceae > Sambucus > Sambucus nigra. Next base: position 401,020,447 of record OX422208.1, read on the forward strand.
CTAAGAGGTTCTTTCGAGAGTTCAAAGTGGGGGACCAGGTGCTACTCACAGTGTCTCCCATTAAGGGGATTATGCGTTTCGGTAAGAAAGGGAAGTTGTCGCCTAGATATGTGGGGCCATTCCCTATCATCGAGCGAATTAGGCCAGTTGCGTATAAACTTGGATTACCGGAACACTTGCATAGGGTCCATGGCGTGTTCCATATTTCCTCATGGAGGAGATATCTTAGGCATGATTTGGCCCATACTCACATTGCTTTAGAGGATATCGATCTACAACCTGATAGTCCCTATGAGGAGGGATCGGTTGCTATTCTCGACCATAGCGAAAGAAAACTTAGGTCGAAGATAGTACCATTAGTACGTGTTCAGTGGAAGCATCATAATGCTGAGGAGTCTACCTGGGAGCGCGAGGATGAGATGCGCGAGCGTTATCCAAAGTTCTTTTTGCTAGGTATATTTTATTTTCAAATTTTTGAGACATAATTTTGTTATTAGGGGGGAAGTATGTAATACCCCGTAATTTTATTGATTTTATTTAATGGGATTAATTAAATTAAATGGGAATTAATTAGAAATTAATCCGAATTTAAATGCTAGTGAGACGTGAGTTGGTATTTGATTATAACGATAACGCTGAATATTACTGGATATATGTGGTAACATATGATTATTGAATTTATTAAAATTGTCGCGAGACATAAAGACGACAATTCGGGAAATTTAGTTGGGACGCACATGTCAATCGCGTCAGGAATCAATTTAATTGAATTTAAAATTAAATTATAATTTTATCACCCGTATGGTCATTTTGAGTGTGCCAACATTTTCGGGGTGGTCGAAATAGTCAGAAAATACTAGCCGGGGGTTTAGTTTGGATTCCGGTGCATTTTCAGGCCAAACCGGCAACCCGGGAGGGTATTTTAGTCATTTTAATTTTTAAAGGATTTGGACCCACGAATTTTAGGATTTATTTAGCAGCCAATATTAGGTCCATTAGGGCCATTATCAGCCAAAAATCCAGAGTGGTCAACGTGAGATAGAGGAGAAGTTACAAAAAGGGCTTTCAAAGCAATAACCACCATCCACCACCATAATTCATCGGATTTGTCACCGGAGAGAGAGGGAGAATCAGCCATTAACATCACCAGCAGATCAGAACACCAATTATAAGGCAAGTGATTTGATTTCATTAAGTTTCAGCAAATATATTATCCATTTAGATTAGAATTGAAGGCTCGACTTGAAAGATTGATAATTTCATGAATTGGGATAAGTAAATCTTGAATATGGGTAGGATTTGCATGTAGTTAAATTTTGGAACTAAAAAAGATTTAAAATCAGAACCTTAGTAATAGAAATCCCAGATTAAAATTTAGTTTTAGGTTGTCTTGAATTGGAAGAAACTACACTAGGGTTGAACATGAAAAGTTTGATGAATATATCGATATATATGTTGTTCTTGAGATGATTTGATTATTCTGGAATGTTAGAAAGGTGGTAATTAGGATGGTATAACATGTAGTACGTTTACTTTGGATAATGGATTCATATAATGGAGATTAGAGCTGAAACCAGGGCTAAAAATGCAGAAAAACATGGGCTGTAACTGTTCGACCGATCGATCGACATTCATGGTCCATCGATCGACATTCATGATCGATCGATCGACCACCCCAGAAATCGTGATATTTTTCTCTTTTTTTGAATTTAGGCAATTTCGACCCTTGGAAGTTATCGGTGGGGACCTTATGAACCTATTTAGATTTAAGGAAGACTAGTAGGGGTGTATATGGGGCTCGAATTATATCAAAATTGAATTGGGACTTTGTGTTAGACTTACTAGGGTCCTACGAGTGAGGTGCTATTAGAGATTTCGAGTAAATGACTTAAATCTATATAGTTGATAATCTAAGGTTAAAGATTGAAATATGGACCTTAAGAGTATCAGATTAATATGTGGGAATAATAGGAGACTTAGTAACCTTTTCGATTAGGTTTTAAGTACTTGAAACTATACGACGTGAGATGTATCGACGAAATATATTATATATCATCCAGAAGTATGATAGTGTATGAATTGAATTAATGGTATAGGGTTGAGAACATACCTTTAATAATATTATAAGTTATCTAAGGTGTGTGACTGCTTAGTATATGGATTATTATGTGTGTGATATACCTACCATACTTACTATCATGGGAGGTCGACTTTCAGAACAGGGCCATCTAATCTTTGTGTGCCTACGGGGGGATTTAGATTGGTACCTCAAGGACATAGGGACGTGAATGACTTATTTGTGAGTTAATAAGTCATCTGACCATGAAAGCGTAGGTATGTGCATGACTCATGGATATGTGAACTATGTTCACCTCCAATATGTGTGATTTTGCTTATTGAAACGATTCCTGAGAGATTCGGAATACGTTGTCCTTATGTACGTGTTGTATCGTGATTCGATAGTAGAGTATGTGTGCACCGCAGCTTAGCCTAGGGGTGCCCTATTTGTATATTTGTGCTGAGAAGAATATACTAGTGATTATAAAGGACTCATTGTTAAAGTGTGAATATAGATTATTGGTACATTTTGAATGAGATTTAAAAATGAGAATTTCCTATTGTAACTGTTATAAATTAATTTGATTAATGAAAAGGTGAGATACACGCAGGTTATATGAGAATGTTATGAATAAACCCCCATATTATTATGTGAGAATAGGAAAGGAAACAGACTAGTTAGTTAACGGCATAACTAGGACGGGTTAAAGATATATGTTAGGCGTGCACATTAGTTGAGGGGTGAGGAACTCATGTGAGAGCACGTAACTAACATGTATATAATATTCACTGTTTAATGCAATTAAACACTTGATATTTTTAAACTCTTTTCACCTCGGGCTCTGACCTGTTTGCTTTCAAATCTATTTTTCTTGTAAAACATTTTAGGTGCCCAGCCACATGGACGACAAGCATTGGAGTTCCATTCCATTTACGTGTTGTAGCTGCTGTGGAAGTTATAGGATCTCGGTAGTAGACGCCTCCACATTCTACATTTGATTCTATTTATTGATCTTTCATCTGTTAGGGCATGTCGCCCTTTCTATTTAGAGACAACTTTCTCATACTCTCAGTTTATTTTCAGTTTTGGAGTTATTTAGTTATTCAGGCTTTGTATTGGGTTTTCTTCAGTATTTGGATTATTTCAGAGGAGTGTTACTCTAGACTCATTTATTATTCCATTATTATTATGTTGTGGCTGTGATGTGATTTAGTATCGTTAGCTAATAATTTAATTGGTTGCATGTTAATTTAATCTAATAAAATTTGGCAAATCACTTTTTAAATATTAGGGGGCTAGAAAAAAAAATGTTTTCGACAGTGATGCTATGAACTGAACCAACTTGACATTTTGTATTAATTTGGATAAAGGAGTAGCTACCCGATATTAAATTAGTCGGGGTGTCACATTTCCTATGGTTGTCTTTGGCCATGTTAGCATCCCTACGATCCTCCTTGGCCATGGGAGACTCCCCACAATCTTACTTGGTCATGAAAATCATTTTATGAATTTTCATAAGTTTTAAAGGGTTTCGATGATTGTCTCTAGGCGTGTTAGACTCTCTACGGTCCTACTTAGATGTGTGAGGAACTCCACGGTCCTACCTGGTCTTGGAAATCATGCAGTGAATTTAGAAAAAAAATTAAGGGTTTATTACCGTCTTCCACGGTCATGGGATTGAACTATACGGTGGAAGATGGTTATGGGAGACTCCCCATGGTTATAGTTGGTCGTGGAAATCATCCAGTGAATTTAAGAGAATTTCCAAGGGTTTATTACATCCTTCTATGGCCATGGTGTTGCATTCCACGGTGGAGGATGGTTGTCGGAGACACCCCACGGTCCTAGTTGGTCGTGGTAATCATCTAGTAAATTTGATGTAATTTCCAAGGGTCTTAATTATTCATAAAACATACATAACAGTTAGGATAAATGTTTACTAATAAACACTTGCATAAAGATTAAGATAAATATTTTGTAATAAACATTTAGGATATATATTTAGTAATAAAACATACATAACATTTAAGATAAATGTTTAATATAAATGTTTTGACAAATAACCACTTTTTTTATCAACCAATCGACCATAATCTTTATTACAACCAACCAACCACAATGTTATTAAAGAAAGCAAGCAAGCAAGCAACCAACCACAAAGTGTTTAATAATTAAAGATACAAGCAACCAACATGGGTTATTCTATTTCTTCCTTTGTTGTCTATTTTTTTTCGGGCTTTTTCTTAAAGTGGTAAGGGCACATCTCTTATTAGGGTCAAACTGACATTTCATTCGTTGCTCTGGGTCTGGTTCATCACTCTCCTTTCATTTTTCTTTTCTAGCACGAGCGCCTTTAGCCTCTAAGAGGGCATCACATGCTTCCTGAGAAGCATCAAAGAGCACTTGATAATATTCAGTGGAAGGATCGTCACATGGATATTTAAGCGCCTCTTCCAAGAGATGAATTGCTACGAGAACACACGACTCCCGAAATTTTTTCCATAAGGATTGTAATTAATACTAAGAATACATGTTACCAAACCTTAAATGTTTAAGTGAAGTATCATACTAGTTTTAAAGTATCATCCACTTTTGGGTTTCCCTTTCAGTGAATAGTATCGCAAACTAAGGGATGTGATCGCTCGTTATACCACACCAAGTATCCTTTAAAACATTCCCAAGGGTAGTTGCATATGGGTGTAGATCTTCTAGTAGCATTAAGGACATGGTTAACCCAGTTCTCCTGGTACCATTTCTCATTGTCATATGTTACCTTATACCTAGGTTGTGTCCAACCTTTCTCTTCTTTAATTGGGCACATGGGAAGGCATGGAATTTTTTGGACCTGGTCGAATTAACGAAGCACGCGCTCAAGATAGTATGTCTCAACCATGTCATAGCTTATGAGAATACCGGTGTACCATAATATCTCCTGGAACGGATAATCCTCAATATTTTCCTTGTATGGATCCCATACAACCTACATTTTAAATCATCATGTAAGTAGACACTAAACTTAACTAATCATGATTATAAATAGTAAACTTAACTAACGCATATCATTTAAGTAAAAATTAGTAGTGATACCCACATCGTGAACCTTAAAATCAGTCAAAGTCTCCCTCATAGCAAGCAATTTATCTTTTGAGTCAACCGATACCATTTGAGCCTTCCACCTACAAATATGGGGCTCAATTATCTTCTAATCAGATTTACAAACACTTCGCTTGAAATCAAAGTGATCATGTATCCATGCCTACGTATCCATTAATATTTTCAAATAAGCTACACATGATCAAAGAATATAATAAATCAAAATATATTAGGATCAAGAGTATATATACATATTACCACTAAAAGAGGGAGATATATAGAAACTTGGCGTACGTCAACCTTGGATGTGATCCCCAATTAGCGGTATATGTGGGATAAGAGGGCACCTCCCCAGTTCTTGTCCTTTACTTCCTTCAAGTTCTTCAATGATTGCATATAATATATCGGGACTCCGGTCCCCGACTTGTCTGGGAAAAGAAGGCACCCAAACATGAATAAAAGATAGGCCCGGGCACATCTATCAATGTGTTTAGCCTTTACATTATCACTCAAAGCCTTAACCACATCCTTCCATAATTTCATCAATCAATAAAACCATAGTGCTTGAAAAGACTTGCACTCCTCCTCGACATCTTTCATCGAATACCCAATCAACTTAGCAAACTTCTTAATTTATGTAGCCCTATCTTCGGGCGTTTTCGATATCACCCCATTCATACTATTCCCCTCAACTGCTATCCCCAATAAATGAAAAAAATTATTCATTATACTGGTCAATTCACCAAACAACATATGAAATGTGTTAGTTTCAAATTGCTATCATTCAATGAATGCACATGCAAGGACATGGTCAATAGGTCGATAAGAGTTTTTTTTTTATCAAAGGCCATAATCTATAGGCCTTTACCACATTCACCACCTGCTCGTCCTCTTCATCTATATTCCACTCAACAAATACTTTATAATGGTATACACACTTTATCATACCTGGTTCTTCATTGTGGTTCCAAATACTGTATGACACATGTTTAGAAAAATGCTTTGACAACTTGGGATTTTTAAGAGAGGACCCCTCTAACGATTGTGCATCGGATTTTTTTGGTTTCGTCCTTATTTTTTTCTTTTCAATCGGGACCGAAGAAGATATCCCTTTCGATATGTCGTTAACATTAGAAGATAACGATGTAAATGAACTGCTTGATTGGTTATAACTACTATCCCCCTAGCACGTTCATCAATAGCCCCCTTAACAACAGCTCCCTCACTAACCACCCCTTCAACATCTGCCCCCTCGACAATAACCCCCTCAACAACCACCTGTGCCACACCTTCTTTTACCTCATTATCAGCAACCACATCCACACCCACTACACCCTCACCAACCACCACCTCCTCGCTTACCATACCCTCACCAACCACATCCTAAAACAACCTCATCACCAATTACATCCTCACCATCCACATAATCACCTACCACCTCATCCTCTACATTTTTACCTGTAATTCTTTCCTGTTTTAGTTTTCTTTTCGACACAGTCATGGGTGGTCTACCCTTTCTCCCCATTTATGATCTGCGATACTTGTTTGAAATGAGAATACTTTTTTCAAATTAACACATTAAAATGGATAGAGAAATGAATGAATTTGGGCCACATGCATTTAAAATGGAGAACAATATCCACAACCACTCAAAATCGTGGAATGGTGCAAACCACGGCCAAAGTAGGCCGTTGGTTTTGTCATTGGACGATCTACTGTAACCGTGAGTGTGCAATATCGGCTTGAGTTGGCTGCAAAAAGTCACCTTCTCCGGTGACGGGAGACCATGGAATCTAATGCACATATTTTTTTTACGTTTAGGGTTCAGATTAAATGTAAATTATTTTTTTTTGTATTTCTAATGGGGTTTCGAATGGGTTTTATACAGGTATAGATTAGACATGAACATAAATGTACAAGTAAAGAATTTTGAAATACATATGAGATTATATTTGGATGGTTTGAATAAGGATTTGGTTTGAGTAAGTAAAGAGACAAAAGGGAGCAGAAAGCAAAGAGTAAGAGAGAGAGAAAGGAAGAAAAAATGAGTCGATTTTTAATTTTCATTTATATAATGGAGTTTCAAATTGTGGTGTGGGATTTTGTGGTGTTGGGGAGAAATAAGGTGTATTTTTGTGGTGCTTTGGAGTTAGTGGTATTTTTTAAAATATTTTGGGGTGGAAATATCAACACTCATAAAAAAACATCTAGTTCTATAAATGTAAGGAGCTTTTTAAAAACCATTTAAAAATATATTTGTCAAAATTTTATATATTAAAATGTCTTTATCAAAACATTGCACTTCTAAAAATTATATGATTTCATTTTGTCAAAATCATTATAAAGTGCAATATTTTAAAATCTATATTCTAAAGTACGATATACAAAGTAAAACCTCATAGATATATAAATACAATTTAATTAACTTTTTGGAACTAAATAAAAAATGTGGACTAAACGATTATTAAAATTTTTTATAGGGACTATTCGTCGATTGATCAAACTTTTTTTTGTTTTCATTTTGCTAAAAAAATTCTTTAAAACACTTATATTTCTTTATTCAAAAAATTAATACTAATGAAATGTAGGGGTGGCCGTGGGCCGGGCCTGGGCAGGCCGGTCGGGCTCGGGCCGGGCTTGAAAAATTAAGTGCTATCCCAAGCCCGCTCGGGTCTAGATCGGGCCTTATTATGTAATCCCAAGCCCGCCCAGATTTGAAAGCTCTTTACCCAGGCCGCCCGATCGGGCCCTCTTATGTTAATTAAAAGATTTTTTTTTAAATTAAAATACCTATTTTTTTATTTAAAGACCAATATTTTTAATTAAAAATCTGTTTTAAACTCCATATATTACAAAATCCATATATAAAGTTTTTCACTTTACATGAAAAGACTTGGTATACGTTTTTATATTTATAGAAGTCCCCCCCTCCCCAACACACACACACACACACACACACACACACACACATATATATATATATATTTTGGGCCTCGGGCCGGGCCGGGCGGGCCTCATCGGGCTTAAGAACTCATGCCCAAGCCCGTCCGGAAAAAAATCGGGCCTATAAAATTTTGCCAAGCCCGCTTTGCGGGCCTATTTACCTTACCCAAGCCCTATTTTTTTATTCGGCGGGTTGGGCGGGCTTGGCGGGCCTCGGGCCTATGGCCACCCCTAATGAAATGGATGTCTCATAGTTGCCTTTTTTTTTTTTCAAATAATACAAATTCAACTAAATATCTTTTAGTCTTGTAGTCACCCATTTTTTGAAGAAATTATGTTGTGTTCATATTTTGCTTATTTTGACATTTTTAAAACTGTGAATTCTACAAACATCATGCCGGACCCGATTTATAGAGCGTTTACAAATATCGAACGGGTTCAATGTCTATCCTACCTATTGAGTCCCAAATTTATTTACGATTCAAAATTGTAACATTGAGGGTAAGCAAGGAATATTCTCCAAAAGTTAGGTAAATCGGGTAATTTGAACTCTTGAAAGTTTTCAACTTTGTCATCTGCAATATCGTCTTCAACTAAAGTATAATTTATTGAAATCTTTGTCATCAAATACCAATCAGAAGAGGAAGCTTCTTTCTGTTTGAGTGGACAAAGATCATGATTTGTTCTGACTCCTTCGAACACCATAATTTCAACTTTACGGGTCTAAACATAGCCTCTGAGCAAACATCTGAGCCTAGGTATGCTTTTTAAAGAAGTTGACTATTTGTTTAAAAAGAACAGAAACATTGTTTTGTTCCAATTTTTAATAGAATTTTGAAAGATAAATTCATATATCCATTTGTTATTAGTTGATTTATGGAATTTACGTTAATGAGAATTCAAAATCAATTAATAACAAGTCGACACATTAATTTATCACTCAAAATTCTATTAAAAATTCAAATTTCTTATAAGTGTTCGATAAAGAAACAAATATTTTTGAACATTGCAAAACGCGAACCTTTTGCCAATGGAATCCCAATCCCTTCAAATTTAGCGTGCGGGTGTACACATATATATATATATAAAGTTTATTGAAATGAGGTGTAGTCATTTTGATTAATTCACATATATTACTAACTCAAAATCAGAATCGTGCTTGAGTCAAATGAGTGATCCGTTCCAAAAATGATTTATAAAAATAAATAAAATCTCAAATATAACCAAAATAAGACATTGTAACCAAATATAAATGTAATCAAAATATCAAAAGTAAAAAATAATTATAAATATATAAACTAAAGAGAAAACAAAACATTTTTTATATGTACAAAACTTAAATAATATGTTAAGATTGGGTCGGATATGATTTGGCTTAGGTTCTTGGTTCCGTTTTAGGTTAGATTGGATTATGGTTCTGCTCGGTTTGGGTTTGTGCTAGAAATCAATTCTCTAATCTTTGAAACCGGAATCGATCCAATAGAGGAAAAAAAATAAGTCAATTCAATCCAATATGCCCAATTTGATTCGATTTATCGATTTTCCGATTGCATTGGACTCCATATAAATATAAGAATATGTATCTCCTGTTGAGAAATATTTTGATTAGAGCAACCCTTATGGGTATGCTAAACTGGTATATATAGCATAGATACGTGTGTTATGGGTAAGGCAGTATGTCATATATGAGTATTGGTAAGGTATAAAATAACAAAGATAGCATTGGACTAGTTGGTTTTTTGTGGGACCCACACCTAAAACGGAACATCATGTTCCGCGCATGGAAGAAAAAAAATATATATATATATATATTTGCTTAAGCGGAACATCATGTTCCGCGCAAGCATTTTACATCTTTCCCCCCTTTCTACTTTCACCCCCAAATGTTTCAAATACATATTTATTTATTCCCTTTTCTATTTCAATGGCTATTTCTTTATCCAACAGTTACATTTTTTTTTTTATAAATATTTACATATGGATATAATATAATTACATATGGATATAATATTTACATATGGATATAATATAATTACTGATATTCTATAATTATTTCAGAAAAATAATTACTGATATTTTTTATTACTGATAATATAATTAATGTTAACTATTACTGATATTTTTTATTACTGATAATATAATTAATTACTGAGATTTTTTATTACTGATATTTCAGAAATATTTACATATGGATATAATATAATTACTGATATTCTATAATTATTTCATAAAAATAATTACTGATATTTTTTATTACTGATAATATAATTAATATTAAGTATTACTGATATTTTTTATTACTGATAATATAATTAATTACTGATATTTTTTATTACTGATATTTCAGAAATATTTACATATGGATATAATATAATTACTGATATTCTATAATTATTTCAGAAAAATAATTACTGATATTTTTTATTACTGATAATATAATTAATTACTGATATTTTTTATTACTGATATTTCAGAAATATAATTACTGATATTCTCTAACTAAATAAATTTAATAATTACGTAATTAAAAAGCATATTAAATGAATAAATAAATAATTTACAAGGAAAAATAAATCAGAGAATTTACCTTCGTAAAGGTCTGTGGAAACTCTTGTTGGTTTTTGAAGTGTGAAAAAATATTTTACGGTGGGTTGATTTAAATAGGGGTGTGGAATTTAATTTGGTTGTTGAAATGTAGGTGGGAGTTGAGGTAATTAATTGTAGGGAAGAAACGTAAAAGCCGTAAGACTTTTGGGGGGCAAAATCGAAAATCCAATAACCTTAGGCGGAACATGATGTTCCGCGCAAGGTTATGAGGGCCCCAGCCAAAACGACGTCGTTTTGGTACGATTTTGCTGATTTATTCTATTTTTACCCTTTTTACCGGCTGCGCGTAGCAATTTTTGTGTATATTAACAGACAAATTTAGCCTAGTTATGTCTAAATTTACACTGCGCGTAAGGGTTGCTCTTAGCGTGCTTTAACCCAATTCACATAAATAGCTGATCACCCTTGTTGGATATTGCTATGCTCTGCTTTTGAAGAGCCAGATGTTTATAATTTTAAGGAGCAAAAATCTTTTCAAGAATATTGTTGTTAATTGATTACAAAATTGAGTAGAAATTCTACGATTGAATAATAGCATCATCATTAAAATAAAATTGTTTTTATAATACATGCATTTATAAATTGTAGTTGCGTTGAATGACAATATCACAGTTTAATTTTTTACTCTCTACATTTAGTTAGGGCTAGACTCTAATTACTTTCTTTGATTTTTTTTTTCTTTTTTTAGTTTTTGTAAGATACCTCACGAACTATTTTAAAGTAAGAAATTCCTCTTATGCATGCATTTAATTGCAGATGTTCCTAATGTATAGTTAATTTTTTACAAGAAACTCTCTAGAAGAAATTATAAAATGCTTTAGTTCATATAACTTTTACGAAAACCAAAAAGCTTCAGGGTACCTTTGTTTTGTTATTTAAGTTTGGTGTTCTAGGCGGAGTGAAATTTTTTTATTTTAAAACTTACATTTGATATCTTTCAACGGCTTATGTTCTTCTTGATTGAATTGCCACCGTTTAAATCATGATATAATTTGTGCCGACAGCTACGAATCACAACCTCGGTTATAGTTTTTATCCGTGGATTTGTGGCAGTTTTGTCCGTGATACTATTTATCTATATCACCAATAAATTCACAATATACACGAATGAATCAAAATATAGCTGCCAAGAAAGAAACCATGAAATCATCACCACAAGGTCAATTACGGGACTGAGGACGACATTGACCCGGACTCGCTCAACGCACCCAAATGTTATTACAATTCAACACGTTTTGATATTTTGTCATTTCCTTCACACGCACACGTCATATATAGCCTATACTAAGTATACCCACGCATAATAGTACATATCAGCATATATTTCTCTCTCTCTCTCTCTCTCTCATAATGGATGAAGAGAGTCAGATCACTCCATTGGCACCTACACAAATTTATCAGAGAAGCGACGAAGAGTTTGAAGCAACAAGTCCCCAAAACCTTAACCAGCAAAAAAGCAGTAAACTTCTTGTTCACATCCTTACCGCAGTTGTCGTGGTCAGTGCGGTCCTATTACTTTTATCAACAATTTTTTTGCGAGTTGATTCACCTGATATTAGTTTACGATCGGTATTATCGATAAACAACCTCCAATACGGTAATCAATCGCTGATAAATTCATTAAACATGACGATGGTGGCCGAGGTTACTATTGAAAACAACAATTTCGGGCGATTCCAATTTGAAAACTGTCAGGCTGTGGTTTTATATGGGAACCTTACAATTGGTGATGGAAATATTAGTGGGGGACGTGTTAGAGCTAGAAATACGAATGTTATGAATGTTACTTTGCAAGTGAGGTCCAGCAGGTCATTGGCTAATGAGAATTTTACTATTGATAATAGTTCAGGGTTGGTGGAGCTAAGGAGCTACGCTAATTTCAGGGGTAGAGTACATGTTATAAACATAGTAAATAGGTTTCAGGAAGTTGAAATGAATTGTACCATGAATCTTAATTTGACAAGTCGAGCAATCAATGATCTGTTATGCAACTGATCATTATAATTGTTTTTTTTTTTCAGTTTTGTTTATGTGTTTAAGATAGAGATCTTGCTTTTTTTACATGTATATCATCGGATGTGGCATTATAATTGGATCAGTAGATTCTAGACCCCGCAATTTTTGACACGATAACCCGTTTATGGTAATAACTCGAAATGATCCGAATGTGACACGATTAGCTTGTATAAATTTAAAAGTACCCAAAACTTATACTCAAATAAAAATTAACGTCCCTGAAAATGACACGACTAATCCGAATTGCCACCCCTAATAGATTCTTTCATAGAACCTCATGAAATCATACGTTGTATGAATTTCATAAATAAAGAGAAAGCCCAATAGTCACAACACCGCATAGATATACGGGCAAAACTCTTTATATATAACAAAGTATAAATAACAAATATATGTTTATGATAAGTATATTTAGTATCATAAGCTTATATCTTGGATTGAACAAAGAGAAAAAACCAGTCAACTAACATACGTAAAGAAACAGAAACAGGAAAACACACAAATGGAGAAATAGTAATCGATGCAGCAGGAGGAATTGTCATTCTACCGGGAAGAGTTGCATTAAATAAAAACTTGCCCATGAAGCAAATTCTTCAAACGGTATTTCCCAAACAGTATCCAAATTTAACTTAGGTAAACAAGTTAAACAGTATGATAACCTGAAAACAAGTGTTGGACCCATGTCCGAGAGAGTGGGAAGATCGTCGACATGTGGCCCGTGTTAACACAAACTCGTTGCCTTCTCAAGAGCGTATGTGCTTCCTAAGGAATAGTTGATGGGATTGGCACAATAGGATAAGCTACCACCTAACACTTGTTGGAACTTTTGCCTAAATATATGGAAAAATGTTTTAAGTCCCAAAATGAACCCCAAATTATTCTTCATACACTATTAAGCGTTGTATTTTGTGATCCGAGTTTTCTAACAACATAATACTTTATTGATATTTGGAGGATGATTGGATAGATTTTTTGGGACTCATAATGCCCCTCAAACATATGTAAACTTTGAGAAACAAAGACCATTTGGTCACTAACTTTTATTAGAGAGATAGAAAGAGCACTTAAGAGTTTTTTCGCCCATCATTTGTTATTGCTCAATTTCATATCGCTGAAAAAGTTAGAATCCAAATTCGAATCCGAATTCGATCCATTTAAGTGGATATGAATCATGCCTAAAATTCGATTATCTGATTACCCGTTTATTAAATGGAGCGAATTTGGATTCATATACTCCGATCCGATTAATATTTTTAATATATATATATATATATATATATATATAATTAATGTATTTTATTTAATAATATTTTAAGTATTTATTATAATAGTTATTTATTTCATTATCTGTTTTTTTAGAACATTTGCAAAATTAATTTATGAAATAAGAGTTGAAAATAAAAAATTTGCAAATCAAGTTTAACATAAACATATAATCGGATAATCGGATCGGATCCAAATCCGTTTAACATAAAAGGATATGGATTTGGATTTGCCTGATCCAATCTGATTAATAAACGGATCAGATCTGAATCCATTTAACATAAATAGATATGAATTTGGATTTGCCTGATCCGGTCCGAATCCAATCCGTTTACAGGCCTAGTTAATATACATGCGTTTTGTACTAATGGGCAAGTGACGCGACTAAGATTTTGTTTCAAAAGTGCGTTCACTCTAGGCTCAAGTGCAAGCCTGTCGCTCAAGTAGTAACCCGGTAAATCGGGATCGTATCCACAGGGATCAAGATTGCCAAATAATAATCAGAAAAATTATTAAGTCTTGAAATGATTTCTCAAAAGAAATAAAAAGATGATTAAAGATTGGGCAAATGTCTAGTGAACTACTAACACTTTAATTAAGAAACACAAACTGAAAATTACAAACAGATTTAGGTTTGACAAATGGGAGAAAATAGGGTAGGGTACAATCCCTCAATCCGTAACAAATTATCTTATAGAATACCAGAATTGTAAATGAAACTATTGACTAGATCGAGTCTTTATAGATTCTAAGCATTACGTATATGAGGTTCAAGCCCGCATCATACGAAATCAAAGGTCAATATAAAGCGGTGAATGATAAATCATACTCGCAAAGCGTTCTTAAACATCTCAAGTACCTAGGGCAAGAGAGATTAAAAGATTGACAATGTTTGTATGATTTTCTTTCACGATTCAATCAATATTTTAAGTTAATCTCTGTTTTCTACCTAGATAATTTGCTGTGGATTGAGTTCATGTACCCCAACCCTTGGGAATTTAGCTACTCATGATTTGATTAAAGAACAAATTCATATATAAAATTATGGATCCAACAAACATTGTAAGTAAATTGCAGATAATAAAACTAGAGAATGGAATGAGATTACTTGTATTCAGCAACAAGAAAGTAATTGGAATTCAGAATTTCTTACAAACTGGTGCTCTTGAAAACTCTGGAAAGAATAGGAAATTTAACCCTAAAATTTAGACTCTGATTCTCTCTAGAACTCTCAAATTAGCAAACCCTAACAATTCTCTCTAGCTAGCCTTCTAAAATGATGTAGGGCATGGGCTTTTATAACACAAATTATCGAGATTAACAGCCAATGTGCTTGTTGCGCAAGTTTCCCCAAGAGTTTCTTTGCTTTAACTGCATAATTAATGCCAGGATTTCGCATGACCGGACCGGTCCGACTTTCCCTCGGATCGGTCCGGTATCCACCCGGATCGGTTCTTTTATTTTTACCGGATCGATCCGGTCCTAGTCGGATTGGTCCGGATTTTCTCTCCATTGGTTTGCTAACCATCCGGGGTCTACTGGACTTGGGTCACTTCGGATCGGTCCGAATTTCTTTCTTGTTGACTTTCTCCTTGCAACTTTGACTGGCCATAACTTTTGATCTAGAACTCCGATTTGGGTGCCGTTTCTTCCTATGCTCTTGTGAACTCATGCTTTTCAACTTTACTTTTGGTTTCGCCTTCGACATTTGAGTGGAACTTTACTCTTTTGCCCTTTGACATTTCTTGTGATTTCTTCTTTTCCTTTCTTGCATTCCATTCCTGAAAACTTCATCACAATTACACAAAACTAGGGAATATTGTTAGAAACAGAGAATAGAGTGATATGGACTAAAAATGATTCAATTACCTTGTTCGAGATGTTAAAATCACTAAATTAAGTGCCTAAATTCAGAAGAATTTACGCTTGGTCAAATCCCCCTAACTTAGGACTTTGCACGTCCCGGGCAATGTAACTGAATCTAACCAAAATTCAACTCCTGCAAATTCCCTTTATTAAAATAAAATTCCACTTTCGCAGGCATGCGATTGCATTTAGCATATGCAACAAGCCTTTAAACCTCTAGGTTACCCTAGTAGGACGAGTTTTGTCTCGTGAGGGTTTGCAGTGAATATGCCCACAAAATTCTTTATTGACTCAAATAAATATCAAAATACCTAAAAATTGTACAATTTAAACTTTTCAAAAAATACTCACCATAGATTCATATTCAATCGTCTCAAACCATAGTGTGTGTGTGTGTGCAAAGCCAAAAATTAAACCTCCAATTTCCACCGATTGAGCATTACGTTACTTTTCGAAAATTCATTTTGATTCAAATTCTTACGGATGCACTCACAAACGAATCACTCAGATTGTGGCTATTTTCTCTCGGTATGCATGATATAAAGAGTAAATATAATGGACACAAATTCACGCATACAAAATTGAAAAGAAGGAAATTTATGGTGAACAGATCTCATCATTGGAGTACGGTTATAGGGAAACGGGAACATCACCTCTAATTCACACCATTTAATCTCTTTTATTATCTTTTCAAATCTTAGCTCTCCATGCAGTAATTAATTTCACCATTCGGACTCAGTTAGGACTTTTTGGGTTAAAGGTGTAAAGGGTAAAAATGGGAATAGAAGGAATGTTCGGAATTGGAAAATGTCTTTATGATGTCCATTAGTGCTTTTTTTTTTAGGCATTTGCTCATTTTTCTTTTTTTTTTTTCATTTTTTTCTTTTTTCCTTTTCTATTTTTGTTGAGCATATTTTTTTTTTCTTGCCCCTTTTTGTTGCACTTTTCGGACTTAATGAATATTCCATTTTCGCAATTCCGGGCTATTTGGGTTTTTCGGGTTATCAAACGAAAGGGAAATATTTTATTAGGCTCAAAGTGGGTTGCAAAGGGATAATTTTTCACAACTTTTTATGGCTAATATTTTTGGATTAAACAAACGAGGGCCTACTTCATTGTCCAAATTGCTAATCACATTACCATATGCATCTCGAGATTAATTAAGTTTAGAGATATATTTAGCAAGAATTTTGAGACAACATTTCACACATTTCCCATAACCGATCAAAACAAAGGATTGAGATCATCAACGACTTATTAACACGCTGAAAAGAACTTTGAGTTAATCATAAACTCGGATTGATTTAAAAACTCATAAAAAAATTGAAAGGCTCGAAATCTCACCGGGTTTGATCAATCTCCACACTTATTCGTTAAGCCGTCAATTTTCTTTCAATTTCCATCTTCGGTCAATTTTGGCTTAGTGCATTTAATTTTTACAATTTGAGACTTTAAATAGAATAAAGGTGATATTTTTGAAAAATTTAAATTCCAATTTTTATTTATTTTTTCATTTTTTTATATATATATATGTGCGAAGTTTTATGAATACGCACCTGTCATCCCCCCTAACTTAGTGATTTGCATTGTCCACAATCAAATGGACGAGAGAGAAAAAGAAGACAACATAAAGAGTGCGATAAATAAAACAAGAAAATATCAGACTAAAACTGTATATTACAAACTAAGACATCACTGTGTAAACAAAAAGAAAAGAAAAACAAAAACAAACATAGCTAAGGGGAAGAGGGGCAGCCTAAGGGGCGGGTGGGGGAGGGGAAGTACTGGGAGCAGAAGGATCATAGGGATTATAATAATAAGGAGGAAGAGGGGCCTCGGGTCCCAACTGAAGACGATACAAGTCGGCCTGCATATGCAGGATCAAACTCATGTCCCTCTCGTAGGAGGACACATACGCGTCAAAACGCATTTCAAGTGAGAGAACGCGCTCAGTCAATCCCGTACCAACCGGAACATAATCCGGATCAGCAGTCTCGTCATATTCTTCCTCCTCACCTTCCTCCATCGCAACGTCCTCATCAGCGACGTTCGCTTCCTCATCGGACTCCTCGTCACTCGAATCGCCACCGCGCCTTGCGCGGACGAGCTGAATTTGTCTTTCACTACGAGTGCGGGATTCCTTCCCTAATGGCTTGGGCAAATTGATAAGATCTTGCAGTGGTGCTATCCCGGCATCCCGAAGCATAGATGTAATGAGGCGACCATAAGGAAGAGGGGCGCGACCCTTTTTGTCATAGGCCACAAAAAGGATATCGGTATAAAAGGTCCGGGCTAAATTGATCACTGTCGCAGGGTCGAACAAATGATACATCATAGTAGCTTGGCGCGGCCTCATCGCTGAATCATTGGAGGTTTGCAGAATATTGGCACAAACGATATGAAAAGTAAATCGTGCCTTGTCGGATAAGCGATTGACTGGAAATGTCTCGGTATTCCAAACCGCACCGGGTTGGATCCTCGAGATACAAACTTCTTTGGAGAGAACGGGATCGGGACCCGGATAATCAAACTGGGTCGGAGTGATCACACCAAAAGATTCTAGCTTCCGTGCCACAAGGTCAAGTGAGAATGGGATAGGGATGGAATCCACATAAGCTTGGGATTCAAATTCAGCGGTACGGACAAGAGAGCCGTAGAACTGACGCACTTCATTCTCCCAAACTGCCTCATAAGGTTCGTTGAAGAAACGACACCAGCCCCGGGACAGGAAAAGGGCTGTGACATAATTGGGCATTTGGTCCCACAACACTTGACGTTCGATATGAATTTTTCGGGTAGGGTTGAAAAACCTACGGCACCAATTTGCTTCGCGGCGGGAACGGTACTCTCCATGTCCGTCGGGAAGGACTTCAATGGAGGTATACTTCTGAGGAGCATCCATGGATATGGAGGATAGAAACAGTAATGGAGAAGAGAAGGTAAGTGTAGGTGTAGGTGCGAAGAAAATGGGTAGGGTGATGGGTGTATTTATAGTGGGTGAGTGTGAATTTGGAGGGAATGAAAGGGTGGATGAATTGGGACGAATTTTTGAAGAAGGGAATGGATTGGGGGAAGTGAATAGGTGTGGATCGAAGAGGTGTCTCTTGGGAAATGAAATTCTGCAGACGACCGGACCGATCCGCCTTATCGGATCGGTTCTTTTAATTCTCCGGGACCGATCCGACTGACCGGATCGGTTCTTTTAATATCAGCCGGACCGATCCGGTCTGCTGATTTTCTATATTCTTCCTCTCTCTTCCTGTGACACCCCGCCTAATTAAATACCGGGCGATCACTCCTTTATCTAATTTAAATCAAGGTAAACAGTTGGTTCATTCTCAGCATCACTGTCGATAAAAATAATTTTTCCAATTTAACACCCTAAATAATTAAGCTAAGTGTCAAAACATTTCCCATACAAAACTTTCCAAATTTTAATTAAAGAAAAAGATTTATTTTAATTAAAACAACATTTCTGCAATAAAGAATCACACCATAATAAACCAAATAACATAACACATTCGTCAATCGAATGTCAACAAATGGAACTAAAACCACAAATCCATCCTGAATAAATCCCATAGAACAATACTGGAAATAAAATGAAATACAAAATCCCAACAACAAATGAAATGATGAAAAGGGAGACACGTGCCTAATAAATGAGAATAATAGGAGTGGAGTCAATAATAGAAGCCGTCTACTCAAGTGACCTGCAACTCCCACCTAAGCTGCTGCTCGTTCTTCTCAAGGGATCCTAAGCAAGACGCCCCTGTGGCTGGGCACCTGAAAATATACATATATATATATATATAAAAGAGAGAGAGAGAGAGGAAAAGAAACGGGTCAGAGCCCGAAAGTGTGTTTGATTTTAAAATACGTTAAGCAAGTATTTAAATTGATACAGGCCAATGCAAATCATATTAGTGCGTCTCTCTCTTGAGAAATACTCACCTCTCTTCTAATGTGCACACCTATCGTACTAACCTTCCCAACGGTTTGTTTTAGCATCTAACATACTAGTCTTTCTAACAGCTTTAACTTAAGTTAAATTACTCGTAAGATTTATAATACACGATATCCACTTTAAAAGATGTTCCAACAGTAGCCCAAAATTCTCTATTTTTAACTTCATAAAGATAGTAAAGTTCCCGTGACATTTTATACTTTCTCAAAATAAGTATTTACTAATTTGAGTCAGCAACCATGTTCTACTTATCAAATCACAGTAGGCAGTTTAAAGTTTATAACCTCATATATATATCAACTACTCGTATAATATATATATATAACAGCACCCCAACTAAACTATGGTGCGGGCATACTCTGCTATCCAATCCCCGTATCGCTCACACAAAGGGAAATACAAGTTCGGAGTCACTCTCGAACTGTATTAACATATACAAAACAACGTTGAGGCGAAGCATAGATTCCAAGTCCAAGAGGTCAGTACATACCCACACGTCTCTTAGGACCGTCCGACTATCAATCTGATAGCCCGTACCTAGGATCTTTAACTTCTAGGGTACGAATCAATATCCCCCATAAAGCAACACAGGATAAGATCGTCCCAGCGCGGTAACCTCAGGGATAGCAAGTAGCGCGGGTACGTTTTTCACATGTATATAATATATGTACACACAATCATATAAATATACCCATTCATCATATTCATATAGGTTCCTCTCGTTACCCATAGTCACAACATTTATCCTTAATTTCTCATTATTATGATTACGTATAAGGTTTCGTCTCTAACCTTAACTCGAAGGGTTTTCTCACTAGCTATGTGACACTCGTGGATTCTATCCATCCAAGTAACAAAATCAGTAGGTAAACGTCTATTCACTATCGTAAGTATTTGACGTAATCTCTCACTTGAATTATGTAGTTTCCTCGTCCTTTAAATAATTGTCCCTAAAATACAATTATCATCTCATAATAAAGTTCTCAACACTTAATCATATGTCCTACTGGTCTCTCCTATATCCCATAACATTTTATTCATAAAGCCCAAAATTATTTCACGATGAATCATGTTCAATTAATTCAACAAGGGGAAATAAGAGTCTGCCAGGAAGGGTCAATCGATCGAGGTCTGGGGCTCGATCGATCGAACCTTCGATCGATCGAAGCTCTAGGCTCGATCGATCGATCAAGCGGGTTTGCGAAATCCTGCAGAAGTGCAGTTACGGGTTTTACCAAAATTCTTCACCCAAATCAATATTTTCCAACACTAATCGTCCCAAAACTCCTACTAGAAGCATAATAACATACTTCCAGATGTTTTATAACGTTAAGCATGCGTATATCCATCATCAAACATGGTTAAACAACCCAAAATCTCATTTACACATCAAGAACCCTAATGTTTTCTTAACTTTTGTTCTAATCAGTTTTCTCCAGAATTTCCTTCTAACATATCATCAAAAAATCGTGGGTTAATCATCTACTTCACATAATATTTCCAGAATATGGTTATAATGTTTTCTACATGCAAATCTCTATCAAAATTTGGGGTTTTCTTCGATTGATTACACTCCTAATCATTCCTACACTAATATGAATATTGCACCAACGAAAATACGCAAGTTAAACACTTGACTGGGATTTCAGAGGTCTGGTTTCCTGCTGATATTGGTGTGGTTGCGTTCTCCTCCTCGCGATCTACGCGTTGGTGGTGACGGTGGTGCAAATGGTGGTGTTTTTGGCCTTGAATCACCTTGAGAGCTCTCTCCTCTCTACTCCAATGGCCGTTCTAGGGTTCTGAATGTTCTAACCCTAAAAGGCTGACTTAAATGGCTGCTAAGGGTGGCTGAAATTTGTGGGTTTAATTACCCTATTTTGTAAAATGACCAAAATGCCCTCCCGGGTCACTAATTAAGCCTAAAAACCTCCTGAGACCCAAACTAAACTCCCGGGTACACTTTTCTGACTATCTCGACCTTTCCGGACGCGTTGGCGCACTCAAAACGATCATACGAAAAACTTATAAAATATTTACTTTTATATCTCAATAATTAGTTCCGACACGACACGGGCGCGTCCCGACTAAAATTCTCAAAATTGACATTTCATTCACTTGTGACCTTTAATATAACCCATATCATATATTACTATGCTCATTAGTAATATTCGACAATTTTTTTATATAATTACTAACTCTCGTCACGTTAATAATTATAACATAATTAATTTCCGAATTTTTATTAAATAATTCACTCTCATTAAATTTAACAAAACCCCCAAATTACTATAGCATAAAAAATACGGGGTATTACATACTTCCCCCCTAATAATGGAATTTCGTCCCGAAATTCGAAAAATAAGGTATACCTGATAAGAACAAATCTGGATATCTCTCGCACATATCTGCCTCACGCTCCCAAGTGGATTCCTCCACATTATGGTGTTCCCACTGGACCCGCACAAGTGGAACTATCTTCGACCTCAATCTCCTCTCACTAAAGTCTAGGATAGCCACCGGTCTCTCCTCGTAGGAGCTATCAGGCTGTAAGTCGATCTCCTCTATCGCGATGTGAGTATGGGCCATATCATCTCGAAGGTATCGTCTCAACGACGAGATGTGAAATACATCGTGAATGCGATGTAAATGTTCCGGCAGTCCCAATCTGTATGCAACTGGCCCAATCCTCTCGATGATGGGAAATGGTCCCACGTACCTCGGAGCCAACTTTCCCTTCTTCCCGAACCTCATCACTCCTTTCATAGGAGACACACGCAGTAACACTTGGTCCCCCACATTAAACTCCCTGAAGAACCGTTTCGCATCGGCATAGCTCTTTTGTCTGTCCTGGGCTACTCGAATGCAACCCCTGATCATCTCAATCCTCGCAGAGGTCTCCTGAATTACCTCTGGTCCTAGCAACTTGTTATTCCCCCACCTCAAGCCAACAGGTTGGGGAACGACAAAGCCTTCCATACAAAGCCTCAAATGGAGCCATACCAATCGTGAACTGATAAGAGTTATTATAAGCAAACTCTACCAGTGGAAGGTGTGGTTCCCAACCTCCTCCAAAATCGAGAACGCACATGCGTAGCATATCCTCTAACATCTGATTAGTACGCTCTGTCTGTCCATCTGTCTGTGGGTGATAAGATGAACTCAACCTCAACTTAGTACCCATAGCCTTCTGAAAGCTTTCCCAAAAACGCGACACGAAAATCTTGTCTCTATCGGACACAATATTCAGGGGCACCCCGTGTAATCTTACAATCTCCCCGATGAACAACTGAGCATACTGACCCGTGGTATAATCTGTCCGCACAGGCGGAAAATGAGACACCTTGGTCAAACGGTCTACAATCACCCAGATAGAATAGTGGCCCCTCTGTGATGTAGGCAACCCTGTAATGAAGTCCATGGAAATACTCTCCCACTTCCACGCGGTTACTTCCAATGGTTGAAGCAATCCTGACGGTTTCTGGTGGTCCACCTTCACCAGCTGGCAGATTGAACACTTGGACACAAACTCGGTGATGTCCTTCTTCATCCCACTCCACCAGTACTGTCGTCTCATGTCCTGGTACATCTTATCGCCTCCTGGATGTACTGCAAATCGGGACCCATGAGAATGAGTCATCACTTCATGTCGTAACTCCGCTCCTTCTGGAACCACTAATCTCCCATTAAACCGCAAACCTCCATCAGAACTAACAGAATAGGACTCAGCACCCTCGGCTAAAAGTCGCACAATCTGCTCCTGGCAAAACGGGTCTATGGTCTTTGCCTGTATCACCCTCGTAACAATCTCGGGTGTGACTGACATCACGGATATGAAAGAACGTGCTACGGCATCTTGGTGACCCAGCTCTTTCCACTTTACTTTCCAGATGTCCGCTACATCTTCTACCGGTCTACGGCTCAACGCATCAGCAACTACGTTGGCCTTCCCCGGATGATACTGTATATCGAACTGGTAATCTTTCACAAACTCTAACCACCTGCGCTGACGCATATTCAGCTCTCGCTGAGTGAACAGGTACTGCAGTGATTTATGGTCTGTGAACAAACGGAATTTCTCGCCCAATAAGTAGTGCCTCCAAATTCTCAATGCAAAGACTACCGCTGCTAACTCCAGGTCGTGGGTGGGGTAATTCTTCTCATGCGGCTTAAGCTTGCGGGAAGCAAAAGCTATAGCCTTCTCCTCCTGCTGGAGTACTCCTCCAAGTCCCCGTAAATACGCATCAGTGTAAACCAGGTACTCCACACCCGGTTTTGGTAACGCAAGGACTGGCGCTGAAGTAAGTTTGTCTTTCAGCTCATCGAAAGCCAATTGACAAGCGTCATCCCAAATATATGGTACCCCTTTGCGAGTCAAATTTGTCAATGGACCCGCTATTTTGGAGAATCCCCGAATGAATCTCCTGTAGTATCCGGCTAACCCAAGAAACTACGCACTTTTGTCGGTGTCGTGGGCTGTCCCCACTCCCTCTCCGCTGACACCTTGCTCGGGTCAACTATAATCCCCTTCTTAGAAACAACATGGCCCAAGATCTGTACCTCTCGCAACCAGAATCCACACTTCTCGTACTTAGCATACTACTGATGCTCTCGTAGAGTCTGAAGAACCTGCCTCAAGTGCTCGGCATGCTCCTCCTCGGAGTGTGAATATATCAAGATGTCATCTGTGAAGACGATTACAAACTGATCCAAGAACTTTCTGAATACTCGATTCGTCAAGTCCATGAAAACGGCTGGGGCATTTGTGAGTCCGAACGGCATCACCCTGAACTCATAGGACCCATATCTCGATAAGAAGGCAGTCTTTGAAACATCCTGCTCTATAATACGTAACTGATGGTACCCCGACTTCAGATCTATCTTCGAAAAGAAAGTTGCTCCCCTCAACTGGTCGATTAGATCATCGATTCGAGGCAACGGATACTTATTTCGTATCGTGACTTTGTTTAATTCACGATAGTCCACACACAATCTTAGTGAACCATCTCTTTTTCTTCACAAACAAGACTGGAGCGCCCCAAGGTGAGGTACTCCTACGAATGAAGCCCTGACCTAACAGCTACTCAATCTGATCTCGTGGCTCTCGCATCTCTGCTGGAGCCGTACGGTACGGTGCGCGTGCTATAGGTCTCGTATCTGGCAATAAATCTATAACAAAGTCTATCTCACGACTGGGCGGTAGGCCAGGTATCTCCTGAAACACATCGGAATACTCCCTGACAACAGGGATCGAATCTAAGGGAATCACAACCTCCTTAGAGGTATCCTCCTCTATGTAATACAAATGAGCGGTCGAACCTCCCTCTGGGCGAGGCATCGCCACTACAAACATCTCTTGCCCCGAAATGGAAAAAACAATGCTCCACCGAAGTAGATAATCATGGCTCTATAAGCGGCGAGCCAATCCATACTGAATATAACATCAAGCTAATGTATGTCTAAGACTAACATATATACAGGTAATACTAAGTTACCAATCTCTACCCCCACTCACGGGCATATAAAGAAAAATAAAAGACCCACTCCCAAGATGGTGAGTCTACACACGTCACTGAGCTCTTTGCCGTGGCTAACAACCCTAAGGCTTTCGCAAAAAAAAAAAATTTAGCTTATAAAATAGTGCGTTGCACTCGTAACAAACAAATCTCGACTCATGGTAACATAAATAGAAAAAAAAACCATACCCTCAATCGCGGGTGGCGCCTGCGGGGTTGCTGCCTGTGGAAAATTATAGACACGTTCGCCCTGTAGCTTTCTCTGCTGAACTGAGGCTGTTGGAAAAGGTGGCGGAGTTGGCTTCTGAGGTACATTGTCAGCACATTCCTGCCGTGGGGCCCTATTCTTCTCTGGACAATTTTGAGGCCTATGGCCATTCCTGCCACATTGGAAACACCTCCCCCGAAACTGCTTTCCTTCCTTACGGTATTGACTAGCCTCTCTTTTTCCCTGGTCATGCTGGCCTTGAGGGGAAATCTGCGGAAAAACTATGCTGAGGCGAGGACAATCCATCCACTTGTGACCCGGTTGTACACATTTATAGCAGAGTTTCAAAATTCTTTGCCGGTCAGGTTGTAGTTTATCCCCAGTCCGATTCAGACAAGATTTACGTTTGGGGTCCTCCATTCCACAACCGAAACACGTCTTGGTGATTTCATTCTGAACCTGGCTTCGTTGTCCCTGACACTTTTGTCTCTGTACATAAATCTCGTTACTACTGGAACTGACTCTATCTTGATTGTTTTGTTGTCGCAGATTCGGTGCCTTCGCACAGTTCCCAACGTCAGTCACATGCACTAGGTTAACCTCTCTAGGTCTTTTGCCTCCTTTAAGTTGTAGGCTGCATTCTTGGTATTGTAGAACTGCAGTGGTAACTGCTTGTGCCACGATACCTACTAACTCGGCGGTTGATACTCTCCCTGGGGATACCTGAGGTGTGAGTCGATCTTGCTCGATGACTCCCTTAATCGTCTTAGCTAGTTCTTCTTGACGATCCATCTGAAAATTTAAGTAAATTTGGATGAGTTCATCATTCAAATAACCAAATCGCAGGAGTACGAAACTCCAAAGTATAGAGATAGACACAACATTCCTAGTAGTAGGGATCTATATCAAAGAAAGCAACGCTGAAACATAATAGTCTGCACAGATCCTAAAGGACTCTAGAACCTGATGCTCTGATACCACCTGTGACACCCCGCCTAATTAAATACCGGGCGATCACTCCTTTATTTAATTTAAATCAAGGTAAACAGTTGGTTCATTCTCAGCATCATTGTCGATAAAAATAATTTTTCCAATTTAACACCCTAAATAATTAAGCTAAGTGTCAAAACATTTCCCATACAAAACTTTCCAAATTTTAATTAAAGAAAAAGATTTATTTTAATTAAAACAACATTTCTACAATAAAGAATCACACCACAATAAACCAAATAACATAACACATTCGTCAATCGAATGTCAACAAATGGAACTAAAACCACAAATCCATCCTGAATAAATCCCATAGAACAATACTGGAAATAAAATGAAATACAAAATCCCAACAACAAATGAAATGATGAAAAGGGCGACACGTGCCCAATAAATGAGAATAATAGGAGTGGAGTCAATAACAGAAGCCGTCTACTCAAGTGACCTGCAACTCCCACCTAAGCTGCAGCTCGTTCTTCTCAAGGGATCCTAAGCAAGACGCCCCTGTGGCTGGGCACCTGAAAATATACATATATATATACAAGAGAGAGAGAGAGGAAAAGAAACGGGTCAGAGCCCGAAAGTGTGTTTGATTTTAAAATACGTTAAGCAAGTATTTAAATTGATACAGGCCAATGCAAATCATATTAGTGCGTCTCTCTCTTGAGAAATACTCACCTCTCTTCTAATGTGCACACCTATCTTACTAACCTTCCCAACGGTTTGTTTTAGCATCTAACATACTAGTCTTTCTAACAGCTTTAACTTATGTTAAATTACTCGTAAGATTTATAATACACGATATCCACTTTAAAAGATGTTCCAACAGTAGCCCAAAATTCTCTATTTTTAACTTCATAAAGATAGTAAAGTTCCCGTGACATTTTATACTTTCTCAAAATAAGTATTTAATAATTTGAGTGAGCAACCATGTTCTACTTATCAAATCACAGTAGGCAGTTTAAAGTTTATAACCTCATATATATATCAACTACTTGTATAATATACATATATATATATATATATATATATATATATATATATAACAGCACCCCAACTAAACTATGGTGCGGGCATACTCTGCTATCCAATCCCCGTATCGCTCACACAAAGGGAAATACAAGTTCGGAGTCACTCTCGAACTGTATTAACATATACAAAACAACGTTGAGGCGAAGCATAGATTCCAAGTCCAAGAGGTCAGTACATACCCACACGTCTCTTAGGACCGCCCGACTATCAATCTGATAGCCCGTACCTAGGATCTTTAACTTCTAGGGTACGAATCAATATCCCCCATAAAGCAACACAGGATAAGATCGTCCCAGCGCGGTAACCTCAGGGATAGCAAGTAGCGTGGGTACGTTTTTCACATGTATATAATATATGTACACACAATCATATAAATATACCCATTCATCATATTCATATAGGTTCCTCTCGTTACCCATAGTCACAACATTTATCCTTAATTTCTCATTATTATGATTACGTATAAGGTTTCGTCTCTAACCTTAACTCGAAGGGTTTTCTCACTAGCTATGTGACACTCGTGGATTCTATCCATCCAAGTAACAAAATCAGTAGGTAAACGTCTATTCACTATCGTAAGTATTTGACGTAATCTCTCACTTGAATTATGTAGTTTCCTCGTCCTTTAAATAATTGTCCCTAAAATACAATTATCATCTCATAATAAAGTTCTCAACACTTAATCATATGTCCTACTGGTCTCTCCTATATCCCATAACATTTTATTCATACCCAAAATTATTTCACGATGAATCATGTTCAATTAATTCAACAAGGGGAAATAAGAGTCTGCCAGGAAGGGTCGATCGATCGAGGTCTGGGGCTCGATCGATCGAACCTTCGATCGATCGAAGCTCTAGGCTCGATCGATCGATCAAGCAGGTTTGCGAAATCCTGCAGAAGTGCAGTTACGGGTTTTACCAAAATTCTTCACCCAAATCAATATTTTCCAACACTAATCGTCCCAAAACTCCTACTAGAAGCATAATAACATACTTCCAGATGTTTTATAACGTTAAGCATGCGTATATCCATCATCAAACATGGTTAAACAACCCAAAATCTCATTTACACATCAAGAACCCTAATGTTTTCTTAACTTTTGTTCTAATCAGTTTTCTCCAGAATTTCCTTCTAACATATCATCAAAAAATCGTGGGTTAATCATCTACTTCACATAATATTTCCAGAATATGGTTATAATGTTTTCTACATGCAAATCTCTATCAAAATTTGGGGTTTTCTTCGATTGATTACACTCCTAATCATTCCTACACTAATATGAATATTGCACCAACGAAAATACGCAAGTTAAACACTTGCCTGGGATTTCAGAGGTCTGGTTTCCTGCTGATATTGGTGTGGTTGCGTTCTCCTCCTCGCGATCTACGCGTTGGTGGTGACGGTGGTGCAAATGGTGGTGTTTTTGGCCTTGAATCACCTTGAGAGCTCTCTCCTCTCTACTCCAATGGCCGTTCTAGGGTTCTGAATGTTCTAACCCTAAAAGGCTGACTTAAATGGCTGCTAAGGATGGCTGAAATTTGTGAGTTTAATTACCCTATTTTGTAAAATGACCAAAATGCCCTCCCGGGTCACTAATTAAGCCTAAAAACCTCCTGAGACCCAAACTAAACTCCCGGGTACACTTTTCTGACTATCTCGACCTTTCCGGACGCGTTGGCGCACTCAAAACGATCATACGAAAAACTTATAAAATATTTACTTTTATATCTCAATAATTAGTTCCGACACGACACGGGCGCGTCCCGACTAAAATTCTCAAAATTGACATTTCATTCACTTGTGACCTTTAATATAACCCATATCATATATTACTATGCTCATTAGTAATATTCGACAATTTTTTTATATAATTACTAACTCTCGTCACGTTAATAATTATAACATAATTAATTTCCGAATTTTTATTAAATAATTCACTCTCATTAAATTTAACAAAACCCCCAAATTACTATAGCATAAAAAATACGGGGTATTACATACTTCCCCCCTAATAATGGAATTTCGTCCCGAAATTCAAAAAATAAGGTATACCTGATAAGAACAAATCTGGATATCTCTCGCACATATCTGCCTCACGCTCCCAAGTGGATTCCTCCACATTATGGTGTTCCCACTGGACCCGCACAAGTGGAACTATCTTCGACCTCAATCTCCTCTCACTAAAGTCTAGGATAGCCACCGGTCTCTCCTCGTAGGAGCTATCAGGCTGTAAGTCGATCTCCTCTATCGCGATGTGAGTATGGGCCATATCATCTCGAAGGTATCGTCTCAACGACGAGATGTGAAATACATCGTGAATGCGATGTAAATGTTCCGGCAGTCCCAATCTGTATGCAACTGGCCCAATCCTCTCGATGATGGGAAATGGTCCCACGTACCTCGGAGCCAACTTTCCCTTCTTCCCGAACCTCATCACTCCTTTCATAGGAGACACACGCAGTAACACTTGGTCCCCCACATTAAACTCCCTGAAGAACCGTTTCGCATCGGCATAGCTCTTTTGTCTGTCCTGGGCTACTCGAATGCAACCCCTGATCATCTCAATCCTCGCAGAGGTCTCCTGAATTACCTCTGGTCCTAGCAACTTGTTATTCCCCCACCTCAAGCCAACAGGTTGGGGAACGACAAAGCCTTCCATACAAAGCCTCAAATGGAGCCATACCAATCGTGAACTGATAAGAGTTATTATAAGCAAACTCTACCAGTGGAAGGTGTGGTTCCCAACCTCCTCCAAAATCGAGAACGCACATGCGTAGCATATCCTCTAACATCTGATTAGTACGCTCTGTCTGTCCATCTGTCTGTGGGTGATAAGATGAACTCAACCTCAACTTAGTACCCATAGCCTTCTGAAAGCTTTCCCAAAAACGCGACACGAAAATCTTGTCTCTATCGGACACAATATTCAGGGGCACCCCGTGTAATCTTACAATCTCCCCGATGAACAACTGAGCATACTGACCCGTGGTATAATCTGTCCGCACCGGCGGAAAATGAGACACCTTGGTCAAACGGTCTACAATCACCCAGATAGAATAGTGGCCCCTCTGTGATGTAGGCAACCCTGTAATGAAGTCCATGGAAATACTCTCCCACTTCCACGCGGTTACTTCTAATGGTTGAAGCAATCCTGACGGTTTCTGGTGGTCCACCTTCACCAGCTGGCAGGTGGAACACTTGGACACAAACTCGGTGATGTCCTACTTCATCCCACTCCACCAGTACTGTCGTCTCATGTCCTGGTACATCTTATCGCCTCCTGGATGTACTGCAAATCGGGACCCATGAGAATGAGTCATCACTTCATGTCGTAACTCCGCTCCTTCTGGAACCACTAATCTCCCATTAAACCGCAAACCTCCATCAGAACTAACAGAATAGGACTCAGCACCCTCGGCTAAAAGTCGCACAATCTGCTCCTGGCAAAACGGGTCTGTGGTCTTTGCCTGTATCACCCTCGTAACAATCTCGGGTGTGACTGACATCACGGATATGAAAGAACGTGCTACGGCATCTTGGTGACCCAGCTCTTTCCACTTTGCTTTCCAGATGTCCGCTACATCTTCTACCGGTCTACGGCTCAACGCATCAGCAACTACGTTGGCCTTACCCGGATGATACTGTATATCGAACTGGTAATCTTTCACAAACTCTAACCACCTGCGCTGACGCATATTCAGCTCTCGCTGAGTGAACAGGTACTGCAGTGATTTATGGTCTGTGAACAAACGGAATTTCTCGCCCAATAAGTAGTGCCTCCAAATTCTCAATGCAAAGACTACCGCTGCTAACTCCAGGTCGTGGGTGGGGTAATTCTTCTCATGCGGCTTAAGCTTGCGGGAAGCAAAAGCTATAGCCTTCTCCTCCTGCTGGAGTACTCCTCCAAGTCCCCGTAAAGACGCATCAGTGTAAACCAGGTACTCCACACCCGGTTTTGGTAACGCAAGGACTGGCGCTGAAGTAAGTTTGTCTTTCAGCTCATCGAAAGCCAATTGACAAGCGTCATCCCAAATATATGGTACCCCTTTGCGAGTCAAATTTGTCAATGGACCCGCTATTTTGGAGAATCCCCGAATGAATCTCCTGTAGTATCCGGCTAACCCAAGAAACTACACACTTTTGTCGGTGTCGTGGGCTGTCCCCACTCCCTCTCCGCTGACACCTTGCTCGGGTCAACTACAATCCCCTTCTTAGAAACAACATGGCCCAAGATCTGTACCTCTCGCAACCAGAATCCACACTTCTCGTACTTAGCATA
This sequence comes from Sambucus nigra, assembly GCA_949130495.1. Classification (NCBI taxonomy): domain Eukaryota; kingdom Viridiplantae; phylum Streptophyta; class Magnoliopsida; order Dipsacales; family Adoxaceae; genus Sambucus; species Sambucus nigra. The sequence goes on from OX422208.1 coordinate 401,052,286, forward strand.
CTACTGATGCTCTCGTAGAGTCTGAAGAACCTGCCTCAAGTGCTCGGCATGCTCCTCCTCGGAGTGTTAATATATCAAGATGTCATCTGTGAAGACGATTACAAACTGATCCAAGAACTCTCTGAATACTCGATTCGTCAAGTCCATGAAAACGGTTGGGGCATTTGTGAGTCCGAACGGCATCACCTTGAACTCATAGGACCCATATCTCGATAAGAAGGCAGTCTTTGAAACATCCTGCTCTATAATACGTAACTGATGGTACCCCGACTTCAGATCTATCTTCGAAAAGAAAGTTGCTCCCCTCAACTGGTCGATTAGATCATCGATTCGAGGCAACGGATACTTATTTAGTATCGTGACTTTGTTCAATTCACGGTAGTCCACACACAATCTTAGTGAACCATCTCTTTTTCTTCACAAACAAGACAGGAGCGCCCCAAGGTGAGGTACTCCTACGAATGAAGCCCTGACCTAACAGCTACTCAATCTGATCTCGTGGCTCTCGCATCTCTGCTGGAGCCGTACGGTACGGTGCGCGTGCTATAGGTCTCGTATCTGGCAATAAATCTATAACAAAGTCTATCTCACGACTGGGCGGTAGGCCAAGTATCTCCTGAAACACATCGGAATACTCCCTGACAACAGGGATCGAATCTAAGGGAATCACAACCTCCTTAGAGGTATCCTCCTCTATGTAATACAAATGAGCGGTCGAACCTCCCTCTGGGCGAGGCATCGCCACTACAAACATCTCTTGCCCCGAAATGGTAAAAACAATGCTCCACCGAAGTAGATAATCATGGCTCTATAAGCGGCGAGCCAATCCATACTGAATATAACATCAAGCTAATGTATGTCTAAGACTAACATATATACAGGTAATACTAATCTACCAATCTTTACCCCCACTCACGGGCATATAAAGAAAAATAAAAGACCCACTCCCAAGATGGTGAGTCTACACACGTCACTGAGCTCACTGCCGTGGCTAACAACCCTAAGGCTTTCACAAAATAAAAAAAAAATTTAGCTTATAAAATAGTGCGTTGCACTCGTAAGAAAAAAATCTCGACTCATGGTAACATAAATAGAAAAAAAAAAACATACCCTCAACCGCGGGTGGCGCCTGCGGGGTTGCTGCCTGTGGGAAATTATAGACACGTTCGCCCTGTAGCTTTCTCTGCTGAACTGAGGCTGTTGGAAAAGGTGGCGGAGTTGGCTTCTGAGGTACATTGTCAGCACATTCCTGCTGTGGGGCCCTATTCTTCTCAGGACAATTTTGAGGCCTATGGCCATTCCTGCCACATTGGAAACACCTCCCCCGAAACTGCTTTCCTTCCTTACGGTATTGACTAGCCTCTCTTTTTCCCTGGTCTTGCTGGCCTTGAGGGGAAATCTGCGGAAAAACTATGTTAGGGCGAGGACAATCCATCCACTTGTGACCCGGTTGTACAAATTTATAGTAGAGTTTCAAAATTCTTTGCCGGTCAGGTTGTAGTTTATCCCCAGTCCGATTCAGACAAGATTTACGTTTGGGGTCCTCCATTCCACAACCGAAACACCTCTTGGTGATTTCATTCTGAACCTGGCTTCGTTGTCCCTGACACTTTTGTCTCTGTACATAAATCTCGTTACTACTAAAACTGACTCTATCTTGATTGTTTTGTTGTCGCAGATTCGGTGCCTTCGCACAGTTCCCAACGTCAGTCACATGCACTAGGTTAACCTCTCTAGGTCTTTTGCCTCCTTTAAGTTGTAGGCTGTGTTCTTGGTATTGTAGAACTGCAGTGGTAACTGCTTGTGCCACGATACCTGCTAACTCGGCGGTTGATACTCTCCCTGGGGATACCTGAGGTGTGAGTCGATCTTGCTCGATGACTCCCTTAATCGTCTTAGCTAGTTCTTCTTGACGATCCATCTGAAAATTTAAGTAAATTTGGATGAGTTCATCATTCAAATAACCAAATCGCAGGAGTACGAAACTCCAAAGTATAGAGATAGACACAACATTCCTAGTAGTAGGGATCTATATCAAAGAAAGCAACGCTGAAACATAATAGGCCGCACAGATCCTAAAGGACTCTAGAACCTGATGCTCTGATACCACCTGTGACACCCTGCCTAATTAAATACCGGGCGATCACTCCTTTATTTAATTTAAATCAAGGTAAACAGTTTGTTCATTCTCAGCATCATTGTCGATAAAAATAATTTTTCCAATTTAACACCCTAAATAATTAAGCTAAGTGTCAAAACATTTCCCATACAAAACTTTCCAAATTTTAATTAAAGAAAAAGATTTATTTTAATTAAAACAACATTTCTACAATAAAGAATCACACCACAATAAACCAAATAACATAACACATTCGTCAATCGAATGTCAACAAATGGAACTAAAACCACAAATCCATCCTGAATAAATCCCATAGAACAATACTGGAAATAAAATGAAATACAAAATCCCAACAACAAATGAAATGATGAAAAGGGAGACACGTGCCCAATAAATGAGAATAATAGGAGTGGAGTCAATAACAGAAGCCGTCTACTCAAGTGACCTGCAACTCCCACCTAAGCTGCAGATCGTTCTTCTCAAGGGATCCTAAGCAAGACGCCCCTGTGGCTGGGCACCTGAAAATATACATATATATATATAAAAGAGAGAGAGAGAGAGGAAAAGAAACGGGTCAGAGCCCGAAAGTGTGTTTGATTTTAAAATACGTTAAGCAAGTATTTAAATTGATACAAGCCAATGCAAATCATATTAGTGCGTCTCTCTCTTGAGAAATACTCACCTCTCTTCTAATGTGCACACCTATCGTACTAACCTTCCCAACGGTTTGTTTTAGCATCTAACATAGTAGTCTTTCTAACAGCTTTAACTTAAGTTAAATTACTCGTAAGATTTATAATACACGATATCCACTTTAAAAGATGTTCCAACAGTAGCCCAAAATTCTCTATTTTTAACTTCATAAAGATAGTAAAGTTCCCGTGACATTTTATAATTTCTCAAAATAAGTATTTAATAATTTGTGTCAGCAACCATGTTCTACTTATCAAATCACAGTAGGCAGTTTAAAGTTTATAACCTCATATATATATATCAACTACTCGTATAATATATATATATATATAACAGCACCCCAACTAAACTATGGTGCGGGCATACTCTGCTATCCAATCCCCGTATCGCTCACACAAAGGGAAATACAAGTTCGGAATCACTCTCGAACTGTATTAACATATACAAAACAACGTTGAGGCGAAGCATAGATTCCAAGTCCAAGAGGCCAGTACATACCCACACGTCTCTTAGGACCGTCCGACTATCAATCTGATAGCCCGTACCTAGGATCTTTAACTTCTAGGGTACGAATCAATATCCCCCATAAAGCAACACAGGATAAGATCGTCCCAGCGCGGTAACCTCAGGGATAGCAAGTAGCGCGGGTACGTTTTTCACATGTATATAATATATGTACACACAATCATATAAATATACCCATTCATCATATTAATATAGGTTCCTCCCGTTACCCATAGTCACAACATTTATCCTTAATTTCTCATTATTATGATTACGTATAAGGTTTCGTCTCTAACCTTAACTCGAAGGGTTTTCTCACTAGCTATGTGACACTCGTGGATTCTATCCATCCAAGTAACAAAATCAGTAGGTAAACGTCTATTCACTATCGTAAGTATTTGACGTAATCTCTCACTTGAATTACGTATTTTCCTCGTCCTTTAAATAATTGTCCCTAAAATACAATTATCATCTCATAATAAAGTTCTCAACACTTAATCATATGTCCTACTGGTCTCTCCTATATCCCATAACATTTTATTCATAAAGCCCAAAATTATTTCACGATGAATCCTGTTCAATTAATTCAACAAGGGGAAATAAGAGTCTGCATGGAAGGGTCGATCGATCGAGGTCTGGGGCTCGATCGATCGAACCTTCGATCGATCGAAGCTCCAGGCTCGATCGATCGATCAAGCAGGTCTGCGAAATCCCGCAGAAGTGCAGTTACGGGTTTTACCAAAATTCTTCACCCAAATCAATATTTTCCAACACTAATCGTCCCAAAACTCCTACTACAAACATAATAACATATTTCCAGATGTTTTTTAACGTTAAGCATGCGTATATCCATCATCAAACATGGTTAAACAACCCAAAATCTCATTTACACATCAAGAACCCTAATGTTTTCTTAACTTTTGTTCTAATCAGTTTTCTCCAGAATTTCCTTCTAACATATCGTCAAAAAGTCGTGGATTAATCATCTACTTCACATAATATTTCCAGAATATGGTTATAATGTTTTCTACATGCAAATCCCTATCAAAATTTGGGGTTTTCTTCCATTGATTACACTCCTAATCATTCCTACACTAATATGAATATTGCACCAACGAAAATACGCAAGTTAAACACTTGCCTGGGATTTCAGAGGTTTGGTTTCCTGCTGATATTGGTGTGGTTGCGTTCTACTCCTCGCGATCTATGCGTTGGTGGTGACGGTGGTGCAAATGGTGGTGTTTTTGGCCTTGAATCACCTTGAGAGCTCTCTCCTCTCTACTCCAATGGCCGTTCTAGGGTTCTGAATGTTCTAACCCTAAAAGGCTGACTTAAATGGCTGCTAAGGATGGCTGAAATTCGTGGGTTTAATTACCCTATTTTGTAAAATGACCAAAATGCCCTCCCGGGTCACTAATTAAGCCTAAAAACCTCCCGAGACCCAAACTAAACTCCCGGGTACACTTTTCTGAGTATCTCGACCTTTCCGGACGCGTTGGCGCACTCAAAACGACCATACGAACAACTTATAAAATATTTACTTTTATATCTCAATAATTAGTTCCGACGCGACACGGGCGCGCCCGACTAAAATTCTCAAAATTGACATTTCATTCACTTGTGACCTTTAATATAACCCATATCATATATTACTATGATCATTAGTAATATTCGACAATTTTTTTATATAATTACTAACTCTCGTCACGTTAATAATTATAACATAATTAATTTCCGGATTTTTATAAAATAATTCACTCTCATTAAATTTAACAAAACCCCCAAATTACTATAGCATAAAAAATACGCGGTATTACACTTCCTTTCTCCAAAAATGCTTATATTCTCTCTTTTAAACATGAATTTTCCACTGCTCACACTTCATACTCTCCTCAATGCTCATCGAAAACGAAACACCCCTCACCCTTCGGATTTTCACCCCCGGGACTGACTCAAACTTAAGACTCCTATTTCCTAAGACTCCTATGTAGTACAATCACCCCATACACGTTGGGGGTGCGACGACCTCACCTCTCCTTGTTTAGTCAATCCCCATAAATGGGGTCCGACAGCCAGATTGTGTCGGCTTCTTTGACAATTGCTTCCAAATAGGGCTTGAGATGATGCCCATTAACTTTAAATGTGTTTCCCCCTTCTCATCTATGAGTTAAACAGCTCCATGGGGAAATACTTCTTTCACAATGAATGGACCTGACCACCTTGATCGCAATTTCTCGGGAAACAAGTGCAACCTTGAGTTGTAGAGAAGTACGTTTTGTCCCGAATGAAACTCTTTCTTACGAATGATTCTGTCATGAGCTCGTTTCATTCGGTCCTTGGATATTTTAGCACTTTCATACGCATCACTGCGTATTTCTTCCAATTCATTCAACTGAAGTTTCCTTGTTTCACCGGCTTTATCCATATTGAAGTTCACCCTTTTGATAGCCCAATATGCTTTGTGTTCGATCTCAACTGGAAGATGACAAGATTTGCCATACACAAATCGAAATGTGGACATCCCAAGGGGATTATTATATGCGGTTCTATAGGCCCAAAGCGCATCATTTAATCTGATAGACCAATCTTTCCTATTAGGATCGACCGTTTTTTCAAAGATATTTTTAATTTCTCGATTAGCAAGCTCGGCTTGGCCATTCGATTGAGGGTGATAAGTTGTTCCAACTTTATGGACAATGCCATACTTCCTCATTAGTTTCTCCATAGGCCTATTGCAAAAATGAGATCCATTATCACTGATTATGGCCTTAGGCATACCAAAACGAGAAAGTATATTTTCTTGAATGAATTTTATCACCACTTTGCTATCATTCGTCCTTGTAGCTATCGCCTCAACCCATTTGAAGACGTAATCTACAGCAACGAGGATGTATAGAAAACCAAAAGAAGGTGGAAATGGGCCCATGAAATCAATACCCCAACAATCAAACAACTCCAATACTAGAATTGGGGTTAATGGCATCATGTCACGGCGAGTAATAGCACCCATTCTTTGGCATCTATTGCATGATTTACAAAAAGCATTCACATCCCGAAAGATTGTGGGCCAATAAAGACCACTTTGAAGGATTTTCGTAGCAGTTTTATTTTTAGAAAAATGACCTCCACATGCTTCCGAATGACAGAATCGAATTACCCTTTGGATTTCTTCATCGGGTACACATCTCCGGATGATTTGATCAGCACAATACTTAAACAAATATGGATCATCATAAAAGAACATGCGTGACCATGTAATGAACTTTCTTCTCTCTTGCGGATTCCAATTAGATGGAAGAACTCTAGTGACAAGGTAATTGACTAAATCCGCAAACCAAGGGAGAGAAGAAGTAGCAAATAAATTTTCATCCGAAAAATACTCGTCTATGGGAATAGGATCAATAGGCACGTCGGACGAGAGGCGTGACAAATGGTCAGCGAGGACGTTTTCTACTCCTTTCTTATCTTTAATCGAGAGATTAAACTCTTGTAAGAGTAGGATCCACCTGATTAAACGGGGTTTGGTGTCTTTTTTACTCAAAAGATATTTCAGTGCCGAATGATCAGTGAAGCAAACAATAGGCGACCCAACAATTTAAGAGCGGAATTTATCGAGAGCAAAAACGACTGCTAGTAACTCTTTCTCTGTGGTAGAGTAATTAAGCTGAGGGCCAGATAATGTTCTGCTAGCATAGTAAATAACATGAGCTTTCTTATCCTTCCTCTGTCCAAGAACAACCCCAATCGCGTAATCATTTGCATCACACATAAGCTCAAAGGGAAGTGACCAATCCGGAGCTTGCATGATAGGATCGGAAATAAGCATGCTCTTAAGTTTATCAAAATCTTCTTGACATGCTTTATTCCACTCAAATGGATTGTCTTTCATAAGAAGATTACTCAAAGGTCTAGCGATGGCGCTAAAGTCTTTGATAAACCTTCTATAAAATCCAGCATGGCCTAGAAAGGACCTCACATCTTTAAGTGGTTTTGGCGGGGGTAACTCAGTTATTACATTAATTTTTGCTCGATCAACTTCAATTCCTCTAGATGAGACTATGTGACCTAAAACTACGCCCTCGTTAACCATAAAATGGCATTTTTCCCAATTGAGGACTAAGTCTTTTTCCACACATCGGAATAGAACTCGTTCAAGATTAGCTAAACATTGGTTAAAAGATGGACCGAAAACGCTGAAATCGTCCATGAACACCTCAAGACCTTTTTCAATCATGTCGCTAAAGAGACTTAACATGCACCTTTGAAAAGTTGCTGGCGTATTACATAACCTAAATGGCATACATTTATAGGCAAACGTACCAAACGGACATGTGAAAGTCGTCTTTTCTTGATCAAGTACATCCACTTCAATCTGATTATATCCGGAATACCCATCTAGGAAACAATAGTAAGGATGGCCAGCCACTCGTTCAATCACTTGATCGATGAATGGTAAGGTAAAATGATCTTTTCGAGTTCCGACATTGAGATTTCGGTAGTCAATGCAAACACGCCACCCGGTGGTGGTGCGTTGAGGTATTAATTCTCCCTTAGCATTTTCAACCACGGTCATTCCTGATTTTTTTGGAACGACTTGAATTGGGCTCACCCATTTACTATCCGAAATGGGATAGATAATTCCAGCATCTAGTAATTTGATTATTTCCGCTCTTACTACATCTTTCATGGTTGGGTTTAACCGCCTTTGCATCTCACGCGAAGGCTTCACTTCTTCCTCAAGATGGATTTTATGGGTACAAATCAATGGACTTATACCTTTCAAATCTGCTATAGTCCAACCAAAAGCACTTCTATGTTTTCTCAACACATCCAACAACATACCCTCTTGCCCTTTTTCTAGATGTGAAGACACAACAACAGGAAATGTATCATTCTCTCCTAGAAAAGCATATTTGACATGGGAGGGTAGTTTCTTCAACTCAAGACTAGGAAATCTATTTTCAGAGGGAACCATGGTTGTCTCCCTCGGAGGAAATTCTTCATACCTAGAAATCCAGCCAACATCTCTTAAACTTTCAAAACTCTCTTCCTCTCGTAACCAAGTTTCTAACTCCTCCACCTCACACTCAAACTCAGTATAAGACCTCTTTTTCTCACCACTTTTCACTAAACACACTTCCAATGCATCTCCTCCTATAATGTTCTCAATGTTTTCATCCACCACTTCTTCAATAAGATCAACCTCAAGAATCTCATCCTCATCACCCATTTGGTTAGCGACATTGAAAATATTGGTCTCGAGAGTCATGTTTCCAAAAGTGAGTTGCATTTGGCCATTCCGTGTATTAATCAAAGCATTAGCAGTAGCTAAGAATGGACGGCCCAAGATTATTGGAACATGATTTCTCGTATGGGGAACAGGCTCAGTGTCCCAAATGACAAAATCAACAGGAAAGTAGAACGTGTCCACTTGAACTATCATGTCTTCTACAACCCCACGAGGCACTTTCACTGTTCTATCCGCTAACTGTAGAGTGATTCGGGTAGGTTTTAAATCACCTAAATCAAGCTGCTTATAGATGGAGTATGGAAGGATGTTTACACTCGCACCTAAATCAAGTAATGCTTTTTCCACTCTCTTTTCTCTTATGATGCATGAAATTGTAGGTGCACCTGGATCCTTGAATTTTGGTGGAAGATCATTGAGAAGCACCGAGCTCACATTTTTGTGCCAAGAAAACATTCTTCTTTACCTTAAGCCGTCGTTTGACAGTCAAAAGATCTTTGATAACCTTAGCATATGCTGGAATTTTTTGAATAGCATCAAGGAACGGCAAGTTCGATTTTACTTGCTTCAACACATCCAACACCTCGGTACGCGAAGTCCCTTTTGTGGCTGGCTCTAAGCGTTGAGGAAATGGAGCAACAGTTGGCAACTTGACTTCAATTTCAGGTTCAACTTCCTCATCTTTCAATCCCTTTTCTAAGGAAGGTTCTACATGCTCGGGAGTTTCAGATTCCTTAGAAATTTCGGGCTCAACTCCATCATCATTCACCTTTGGAAGCTTTGGTGATAGATAAATCACGCGGCCACTACGAAGAGTAGTAACAGCTTGACATTGTTCTTGCAAATCCGATGATGTGGAACCAACTTTGGATTGACCTTGAAGAGGAGGTCTTTGGCCTTGGGCTGGAAGTTTACCCTTCTCTTGAGTATTCATTGCAGATTGCAACCTAGAGATGTTAGTATGCATTTCAGCGAACATGCGATCATATTTAGCATCTCTCTCTTTTTGGGATTAGATGAATTGATTGAAATTATCTTCAAGAGATCTCCTAGGTGGAGCTACATAAGGACCAGGGGGCGGTACCTGCATATGATTTGGCATTGGAGGAGCCACTTGCTGAAACTGTGGAGGTGGTGGTAAAGTCATATGTGGGTTAGGAACCATCCCACCTTGGGGTTGTCCATAATTGAACCCAGGATTCCTCCACGATTGATTATATGCATTTCCTTGCTGGGCATTGTTATTTCCTCGAAAACCCCCTATTGCATCAACTTGTTCAGTGTACATTGCCTTGTATGCAGGAATGGTAGGACATCCTTTGGTAGAATGACCCGCATTACAAATGGCACATACCTTCTCCTTTTCGTCTTGTACGGTTCCATACACATCTCTCAATCGCACTTCAAGCATATCTCTGAAATTCTTCTCCAATTGGTCAAATTTTCGATCCAACAAAGTGTCCTTGTCCAAGTGATAAATACCGGACGCAGCAGGCAAGTTGGACACTAGTCGATTTCTATTTTAACTATTGGGATCAGAAGTATCCCATGCTTGGGTAGTTTCTGCCACATATTTCAAATGAGCCTCAGCATCGCTCGAACTTAACTCCCAAAAAGGTCTCTCACACATGGTTTGAACAAGTTGTTTCGACGCTACAGTAAGGCCTTGATGGAAAAATGAAATCAGATGATGCTGTTCAAAACCATGATGGGGGCACGCATTAACTAACTCCTGATATCTCTCCCAACATTTATCAAAAGCCTCATTCTCATTTTGACGAAAAGCTTGAATTTGGGATTTCACAGAATTGGTTTTGTGTTGTGGAAAATTTTTTGATATAAATTTGGTTTGCATATCTTTCCATGATAACACAAAATTTGGGGGTAGGGACCATAACCAAGTTTTAGCTTTATCCTTTAAGGAAAAAGGAAAGAGCTTCAACTGAATCACATCTTGTGGACAAGCTTGGTCACCAAATGTTTCACACGTATCTTCCAATTCTCTAAGATGGAGATAGGGTTTTTCAGAATCCATCCCATGAAATGTAGGAAGAATTTGAATCATACCATTCCGAAAGTGGAACTGATCGGCATTATACGGGAGTAAAATGCAACCAGGGGTAACAGCTCTCTCCGGAAATAACAAATCTTTCATAGGAAGATATGGTATCTCATCCTCTCCAGCACTAACACCGACACTACCATGATCCGACATATCGCTACCGAAAGGTTCAGAATTCTCACTCTGGGTTTGACTCAATGAACGACTTGTGATGGAATTATTAGGCGAAGGAGGTGGAACCCCAAAAGGCAAAGACTCAGAATTTTAAGAACTTGCTTCGGCAATAGGATTCTCATGAATTTGGGTGGGAGATGAATTCAGCATATAAGCACACAAAAAATGAAAAAAAATATATATATTTTTTCTAATGAAATCACTTATAGATAAAAATAACTTTCTGGAAAATTTAACAATTTAGATCCCCGGCAACGGCGCCAAAAACTTGACGCGATTAAGATTTTGTTTCAAAAGTGCGTTCACTCTAGGCTCAAGTGCAAGCCTGTCGCTCAAGTAGTAACCCGGTAAATCGGGATGGTATCCACAGGGGTCAAGATTGCCAAATAATAATCAGAAAAATTATTTAGTCTTGAAATGATTTCTCAAAAAAAATAAAAAGATGATTAAAGATTGGACAAATGTCTAGTGAACTACTAACACTTTAATTAAGAAACACAAACTGAAATTACAAACAGATTTAGGTTTGACAAATGGGAGAAAATAGGGTAGGGTACAATCCCTCAATCCGTAACAAAATATCTTATAGAATACCAGAATTGTAAATGAAACTATTGACTAGATCCAGTCTTTATAGATTCTAAGCATTACGTATATGAGGTTCAAGCCCGCATCATACGAAATCAAAGGTCAATATAAAGCGGTGAATGATAAATCATACTCGCAAAGCGTTCTTAAACATCTCAAGTACCTAGGGCAAGAGAGATTAAAAGATTGACAATGTTTGTATGATTTTCTTTCACGATTCAATCAATATTTTAAGTTAATCTCTGTTTTCTACCTAGATAATTTGCTGTGGATTGAGTTCATGTACCCCAACCCTTGGGAATTTAGCTACTCATGATTTGATTAAAGAACAAATTCATATATAAAATTATGGATCCAACAAACATTGTAAGTAAATTGCAGATAATAAAACTAGAGAATGGAATGAGATTACTTGTATTCAGCAACAAGAAAGTAATTGGAATTCAGAATTTCTTACAAACTGGTGCTCTTGAAAACTCTGGAAAGAATAGGAAATTTAACCCTAAAATTTAGACTCTGATTCTCTCTAGAACTCTCAAATTAGCAAACCCTAATAATTCTCTCTAGCTAGCCTTCTAAAATGATGTAGGGCATGGGCTTTTATAACACAAATTATCGAGATTAACAACCAATGTGCTTGTTGCGCAAGTTTCCCCAAGAGTTGCTTTGCTTTAACTGCATAATTAATGCCAGGATTTCGCATGACCGGACCGATCCGACTTTCCCTCGGATCGGTCCGGTATCCACCCGGATCGGTTCTTTTATTTTTACCGGATCGATTCGGTCCTAGTCGGATTGGTCCGGATTTTCTCTCCATTGGTTTGCTAACCATCCGGGGTCTACTGGACTTGGGTCACTTCGGATCGGTCCGGTTTCCATCGGATCGGTCCGAATTTCTTTCTTGTTGACTTTCTCCTTGCAACTTTGACTGGACATAACTTTTGATCTAGAACTCCGATTTGGGTGCCGTTTCTTCCTATGCTCTTGTGAACTCATGCTTTTCAACTTTACTTTTGGTTTCGCCTTCGACATTTGAGTGGAACTTCACTCTTTTGCCCTTTGACGTTTCTTCTGATTTCTTCTTTTCCTTTCTTGCATTACATTCCTGAAAACTTCATCATAATTACACAAAACTAGGGAATATTGTTAGAAACAGAGAATAGAGTGATATGGACTAAAAATGATTCAATTACCTTGTTCGAGATGTTAAAATCACTAAATTAAGGGCTTAAATTCAGAAGAATTTACGCTTGGTCAGCAAGCGTTTTGGACATTAGAAATTTATGTGTATTGTGTCGAAGAACTTATTGGGAAAAAACTCGCGCGCGAGATGTCGCCGGTCGTCCGACCGACCCAGCTCGTGTCCAGGTCCCGAACTTGGGCTGTGTGTGTTAAATTTTTTGCGCCAAAAATAATTCTTTTTCAAATAAAAATCTGAACCGAAATTTAAAAAAAAAATCTTCTTAAAATTTCTTCTTTGGTGTGTTCCCTTTTATAATTGGCCTTCAACTATTGTTTGAAGTATATAGAAAATACTAGACTGGAAAATACTCTCTCTCCAAGCAAAAGCAATTTCAGGCTACTGTTATTATTAATAAGTTACCTACTAGTTGGAAAGATTTTTAAAATGCTTTAATGTATAAATTGAAAGAATTGTCACTTGAATAATCAATCGTTTGAGAATTGAGGCGGAAGTCCAAAAATAAGATTATAAGGATGGAATTCTTTTTGTGTTTAATAACTAGAATTATAACAAGAACAACATTTTGGTTATTTTGAAATCAAATGAAAAATATGAAATATCAGAAAAAGAACCACAACCAGAAATTTAAACCAAATCATAATAACTACAAGAACCACCCTAATAGAAATGGATAGACTGGTAACACCGAAAAATTTATCTGCTTTAGATGTAATAAGCCTGGATGTATTGCCCGCAAATATCGAATCGGACCTAATCATGCTCCTCATGTGAACTTAACCGAAGAGGATTTATGTGCCATAATGTTTTAGATCAATATGGTAAGCGGCCTTACACTTCTTGTTATATCTACCATGATCGTACTTCATTTAAGACTTATTTTGAGGCTGAAGATAAAAATATATTATTGGGTGATTTTCACTCCACTAAGGTTGTTGGTACTGGAGATGTTGAATTGAAGTTCACTTCTAGAAAAACTATGGTCCTTAATGAAGTGTTGCACACTCCCAAGAAAAGAAAGAACTTGGTTTCTGGCTATCTCCTAAAAAAAGCTGGTTTCACTCAAACCTTTGAGACAAATTTATTTATCATAATAAAAAAGGGTATTTTATTGCCAAAGGTTATGCCATTGAAGGAATGTTTAAATTGATCATTGATGCTATTAATAAAATTTCTCCTTCTGCTTATATTGTGTGTTCTTTTAATATGTGGCATTCTAGACTTTGTCATGTCAATAAACAACTTGTTAAAAATATGTACTTTAGAATTAATTCCATGGATATCACTAAATGCTTTTGAAAAATGTGAATGGTGTGGTCAAGCTAAAATAATAAGCACCCCACATAAACTTGTTATTAGTGAATATGAACCTCTTGACTCAGTTCATTAAGATATTTTTGAATCGGATGGAATTATGACTAGAAATGGCCAACGTTGTTTTATTACTTTTATTGATGACTGTGCGGATTAGTCTTTTATATATTTAATGAAAAATAACAGTGAAGCGTTTGACATGTTTAAAATTTACTTAAAGCACATTGAAAATTAATTTAATCAAAAAATTAAGAGGATACGTAGTGATAGAGGCACCAAATATTATTCTATATATTTTATTGAATTTTATAAAACCCATGGTATTATTCACGAAAAAACAATCTCATATTCTCCCGAAATGAATGGTAAACCTGAAAGAAAAAAATAGGACTTTAACTGAATTGTTAGTTGCCCTTTTATTAAGTTTATGGCTGCCTCGCATTGGTGGAGAGGAATTATTTTAATGGTATGTCATGTGCTTAATAGAATTCCTAACACTAAAAAAAATTCTCCTTATGAAATTTGAAAAAATAATAAACCAAAACATCTCATATTTTAGAATGTAGGGGTGCTTAGCCTATATACGTATTCCCGACCATAAGAGGTCTAAATGGGCTAGTAGAGCATATGATTGTATTTTTATTATCGATGCAATTAATAGCAAAGCATATAAATTTTATGAATTGGAAAATCAAGTTATTATCAAATCAAACGATGTTGATTTTTATGAAGATAAATTTCCATTTAAATTGAGAAATAGGGGGCTCGACATCAATTACGATTTCTATTTCTAAAATTGAAGAACCAAATGAATCCATTTTAGAACCAAAAAGAAGTAAAAGAGATCATGTTGAATAAGATTTCGGTCCTGACTTTTACACTCACACATTAAAAGAAGATCCTAATACCCTTTAAGAAGATTCATCTTCTTTAGATGCCAATTTATGGCAAGAAGTTATTAATGATGAAATAAAATCATTTGAAATTAATAAAAATTAGTATTTAGTGGATCTTCCATCAGGGTGTAAAACTATTGGTTGCAAATGAATTCTTAAAAATAAGTTAAAACTTAATGGTTCTATTGAAAAATATAAGGCACATTTAGTTATCAAATGTTTTAGACAACATGAAAATGTGGAATTTTGGATACATTGCACCCATGACTTGAGTTAAATCTATGCATAAACTATTTGCATTAGTGGCTTTAAATGGTTTAATTATACACCAAATGGATGTTAACTCTGTCTTTTTACATAATGAACTGGAAGAAGACATTTATATGGACCAACCTGAAGGTTTATTTGTAAACGATCAATAAAATAAAGTGTGTAAATTATATAAATATATTTATGGACTAAAATAGACATCTGAGAAATGGCATGATAAATTTGATAGCTTAGTTATCTCTAACGGTTCAGAATAAATGAAAGTGACAAATGTATTTATTATAAATATGAAATAATATTTGCACTCTCATATGTATATATATGGATGACTTGCTTATATTTGGTACTAATATTCATGCTATAACTGATGTTAGATCTTTATTATATGTCAACTTTGATATGAAGGATTTGGATACGACTAATGTAATATTGGGAATTAAAATTACTAGGTCTCAAAAAGGGAATTTCTTTAAACCAATCTCATTATATTGAGGAAATTCTAAAGAAATATAATTATTTGAATTGTAAATTCGCTAGTACTCCATTTGATCGTAGTGTAAAGTTGTTCAAGAACAGTGGAGATAGTGTTTACAAAACTGAGTGTGCGAGCATCATTGGTACCCTACATTATTCTATAGATTGCATTAGACCTGACATAGCTTATACTGTGGGAGCACTATGAATATTTACCACTAGACCTAGTACAGAGTATTGGCATGCTATTGAGAGGGTCATACAATATCTTAAAAGAAGGATGAACCTCATATTACACTATTAAAAGCATTCCGCGATCCTTAAAGGGTTTAGTGATGCTGATTGGAACACCCTATCTGATGACTCCAAATCTACTAGTGGATACATATTTAGTATCGCTGGTGGTGCAATTTCATGAAAATCTAAGAAATAAACATTTTTGGCTCAGCCGACAATGGAGTTGTAAATGATAGCTCTAGCTACAGCCAATGCGGATGCATGTTGATTAAGAAAACTTATGTTAGATATTCCATTATGGGAAAGACCAATGCCATCCATTCTTATCCACTGAGATAGTACTACGACTATTACAAAAGTTGATAAATACGTCGCAAACACAATAAAACTTGAGAGTTTATCTCTATAGGTACTATAAGAGTGGATCAGATACGGTCTGAGAAAAATTTGGATGATCTTTTTATGAAAGGATTAGCAAGAGAAAAGGTGTGGAACACCTGGAAAGGTATGCAGTTAAAGCCCTTAAATATTTGAGTCACTTGCGATGGTAATCCAATCTATAGACTGGAGATCTAAAGACATAGGTTCAAAGGGTAATAATAAGTCACAAGTAATATGGGTTGAATCTTGTTAATTATTAAATAAGGGGTTTTACTCTGAGTCCATGCCTATAATGTATGATATCCTTAAGTGAGTTAAGGCTGAGTTATTTATAACTCTTAATAATGTTCTATAGCTCCATTTTGAGTGGGGTTCCTATCTAGGACAGTATCCTTGATAGACTAATCTATAGGAATATGGAAGTGAGGCCACTTTCTATGGTAATTTTGAGCAAATTTTCTAAAGCGTTCACTATAATGGGATAAAAGTACATGGATGTAATGTGATAGCTTGATGACTACACCCGATTAAGATTGTGTATGGGATTTTATTATAGACAGAGTTCAAAACTACGGTATCACTAGTATAATTTGAATCATCTTTACTATGTAAAGATTCAAGTTGAAGAACACCTTTGCTTATGCATAATTTTATGGATTATTGCTCAATAAATTTTCAAAATTTACAAGTGGATGTTTGGTGGAACATTTGACTCAACAATTGTTAACTTTGAAAAACAAAGACCATTTGGTCTTTAACTTTTGAAAGAGAGAGATGAGTTAGGAGTTTTTTTCCCCTTCAACTATTTTTGCTCAGTCCCTAATGGGTGAGAAAGTTATAATTGGTGTAGTGAATATACACCTATTTTAGACTAATGGGCAAGCCCTTTGGGCATTATAATTTTGTGTGTGTTGGGTAGAAGAACTTATTGTGACAAAGCCCACATACGCACGTGCCATCATCGTCGTCCTTCCAATTATCCTGGCCCGTGCCTGTGTCTGGGTCTTGGGATTGGGTTGTGTGTGTATTAAATTTTTTTGGAAAAAAGAATTCTTTTTTTAAATAAAAAACTGAATGGAAATAAAAAAATATTTCTTTTTAAAAAAAATTCTTTGACCGAAAGTGATTTTTGATTGCTGAAAGTGGGAGACTTTTCACCCCACTTTCCTTGGCTCTCTTTTACTAGCTATTCATTTATGTTCCCTTTTGTAATTGGCCTTCAACTATTGTTTGAACTACACATAAAATACTAGACATGAAAATGCTCTCTCTCCCAGCAAAAGCAATTATTTTATTTTGCAAAACAAAGAAGTACATATAAATAATCTCTCACACTAAGAATTTTTTTCTCTTTACCCTACCTAATCAGTTTGTTCCTCCACACTGATGTGATATTTAACAACTAATAGTGAACGGGTGATAGTATGCCAAATTACTATGTACATAGTTTTCTGAGATAGAAATTTTATTTAATTCTGGGTTTTTTTATCGTGGAGTAATGGGGCATTAATTGTATTGCACTACAATTTTTAGCAAAGCCATAAAATACCTTAAAGAGAACGACCTAGTCTGTGGCTCATCCATATTATTTTTATTCTGTTGGTTTCATGCATTCGGTAATTTCATTCCATTCTCTAATTTCAGAGACAACAAGGTTTGTAATGAGTTAAAGTATCATGTTAACATCAATATTGTTGTGACGACACTAAAATCACAATGGAACCTGTTATACACTATCTTTAAAATTTTAAATCAGGAATACTTAATTTAGTCTAATGCTCTTCAAATAATCTAGTAAATTTTAGCTTCATATTTTTTATTTCTTTTTAGAAAAAAATGATTTCATTGTCAAAAATATTTCAGATGAATCTTTTATCCTCTAAATGTTGGATTTAATTTCACGTTTATTACATTTTAGTGCATAAGATCTCTAAAAAACTATCCCCATAAAACCTCATTTTTACCACCTTTCTCCCTCACCTTAGCAAAAACCTCCATTGTGGTTTGATCGGGCATAAATATTGTATATTTATCCTCTTAATTTCTGTACCTTTGTGAACCTAAGTGGTGCAATTGATATGGATTTAACTTGTAATTATGATACTAACCTTTGTTGGAAAATATTTCATGTTTTGTGTTTCTCTTATGTGTTTTACAGGTAAAGAATGCAAGCGGTGCGAAAGAGAAATTGAAATAATAAAAGAAAGGCTAGGAAGGAAAGTTCAAGGACATTTTCGTAATTCTAAAACCTGATCCCGAAGGTGGGTTCAAGAGCTCTGAATAACGATTACACTGGAAAAAATGACACCCAAATCCGAGCTACAGTGAAAGAGTTATGACCCCTTGAAGTTGAAGGAAAAAACATGCAAATATTCTAAGTGTTGAAAATGAAGGAAAGAAGGCCCAAACCAGCAAGTTTCCCCGAAGCACATGGCGAACCGGTTCGGGAGGCGAACCCGTTCGAGGTGCCTGGGATGCAAAATTCTCCTTACATGCTAATTGGTCCAAAGAGTTCTAATATGTTACAAACTCTTCTAAAACGTATTTGTATCTTTGTATTGACTTTAAAAAGGGAGTTTTGAATAGTTTTTGATAGAGAGAAAAGGAGGAAAATACCCTAGGAACATAGCTTTGATTTGGTTCTTTAAGAGAAATTATTTTCGGGTTTGATTGCAAGTTTTAATTCAATTCTTATTCTCTATATTATTGTTCTTGCATGTTTCAGTATACTTTCATCATGATTTCTTTCACATGCAACGTAGTGAATTTATGCATAGTTAGGTTCAATATGTCCAGCTAGATTTTTTAGGGTTGCGATGCATGAACTCAACCCGATGTGAGAGTTGCATGTGTATAAATTAATCCTTTTGCGTAGCGAGCACAACCATTATAGATCTTTGGATATCGTTTACTTCGAGGTTACCAGGATGCTTCAGAATGCAATGCGAGTGTAGCTATCGCGATATCGCTTTACTCGTCCTCTAATTAAGTATGGTGTGTGATTGAACCTCATATATGTAATGCTTGGGAGTACTAAAGTCTGGGTCTGATTAATCACTTAAATTTATGATGAATTTTATACTAGCAACACACTAGGGTTGAGGGATTGCATTCCTGACTTGTTTTTCTCTTCATATGTATTACTTCATTCTTAGTTATTAATCCTTTCTTAATTCATTAGTTACATAATTTTAATCTAGTTTCCTTTTACTTACTAGGATTATTCGCAAATCAATCATCTTTTCGTTCTTTTCGGAGTTAAATTTAGGTTGACCGTCTCTCCTTCCGTCGTTATGATTTTCTCATCCTATTTTCCTGTGGATAGGATCCCGACTTACCGGGTTTATTATTAACGTGACAGGCTTGCACCTGAGCCTAGAGAGAATTCACTTTAGAGAAACATTCTTAGTCGCATCAAGTTTTTAGCCCCGTTTCCAGGGAAGTAGGTAGACATAGGTTAGATTCCATCAATCTAAAACTTCGACAAAAAAAAAAATTATCTCTCAAAATCCTATGAATGCAAAATCTTGAGCTCACTCTAGTTCCCCAAAATACTCCAACCAACATTCACGAAAATCCGATAGTTGAGTACGACCCCGATATCCCTCACACTCCAAATGCTCCATAATTCTGGGTTCCACCTCCCACGCCTCCACACTCAATTGCAAGTAACACTCCGACGTCCCTCTTAGTACACTCTTCAGAGCGCGCTCCGAGAATACCAAGTGAGGATACAGAGTCATCAAGCGAGAGAGACATGTCACAACACGGTAGTGTAGCCTCAGGTGAGGAAGAGGCCCCGTACCGATCTTTGAGAGAAATCTTATATCCCGAGCGAACTGTCACTCCGGGATGAATTTTATTCCCGTATAATGCAGGGCAATTTCTCTTTAGGAATTGGATGATCCAGATACTTCCCAACTATAATGGAATGGAGTCAGAAAATCCATATCTCCACATCTGGGAATTTGAGGAGGCGTGTGAGACCCTCAGCGATCAAACTTGCACAAAAGATGTGATCCGCCTCAAACTCTTCCCATTATTGCTAAAGGACAAGGCTAAGACATGGCTATGGTTTTTACCTCCAAACTCGAATGCATCATGTAACGAGTTACAATCTAAATTCCTTAAGAAATTATTTTCTTCACATCGAACGAACTCCATCAAGGCTCAAATTCAAACCTTCCGACATTAGAAAATGAGTTGTTTGATCGATGTTACGAGCATTTTAATGAGTTAATCACTTCATGCACTCATCATGGACTTGATAAATTGCAAATCATTTCCTTATTCCATAATGGGTTGAATATAAATTCCAAATAACTCATTGAAACTATGTGTGATGGTACCTTTGTCGACCTAAACGCCAATGATGTTGAGCTTCACCTGAGGTATATCGCCAAGACTACCCAAGGATGCGATACATCTGACCCTAATGATCATAATCGAATGCACCAAATGACCATCACTCCATCGACGACTGGCCTATTTCACGTAGAAAAGGTATCTATGACGGCCAGTCGACTCGATCTTCTTGAGAAAGGAATGCGAGAAGTACTTAAGATATGTGAAAGAGGACCAACTGGCTCCATCCCGAACCCCATTGAGAAGGTGTGTGCTATTTGTGAGGCGGGACATTAAACAGAGGAATGCCCGACGATACCCGCCTACAAAGTTATGCTTAAAGTGAAAGTGAGTGGTATATGAGGATTTAAAGGTAATTTCGGTGCACCGCATGGGAATTCTTACAACCCTTCATATAAAAACCATCCTTGTTTTAGCTATGGGCAACAAAATGCTACGATGAATCATAATTCACATGTTGCCCCTCCCCCACCACCACACTTTCAACAAGCACCTCACATGCAGGGACATGTGCAAGCACCACCACCTCCAGGGCCATTTATTACTCCACCACGGAGAACTCTTGAGGATATGATAAACCAATTCATCACTGCACGTAATGCAACCACTGCTAGACATAATCGCATGATCAACGACATAAATGTGACTATTTCAAAGATGCAATCATCGTTGAGTATCCAAGAGAAGGGAAAGTTTACTTCCCAGAGCTAAAGACCTCCCCAAGGTCAAACTAGTGTTAGCTCCACCTCTACAGAACATTAGGAGCAATGTCAAGTTGTGACCACTCTTCGTAGTGGGAGAGTCATTGATTTATCACCTCCTCCACACGATGCAACCAAAGACAAGGAGATTTCACCCGACACGAAAGAGGCCATAGATGTCCCCTTGACAGAGAGTGATAAAGAAGACATTATTGAGCCTGAGGTAGTAGTGAAACCACCATCTGCGACCCCATTTCCTCAAAGTCTAGTTCCTTACCATAAAGGAAACCCTCGTGATGAAGTACTAGACGTGCTAAAGCAAGTAAAATTAAATTTACCTTTCCTCGATGCCATTAAGAAGATTCCAGCTTATGCAAAAGTCATCAAGGACTTGTTAACAGTGAAGAGGAGGATGAAGGTAAAGAAAAACATATTTGTAGCACAAAACGTGAGCTCCATTCTACTTAATGATCTCCCGCCAAAATTCACAGATCCTGGTGAACCCACCATTTCCTCCATCATTAGAGAAAATAAAATTGAAAAATCCTTACTTAACTTGGGAACAAGTGTCAATATCCTCCCTTACTCCATCTATAGGCAACTTGATCTGGGCGACCTCAAGCCCACAAAGACCACTCTCCAATTAGCAGATCGAACTGTGAAGATCCCAAGAGGTATAGTTGAGGAAGTGATCATCCAAGTTGACACTCTTTACTTTCTGGTAGACTTTGTCATTTGGGACACGGAGCCCTCCTTCACCTCGAGCAATCATGTTCCCATCATTCTCGGGCACCCATTCTTAGCTATGGCTAATGCAATAATTAATACTCGAAATGGGCAAATGCAACTCACTTTGGGAATATGACCTTAAAGACTAACATCTTCCATATATCCCAACATATTGGGGAAGAAGATGATCTTCATGTGGTGAGCTTAATCGATGAGATCTTAGAGGAGTACTTTGAGGAAAAATATTGTGGAGATGCCTTAGGGACCTGCTTAGTGTCGAGTCACGAGCGTGAGGGGGCGTAAACTGAATTCGAGAAGGAAGTTGAGGAGTTGAGATAATTACTTGATGAGAGAGCATTAAACGAGGACGCGAGAGATATAAGTTAGGTTTCTCGATTCGAGGAGTTACCGCTAAGGGAGGCACGCATGGTTCCCAACAACGACAAATTTCTAACCCTCGAATTAAAGAAACTACCCTCCCATGTTAAATCTGCATATCTAGGAAAGGATAAGACATTTCATGTTGTTGTCTCCTCTAGATTAGACGAAAAATAGGAGGGTAACTATTAAAGATTCTGAAAGTGCTTTTGGTTGGTGTATTGATGATTTGAAGGGGATAAGTCCTTTGATTCGCACCCACAAGATCCACCTCGAGGAGAATGTAAAACCCTTAAGAGAAATGCAAAGAAGGCTAAACCCCAATATGAAAGAAATGGTGAGGACCAAAATCATTAAGTTATTGGATGCCGGGATTATCTTCCCAATATCAGATAGCAAGTGGGTGAGACCTATTCAAGTTGTCCCAAAAAAGTTGGGCATGACAATGATTGAAAATTCTAAGGGAGAGATAGTTCCCCAACGTACCACCACCGGGTGGCGCGTTTGCATTGATTATCAGAAACTTAATAAAGGAACTAGGAAAGACCACTTCCCCTTACCATTTATTGATCATATGCTTGAGAGAGTAGTGGCCCCCCCTTACTACTGCTTCCTTGATGGTTACTATGGATATAACCAAATTGAGGTAGATATATTTGACCAGGAAAAAATGACCTTCACTTGCCCCTTTGGTAAATTTTCCTACAATCATATGCCATTCGATTTGTGTAATGCACCCGCAACCTTTCAAAGGTGCATGTTAAGTCTATTTAGCGACATGACTGAGAGATGACTTGAAGTGTTGATGGACGACTTTAGCATTTTTGGCACCTCTTTCGATCTTTGTCTGGAAAATCTAGAAAAAGTACTTACCCGGTGTGTGGAGAAGAACTTATTGCTAAATTGGGAGAAATGCCATTTTATGCTCACTGAGGGAATATTTCTTGGCCACATAGTTTCATACAAAGGTATTGAAGTTGATAGAGCTAAGATAGATGTCAGAGCCGATCTACCCACGCTAAAATCGCTCAAAGACGTGAGCTCCTTCTTGGGCCACGCGGGGTTTTATCGAAGGTTCATTAAGGACTTTAGCGCCATCGCTAGGCCCTTAAGCAACCTCCTTATGAAGGATACCCCATTCGAGTGGAATGAAGCATGTCAAAGTGCTTTTGAAAAATTAAAAAGCATGCTTATTTTCGCTCCCATCATGCAAGCGCCGGATCGGTCCTTACCATTCGAGCTCATGTGTGATGCAAGTGATTTTTTTAATAGGGGTTATATTGGGCCAACGAAAGGATAAAAAGGCTCATGTCATATACTACGCTACTAGGACTCTTACCGGACCATAACTCAATTACTCCACTATGGAGAAGGAATTGCTATCCGTAGTATTTTCCCTAGATAAATTTCGATCCTATCTCATTGGGTCACCCATCACTTATTTCATCGACCACACAGCTTTAAAATACCTCCTTGCAAAGAAAGATGCAAATCCGCGCCTCATTAGATGGATCCTACTCCTATAAGAATTTAATCTCTCCATTAGAGAAAAAAAGGAGTAGAAAATGTCGTCGCTGATCATCTATCTCGAATTTCATTTGACGTACCTAGTGATCCGATACCCATAGACAAATATTTTTTGAATAAGCAACTCTTTGCTACATTTTCTTTGCCCTGGTTTGAGGATATAATGAATTATCTTGTCACGGGAGCCGTCCCTCCCGAGTGGACACCACAAGGTAAGAAGATATTCATTACCTGGTCGCGGATGTTTTTCTATAACGATCCCTTCCTGTTTAAATATTATGCTAACCAAATCATCTGACGGTGTGTACCGAATGACGAGATTCCTAAAGACATCCAATCTGCCATTCAGAAGCTTATGTAGGTAACTTTTCGACGAAAAAGACGATCACTAAGATTCTTCAAAGCATCCTCTATTGGACCACAATATTTCACGATGTGATAAATTCTTGCAAATCTTGTGATAGGTGTCATAGGATGGGAGCTATTACCCGACGAAACATGATGCTATTAACCCCGATACTCATTATTGAGATCTTTGACTGCTTGGGTATTGACTTCATGGGCCCTTTTCTCCCATCTTTTGGTTTCCTATACATCATTGTCATGGTAGACTACGTTTCTAAATGGGTGGAACCATAACTACCAAGATAAATGACAACAA
Organism: Sambucus nigra; assembly: GCA_949130495.1. Classification (NCBI taxonomy): domain Eukaryota; kingdom Viridiplantae; phylum Streptophyta; class Magnoliopsida; order Dipsacales; family Adoxaceae; genus Sambucus; species Sambucus nigra. Next base: position 401,076,808 of record OX422208.1, read on the forward strand.
AGTGGTGATTAGGTTCCTATAGGAACACATACATTCTCGCTTCAGTTCTCTGAAAGCGATAATTAGTGCTAATGGCACGCACTTTTGCAACAAGCCATTCGATAAGCTCATGGGAAAGTATGGAGTCATTCACAAGGTTGGAATGACCTATCACCCACAAATGAATGGGCAAGCCGAATTAGCGAATCGAGAAATCAAGCACATCCTCGAGAAGACTGTCAATCCCAACAGGAAAGATTGGTCACTTCGATTGAATGACTCACTATGGGCTTATCGTATCGCATATAAAAATCCACTCAGCATGTCCCCATTCCTCTTTGTGTATGGAAAACCTTTCCATCTTCCCGTTGAATTAGAGAACAAGGCGTATTGGGTGATTAAGAAGGTGAATTATGACATGGACAAAGCCGGTGAAGCTCGTAAGCTTTAATTATACGAGTTAGAAGAGATACACAATGACGTGTATGATAATGAAAAAATTTCCAAAGAAATGATGAAACTCGCCCACAATAAGATTATTCGACGCGAAGAGTTTCTTCCCGGGCAAAAAGTTCTTCTCTATAACTCTTGGCTTCACTTATTTCATGAAAAGTTACGATCTCGATGGACTAACCCGTTTGTTGTGAAGAATGTATTTCCTCACGGAGCTGTGGCATTATAAGATTTAAAAGAGGGGAATACGTTCAAGGTAAATGGACAACGCCTAAAGCCATATCTAGAGTCATGTGTGGAAGAAGTTGACACTATTTGGTTATCGAACCCTGTTTACGGGGTAGATTGAACTGAAAATGAGAGGTCATTGCACCCCTGACGCGTATGGGGTGAATTCTTGTGTACAGTAGTAGTGTATTAGTTAGGATATTTACGAGTCCAGAGGTACATTTCATGATAGGGATCGAGGTAGCACACTTTTTGAGAGAGGTTTCACACATTTCGAGGGCGTGGTATAGGATTTTTTGAGAACTCGAGGGTCTAGGATATCTTAAGGGGTCATACACAAGTGTTGAGGAATGAGAGAGCACTTAGATTTTGAGAGATGAGAGAAACAAGGTTTCCAAGACAACAAGATCCCCTGAACCACAGAGTGAACCGGTTGGGGGGCGAACCAGTTCGGGGTACATGGTGAACCGGTTCGAGGGTCCTAGTAGGTTCTTCCCCCCTTTTTTTCCAAATCAATCATCTTCTCATCTTTCTCTCCATTCATTTTTCCCACGAATTTTTCCCTCTAAAAACTTCTCCCTACCTCTTTCAACTCCAAATTCATTCCCACCTTCATCTCCCTCCATACCTATTCCCATTCCCACCAAAAGTCATCCCCACACCCCTATAAATTCACCCTCAACCCCCCTCATTCTCTCACACTTTCACCACTTCATTTCACTCTCACTTCAACACCATATCACCTCTCTCTCTCTCTCTCTCTCTCTCTCTCTCTCACCATGCCGCGCCCCCGCCAAGCAAACTTCCATCCTCAAAAATACGACGACACAACCATACTCGATGATGAGGGTGCGGGTGGATTTCGATCCATCCAAGAACGTAATTAGGCCGAACGCTATTTCTCGCCCACTCGCACCATTCATATTAAGTGATTTGTTAATTGGGAACAACTGCCCGGTGAAGTCACTGCCCTTTTCCACCGCCGGGGGTGGTGTTCATTTCTCTCCCTTAAGAGCAACAAAGTCTTTGAATCCAAAATTTTCCAGTTCTACGCGACACTCGTGCTCAAATCCTTCACGCTCCATGAGGCATATGTTGACGACATTCAGATTCCTTTCTCCGTCGCCATCATTGCGCAAAAAATGCGGGAAAAGGGGGTTGTCCTCCCCATGCCTTTCATGTATCCCACCAATGGTGCCCCCCGCACCAAAGCTGAGTGTATTGCCCGAATGGAACCCGGGGAGGAATAGCTGCGTGATTCATTTTCGGTAGGAAGTCTTTTGGACACGGTGTGATTCACGCACCTCATTGAATGTGGAGCAATCCACCAAACCACCAATGATTCGGTGGTCAGGCTGCATCACGTGAAATTTTTGTATCATTTCCTCGACCCGGACAGCACTATTAATCTGGCCCACCTTTTTACGTCGATATCCTCCATGCATCCTATGACGAGTGGGGAAAAGTAGCCCTCCCCTATGCCCGCCATATCACTGAAATGATGATTGAGGCTAGGGTGGACGATCCGGAGTAACAAGTCAAACTCCCCCGCCCAATTAGAGGTACTTCTACCACCCGTAGTGAACGCAAAATGAGGGTGGCCCACCCCAACCGTCCTATTTTCGATGATGATTCTGAAGAGGGTGTGGGGAAGGAGGCAAATGACACCCCAATGATGGATGTGGGGGACGAAGAAGAGTATAATGAAGATGAGGATTCCGACTACACACTGGAAAATGATGACCTTGCAAATCCTATCACCTCCCTGGAGTCCAATTTTAATGGGTTCGTGAATGAGTACCGACGCGACACTAGCATGATGGCGCGTCTACAAGCCGACCTCTACCGCCTTCAAGTTGGTCCGAACGCTCCTCTCCCTACATACCTCTATGGCCCCTATGATTCCAATGCACCCGGTAACTCGCACCCACCTCCAGCACCTTAAGCCCATGCTGTCAAGCTCTTATTTTCGCATGATTATGATGTGTGCATCTCTTCCCTTGTTTCATCTTTGTAACCAGTGCCTATATAATGAAAAATCTACATTTTTCTTTATTTGCTTGTTTTATTGCGTGCATTCATTATTTCGTCTTCTTTAGATTTTAATCCTTTTGGTTGAGGACAATGCAAAAATCTAATTTGGGGGGGGGGGGGGGGGGGGAAATAAGTGCATTTTTCTAAAACCTCGTAAATTTTTCAAAATGCCCAAAAATATTTACTCTAAAAATTGAAAAAAAAAATTGAAAAATTTTGAAAAAACCAAAAATATTTTTCCTCAAAATAAATAAAAATTGGAATTTAAATTTTTCAAAAATATCACCTTTATTCTATTGAAGTTTCAAATTGTTAAATCTCAATGGCACTAAGCCGAAATTGATCAAAGATGGAAATTGTGCGAAAATTGACGACTTAACGAATAAGTGTGGAGATTAACAAAAACCGATGAGATTTCAAGCCTATCGATCTTTTTGATTTTTTAAATCAATCCGAGTTAATGGTTAACTCATAGTTCTAATTCAACGTCTAAAAAGTCATCGCGATCTCAATACCCTTGTTTGATCGGTTATGGGAAATGGAATGTTGTCTTGAAAAAACGGGCTAAAAATCTCTAAATTAAATTAATCTCGAGACGCATATGGTAAATTAATAAGTAATTTTGACAATGAAGTAGGCCATCGTTTGTTACCCAAAAACATTAGCCATAAAAAAAGTGAAAAATTATCCTTTTGATAACCCAATTGAGCCGAATAAATTTTTTCCTTTTCGTTTGGTAACCCGAAAAACCCAAGTAGCCCGGAATTGTGAAAATTGTTGTCATCAAGTAAGTCCAAATAGAGAAATAAAAAGGGGCAAGAAAAAAAATTTATAGAAAAATTCTCAACAAAAATCGTAAAAAAAAAAGAATAGAAAATGCGCAAAAGCCCGAAAAAGCACTAATGGACATCATAAGAAAAATTGTCCAATTTCGAAGTTCCCAACCATTTGCATGTTACCCAACACACCTTTAACTTGAAAAGTCCTACCAAGTCCGAAATGCTAAATTAATTATCGCGTGGAGAGCTAAGCACTAAAAGAGAAATAAGAAAGATTGAATGATGTGTATAAGTGGCAATGTTCCCATTTTTCAAAAATCGTATTCCGATGAAGAGATCGTTTCACCATATATTTCTGTCCTTTCAAAATAGTATGCGTGAATTTTTGTTTCAATGCATTTACTCTTTATGACACGCATAACGAGAGCATAGCCACAATTCGAGTGATTCGTTTGTGAGAGCATGCCATGAGCATTTGAATCAAAATGAATTTTCAAAAAGCAATGTAATGACCAATCGGTAGAAATTTGAGGATAATTTTCGGCTTCGCACACACACACATGACAAATTGAGACTCTTTTGAATATGAATTTATGGTGATTATTTTTCGAAAAGTTTAAATTGTACAATTTTTAAGTATTTTTATTTTTCATTGGGTCTAAATCGAATTTTGTGGGTATATTCACTGCAAACCCTCACGAGACAACACTCGTCCTACTAGGGTAACCTAGGGGTTTAACGGCTTGTTGCATACGCTAAATGCAATCTCTTACCCGTGAAAAAGGTATTATATCCTAATAAAGTGTTTAGAAGAGTTGTAACGTTTATTCCTTTTCTTTTACGTTGCTCAGGACACGTAAAGCTCTAAGTCAGGGGGATTTAATCGGGCATAAATATTGTATATTTATCCCTTTAATTTCGATACTTTTGTGAACTCGAATGGTGCAACTGATATGGATTTAACTCATAATTACGCTACTAACCTTCGTTGGCAAATATTTTGTATTTTGTGTTTCTCTTATGTGTTTTATAGGTAAAGAATGCAAGCGGTGCGAAAAAGAAATCGAAACAATGAAAGAAAGGCTAGGAAGGAAAGTTTAAGGATATTTTCATAATTCTGCAGTCTGATCTCGGAGGTGGGGCCAACTGGAAAGTTGAAGATCTCAGAATAACGATAACACTCGAAAAAATGTTACCCAAATCCGAGCTATGGTGAAAGAGTTATGACCCCTTGAAGTTGAAGAAAAAAATCCACAGAAGAAAGGAAGAAAACATGCAAATATTCTAAGTGTTGGAAATGAAGGAAAGAAGGATCAAACCAATAAGTTTCCCAAAACCACAAGGCGAACTGGTTCGGGATACCTGCGAACCGGTTCAAGGTGCCTGGGATGCGAAATTCTTCTTAAATGCTGATTGGTCCAAAGAGTTCTAATACATTACAAACTCTTCTAAAACATATTTGTATCTTTGTATTGAATTAAAAAACGGAGTTCTGAATAGTTTTTGATAGAGAGAAAGGGAGGAAAATAACCTAGGAACATAGTTTTGATTTGGTGCTTTAAGAGCAATTATTTTCGGGTTTGATTGCAAGTTTTAATTCAATTCTCATTCTCTATATTATTGTTCTTGCTTGTTTTAGTATAAGTTTCATCATGATTTCTTTCACATGCAATGTAGTGAATTTATGCATAGTTTGGTTCAATATGTCCGCTAGATTTTTTAGGGTTGGGATGCATGAACTCAACCCAATGTGAGAGTTTCATGTGTATAAAATTAATCCTCTAAACTTAAGGATTTATTAGACCGTATTGCGTAGCGAGCACAACCATTGTAGATCTTTGGATATCATTTTCTTTGGGGTAATCGGGATGCTTCAGAATGCAATATGAGTGTAGCTATCGCGATTTCGCTTTACTCGTCCTCCGATTACGTATGGTCCGGGCTTGAACCTCATATATGTAATGCTTGGGAGTACTAAAGTCTGGGTCTGATTAATCACTTAAATTTACGATTAATTTTATACTAGCAACACACTAGGGTTGAGGGATTGTATTCCCAACTTTTTTTTCTCTTCATATTTATTACTTAATTCTTTGTTATTAATCCTTGCTTAATTCATTAGTCCCATAATTTTAATCTAGTTTCCTTTTACTTAGTAGGATTATTCGCAAATAAATCATATTTTCATTCTTTTCAGAGTTGAATTTAGGTTGGCCGTCTGTCCTTCCGTTGTCACGATTTTCTCATCCTATTACCCTGTGGAGACGTTCCCGACTTACCTAATTTATTACTAATGTGACAGGCTTGCACTTGATCCTAGAGAGAACGCACTTTAGAGACACATTCTTAATCGCGTCATGGTTTTTTCATTCCCTTAAGTTCCTTATATATATTCTTAAGAAAATACTCATATTTAGTGGAAAACATGTTTCAAATCAGGCAAAATTTTGGCTCTCAAAATCTTCCAAACCAATTCACAATCCTCTTAAAACCCCTGCAAGAATAACTGCTTATTCTAGTCTTTGGAGATTTTATGATGACCAACCTCACGCTAGAGAATGAACCTAAAGAATATCTAATTAATGTTTAACTAACTATGAACATAAGTAACGTGGGGAATGTCTTTCTATAATAAATTTAGGGCGTTGGATGAATTGAGAGATATGATTAATGCGATCGGGTTTGACCACTGGTTTTCGATTTTATACCTAAAGTCTGACAACTAGGTCACTGTCACACTAATTATATGATGGTCCAAGATATTTCATATATTTCATCTACCGTATATAAAATTAGGAGTTATCTATACGATTTTTTCACCTTATTAGCATAGACTATTTCCATAACAAAAATTTTGCTGATATTCATTAAGCTGAGATTTGGTTGAGGCTTACTGTGTGCCCAACCCTCCGAAGTTTGAGGATTTATTTTTTGTGTCCATGTTTATAGGTGTTGGGTATCAAACTCCTCCTGATGGTGTCCCCTTGTAGAGAGTGGTTCCATTGGAAGCAGGGGTGTTATTTAAGACTAACTAGACATTGAAGCTGCCCAAGGTGGCAAAAAGTTGGAACATGTAGCTGTTTTTCCCATATATGCTCATCTCTTCTTTATTTTTAATGAAATGACTAATTGCTTGATTATTTGTGCAGCCCCCTACAACATTAGATCAGGTCACTGAGTCTTTGTACGGGATGTATCCTAGACAACTTGATCAGAATGTTATGGACTAGGCTCACCATAGAAAAATAGAGGCTAAGCATAAGAGGAAGGTTGATCCTATGACCAAGGATAAGAAGAAGATCAATAATCATAAAACTGCTAAATTTGAGGCTACTGTAAGGGCCATATTAAAGAGAAAAACTCCCATATCCTCCATTCGTGCTGTCATGGGTGACAAGAAGCCCTTTAAAATCCCTAAACCTCAGGGTAGTCCAAAGGTTACAAGAGTTGGGGCCCCTGTTGAAAGAATCCAGATAGAGAGGTGATCATCTCATTGACTATTCCGTGCTTAGGGACCCCCCGGCTACAAAGAGGTTGAAGACTTTAAATTTTACCCCAACCATCTTATGATTTCTTATGACATGTGGAATGAACTAGAATCCATTTACTAACATATGAATGATGATACCAACCTGTATGGATACCATGGGCATAAAAGACTTTAAGTTTTTGAGGGGCTATGACCCTGAGGCTTTGCGGAAGCTAGCTCAGCATCATCTCGCAGTGGTAAGTTTACTGAATTTGTGTTCGTCTTATATGATTTATGTTTTATCACTTTTATAACTTCATATTTTGTCGCCAAGGCTCGATGGCCAGCACAATTTTAAGGGAAAAGGCAGTGACATACCAGGTGGCTTATGAGGAGCATAAGAGTATTATTAAGGTGCTGACCAAGAAGAACACTGATCTCAAGGATAGCCTGTGGGATATGGGGGATGATTTGAAAAAGACTTGTATTGAGCTGGAGCAAAAGGATGAAAATATAGTTGCCAAGATGGTACCTCTCAGGAAGGACAAGGAAGAAGTCCGTAAGCTTAAGGATGAGGCCAATACTGACCCTATCAAGTAAAAGAGCCTCGAAGAGGCCTTAAAAAAGGAAAATGATGATTTAGTGGCGTCCAATCAAGCTTTGGATGAAACTAACCAAAATCTTATGCACGATGATGGAGCCTTAGCCAAAGATGAAGAGAAGTTTAAGTCATCAACCGATTACAATGTTGAGAGTCTATCCTTTTTCCTCTATGGATATGAAAAACTGATGAAGAGGGTATTTAAGAACTTTCTTGATATAGAAGATGAGGTCAAAAAATTGGAAGTCGATGCTGAGGAGGCTATGATTTTGGTAGTTGAACAATTGATAGAGGCAAACGAGTCTGTCACCGAAGATGATCAGGCTAGAGACGTTGTCCAAGCTCCTACTAGTCAAAATTCTCTCTGTCACACTGTTATGACTAATATCCCTAAGGATTATCCAACTCAGGATGGAGTTGTTCATGAGACTGGCAATGTCCCTCTAGCCTAGTCCTCCTGAATCTCTTTATTTTAATGAAGGATCTTTGTATTTTTGTGATGAACCCGTTTACTTAATTTCACATGTTTTTGTCTGTAATGATTAGGTTAATATTTCTGGTTTGAAATGAGTACTTTATTTATGCCTCCTTAGACATCTGTTTATACCTTGTTGTCTTTGTGCATGCATATATTCATTATTTTTATTTTTTGCCAACACATTTTGTTTAACTAGATTTTTTACCATCACTTGTGATCAGTTTTTGTGCAAAATGTTTTTTGACAAGTAAATGTGGTCAGATCTTTTTGAACTAGTTATTTTTAGTCTTATGGACTTACTGTATTGTTTTGCCTACTTACCATGTTAACTTACTAGCCATTTGGTATTGATATGGTCATGGTATTAGTTTAGTATTATGATCATGTGGTCGACTCTTGTCCACCTAATCTTCCTTACTAGCTACTAGTTTTGGACGAACCTATTTTTTCCAGATTTAGATTCTACTAATGCTTTTGCTAACTTATTGATCGTATGGACGAATCTTATCGTCCCGACCATGTGTCAACATTAGTTACCCGAGTCGACTAAATATGTTAGGTTCTATCCATGCGTTAGTCAATTACGATCGGATCTTGTTGTCCATATGACTGTAATGGATTTTCGTGGTTTAGTGAAACTTCTTATTCATAGCTCGTCTGAAGATGTGGTCATACATGAAGTTAAAATTCTTGTTCGTGGCTTGTCTGAAGATGAAGCCATACTTGATGTTTAGTTTTAGTTGTGTATATTGAGATGTAAAACTGAGATGTCTTTAACCTAGGCTTCTAGCACATCTCCCATACCAATGAAAATAGAAAAACTTGAAATGATAGCATGCCTGGTGGAATTTTTTATTTTCATTTATCACTGAATTGAATTACAAAGGGATGAGAAGACTTTAAATTTTTTATTTCAATTTGTTCCATGCCACTACTGGTACTTTTTCCTCAAGTGTCCAAAGTTCCATGGATTTTTGAACTGCACTCCTTCGAAGGTTTCGATTCATTAATTCCTTGATCGCACGACAAATTTGACCCGATTTGTCAAAACCTTGTTTTGCATAGACGACGCCAAACTGTTGTCTTTTAAAAATGATTTCATTGATGAAAACCATGCCATCAGAACTATACTCTATAGTTAAAAGTATAAAAGAGAATAAATGAGAGATAAACATGAGATTTTGAGTCGTTCGGTCATAAAAAGGGTCTACCTGCACTATAAAGCCTTATTCTCTTATATATATATATATATATATATATATATATATATATATATATATATATATATATATATATATATATATATATATATATCATTAGTACAATATTGGAGCCTTATAGGCATACAAGATGAGAGAAATGGGTTACATAAATGAACATATATGTTGCTGTGTAGTTATGGTTTTGGCCTTAGAATGTATACTTCTTTAAGACCGCAACTATTATGTTATGTGATTGTCAGAGAAGGTGTAATGCCCCGACCGGGTTAAAGGTTATTAAAGGACTAACTTGATCCATTTTACACGTTAATTGTGAAGTGCGATGAAACACCCTAATATATGATTATAATCCATTTTTTATTATTATTTAACGTTACACTTATTAGCATGCAAGTTCAATTTACAATCGTAACTGAACCAAGGGAAGTTCCCCAAGGACAAATAAACAGATCTACTAATGTAAATGCAAGTAAATACTTACCTGTATAACGCGCTCAAAATGCAAAATTACATGTAACCTGCCGTAAAAAATAGAGTGAGTGAGCTTAATGCTCAGTAGAAACTATACAAATGCAGTTTAGGAATGAACGGCGAAAAAGTATACTCACACCCTACACTACATGCATACGAAGTACGTATGTATCTACATATATATATACCTTTGAAAATACATATCCCAATGTATTAAACCATTTTATTCTAAAAACGTCATTTAAATTGTTTGTTCTCCTTATCGTTACAAAAAAAATATTTTGTATCATTATGCAAAAAACTAGCATTCCTTCCCATTAACACAGACGGTTGAACAATTAGCAATTGTTGGGAAAAATATATTATTTACTTTCAAACGTTTATTACTCAACATTTATTAACTCACGCCAGAGTTACTTAACCATATCATAGGACTTCCATGTTTAGAAAAATACTCATTTTCCTTGGAAAGATTCATATAACACAATCTTTTGTTTATTATGATTCAAACCTCATTAAGTAGCTTAAACATCATTAAGTTATATTGTTTAACCATCCCATGTTACCACATGAAGATTAAACTTTTAATGCATTATTCTTGTATTAATAAATCAATGAATCCATACCATTCATTTATGCATCTTTCATGAATATTCAATTAATCACTTAACATATTCTTTAGGGATTCCACCGACACACACACCCGTCACAACAAATGCACACCCACGATTTCATGAAACTTTACTGCCCGGCACCGAGCACCAAGTAAACTGCAGTTGGTTTGGAGTCTTTCACCACTAGGGACAACATAACCCTGCTTAATTATTTAACCCAGCATCACCCAATATTATTATCTTGCCCATGTGTTCGACATTTTCATATTGTCACGTTAATTTTCCTTTTTCGGGCCAAAGCCTGGGACAAACACTCTTTAATATTGTTTGTTTCCTAAAAATGTTACATTTTAAGTAAATTATCAATTTACCCAATTCACATCAAAATACGTAACTTTTCTCCTTATTCAAGTGTTATTTATAAAAAAAACACCCTTTTTAAGCTTCAAACTTAACACGTAGGCATTTTAGTCACTATAACACCTTCTTAACTTCTAACTTTGTCGAAAATAACATTTTTGCGTATTTCTACCTTTAATATATAAGTTTATACTTTTCACATAATAAAGCCTACACACTTTATTTATGAGTTATAACACTAAAACCCCATTTTAGTTAACATTTAAACATTTGACACTTTGCATTTCAAACTTAGTGTTACACACTTTAATTATGACTTTTTGCATAAAGACCCATACTAAGTCATTTTATTCATACTTAGTTTTCTACACTTTCATTATTTACATTTTCACCCAAAGTTTGCAAGAAGACTATAGTTTCATGTATTTACACTTTTTACCCCAAAACTTTGTTTAACAAACTAATAGTACACTTTGTAAATGAAACTCCATTTGCTCATTTCATAACGATTCATCAACATAAAAATCGCTATATTAATCTCATTAAAAGTCATATACATACCAAGTGTTGTTCACATCAAAGAAATCATTTATTTACCTTAAAACATGTTATTTCATAAAATGTTTGTGAATAGTGGGCTGAAAATTATCGATTTTTAAAACCCATTCAATCCTTCATTTTAAGTGCCAAATTTCATTGAAAATAGTAAGAATGATACTAATAAGTCTATTAGTACATTTTTTAAAAAAATAGGAATATATTTATTGGGAGGAGAAAAAACCTCTCCTTGGACACTTACAAGAGATAAAGAAAAGAAAACTTAAGAAAGTTAACGAAAGTTAGAATGAGTAATGGGTCGTCTAAAATTGCATTTTAAAGACGATTTCTCTTCAGCACTTAAGTATGGAAATGAATCTTGTTTATCTCTTTTCTAATGGGTAATTCCTTCTACCTCAAGATTATTTGTGTCTTCCGTATTCCCTTAGACCTCAAAAGAATTTCTAATTGGGGTTTTGAGCATTTGGTGCCCCAATTTTTTTCCAACCGAGTCTTCAATAAATGCTCGAGCTTTTGCAGAACTAGTTTACATTCCAAGATCAAATTTAGGAATTTTCACAAATAAATTAATTTCACGGTCTTCAGACAAATTTGGAATTTCCTTGAGGGGAGGCATATCTCCGTAAGAATCTTCACTTTTCGAATTATCCTTTATTGAAATATTTTCAATATTGTTTTGGTCCATTTGCTTTCCTGTACCAGCTGAATCATTACATAATTCTTTTTGATGAATTACAACTGGATCTTTTGATTTTGTCACCAAGTTGGAAAAAGATGAAGAAAAGTATTGTTGTCCTTCTTCTTTTTAAAACCAACATATTTGATATATTTGATCCCATTCTTTTTCAAGAAACGCACACAATTTGGGGGTAAATTCTTGATAGATAATTCAGTGGTCCCCGTTGCTGACCCAATTGACTTAGCCACATTAACAGTGGTTGTGCTCAATTTAGAACCATTTAAATTAACAACTTGTTGTGGACTTGAATTTAAGGAGACCTCCTATTGATATATAATAGGTATTTCCTCAATCTCTTTACTTCCACGACCAATATTAACATATTTTCCTTTTCTAAGCTTCTCCGAATTTAATGGGATTGTGTCATTATGCTATTGAACAATACTCTGAGATTTTTTCACATGAATCTCATTACCCATCTGATCATTCACGTGGGTATCTGTTCCTTATTTTATTGAATTGAAAGCATTAACCGTTCCTAAAATAGTGGAATTTTTTAAACCCAAAAATGTTTTCGTTCTCCTTGACAGCATATGAGCTCCGAGTTTATTGGAACAACTATTGGCCGATATTTTCCCCAGTAATCTCCAACGACTGGATTTAAATCTTGGAAAACAATAGAGTTTTTAGATTTAGACTGAGGAGAAACCACTTCTTTTTGTAGGAATATACACTCAGAAATTAAGTGTCCAACAGATTTACAAAAGGTGGATTCATAAGCTATATTGACATAAAAATGGCCATCCCCATTTTCAACCGTAATACGACCAGGAGGCTTAACATATAGGTCTACTTTAATTAAAACATGAGCATAGTTACCGTATGAGCTCTCCATAGTGGCATTATCAAGACGTAAAGTAATACCCACCCCTATAGCAATTTGAAGGAGAAGACCTGGGTCCCAATAATCTTGGCAAAGACCCGTGAATCTTACCCAGATAGACGTAGTGGAGATTATGTGCATTTCTGGTTTAAAGTCTGGAACCTAGGAAAAAAATTTGAGAGACCCAGAAGACAACTTCAAGCTACGAAAAGTCATAACATTACTCATATCAAATGAGCATGAAAAATGAAGGTAAAAGTAACCCTTACATATGGGTGTTAAAATCCAGTCCTTCTTTATCCGTCTAGAGGTGGTAATAGCCATTTTTGGAACCGTGAGTTTCCATGGTTTGTTTTCTTTGGCAAGTGCGAGCTGACCAATAAGAGTAGAAGAGCGACATTCATTAATAACTTAAAGATAAGAGGAATAAATAAGCCTAACTGCTAATGAATCTCCATGCATGTATGGGGCAGAAAGGGGAGGGGAGGAAAGACATGGTAGAGCCATTGATACTTGCTCCTTTTCAACCCCATTTTTGTAAGCACTTCAGCAAATGATGTAGCAGCGGGGTATTGTTTTAAGGTTGGGTTAGTAGAGCTGGATGCAAATTTAAGGTGAGCATCATCAAAAGGTTTAGGATCAAATTCCAAACAAAGAGGACTTGACCCCATAAAAAGAAGAAGAATGCTTTAAGGAGAGAAAGAAAAAAATTAGAGAGAAGAAATCTCATCGTCCCTGATATTTGGTTCACGAGCCAATGTTAAGCACAAAACTTACCCAAGAAAACTAATGACATTTATATTAGTACATTTAACACCTTAATCAACATATTTTAAGCCCTAAATATGTAGAAAAATCAAGCTAAACATAAGTTTACTACAAGACCCATTTCAAAGATAGAAAGTCCTATTTTCTTCTAAACTATATCTTGAAATAATGTAGTATTCAATCTTTAATCATGGATGGTTATTTCTAAATACCTAATATCAATAATATGCAAAATACTCATAGTAATATCATCATTAACTTAACTTAGTAAGAGATAAGTATTCCCTACCTCAAAATGTCCTCAAATAATGGTAAAGAAGTTGGGTGACTCTCTCACCTCCAAAGGTGGCCCTAAAGGGAGTCACAATAGCCCACTCTTCAAGATTACAAATGAACCTTCAAGCTCCATGAACTATTATTTCTTCTTCCATGAGAAAATCCTTTCAAAAACTCCCAATAAAGCTTCCTTTGAGCTCCAAGAACTCCTCTTAAAACCTCCTATGAGTTGTCCTAACTTTTATAGGGGTTTTAATGGAGTTTGGGGACCTCCAAGGTGGTATTTTAATGGTGGAAAAGGGGTGTCAAATAAGGATAAATAATTTGGAAGGAATAACAAATCTTGCAAGAGCTAGAATATGGAGATATAATTTGAAAATGTTTGAGAGTTTTGACTCCAAGTATGTCCCTCCTATTTCTCTTATAATGAAATTATGGAATCTTTCCACCATTGACATCCAAACCCAAGGTTTTGAATGCCCAAATGGGTGTAATTTGGTTCTCCAAGGTCTGCATAATAAGTCTTGAAAGATACTACACATATACCAAACATGTGACCCCAAAAACTCATTTGAAAAATTCTGAAAACACCCTCAAAAGATGATTTGCGTCACTTTTGGTACCAGTCCCCCATTTTTTTTGAAACTTTTAACTTAAGAATCTTATTTCTTCCATTATTTAGTTAAAACCCATATTTACAATAGTTGTTTATCCTCCCGGATTGTCCTATATAAGGCGAGCAAGAATTGGGACCTTCGCGCAAAATATATTTTTTTCTATTTTTCTTCGTATCATAATGTTCGTTATATTTTTATGAGTTTAAATATGTGGTTGAAATATTTTTTTGACTTACCAATTCTCTTAGATAATTCTCCTAAAACTAGACTTTGATGTGTTGCACACCGTCACACATTTTACTCAGGCTCGCGTTGCGCTTGTTGCTTATCTGAATCGCGTGACACTTAATCGAAGTATTTAAAGTAATTATATAAACTCAAAATAAAACTCATGTGAACCATTCAATGTAAATATTTCTCGTTTAATCCATATTGCGATACTTTATTTTTCGTACCATTTAAATGTCGCGTCATGTTAATCTTGTCCCTATCACATCCGTTTCTTGATATTTTTCCATCAAACTTACAGACATCCTAGTTAATACTATTAGAGATTAAATACGCATTAATGTAAAACCTGCATCGTTGTATTTTTTTCGTTTAAACCATTTACGTAATACTCCACCTTACGTATTACTTTACGTGTTACGCTTGGATTATTTATTCCTCAGATTTTTCTTTGGACAAAACACCTCAAATAATGTTAAATACCTAATTTGTATTGCGGGGTATTACAAAAGGTAACCAGAGTGAGGACTCCAGTGTAGAGAGAAGTTAAAGTGAGTTGGGCAGAGTTTCGTTACTCTATTGTTGCCTATAAAATGTGGGGTGAGAACCTTTATTTATAATAGTTTGTTAAGACCTTGCGTGCAATGGTCGCGTGACTTATGGATAAGAACGGATGAGAAGGAATCTTTCGATAAGGTGGAAAAATGGAAGTCCATAGATGAGATGTAAGGGCCCCCAATATATTCTATCATAGTTGCAGAAGAGTCATATTCGTGGCCTCGTAAGTATCTAGGTCGTGACCTTATCTTATATGTTTTGCCCTTCGTCTATTGGTCGAGGCTATTGTAAAACCTTTATCTTCAAGAATTTGAACAAGATTCTATGACACGTGTTTATTAGGCATTGGATGGTATATTTTGGGTGTGATAATAAGATAACATTTTCTTGTTACATCAAGGCTACCAATCGACTAAAAGTTAAAGAAATCGGCATGGGAGGTGGATTTGACAAGTGGAAAGGAGAAGCTTAAACACAGTAGGTTATTATATGTCAATTTTATGAAATTAAAGGTCATAAAGCATATAAGTGTCCATGGAATTGTACAAAATGAAAAGAACCACATTATAATGGTTTGATGATGTTATATAAACAAGAATTAAGTAGGAGTAGGCTGCTAAAATGTGAATTTAACACATATAAGGGATTTTCTATGTTTGGAGATGCCATAAAAGAGGGAAATGTAAAGAACACAACAATTAATTTATCACAATACCAATAAGCATTCTTTGAGTGTAAGTTGTATGGTGACTGGGCTAATAACTGTCCATGAAAAGGGTCCAAATGTTTCAGAGGTTGTACTAGCCATATTAAACTTTTGTCATCAACCAAAGAAACTAGTGAAGATGCTAAGTTTTTAAAATGTATAAATTATAGTCAATTCTAGTGTTTATCAACTGTAGTATCTAGATGTGATGTTGGAAGATTTGAGTTTGAATTTTGAAAGAAAAATGTAAACCATTAATGACTCATTTATCTTCACTTTTCTAAGACAATGCATAATTCAAATGATTTGCCTTCAAAGATTCGCACAAATAAATTTTATCAACCTCTAAATGAACATATTTGATGGATGTGAACTTAAAGATTAGGTTTTTGTTGAGATCTATGGATTTTGGGTAAGATGGACATAGGGAAACTAAAGAGGGTAAGGTTTATTAGGGGTAATTTTGGGTTATTATAAAAAATGTCATGTGATAATCACATACCTAATGTTTAATGGACAACCCTTAAAAAAATAGTTGCAAAGAAAAGAAAATGGTGGGTAAAGTTTAATTACCAAAATTAAACGGGTGGTAAAGTCAAAGTACCCTAAAAGATAACCATTTGACAATTCAACTAATGATTTTCATCCAATTTTAGTAACAAAGTCTAAAAGAAAAGAAAATGGTGGGTAAAGTCTGTAAATGCGCAACGGTCCCTCTATGTGTGTCCTTTAGGTGAAAATAAATTTTCTTTTTAAGAAAATTTTTAATTTTATCAAGCACCAATTTTGTGAACAAATTTCAATTAAGCCAATTTTATCTTTTTAACCCCAAACATGCGTCTAGTGTGATTCAGCAAGATAAAATAAAGAAAGATCACAAAACACGTCGGTGTACGAGGGAACCACAATGGGAAAAACTTTGGATGGCCCAAGCCAGACAATCACTATGATATGATTTTACAAAGTAAGATTACATTCTTACTCAACGACTCGATACCCACAAGTCTTGACGCCTCTTCTTCTCTTCAACCTCTCCTCTACAGTGCAACGCAGGAGTCCACCTATGCTATATCAACAACACATGAGTCCACATATGGCTCTATATATGTCGATACATC